>OZ010746.1:96833661-97574865 GCA_963932245.1 Tachinus rufipes
TTAATTATAAAATAAATAAATTATGAATTTAGTTTTTAACACAATTTGGTATTTTTGTTTAAAGCTATTAGGTTTGTATCAAAAGAACAAAATCGCGAGAAAGTGTTCGTTCATGCTGTAGCTCTGTTTCCTGCAATCCGATAATTTTTAAAACATTTTTCTGTGATCTGAAAAATTGTCACGTTTAAAATTGTTAGACTACAGAAACGCGAAGAGGTGCTCTTAAAGTGTCAATAATAAACTGTCAAAAACGTTTTAAAATTGTCAATAACTTTAATACTAATGTTTGCAAATTGTCAAAAATGTTCGAAAAATGTTCCTAAACTGTCCAAAATGTTCTAAAATCATTAATAAAGTTTGAAAACTTTCAAATTTGTATTTAAATTGTCAATATCGATCTGAAAAAGTTTCTAAAACTGTAAAATGTTTCTAAACTGTTAACAATGTTTTTAAATCATTATTAATGTTTGCAAATTGTCAAAATTGTTTTTAAATTGTCAATGATGTTCCTAATCTGTCAAATTTTTTTTTAAAATGTCAAAAATGTTTTTAAAATTGTCAATAATGTTCTAAAAATTTTCTCAAACTGTCAAAAATGTTCTTAAAATGTCAATTATGTTCCTAAGCTGTCTACAATGATCCTTAACTGTTAAAAACGTTTTTAAATTGACAATAATAATATTATTATTGTTTGCAATTTAACAAAAATGTTTTAAAAATGTTTCTTAGCTGTCAAAATGTTTTTAAAATATCAATAATGTTCCTAAACTGTTTACAATGTTTTTAAGCAGTAAAAAATGTTTTCAAACCATTATTAATGTGTGAAAATTTTCAAAAACGTACTTTAATTGTCAATAATGTTCAAAAATGTTGATAACTGTCAAATTGTTTATAAGCTGTTTATTATGTTTTTAAACTATTATTAATGTTTGCAAACTGTCAAAAATGTCTTTTATTTGTCAAAATTGTTTTTAAACTGTCAAAAATAATTTTAAAATGTCAAAAATGTTTTTATGTTGTCAATAATGTTCTAAAAATGTTTCTAAACTATCAAAATGTTCTTAAAATGTTGTTAATGTTCTAGAAATGTTCTGTTCCAAAAATGTTTTCAATGTTCCTAAATTATTATTAATGCTTACAAGTTATCAAAGATGTTAAAATTGTTAAAAATGTTCTTAAAATGTCAATAATGTTCTTAAACTGTCTACAATGTTCCTAAACTGTCGAAAACATTTTTAAATTGTCAATAATGTTATTGGTAATAATTGCACCTTGTCAAAAAAATTCTTAAATTGTCAATAATGTTCTAAAAGGTTCCTAAACTGTTTACGGTGTTCCTAAGCTGTCAAAAACGTTTTTAAATTGTCAATAATGTTATAGAAATTTTTCTAAACTGTCTAAAATGTTCTCAAATTATTATTAATGTCTACAAATTTTCAAAAATGTATTTAAAATGTCAATAATGTTTTAAAAATGTTCCTAAAACTGTCAAAATGTTTCTAAATTGTTATTAATGTTTGCAAAATGTCAGAAATGTTTATAAATTGTCAATAATATTCTAATAATGTTCGTAAAAGGTCAAAAATGTTCTTAAAATGTCATTAAAGTTCTGAAAATGTTCCTAAACTGTCTACAATGTTTTTAAGCTGTCAAAAACCATTTTTAAATTGTCAATGATGTTATATAAATGTTCCTAATTTGTCTAAAATGTTCCCAAATCATTATTTATGTTTGCACATTTTCAAAAATGTACTTAAATTGTCATTAATGTTTTAAATGTTCTTAAGCCCGTTAAAATGTTTCTAAACAGTTTACAATGTTTCTAAATTATCACTAAACTGTCAAAAATGTATTTTAATTGTCAATAATGTGTCTAAACTGTCAAAAATGTTCTTAAAATGTCATTTATGTTCTAGAATTGTTCCTAACTGTCTACAATTTTCCTAAAATATCAAAAACGTTATTAAATTGTCAATAATGTTAGAAGAATGTTCATAAACTGTCTAAAACGTTTCTAAATCATTATTAATGTATGCAAATTATTAAAATTGTACATAAATTATCAATAATGTTCCTAAACTGTAAAAAATATTCTTAAAATGTCAAAAATGTTTTTAAATTGTCAATAATGTTCTAAAAATGTTTCTAAACGGTAAAAAACATTCTTAAAATGTCATTAATATTTTAAAAATGTTCTAAGCTGTTTACAATGTTCTTAAATTATTATTAACGTTTACAAATTGTCAAAAATGTTCTAAAAATGTGACTTAAGTGTCAAAAATGTTCTTCAATAATCAATCATGTTTGTAAACTGTCTACAATGTTTCTAAATTGTCAAAAACGTTTATAAATTGTCAATAATGTTCTACAAATGTTCATAAACTGTCTAAAATGTTCTTAAATCATTTATGTTTGCAAATTTTTAGAAATGTACTAAATTTGTCAATAATGTTCTAAAAAAATTGTTAAATTGTCAATAATGTTCTTAAACTGTCAAAAATGTTTCTATAATGTCAAAAACAATTTAAAATTATCAATAATGTTAATAAACTATTATTAATGTTAACAAATTGTCAAAAATGTTCTAAATTGTCACTTAATTGTCAAAAATGTTCTACAAATTTTAAAAATGTTCCTAAAATGTAATAAACGTTTTTAAACTGTCAATAAGGTTTAAAAATGGTCAGAAATGTTTTTAAACTGTCTACAATGTTTATAAGCTGTCAAAAACGTTTCTAAACTGTCAATAATGTTATAGAAATGTTCCTAAACTGTCTAAAATGTTTCCAAATCATTATTAATGTTTGCAAATTTTCAAAATTGTGCTTAAATTGTCAAAAATTTAAATGATAAAAAAAATCTAAATTTCTATTATTGTTCCTAAACTGTCAAAAAAGTTTATTAATTGATTGTTAATAATGTTCTAAAAATGTTTTTAAAATGTCATAAATGTTCTTAAAATATCAATAATGTTCTAGAAATGTTCCTAAATTGTCTACAATAATCCTAAATTATTAATATTGTTTGCAAATTATAATTTTTTTTCGAAAAATGTGATTTAACTGTCAAAAATGTTCTTAAAATGTCAATAATGTTCCTAAACTGTCTACAATGTTTCTTAACTGTTATAAACGTTAAAAATGTTCCATAATTTTTAAAAATGTTCTTAAAAAGTCAGTAATGTTCTAAAAATGTTCTTAAAACTGTCAAATTGTTTCTAAACTGTTTACAATGTTTCGAAGTTATTATTAATGTTTGCAAGCTGTCAAAAATGTGCTTAAATTGTTAATAAAGTTTTAAAATATTCTTAAACTTTTAAAAATGCTTTTAAAATGTCAAGAATGTTCTGAAATTGTGAAAAAAATTCTAAAAATAATACTAAATTGTCAAAAATGTTTTTAAAATGTTAGTAATGTTCTAAAAATGTTCCTAAGCTGTCTACAATGTTTCTAAATTATTATTAATATTTGCAAATTGTCAAAAATGTTCTTCAAAAGTCAATAATGTTCTTAAACTGTCTACAATGTTCCTTAACTGTTAAAAACTTTTTTAAATTATCAATAATGTCATTATTAATGTTTTTAAATTGTCAAATATGTTCTAAAAATGTTCCTTAATTCTTAAAAATGTTCTTAAAATTTCAGTAATGTTCTAAAAACGTTTCTAAAACTGTCAAAACGTTTCTAAACTGTTTACGATGTTACTAAGGTATTATTAATGTTTGCAAACTGTCAAAAAATACCTTGAATTGTTAATAAGGTTCTAAAATGTTTATAAACTGTCAAAAATGTTGTTAAAATGTCAATAATGTTCTAAAAATGTCAAAAAGAAATGGAAAATAATTCTTAATTGTCAAAAATGTTCTTAAAATGTCATTAGTGTTCTAGAAATGTTTCTAAGCTGTCTACAATGTTTCTAAATTATTATTAATGTTTGCAAATTGTCAAAAATGTTCTAAAAATGTTACTTAACTGTTAATAATGTTTTTAAAATGTCAAAAATGTTTTTAAATTTTCAATAAATTTCTAAAAATGTTTCTAAACTGTCAAAAATCTTTTAAATATGTCAATAATGATCTTAAACTGTCTACAATGTTCCGTAACTGTCAAAAACGTTTTAAATTGTCAATAATGTAATTATTAATGTTTGCAAATTGTCAAAAATGTTCCCAAAATATTATTAATGTTTTCAAATTCTTAAAAATGTTTTTAAATTATTATTAATTGTCAATTAAATTCTAAAAATGTTCCTAAGCAGTCTACAATGTTTCTAAGTTTTTAATAATATTTGCAAATTTTCAAAAATGTTCCTAAACTGTCAGAAACACTTTTAAAATATCAATAATATTCTAAAAATGTTCTTAAACTGTCAAAAATGTTTTTAAAGTGTCAATAATAATCTAAAAATATTTCTAAAATGTTAAAGATGTTGTTTAAATTAAAGTTATATAAATATCTCTAAGCTGTCATCAATGTTTCTAGTTTTTTTTAATGTTTGCAAACTGTCAAAAATGTTTTAAATTGTCAATCACGTTTTAGATATGTACTTAAATTGTAAAATTGTTTTTGATCTGTCAATGATGTTCATATAAGATTTTATAAACATTCTTTGCGTGATTGCAAACTGTCAAATATGTCTATAAATGGTCAATGTTCTATAATTGTTTTTAAATTGTCAAAAATGTTTTTAAAATGTTAAAAATGTTTTCAAAATGTTAATAATTTTTTGAAAATGTTTTTAAACTTTTAAAAATGTTTTGAAAATGTCATTAATATTCTAGAAATGTTCTTAAGTTTTCTACAACGTTTTTAAATTATTATTGATGTTTTTAAATTGTCAAAAATGTTTTAAAAATGTGACTTAACTGTCAAAAAATTTCTTAAAATGTCAATATTGTTCTTAAACTGTCTACAATATTCCTAAACTGTCAAAAACGTTTTAAAATTGTCAATAATGTTATTATAAATGTTTGCAATTTGTAAAAAATGTTCTAAAAATTTACCTAAACTGTACAATGTTTCTAAGCTGTCAAAAAAAAAATTAAACTGTCAATATTGTTATAGAAATGTCCTTAAACTGTCTAAAATGTTTCCAAATTATTATTAATGTTTGCAAATTTTCAAAAATGTACTTAAATTGTCAATAATGTTCCTAAAACTGTCAAAATGTGTCTAAGCTGATTACAAAGTTATTTAATTATTAATAATGTTTGCAAACTGGCAAAAATGTTTTAAAGTTGTCAATATTGTTTCTAAACTGTCAAAAATCTTTTTAAAATGTCAATAATGTTCTTAAACTGTCTACAATATTCCTAAACTGTCAAAAACGTTTTGAAATTATCAATAATGTTATAATTAATGTTTGCAATTTGTAAAAAATGTTCTAAAAATGTAACTAAACTGTCTACAATGTTCCTATGCTGTCAAAAATGTTTTTAAATTGTCAATATTGTTATAGAAATGTTCTGAAACTGTCTAAAATGTTCCCAAATTATTATTAATGTTTGCAAATTTTCAAAAATGTTCCTAAAATTGTCAAAATGTGTCTAAGCTGTTTACGATGTTTTTAAACTATTAATAATGTTTATAAACTGGCAAACATGTTTTTAAGTTGTCAATAATGTTTCTAAACTGTCAAAAATATTCTTAAAATAACAAAAATGTCTTTTAATTGTCAATAATGTTCTAAAAATGTTCCTAAACTGTCAAAAATGTTCTTAAAATGTTGTTAATGTTTTATAAATGCTGTTTACAATGTTCCAAAATTATTATTAATATTTACAAATTGTCAAAAATGTTCTAAAAATGTGGCTTAATTGTTAAACATATTTTTAAAATGTCAGTAATGTTTCTAAAATGTTTATATTGTTCCTAAACTGTCTATAATGTTCCTAAACTGTCAAAAACGTTTATAAATTGCTAATAATGTTAGTATTACTGTTTGCAAATTGTCAAAACTGTCTAAAAATGTTTCTGAACTGTCAAAAATGTTTTTAATATGTCAATTATGTTCTAAAAACGTTCCAAAACTGTTTACAATGTTCTTAAGATGTTAAAAACGTTTTTAACTTGTCATTAATGTTCCAAAACTGTCTTAAAACGGTAAAAATGTTCTTAAATTGACAATAGTTTTCTAAAAATGTTCCTAATTTGTCAACAAATTTCTTAAAATGTCATTAATGTTCTAGAAATGTTCCTAAGCTGTCTACGATGTTTCTAAATTATTATTAATATTTACAAATTGTCAAAATTTTTCTAAAAATGTGACTTAATTGTCAAAAATGTTTTTGAAATGTAAATAATGTTTTCAAAACTGTCTAAAATATTCCTTAACTTTCAAAAACGTTTTTGAGTTGTTAAGAATGTTATTATTAATATTTGCAAATTGTCAAAAATGTTCTAAAAATGTTCCTTAACTGTCAAAAATGTTCTTAAAATGTCAATAATGTTCTAAAAATGTTCCTTAACTGTCAAAAACGTTTTTATATAGTCAATAATGTTATAGAAATGTTCATAAACTGTCTAAAATGTTTCTAAATCATTATTAATATTTGATTTTTTTTTTCAAAAATACTACGCATGCATTTCCCCCTTTACAAAAAAAAACTTACTGATAACATAGTTTGCAGACTTAAAAATGCTTTGTTGAGTTGCATTTTATTCTTGGCTTATTATAAAACTAACTGATACATTTTATATACTAATTCAAAGTTATAAAAGCTATTAATAAGATATATAACTTGAAATTATTATTTATTGATATGTTTTAGAATTTAATGGTCGATTTCTAAATTTATAACAAGTTCTACAAATTACTTATTTATTTAAAAACTTTCTGTCTAATGTTGGAAACTAGTAGCATGATTTTAAACTTATTGATAGAATTTATAATTGTATTTATGTACTATAAACTTTACTGAAAGGTTTTACAATTTGCTAATTTAAAAATAATTTGGATACTTTATTAAAACATAACATTCAAAGTTTTTTAATTGTACTAATTTTGGTAAAAAGCACAATAAATAAAAAAAATTAATAAATTTTATCAAATAGTTTTATGTAGAAAATAAATTTAAGTGATAATCATGTTTAGTACATGTTGGCAGAGTGTAAAAAACAAATACATAAAACTTAATGTTCATTGAAATATATAACGCCTATAATTACCAGAGGACAGTAACGACAGTAAAATAGTAAATGGAAAGAAGAAAAAATAGGCCACAGTCGTATATTCACTATTTATAGGCCATAGCTGAATTTTATTGCGTCGCCGTATACATATAGATATATCAACGATACACACAAGTATGTGGGTTATTGTTCGGGCTTTCCCGTTCATTTCATCCAGGGGCTTTTCGCATAGGATGAGGAATATCCTTCGTGCAGACACTAAACCTGATATATAGAAGCGAACCTTAAAATATTAATGCGAATGTTTTTCTCATTCTATTTCTACATTAAAATTACTTTAAAAACTGTTATTTACATATATATTTATATTTGTAATTTGTTGTTTGGTAGAGATTGACAGAATAATTTACACCTCGCTCACATGACAGACAGTTTTCTCAATTCACGCGCATATTTTAATATCACGTTCGGAATACTGAAAAAAATTTATATTTCCAGGCGACAAATTGACTACGGATTGAATGTTCGCTTTTCAAAATTCAAATATTTTCTATTTACATCAACATTATTTGTTTAATTAGTGTGTGTCATTTTTGTATCATTGGATTATTTACGTTTGATCAACAAATCCCTGCGGCAGTAATTAAAAAAAAATCTCATATCATCGTGTACCATGTGCAATGTTAATGACACTATTGTAACCATACATGTATACTAGCTCATAAACAATGTATTGGATAACATAATGCGGATGAGCTCGGTTGCATGAATATTTCAGCTGTGCGCAAAGTTCCCTATCATGTTTTTTTGTTTTTGGAATATTTGCGGATTTAAAGTTTAAATCGATGACGCGGCACAATATTTTTGCATATAGTTACAATATTTTATTCCAATCACAAATATTTTTGTTTGACATTAAATGCAGCCCGGTGCTTTCAACATAGTCATGCAAGCATGCAATTCTATGCATTAAAAAAGTGCCCCTTTTAGAGAATAATTATTATTTCTACTACGAGAAGCGTTTCATAAATATTTATCATTTCTGCTACGGTTAAGTTGGAATTATTGTTTGGAATTACTTGAGCGCTTTGTGTGTCCTTAATTAAGAAAAGCAAAAAAAAGAAAGTTATTAAGACCCCATATATATTTTTTGCTTGGGAAGTTTTAATGTGCGTAGCGAGAGGACGAATTACGCGTTAATGATTATATGAATGTAGCGTAAACAAGAAATTAATTACATCCAAGGCGCTTTAATTAACATAGTTTGTTGGTATTTTTTTATTTTTCAAGCTAATTTAAATTTTTACAAGTAGGATCGCTTTTTTATTGTTTGGAATTGATACGAAGGGGGTGAAATGTTCAGGAAAAGTTACTTCAGGTGAAATGATTGGGGAGCTTGTTATGTTGGAGGACATAAAAGTTTCAATTTCTTTTCCAAGCAATCGAACATGAAATTTGCATTGATTTCAGTGATGCTTGTTTTTATTCGGTTTTAAATATATTCAGAAAATTTTTGGAAATGTTTCAATAACATTGTCTTAATATGATGTAATTATGTTTTAACAAGTTGAATATCAAAAAAATTTTAAGTTGTGACATATTAAGTCATTCTTAAAATTACATTTTTAAATTTAAAAAAGCTACACGCTATCTTTAACCAATTAATACTTTAAAAGTAAATGCAAATTTTAGACTTTTATAAACTAAAAGTAGTATAAAACAAAAACTAATCAATAAAATGTGTAGTAATATTCTGAAAGTAAACATAAATTAATGCTTTAAAAGTAAAAAATACAAAAAAAATTAAAATTAAGTTATTAATTTATTTTCAAAATTTTCAAAAATAAATTAATTGCAAATTTTAGATTTTCATATACTAAAAGTAGTATAAAACAAAAACTAATCGATAAATTCTGAAGTAAATTTTTGTAAGTAAGCATCAATTAATTGCAAATTTTAGACTTTCATATAGTAAAATCAAATTTGTACAAAATTTTTGTAAATAAACATCAATTAATGCTTTCAGAGTAAAAAATTCCAAACATTAAACATTTTAGTTTTTAAAAAGTTTTTAAAATTTTCTAAATTATTTAATTGCAATTTTAAACCTCGGTCCGTGCACTCGGACACGCTCCTGACGTTCAGAGCGCGGTCCGCGCACCCGATGTTACGCTCTCAATCGTCGTCGGAGGTTCCAAGGATAAAAAAAAAATTCGACTGCAAGCGCCGACACAGCAGCATCTAGATCCGAGACGCCAGCAACCAGCCAGCCACAAAGATCTACACCACTACCAACTGCAATTATTATTGCACACCACCGTGTTAATAGTTATTAATGCTGATTGGTATTAATAATTATTAATACTCCAATTAATATTTAATTTTCAAGTTTTCCCAGCAACTGGAGATGGACCGGCAGAAAAGAACCAGGAGCGCCCTCCGCTCCAGGGAGACGTCGCTCGAGCGGAGCTACTCCGACTCCAGAGCCGATAGTGAAGTGAAGATGTTGGAGGGACACTGACAAAGCTCCAGCAGCAGCTGCAGACCATGGCGATGAACTTTGAGAAGAAGTTTGAAGCTCTCCAAGAGACAATCGCGTCGCTAACAGCGACCAACGCGGAACAGGCCGCTACCATCAAGGCCCTGCTAGCCGCTCAGGCCGAAGACGAAGACCTGGATCTGCTTGCCGCCTACAAGAAGACCCTCAAGAAGAAGGACAAAACTAAGAATAAAAAGAAAACTTTTAATGCTAATTCTAATACTATCTCTCTTTCTTCCCATTCAGCGACTACCGCACCCCACCCCGCCCCCGCCCAAAAAGCGGAAATCGATAACGAAATGGAAATGACGGAGGAGGTCAGCAGCAACGACAAAGACGTCACCAGCTGCACTCAGTCCGCCGAGACAACCACCGTTTCTCCAGCCTCCATGGACCTCACCATCGAGGCCGCCGCTGCCCCTGCCTACTCCATCTCCAAGGGACCCATCGTCGACGCCGATGGATTCCAGCTGGCTGGAGGAAGAAAACGCAAAAAATCCAGGGGTGAGTCACCACCTCTAAAATTAATAAAAGGGCAATCAGCCACCCCCCAGGTGCCATCAGCATCTGCAAATAAAGAGCCATCAGCGGCTAATCCTGCCGGCCCATCAGGCCAAAAGGCAACAAGGCCCTCTGCCACCAAGGGCGCCGCCCCCGCCAAGAAGGGGAAAAACATCACCGAGGTGAGGTTTAGGCCTGCCGCCTCAAACCCCAACCCCGACGAAGACGATTCCAAAACCGAGAACCCACCGGCGGTCGTCTCCTTGACATCGCGTCCCCCGGAATTCATCCTAAAGCAAAAGGAAAGATTTCCGAAAATCTCCAGCAATTTCAAGGCAAATTACATCAATTATTTGTCTGCCACGCATACCTACGAGGGTATACGCATTCAACCCGCGACAATCGCCGACCATCGGGCAGCGATCGCGTTCTTAAAAATAAAGGAAGCCAAGTAACACACATGGGCTACTTCCGACGAACGCAGCCTGGAGGTGGTAATCCTCAAGGTGCCGACTTACCTCACCGAGGAGGACCTCGGCAAAGCGTTAGAGGAACTGGGCTTCAAACCCAAAAATGGGGAACCCATTAATCAGGTTCTCCATGGTATCCGTGCAACTCCCAAAGGGAGCTAAGAGCGCGGAGATCCTAAATTTAACCGATCTACTCGGCTTGAAAGTCGCTGTAGAACATAAAAAGAAATCGAATGGCATCCCACAATGTCAGCTTTGCCAAAGGCACGGACATACTGCCAACAGGTGCAGCGCAGATCAGGTCTGCAGAATATGTTCGGGGCCCCACCGATCGGTGGCCTGCCCTAACAAATCAGCGCCAAAATGCGCTCAATGTTCAGGCCCACACCCGGCCAATTACAAGGGATGCAAAGCATACCTGAAAGCGATGGCCGCTCACGGAAAGACAGCTAAATCTAGACCAACAGCCAAGCCCGCGCCGGCCCAGGTCCCTTCTTCTTCTTCGTCTCAACCTACAGGTCCCCGCAATCCTGTAGAAAACGGCAGATCTTTTACAACAGCCGTTGCTCCTCCAACGCAACAAAAGCCATCTGCTGCAAAAATAGCCGAAATCTTAAAAGAGATGGGCAAATCTCAAATGAGGTTCATGGCCAACCTTTTGTCTACGCTCATCGACTAAAATGGATAATACACCAGACGTAGTATTACTCCGAGTCTGCTTCTGGAATGTCAATGGCATTACAGAAAAAATGGGAGAAGTGGAAGAGTTCTTCTTTGATCAGAACTTAGACATCTTGCTGGTGTCAGAGTCGGTCCACAAACACAATCAGGCATTGAGAATTCCGAACACGTTTACCTATAGGGGGCCGCCGGTGGTACCCACAAAGCGTGGAACTTTGATCTTTGTAAAGAGATCATTGGACCATTCTGAAGTGGATACTCCCGACCTAGTCTACCTCGAATCGAACGCGATAGTAGTGACCGTGCCAGGGCTTCGCACGGTCAGGATCGCTTCCGGTTACATCCGTTCGCAAAACCTCATCGAAACAGCGGATTTCGATAGAGTTTTTGATAATCCACATCCCACAATAATTGCGGAAGACTTCAATTCGAAGCACGGGTCGTGGAATAGTCGATTAACTAACGCCAAGGGGCAAGCTCTGTTTGACTACGTTGAGCAAAAAGATTTGCAGGTCCTGGGTCCGGACGAACCCATTTTTCACAGCGCCGCGGGCCACAGAGAAGACGTTCTTGACGTAGCAATACTAAAGAACGTCAACTCGCACGCAGTGGTAACTACGCTCAACGGCCTAAGCTCTGACCACAGCCCAGTACTACTGGAGCTACTCAGAAGGGGGTCCGGAGAGAAGGGAAAATTCGTCACACAGACGGATTGGACTCTCTTCTCTCGATGCCTAGAAAATAGCATTGGTAGTCTGACCCCAGTACGAACGGCTGAGAATACCGAAAGAGCCGTCGCACTTTTGACTACTCAAGACCAACAAGCCTCGGAAAAGGCTTCTAAAACCTTTCAGGTTTGCGTCGATAATCCTCTAGGATTATCACGAGAAACAAAGGCGTTGATCCGAACAAGAAATGCCGCCAAACATCAATGGCCCCCCAGAGTTCGAGAGATCTTGAATCGACTTCACAATGAAGTTCGAACGGCCATAAGGGAGCATATAAACCAATGCTGGAAAGATACGCTAGAATCTTTCACGGAGGATAAAAATCCGATGTGGAGGATCTCTAAAGCCCTTAAGAACAGACGGGTTCCCATTCCCGCCATTCACGGTAAGAGAGGGATGCAATACACTACTGAGGGAAAGGCCGAAGCATTTGCAGACAGCCTGGAACTCCAATGCTCCAATCTGTATACCGATTATACGGATATGGAACACATCAAAAGGGTTCGCAGGGAAGTCAGAGACTTTCTGAGAACCGCTGACAGTGACACTACACTTGATAGCGTTAGACCTTCTCGAATCAGAGAAATCATTAAAAGATTCATATCCCGTTCTGCTCCAGGCCCGGATATAATATCTAACAAAGTTCTTAAATCGTTCTCTCATAAAGCAATTATGGCTCTAACCAATATTGCAAATGCTATTCTTCGCACTGGGCATTTTCCGTCAGCCTGGAAAGGCTCGCACGGGGTAAACATTGCTAAAGTTGGGAAAAACAGGTTGTTTCCCCAAAACTATCGGCCTATAAGTCTACTATGCACCTTAAGCAAGGTCATAGAAAGGGTGATCTTGGATATTATTCAAGAGCACACGGATTTGAACAATCTTCTCCCCTCCCATCAACATGGGTTCAGATGGGGACACTCGAGCGTACATCAACTCAACCGAGTGGCGGACCACATTGTTGAAGGTTTTAGACAGAAAAAGGCTACGGGAGTGGTCTTTTTCAACGTCAAAAAAGCCTTCGACAAAGTCTGGCACAAGGGACTGCTTCTAGAGCTAATCAGACAACGATTTCCACTGCGTATTATAAGGCTGCTAGCCTCATATCTAAAACGCAGAAGTCTGGCAGTCAAACTCGATAACCACATCTCTACTTCTCGGCAGATAGAGGCCGAAGTTCCTCAAGGCTCTATTCTCTCGCCGCACCTTTTTAACTTGTATGTAGCCGATATGCCTTCAAGACGCATGCACGGGGTTAAAATGGCTTAATACGCTGACGATACAGCACTTATCTACTCCTCAAGGTCGACCCAAGTGATCACCTTACATCTTCAAAAAGCCACCTCCGATCTGGAAGATTGGATGGATAAATGGCACTTTGGAGTAAACTCAAAGAAAAGCAAAGCCGTACTCATCACTCGGCGTTGGTCACTTAAACCGCATGGGAACGTCACTTTCAACGACGTTCCCATAACCTAACCTAACCTTGGACAAGGGTCTCTATTACAAGCCTCAGGTTCAATCCATCCTGGACAAATCTAAAATAGCCAAATCTCTTCTCTACCCGATGCTGCGACGGAACAGCGGCATGTCGCTCTGGAAAAAAATTCGGCTTTACACTTCGACCATCAGACCGATGATCACATACGCTTCCCTATTTGGGGAACGGCGGCAAGTAGCCACCTAAATCGTTTAAAAGCTTTCCAAAGCAAAACTCTTCGGATGCTCGCAGGAGCTCCATGGTACGTTCGAAATCTGGACATTCGTACTGACCTAGAGATTTCTCCACTTCGTCAACATTTTGAAGCTTTGGCCGAAAAGTATTTCAAAAACCTTGCGGTTCATTCCAATCCCGATCTGGCAAGACTTGCCGAACCAGATTGGGAAGATTTTGTCCACAAACGACCGGTGAATTCAATAGTAGCCGAGTTACTCCTAACATAGCGTGGGTAAAACCACATTCAAAAACAAAACCCCAACCTGGCCTGTAAGGCGTCTCCTAAACAACCTCCTACATACACATCTCCAAACGGAAGGTACATGAGCCGAAAGGTCTCGAACTTACAGGCAATTCCCAGATGGGTGGGGTTTAGTCGGTAGGCACCCTTAAAAAGGTGAATCCGACACGTCCTGGGAGCGAAGTCTTTAGAAGATTCCCCACCTACGCCTAACAAAAAAAAAAAAAAAAAAAAAGGTTCCAAGGACCAAGACGCAAAAGAATTTAAACAAAAAACAAAAAGAAAAAGAACTGCGGGTAAATCTGTTTCAAATTTTAATAATAGGCCTTCAGACAATCCCCAATAGCCCTTAGCTACTGGATTTCAGCCATATACGGCTTTTCTTAAATATAACAAAAGGGCTTTTTGCCCCCGATCAAAAGAAGACCCCTTTCACCAAGATGAGGTTTCGGGAAGTTGGCGCGGACCCTGTTTACGCCTTCCGCAATCTCATCAAAAACCCGTCCGCCGGGATTTCTCCTCACAGCCAAAGACAAATTCTCGGCTGTCACAAAACATTTTAAAATATCGGTAAAGTTATCTTTTTGTCTGAAAATACCTCCAAAGATATTGGCTCTGGCCACCATTGATGACAACAGAAAGGCAACGGCGCACCTCAAATCAGTCGGTGCGGCTTTTCACACCTGATCAGCCACAGCCAAAAAGTAGTGTTTCGAGATTGTCAACAAACACTTCTTTACAAGATGTGAGTAATGTCCTAGTTGAACTTGGTTTTGCGTTATCTCACGTGCATCATATGCAAAACAAGCTCGTTTGCTATAGCATGGTTCCGGTCCAGCTGCCTCTTGGCAAAAAATTGAACAAAATGATAGAATTAACAAATTTTTTGAAGTTGAAACTGCTACTTTCAACCCAACACAAAAAACGTAGAGACAAAATCCCGCAACACGGCCAAACGTTGCTTTGTTAAGGTCCAGGTTTGTAGGATCTGTTTAGGGCCCCATCAATCAATAGCAGGCAACCGTAGCACAATGGTCTAGTGCAAAGACTGTTGTGTAGGTAGCCCGGATTCGATTCTCGGCCGCAGCAATATCTAATTTGTCGACTATATTTCGATGCTGTCGTCTCCTTTGCAAAGCAATTTCAAACCAGCAAAGTATTTGCCTACTATGCCCCTCTAGTGGTGTGGTTTGGATTCCATTTTAAACTGTAGGTCCCGTATGTTTGTGTAGAATTATTACCCCACACCACAAACATACGAGTAGAGTGCCAACGCTCATAGCATGTATGGCACTATAAGAACAAAAAAAACATGCCACCGAGGTATACACTCTGTTCTGGCCTGCACCTCGTTAATTGTAGGGGCTGCAAAACATATTAAAAACTTTTGGTTTTGCATGGCAAAGCTAATAAAGTGGTAAGACCAGCAACCGTAGCCAATTTGGCCTCGGCTTAGTCTACTCCTCAAGACGCAAGCTCCTGCAAACCTGCAGTGGTAAAAGCAAACAAATTGTTTGCTAGTGCAGTAGCACCGCTAGTCTTTTCTTGAGCTGTAAGCAACAATTTTAATGATTTTTACAATAAAATCATGTCTGACTTCCTTCAAAACCAGTAATAGCTAATACGGAATAGTCAAACAGTTCTTTATTCAAAATAACCTAGACATTATGTTGATGTCCAAAACAAACCACTTTCCTACCCAATCGTTAAGACTACCAAATACCTTTTCGTATTTGGGACTTTAGCAAAAAGATCATTTGACCACTCTGAGGTCAACACTTCCAAACTAGTCTCTCTTAAATCTAATGCAATAGTGGTTAATATGCCCGGCCTAAAGACATTTAAAATCTTATCTGGCTATCTCAGGCCAAATAACCAAATTAAAACGGCAGATTTTGATAAGGTTTTTGCAAACCCTCACCCTACAATCATTGCTGTCGCCAAAAGTTAAGCGTTGCTCGACTATGATGAGTGTAGAGCAAACAAGGTTACAAGTGTTTTGTCCAAAGAAATTTTTTGTCTATCATAACGCAGAGCACTAAAAAGACGTTCTTGATGGGGTTATTTTCAAAAAAGAAAAGTTAACTTTAACCACACCATCCAAGTAGTCAACGAATAAAGCGTTGACAACCTCCCGGTCTTGCTGTAACTTTTCAATTAGCAGGGAAAAGTAGAAAATTTGTCATCTACACAAATTGGCCTCTTTTCTCACAAACCCTTAAAAAAAACATAACTTCAGTAAAAACGGTTGCGGACATCAATAAAGCCGTCATTTTTTTTACGCGCCAAATCCAACAAGCTTTAAAAAAAGCCTCTAAAACCTATTAGGTTTGCGCTGATAATCCTCTTGGGTTATCTCGGGATGTGAAAGACTTAATCCAAAGATGTAATGCTGCCAGGCACCTTTGGCAGCGGCACCGCAACTCCTTAGATTGCCTGACATTGAAATCCTTTTATGGTAAAGTGTGAAAAGCCATAAGAGTCAAAAAATTGTGCTAAAAAAATACTTTGGAACCCTTCACGGAGGATGACCATCCAATGTAGAGAATCTCCATAACCTTAAGGAACAGGCCGGTTCCCAGTACAGCTATTTGCGGGACAAAAATGCGGTACAGTACACAACTGAAGAAAAGGCCAATGCTCCCCAAATGATAACTCGGACTTGCAGCACGTCAAAAAGGTTGAACGGGTGGTTAAGCAAACCTTGAAAGCCGCTAACAACACCGCGCCGCTCCAAAAATTAAAACCGTCTCAAATACGAGAGATTATCCAAAGTTAAAAAACCTCATCTGCTTCTGACTTTGAAAAAATCCCCAATAAAGCGCTCAAATGGTTCTCGCACAAAGAGATAATGAATCTCACCAATATTATTAATGCAATTCTTTGTACTGGGCATTTACCTACAGTTTGAAGTAGCTCAATCGTTATCAACATCCCAAAACCTGAAAAAAACCGGCGCTTTCTTCAAAACTACCTGTCAATCAACTTACAAAGCACCTTGAGTAATCCAGGATCACGGTGATTCTAACAATCTTCTTCCTTCTCACCAGCACGGATTTTGATAAAAACATTCAAAGGTGCACTAGCTAAATTGGGTTACTAACATCATTGTTAAAGGGCTTTAGGAAACAAAAACCCAAAAAAATGGTCCTTCTCAATTTGGAAAAAGCTTTTGACAAAGTCTGGCATAAAATTCTTTTTTACAAGCTTCACATTTAAAACTTTCCTCTACGTCTTATAAAACAAATAGCCTCACATTTAAACCGTAGAACCTAAGCTTTTAAAATTCAAAAATACATTTCCACTACGCGGAATATCACCGCAGAAATCCTTCAAGGCTCCATTGTCGCTCCTATCCATTTTAATCTCATAATACGCCAACGACACAACGCTTCTTTACTTGTCAAAATTATCCATGGTAATTACCTCCAAGCTACAAAAAGTTACCACCAATCTAAATGCTGGTTAGATGACTGGCTAAGTAAAGTAAATAAAAAAAAAAACAAAGTCGTTTTCTTTACACGTTGACGGAACGCTCCTCATAAGAACAACTGTCTCAATGACGTTCCCATACCGTGATCCGATTCAGCAAAGTATCTTGAAATAACCTTTGACAAGGAGTTCACGTACAAGTTGCACGTGCAGTCAATCCTTGATAAAGCCAATTTGGCAAAAAATCTTCAACTTTTGATGCTGCGGCGGAACAGTAATTCATCTTTTCAAAACAAAATCCGGATGTACACGTCTAACATCAGGCCCATAATAACATACGCGTGCCTCATATACGCATCCACGGTTTTAATAACCGTGTTTGAATTTATAGAAGCTTTTTGTTGGACTTTTGCCTTTTGAAGGAAGCATGTAGAGTATAGGTACTAGAGTTTCATACATTCACGCAAAAATATGATAAAAATCATACTTTTGTGATGATGAGGCTCCAAGTGGACCTCATCTATGCCAACATTATAAATGAAATTTTAGAAGTTTACAAAATTAAGATCTTAAAATGCTATAAGATGAAGGATACCAAATTCCTTATTTACGTTTTGACTACTCCCGTCCAAATTACTGTAGCAAATTAAATAATAAGATTTGCTATGTATATCATACGTCGGTCAGATTTGATCGTTACGTTAATAAAAATAAATTGAGCCAATGTCGCCGCTGTCAAAAGTGGAGTCATGCCACATCAAACTGCAACGTGAATCCTCGTTGTTTTAAAGTGTGCTAGTTCACACTAGACCCACATCTGTACTAAAAGATGTGGATGCAAGCTTTGTTAACTGCAGAGAAACGCATCCGGCTACCTCCGTAAGCTGCAAGATTTACAAAAATAAAATAGCAGTAATTGAAAACCAGCGGTCCAAAGCGTTTCCAAAGCATGAGATGAAACGCGCCCGCTCCAAAAACCAACGCCTGGGCCAAGCGGAGAGAGGATGCAGCTAAGCCAGCACCTTTAGCAGCAAGAAAACCAGTCTTTGCAGCAAGCGAACCTGTTCCAGCATCAAAATTAAGAAAAACCATGTTATCATTTTTTTGTACTTCTTAGCCATAACAATTATAATGGCGTCATAGAAGAAATACACAGGTTGAGATAGATAGTAGATCTTTCAAAAATGTTCAAATTATTGCAAGACATGAATGATAGGTTAGGTTAGGTTAGGTTAGGTTAAGTTGATGAGGGTTGCCGTTCCGAAGTCGAGAAATTCCAAACCATATTATCATTCATGTCTCAGTTGGATTGGATGACCAATAATTTGAACATCTTTGAATGAAATGCCAATAGTATTAAATCAAAAGTTGGCAAACTGATAGAGTTCCTTTCAATAACAAATGTTGACATTTTAATAATTGCTGAATCAAAATTAAACCCCACCGTAAAATTCAAAGGGGTACCGCATTAAACGGAAGACCGTAATCTTACCAGTGGTGGGGTAGCCGTTCTTGTAAAAAACTTTATGAGCTGATAAATTGCAAAAGCAATTTAGAGCATGTCTTAGGATAGAAGATGACATGACGCTGATAGGTGTGTATTGTTTTCCAAATTTTTAGTTTAAAAAAGACAATGTTTTGAGTCTCCTTGATAAGAGGTATGGTACCTGAAACTGCCACCTAAACAATCCAAATGATACATGTTTTTACAACATGTCCATTGCACATAACTTACATATAATTCATCCAGCCACACACACTCACTTTCCATCTAATAGCATAACACCGACCACTATAGATTGTTAATAAAAACGTGACAAACTTATCTGATCTGAAGACAGTGAACAAATTGAGTTGGGACTACACACTCGTTACATGCACACTGTATAACACAGTAAACAGACCAAGAAAAATTGTCCAAAGACTCAACTATAATAGTGCCAATTGGTCACTTTTTAGAAGGATCCTGATCAGAGACATTATTACTGACAGAAATATTATTTTCTCCAAAGATATTGACAGACATGTTGAATCTTTAACAGAAATTATTAAAAACGCTTCCAATAAAAGTGTAAAAATAAAGACAATTAATTTTTTGGCAGACCTTAAAAAAACTTTCACACAAGAACAATTCAGTTTGAGCCCTGGTAAAGTCTATTAAACAAAAGACAGTAACGATAGCAACGTTGGCAAGTAAAGACGGTATTAATACCGCCTTTACTGACAATGACAAATCAGAAATGCAGGGGACAACATTAGAGAAAGTACATGTTCTGGAAGAAGACGTGACTGTCGAACAAAAATGAATTACTGCCTGAGTGAAAAATTTTCTGTCTGAGTATTGACCTCTTCAAGACGAAATGTCCTTGACAAATCCAAAAAAAGTTCGAGAAACAATTAGAAAACTTCCACCCTTCGGCGAGACACGAGAAAATACAGAACATTACATTGAAACACTCAACACAAAAGATAGAAGTGCAATTGCACTATATAATAAATAGAGTTATCAGGCTGGGTTATTTTCCAAAATCTTAGAAAATAGCCCATATACAAATCTGGCCAAACAGCACCCGACTTATATCGACCGATATCTTTGCTTACAACGCTAAGTAAAGTGATTGAAAAAATTACTATGAAAAGACTTGATTCTTTTGAATCGGACAATCAACTGACGACAGACAATCAGTTTGGGTTTAGAAGCGGATATGGGACGGTTAAGCAAATAGCTAGAATCGTCAATAACATTAGCATCAACTTTAATAAAGACAAAGTGACAAACAAAGTCCTGCTCAATGTAAAAAAAGTTTTTGACCAAGTATGGACTGACGGACTGATTTATAAAATAAAAACACAACATTATTTACCTTACATTATTAAACTCATACACATTTTTTTAAAGGACAGGCAATTCCAGGTAAAAGTCAACAACACTCTCTTAAAAATATTGATGCTGGTGTACCACAAGGTTCAATTTTGGTACCAAAATTATTTAATATAACTATTTTCTAAAATTATTTTTAATATAGAGTGTTTATTTTGTCGTGGAAGTTTGGTAAACTTTTTTTTTAAACGCCCTGTATATTTTTACATTTTTTTATTCTAAGATTAATTAGAGCACTTTTTGTAAAATTTTTTTTTTATAAATTGCATCATTTTTGAGTTATAAGCAATTAATTCAAACTCCAAGTAAAGAACATTTTTCCATAAACATACACATTTATTTTAAACCATATATATTCTGAGTGGGTCTTTTATACTTCAACATAATATAATTAATTGCTACCTATTACAAAAAATATTAAAATTGTAAACAAAGCAATGCTACTAACTGAAAGTTAATTGGATAAAAATACATCAATCAATCGAAGTATTAATTTTTTCCTAAAATTAATTTTCTAAATATTTAAATCTTTTTTGATCTTCTACATGCATGATTTTTAGGGAGAACAAAAAAGTATTAATCCCGAACGGTTGAGTTATGATTGATGCCCACACTTTTTAACTCACTACCTTCCTCTTTCCAGAGAGGATAAAAAACATTATATAAATTAAAGAGGATTAATCATTTGGGGTGAAAATAACATCCCCCGATGGACCCATAATCCATCCATCCATTTTGGATCTCTTGTGCCAAATTAAAATGTTGACAACGACATTCATTAAATCGAAAGTCACCCAATAATGAAAATTAATGATTTGTTAGTTTAAAATTATATATTATTTTTTGAAGTTTTCTCTCAGCTTGCGCCAACTTTCGCGTAACTTTATTTTCAACTCCGATAACAAAACAGGAGTACGTTAAGTGTGCAGAGCAACATAAGTGCACTCTGCTATGTTTATGGGTGCGAATATGTGTTTCATTCTAAACTCCTGTAGTGTACTGCCTTATTTATTT
This sequence comes from Tachinus rufipes, assembly GCA_963932245.1. Classification (NCBI taxonomy): domain Eukaryota; kingdom Metazoa; phylum Arthropoda; class Insecta; order Coleoptera; family Staphylinidae; genus Tachinus; species Tachinus rufipes. The sequence goes on from OZ010746.1 coordinate 96,854,996, forward strand.
AAGCCTTTTGGGGATTAGAAAGATATATAAATTGCGGTTTTAATGAGAGGCGATTTTTTGCAATGCATTTTAAATGGCAAGGTGCTTTAATATTAAAGACCTAATTAGAGGACGAGGTGTAAATAGCAAATTACATCTACTTACAAGTCTGCTCGAATGTAGAGTGAAAATTAACTTTTATGGTAATTGCCGCGTTGCTTGAAATTTAATTATCCCGGGTTTGTATTTATTACTCAATTTTAAAGGCCATATTTCTTAAAAAAAATCAAAATAATGTTTTAATAAAATGAAGCATTTCTATACTATACCATACAATATTATTAGCTTCATAAAATACATGCGTTTAAAATTATAATCAATAAATATTTTTATTGTCATAACAAAAAGTTAAATTTTGATACCCGCAAAATGATATTTTCTAATAATTTTAAACCATTTAACCAGAAAAAATAAATTTCAAAAAACCGTTGATATAAAGTAGGTGTATGCGCTTGCTTTCGAAGTTTATTAACGAGTTTGCAGTTAATTAAATCGAGCAAATTGCAGCATGCACGGCACCGGAAAACTTCGCTATTTAAACTGCGGCAAATATAAAATAAAAAAAGTTTTTGGTTCGGAAACAATTCAATATGTAAACCGAGCGTGTATTGATCGAACGGCTCCTTTAATTGGGACACTCTAAGCAAATAGTCTTGTTATTAAATCGCCTGTAGGGAATGAAGAAGTCAATAGAGCTCGACGAAGCGTGAGATAAAAGTAAATGTGATTACATATAAATATGAATATTACTATTTAATAAAGATAAAGTTACATTGGAGTATATTGTTGCTAGATTGGTTATTTTTATGTCTTCTTAGGAGAATTTCAAAGTCGTAAAGACTGGAGTAACTTTATTAATTCATGACTTTGTAATTCATGTTCGGTTGATGTATGTTTTGTTATTTATAGTTTATTCAGTAAAAACTCTTTTTAATTTACTTTTAATTGCAACCAATTTGTTATAAGTTTTCCTTATTAAAATGCAGAATTGTAATGATATTTGCTAGTTATCCTATTACGATGTAATGTAAACATGTAAAAATTTTATTGCCCTGTTAATAAAAGTTAGTTTGTAGCAAAAGTTGGTAATATGAGGGCAGTTAAAACCGCATAGTTGAACGGTTAAATACGATTTAAACTGTGTTGCAACTCCAACCGCATTTCGCGGAATAAAATTAAAAAGTATTTTATATGTATGTGTGGGGAAGTTTTGTGGAGTGGATGAAATTTATTTGGTGTTGGAAATGTGTATGAAATGTCAACTTTTTATTGGTGCTTAAAATATTAATTGATGAGTAAACGTTTTATTATTATGTCTAGAGAATGTATTCTGTAATTATCTTGTAGGATTAACAATGTTGATTTAGGGCAATATTTTTATAAAATATGATTGTCACTTTCTTGTAAATTTATTTTATTAAATGTGATTATTGATATTTTTGAGAATTTACTTTTTTTTTTTTAATTTGTATTTATTCACACAATCTTGGGCCTCTTAATATATTCTAGAACTTATTGATTTGTGTTCTGTCACTTCTAAGATCATAGAATTAATCAAGTTTTTTTTGTAAATCTCCGAGAGTAGTCCATCACTTCTTTTCAGAACAACCATAGTTAAGGAAACGCTGATCTCCTCAAATCAAGGCTTAGAAAAAGTGAAAAAAAAAATCAAAAATTTGTATAGAACTAAATTAGTCTCCAGATGTTGTCTTTACCCATCAATATTTTTAATCTGGCCCTTTAAAGCCTATGTCGGTTTGTGCTTAACTTAATAGATGCTTCTTGAGTTCTTTTCCACCAGGTTTGGCCTGCTGGTTAAAACAATTAATAAAAATTAATAAATAAATAAATAAATACCTAATCACGCCGTTCTTTTTTGGGGTAGACAATTGAGGTGTCGGGCACACCGAGCTACAAAAAAGACATGACATACATGACATACTTCAAAAGAACGCTACGCTCTGCATCACTTTGTTAGAACACTTATCCAACTTGTGACCGCTTCGGCTGTTGTTAACATAACATTTGTTAGCGGTGTTAATTTTACATGTCTTTTGTGCTTTACTGCCAACTAGAATTAAATCATTTTTTAAATTCCAAAATTTTTATTTTTTTTTGTATTTTTTACTTAAATAGTAATTATAGATGTTTACTTACAAAAATTTACTACAATTTTTATCAATTAGTTTTTGTTTTAGTATATAAAAATCTAAAATTAGCAATTAAATTATTTTAAAAATTCCGAAATTAAATTAAAAACTAAAATTTCTTTTTTTGCATTTTCACTTTTAAAGTCTGTTTGCCTAGCGGACAACAAAAATCCGGCCATAAAATATCAAAACAATGCTAGAGTAAACCAAAATCCGGTCATAAACAGTTGAAATTAGCAAAATATATTTATGAAATTTCAAAAATACCAAAATCCGGCCATAAAATATAAAAACTTGTTAAAAAGCACTAAACTTTAGTCATAAACTGTCAAACAATGCAAAATTAGAAAATCCAATTTGGCAAAAACCGGCTAAAAACGGTTGAAAAATGCCAAACGTATCATAAGAAGTCAAAAATAACTAAATTTGGCTATAAAGTATCAAAATATTGTCAAAACAAACTAAAATCCAGCCATAAACTGTCATAAAGTGCAAAATTTTATTTATAAAATATCAAAAATAGCAAAATCTGGCCTTAAAATATAAAAATATTGTCAAAAAAATCTAAAATCCAGCCATAAACTGTCAAAAAGTGTAAATGTCTGTTCATAGAACGTCAAAAATAACTAAAATTTGCAATAAAATATTAAAAAATTGACAAAAAATTTTAAATTAGATCATAAACTGTCAAAAAATACAACATTCTACTCATAAAATGTAAAAAAAAGCAATATCTGGTCATAAAATTTAAAAAAACTATCAAAAAGCACTTAACTTTACTCATAAACTGTCAAAAAATGCAAAATTAGAAAGTCCAAATTGTCAAAAACCGGCCAAAAACGATTGAAAAGTGCCAAAACGTATCATAAAAAGTCAAAAATAGCTGTATTTGGCTAAAAAATATCAAAATATTGTCAAAACAAACTAAAATCCAGCCATAAACTGTCATAAAGTGCAAAATTTTATTTATAAAATTTCATAACTAGCAAAATCTGGACAGAAAATATAAAAATATTGTCAGAAAAAACTAAAATCCAACCATAAACTGTTAAAAAGTGCAAAATTCTGTTCATAAAACGTCAAAAATAATTAAAATTGGCAATAAAATATTAAAATATTGTCAAAAAGATTCAAAATTAAATCATAAACTGTCAAAAAGTGCATCATTCTACTCATAAAATGTTAAAAATAGCAATATCTGGTCATTAAATTTAAAAAAGTTATCAAAAAACACTAAACTTTAGTCATAAACTGTCAAACAATGCAAAATTAGAAAGTTCAAATTTGGCAAAAACCGGCCAAAAATGATTGAAAAGTGCTAAACGTATTATAAAAAATCAAAAACAGCTAAATTCAGCTATAAAGTATCAAAATATTGTCAAAACAAACTAAAATCCAGCCATAAACTCTCATAAAGTGCAAAATTTTATTTATAAAATTTCAAAAATAACAAAATCTGGCCACAAAATATAAAAATATTGTCAGAAAAAACTAAACTACTCATAAAATGTTAAAAATAGCAATATCTGGCCATAAAACTTAAAAAAATTATCAAAAAGCACCAAATTTTAGTGATTAACGTCATAAAGTGCAATATTTTATTTATAAAATAAGAAAAATAGCAAAATCTGGCTAAAAAGTACAAAAACATTGTCAAAAAAACTCAAAACTGTTAAAAAGTGCAAACCAGATTATATTAAATTTCTACGTTGTAATTAATATTGTTGCTTAGGATACCACTGCAAAAAAATAAATTTTGACGCTGTATTATATTCTTAGGTTAAGTTTTTACTAAGCCGACAATATTGACCGCTTAAGTTAAGGGTCCTTAAAGCCATAAACTCCCTTAAATATGTAGTGCAACAAAATAAGCCACCCTTAACATTTTAAGAGCAGTTTAAGATTTAAGCAATGTTGGTGCAAACGGGCCTAATTGATGTTTACTTACAAAAGATTACTGCAGACATCAATTAGTTTTTTTGTATACTGGTTATACCAAAGTTTAGTTTATTGTAGCTTCTTAGACAAAACCATCAGTCTCTAACAGACAAACAAACTGGCAACAAAAATCCGGCCAAAAAATATAAAAATATTTCAAGAATAAATCAAAAACAGTTAAAATTAGCAAAATATATTTATGAAGTGTTCAAAATAGCAAAAACTTTAACGGTTGAAAAGTGCCAAATTCTATTATTAAATAGTCAACAATAGCTAAATGCTATGAAATATTAAAATATTGCCAGAAAGTACTAAAATACAGCTATAAACTGTCAAAAAATGCAAAATTCTGTTCATAAAATGTAAATTTGACAAAAAAATATTAAAATATTGTCATAAAGATTCAAAATTAAGTCATAAACTGTCAAAAAGTGTAACATTTTACTCATAAAATGTCAAAAATAGCAACATCTGCCCATAAAAGACAAAAAATCTGCCAAAAACTTTGATAAGTAACTGTCATAAAGTGCAAATAAAATATCAAAAAAGCAAAATGTTTCAACAAAGTATAAAAACTGTTAGAAACTTCAAGAGGATGACAAGAAAAGCAAAAAAAACATGTTAGAATTATATTTTGGAAGAAGTTAATACTAATGTAGTTGTGGGTGTGCAATTATCAGACTTAAAATTAGTAAAGGTTAGTGCAACTGCTGTGCACTAACCAGTGGGTAATTTCAAACTAGGTCAAAAGTGTAGCGCCACAATCTAGCAATCGGGAGATTAAAACGGGGTTCCAACTCTGGCAATGGTGTACAATGAGTTTCAGGTAAAAGTTCCGGGATTGAAGCGCGGCCACACCACCGGAACGATTTCCAGGCATTCAGAAGTCAACTACTTTAACTGAACATTTTATTTTAAACTCTTACCAATATCAACTTATTCTGTAATAACGACTTCTGTTTTACAAAAAAAAATCAACATAAATTTTAGTACTCTATTGTCAATCAAGATAAAAATATCTTTAACAATAATTCACAAAACATCAGCTGCATAATGTAAGTCAAAACTATTCAAATTTTTTTTTTTTTTAAATACTTTACCTCAATAGCTCTTTATCTAATAAAACCTGGAAAAAACCTTTGAATTAAAAAGCCTTATAACATATCTGTAAAAGTTTAAAGAAAGCAACTAGCAATCTGTACCAAGTACTTGTCCGCCTGGTTAATCATACAAACTCAAATGAGAAAAACTTTAACAAAGAATAACAAATCAAAAGCTGCTACCTCACCAGATCTGCAAGTGCTTAATCTGAACACTTTTAATCTGACTAACCTAAAAAGGCATTCAGAAACTAAACTTAAACTTAGCAGAAGTCAACCACTACCATTAAAAAACATTGTTCTTTCATTATTCGTTACTGGACGCGGACCAAACACTATATGTGGCAAAACTTATAAACAAGCACTAAAATAAAATCTACCTGCCCAACGCTCAAGTGCTCACGTTGTCAACTAAGTCTAAGAAACAACCTCGCAGTTGTCCAGACCAACTCAATAACAACAAAACATTTAAAAGCTGCAACTAAGCACGCTGTTTAAACCAAATTCTACCGAAACACAAAAATGAATGGGACACTCCAAAACATAATAACGAGTCAGTAATTTGGATTGGAATGGTTAGATCACAACTGTCTCTTGTGACAAAGTGAGTTCTAACGTTTGTTGAGAAATCAAATTTCTAATCTTTTAATGACAAACACTTGGGTTGGTTACTCTTAAGCATATAAACAAATCAATAGTTTGAATTAAAGTGGCCCGCCACCCACCTAAGTATTAAATTCAAAAGCATGTTAACAAGTCAATAGTTTAGATTTAAGTAATCCACTCACTCAAGTGTTAGTTAGCAAGAGATTGAATGACGACTGTCTCTTCTGACAAAGTGAGTTCCGACGTTTGAAGAGAAGTAAAACGTTCAATCTTTTGATGACAAAAATTTAGACAAGTGGGTGAGTTACTCCTAAGCATGTTAACAAATCAATAATTTGAATTGGATTTTGACGTTTGCAGATAGCAAACACTTGAATGGGTAGGTGTGATGCCGGTAAAACTTTTTCCTAGATTTTGAAGCATATATCTTTTTAGTTGATTAAGGACTTTTGCGATTAAAAGTTTAGTTTGCTAGTTGAAGGCAGTTTCATTTTGTTGCTACAGTTTGGTCATTTGTTTCCACTAGTTAGTTAGTTGTATGCCAAAGTTTCTTAGACAATATTGTGTTTTACCAATTGGGTTATTACCATTGATGCTTTTCCACAAATATTCTTGGTTGTTGAGACTTAAGATTACTAAATTAAAACCATAAAAAAAGTCACATTAGTTTGAGTTTATTATAAAAAACAAAAATGCGGCCATTTTGCTAATCCGGTCAAACTGGTTTAAAATACAATGAGATAACAAACATCCGGCCGTTATAATCAAAATCCGTCTACATAAAGTAGAAAGCAGGCAACTAAGATTTTTATCCTGTTGTTAGTATAGGCTTAAACAAAATTTTGTACAGAAATTTGGTCAAAACTCACAAACCCCGCCACAAAGCAATAAAGCTAGTCACCAAGATTTGTATCCGGTCATAAATGTAGACAAAAACATTTTTTCTTACAGAAATTTGGCTTTTATGGTACAAATCCGCTCAAATTGGATTAAAATACAATCATAGTGAACAAAAATCTGCTTATTCTAATAAAAATTCAAAAACAAAAGATACAAATTGTGCAACTAAGGTTTGTATCCGGTCATAAATTGATACAAAAACACTTATTTTAACAGAATTCCTGCAAAAAAACACAAATTCTAATAAATTGGGTTAAAATACAATTGTTAAACACAAAAATCCGGCTATTATCATAAAAATCCGGCAAAAAAAAACTATAAAGCAAGCTACCAAAATTTGACTATGCTTATAAATTTGAACAAACATACTTATTTTTTTACAGAAATCTAGCTTTTACAAAAGAAATCCGGCTAAAAAAACAAAATGCGGTTAAATTAAATTAAAATACAATTGTAGAAAATAAAAATCCGGCTATTATAATAAAAATTGGTGCACAAAAAGTAAAAAGCGGGCTACTAAGGTTTGTATTTAGTTATTTGTCTAAACCAAAACTAAATTTTGTACAAAAATCCGGCCAAAATACACAAATCCGGTCAAACAATCTTAAAAAACAAAAATCCGGCCACAAAAGCAATAAAACTATTTACGAGGATTTGTATCTGGTCATAAACTTAGATAAAAACAATTTTTTGTTACATAAACCCGGCTTTTATAATAGAAATCTGGCCAAAACACACAAATCCGCTTAAAAAAATTAAAATATAAAAAACAAAAAATCGCCTTTTTTGATGAAAATCCGTCAACAAAAAATACTAATCTCGCACTAAAGTTTGTATCCGGTTATATGTTTAAACAAAAACACAAATTTTAACATAAATCCGGCAAAAAAACACAAATCCTGGCAAATTGGGTTAAAATACAATCGCAAACTGGGTTAAAATTCAGTTGTAGAAAACAAAAATTTACTTATTATGATAAAAATCCGGCCACAAAAGCTACAAAACAAGCTAAAGAAATTTGAATCTAGTTATAAATACATTTTTTTTACCAAAATCTGGCTTTTGTGTTAAATATCCGGCCAAAACACACAAATCCAATTGAATTGGATTCATATACAGTCATAGTAATTAAAAATCCGCTTATTTTGATAAAAATCCGGCAAACAAATACAAATCGTGCCACTAAGGTTTGTATCCGGTCATAATTTGGACAAAAATTCAAATTTTAACAGAAATCCGGCAAAAAACACAATTTAAGTTAAAATACAAATGTTAAAAACAAAAATCCGGCTAATATGATAAAAATCCGGCCTCAAAAGCTTTAAAATAAGCCACCAAGATTTAAATCTAGTTATAAATCTGAATAAAAATACATTTTTTTAGAGAGATCCGGCTTATATGATCAAAATCCGGCCAAAACAACAAAAACCAGTCAAGTTAAAATAAAATGCAATTTTAGAAAACAAAAATTTTGGCCGTTATGATAAAAATCCGGCCACAAAAACAAAATTGTTTAACAAAATCCGGTTATAATAAAAATTTGGCAAATAACAATAAAAAAACAAAAATCCGACATGTATATAAGTGATCAAAATCGTTAAAAACATGGCAACAAAAACGTTCAAAAGCGGCGTGCTGTTTAGCCTCCTTTAAAAAAACTATTATTCTTTAAAGAGTTTGTTAAATTTGTCTATATAAAGAAACGCTATAAACCGCACAATAAGGTTAATATAAGACAAGCATTACGACCGATTTAAAAAATGGTCGTAAAACACAATGTTTTTTTTAAATATTTGTGTATCCAGGCCTTAATAGTGTTTTTATAAGATCTCATAAGAACGTAGCAAACACTCAAAATAAATAAAAACAAACTTTCATCATGTTAGAGGGCAACACTATTCTTCTTGCTCATGACCTAATATATAAAAATTCCTAATGAGTATTATAAGCTCGTGTTGCAAAATTTTATATTTCTCAAAAAATGTATTTTTAGTATTTATTGTTAAGTACGCTGTTCACAATAAAAATAAAACTATAAAAAAAAATTAAATTGGTGTTTCATTTGTAGACCAAATGTCCTTCCAAGTATGAGTGATAAAATAAAGCAAGATGATTAATGTTTGTAAATTTGTTTGTTGCTGAAACCATAAAAAACACACAGTAGGATTTAAACTCAGTACCAACCCACGCTGCCTCCTTAAAATTATGTTTTTTGCAATGCAGGAGATGAACAAAACTTATTTGTAACAAGTATTAATAAAAAAATGCAAGCGAGCGTTATAAAGTATAATGCCCTGATCATTATAGACTAGTTTGTATCTAAAGAATTACTAACAAATAAAATATAAAGATTTTAAAACATTAATTATTTTTAATCAACGTTATTCTTCAAATTAGTTTAGTTATCCATCAAACAAAACATAAAACATTAATTTATGATTATGCCATACTTTGTTAATTCTATTATATATATATTCCTTTGATGCGCACTTCATGTTACACAAATATAATAATAAAAAACGCGAACTGTTGATTTGTTTGGAATAATTCGAAAGCCTTGCTGAATTTTTTATGCCCCACTTCAAAGTAAAATTCGTATTTCGCCCGAAACACACTCACAAATATCGAACATGAATTGAATATAGCTGGGAGTCGGAGGGGAATGTAAAAAGAACGTCATTCCAAGTTGTAATCCTCTGACGGATGAAGTGAGCGCGGGGGTCGATTGTGAAGGAAGTGAAGGCGAGGACCTGAGGGATTTGCTGGCCGAATTTTTAACTCTATCGTTTTTTTATGTGTGTGTGAAAAAAAGAAGGCTGACGCGTTGATGGGGATTGTATTTGAATTCAATAGAAGCTTGCAGTTAAAATTTTAATTATCTAATTGTGCATGTAAATAATCTCAAGACATTACATTGCAGTAGAGAATCATAGAAACTTACCTTTGCCTTTTTGCCCCTAGGTTTATTACTGCATAAAACAGGCTCTCAAGAATGAAATTATGGAGCAAGCCGCTCGCGGCTTAGTCGAGCAGTAAATAATAGGATATGCAGCAATTCTATAAATATGATTCCGTACATAATTTAATGGTTGCACAGATAATCGTCTTGGCCCAAACTCTCGGTATAATTCTACAATTTACGTCATCCTTGTTCTCATTATTGTTGGCATTGATAATCACCTCTTGATGTACAATTGGATGCATGGATGAACATGCAATGGGCGCATCGCAATCAATATCGTGTATAACATAATCTGCAGAACTAACAAGGGGGTGGCCTCGGGGGGCTTACTGCATTAACGAGGCACGTTTGAAGCTTGCTAGTGACAAAGGAGCACTCGGGAGTTAATGTTATGAAGGCGAAGGCGGCATATTTGAAATTGTAGACTGTCTAATGAATATTTGATGTACTCTGTGTAAGAATAGTTTCTCAATTACATTGTTTGACATTCCATGTAACAACAACAAGGATTTCTCAAGAAAGCCAATTATTATGATTACGTAAATAATTTAAATTAATAGTTTGCAAACATTAATTTTTTATAATAAAAATCTAAATATTGGTTTAATTAAATTGTGTATTGAAGTGATATACGTATTCATGCGCTCATCTGCTATAGATAGAGTGCATTCAATTAATTGAAAATCTAAATATGTGTCAATCATGTCACCAACACATATATGCGAGCAACCAATTTCCAGAAGCGTAAATATTTAATTTGAAAATAAATTTCAAGTTTTAATATTTTGATGGATTTGCAAAATCAATTCCATTAATTAATAAACGTTTGAATTACGTAAACGTAAATAGATATATGGACAAACTAATATCAATTCCACATAATTAATATTCAATGTATAATTATCAATAATTGGAAATTTATATAATTAAAATTAGTATATATGCGAGTAATTTATTTGTAACTGATAATTAATAAATTTGTTAATTTAAATTTAATTTGTTGTTATCGTTAAGCTGTTTTCCAATAAATTAGTAGTATACTTTTATTAAAATATTAAAATCGATGTATAAAAAATAATGTAAAAATTTATAATAAAATTAAACTTACTTCAACTATGCTTTATTGATCTGTATAAGAATAAAAAATTACCTGAAACAAAAAATGGTATTAGCAACAGAAATATTTTTTTTTGTAAGATCAATGTAGAATAAATTTACTTAAAAAATCAAACGAAAGTGTTTCCAAATTTTATAAAAATCCAATAAATGGTTCTAAAGTTATTTAACTTTTTCTATTTTTAAATTTTCTAAAGATATTTTAAGGTTATGTAAAATTGACCGTATACATTTTGATTTTATTTTTACAGTTGGTACTTCTGTTATTGGAGTGGATTGTTGCCAAGTTTTATCAAAATTCAATATATGGTTTTAAAGTTGGTGAACTTTTTTTAATTTCAATTTCTCTAAGTACGTTTACTAGAGGTTATATAAAATTTACCGAACAAATTTTAATCTAATTTCTGTAGTTGGTACTACTGGTATTAAACAGCATTGTTGCCAAATTTTACTAAAAACCAATGTATGGTTATAAAGTTATTCAACTTTTTCTGTTTTTAATTTTTCTAATTACAAACGCTGCGTTTATTTTTGAGGTTAAGTAAAAATAACCGTATAAATTTTAATTTATTTTTTACAGTTAGTATTTCTGTTATAAGAGTGCATTGTTGCCAAATTTCATCAAAATTTAATACATGGATTTAAAGTTATTAAACTTTTTTTAATTTCAATTTCTCTAAGTAGGTTTACTAGAGGTTATGTAAAATTTACCGAACAAATGTTGATTTAATTTTTGTAGTTGGTACTACTGGTACTATACAGCATTATTATCAAATTTTACCAAAATTCAATGTATGGTTATGAAGTAATTCAACTTTTTCTATTTTTAATGTTTCTAATTACAAACGCTGCTTTTATTTTTGAGATTAAGTAAAAATGACCGTATAAATTTTGATTTATTTTTTACAGTTAGTACTTCTGTTATTAGAGTGCATTGTTGCCAAATTTCATTAATATCCAATATATGGTTTTAAAGTTATTCAATTTTTTCTAATTTTAATTTTTCTAATTACGTTTACTTTTGAAATTATGTGAAATTTACCGAAAAAATTTTGATCTAATTTTTATTGTTGGTACTACTGTTATTATACTGCATTGTTGCCAAATTTTACCAAAATCCAATGTATGGTTTTGCAGTTATTTAACATTTTCTGTTTTCAATTTCTCTAATTACAAACGCAATGTGGCGTTTAATTTGAGGTTATGTAAAATTGACTGTGTAAATTTTAATTTATGTTTTACAGTTAAAACTACTGTTATTGAAATGCATTGTTGTCAAATTTCAACAAAATCCAATGTATGGTTTTGAAGTTATTCGACTTTTTCTATTTGCAATTTTATTACTTACGTTTACTTTTAAGGTTGAGTAAATTTTATTTAACAAATTTTACTCTAATTTTTATAGTTGTACTACTGTTGTTAAACTGCATTGTTGCCAAATTTTACCAAAAATTTAATGTATGATTTTAAAGTTATTCAACTTTTTTTGTAATCATAATCTCTATCAACTAACGTTGTGTACTGTTTAATTTTAAGGTTATGTAAAATTAACATTATACATTTTGATCATTATTTTGTAGTTGGTACTACTGTTGTTAAGCTGTATTGTTGCCAAATTTTACCAAAATTTAATGTATGGTTTTAAAATTATTTAACTTTTTCTGTTATCATTTATTTCTATAATCAAACGTTGTGTAGCGTTAAATTTTGAGGTTATGTAAAATTGACTATATACATTTTAATTTTAATTTAACAGTTGGTACTACTGTTGTTAAACTGCATTGTTTCCAAATTTCACTAAAATTCAATGTATGGTTTTAAAGTTATTCAACTTTTTCTGTAATCATAATCTCTCTCTACAATCTTATGTAGCGTTTAATTTTTATGTTATGTAAAATTGACCTTATTTATTTTAATCATTATTTTACAGTTGGTACTACTGTTGTTAAACTGCATTGTTGCCAAATTTCACCAAAATTCAATGTATGGTTTTAAAGTTATTCCACTTTTTCTGTAATCATATTTTCTATCTACAAATGTTATGTATCGTTTAGTTTTGAGGTTATGTAAAATTGACTTTATACATTTTAATCTTAATTTTACAATTGGTACTACTGTTGTTAGACTGCATTGTTTAAAAATTTTACCAAAATTTAATGTTGTTTTCAAGTTATTTAATTATTTTTGTAATCATATTCTCTATCAACAAACGATCTGTAGCGTTCAATTTTGAGGTTATGTAAAATTGACCTTATACATTTTGATCTTAATTCTACAGTCGGTACTACTGTTGTTAGACTGCATTGTTGCAAAATTTCACTAAAATTTAATGTATGGTTTTCAAATTATTTAATTTTTTCTGTAATCATATTCTCTATTAACAAACGTTCTGTAGCGTTTAGTTTTGAGGTTATGTAAAATTGACTTTATACATTTTGATCTTTAATTTACAGTGAGTACTGTTTTTGTTAGACTGCATTGTTGCCAAATTTGACCAAAATTTAATGTATGGTTTTAAAGTTATTTAACTTTTTCTGTAATCATATTTTCTATTTGCAAACGTTCTGTAGCGTTTAATTTTGAGGTTATGTTAAATTGACCCTTTACATTTTGTTTTTAATTTTACAGTTAGTACTACTATTGTTAGACTGCATTGTTGCCAAATTTTACCAAAATTCAATGTATGGTTTTCAAGTTATTTAACTTTTTCTGTAATCATATTCTCTATCAACAAACGTTCTGTAGCGATTAGTTTTGAGGTTATGTAAAATTGACTTCATACATTTTGATCTTTAATTTACAGATAGTACTGCTTTTGTTAGACTGCATTGTTGCCAAATTTTACCAAAATTCAATGTATGGTTTTCAAGTTATTTAACTTTTTCTGTAATAATATTTTCTATCAACAAACGTTCTGTAGCGTTTAGTTTTGAGGTTATCTCAATTTGATTTTTTACATTTTGATCTTTAATTTACAGTTAGTACTGCTTTTGATAGACTGCATTGTTGCCAAATTTTGCCAAAATTTAATGTATGGTTTTAAAGTTATTTAACTTTTTCTGTAATCATATTTTCTATTTGCAATCGTTCTGTAGCGTTTAATTTTGAGGTTATGTAAAATTGAACTTATACATTTTGATTTTAAATTTACAGTTGGTACTACTGTTGCTAAACTGCATTGTTGCCAAGTTTCACCAAAATCTAATGTATAATTTTAAAGTTTTTGAACTTTTTCTAATCTAATCTAATTTTAATTCTAAATGCTTATTAAGTGACATATTTTTTGAGCAATTTTTTATAACTTTCTGTTTATGTTCATAAGATAAAAGGTATGCAACCAAGTTTACATTAGATTCTTTGTTCTGTGAGTTTTGATAGTGGCTACTGCTACTTCATATTAAAACAAATTATGTTTTAAATGTATACAAAGTTAAATAATTTTAAATCCTTATATTAGATTTTTATGAAATTTGGCAACAATGTTCTAGAATAACAATAGTACTAATTGTACAAATTGGATCAAAATTTATACGGTTAATTTTAAATAACTTCAAAAATAATTGCTAGGCAGCCTAACTCAAATCTCGGCGCATAATTGTTGCAGGTTTGAGCCCCAGCTCCTGCAGAAAATTTAAAAATAATAAGGAAAATATTGATTCAGGACGTTAATCTAATATATGATTAATGTTTATTTAACTATAATTACATTTAATATAAGAATCTGGGTAAACCAGAAACAAGGCTTTGTTGCCTAGTGTCTCCATTCTCTCAATTAACGGGTGTGATAGTAGATAATTGTGTTTTTAGGTACCTTATTAAAGGCAGTTTTTGTAGTAGTAGCATAAGCATAAGCCCTAATATTAGCTCTTTTAACTGAAAAAAATAATTTAAAAAAATCAAAATAAACAGTAACACTTACTCAGTTTTTATAAATTACAACTATGTCGCAAAAAAGGTTTGTTGACAGAAAGTATTCAGTCGGTCTCACTGCTGCCGCCCAAACCAAAAAGGTTTCACACAAACATTTGTTATATTAAATAAAAGCGTCAAAAAACTAGTTACTTGTACCCATGTGAGCGGTGCGCAACACTTAAATCCGTAACGAGTGTTTTTCTTTAAAAATAATATTGATGTGATTATATTATCTAAAACCCTCTTAGCTCTTGGGAAAGCTTAAAACACGCCAAACACTTTTACGTATTTAAAAAACACGTTTAAAGCACAAGGATCAATGATCAGCTAGCCACTCAGAAATCTCTACGCCCCAAACTCTTAAATTGGAAACAAATTTGATTGCAAATAATGTTCCTGGTTTAGAACTGATCAAGTTGATTGAAACATATAAAGTATGCCTATACTGTGCTAGGGCTAGAAATGCCAATAAATCACCATTTCCAGAAGCACCTTAAAGACGTACTTGACAATTAAACTCAGACCACAGCTCAGTAGTCTCAAATTGGTCTACAAAATTGACTGGTCTTTATTTTCACATATCTTAAAAGAGACATTCGAACGGCTGAAGGAGTTGACAGAGCGGTTGTTAACTGACTTTACTAGCCTTATCTTGCTAGCTATAGAAAAATCTACCAAAGCTTTGACAAAAATTAGAACACATCGATTAGGTCTCGATATAGAAATAAGAAAGCTCATTCAGTCTCAAAATCAAGCCAGACATAAATGGCAAAAATCACATGGCCTAACAAACCAAAACAAGTTAAATCAATGGTAAAGTAAAGTAAGCAATCAATAAACACAAACATCAATGCTGGAAATTTGTTCTCAAATCTTCTAACAAAAATAATAATCTGAAGTAAAATATAGCTAAACTAATCGGACAAATATTGTAATAAAAAAAAAAAAATCAAAACCACACGTGCTCTTATCTTTGTAAGAAGCAAGGCAAAACTTTGCAAAACCCAACCTTGTATACTGTTGTGAGACAAATATTTAAACTTTTGTGTTTGGACAGACATTGGCTTACTGTCACAATATCAATTAATATTTGTCAGTTCATGTATTCCTTTTTGCCAAATGTTGCCATTCTGTACTAAAATACACAACGTTTACGACAAATGGCTAGCAAAAGTACACTCGATTTGCAGCAGAAACTTGATATAGAACAAAAAAGCTTCCGTTGCGCATCTTATGCTTGCATGATAATCGGCATCCATGGCTTTTAACCAAGAATTTTTTGCAACTGAGTATACAGTGCAACCATAGTGAGTTCTGGATAAAACCAGAGTTTTGTACAGTCGCAAAAATACCTTTCTTTGCGGCCCCAGGCATTTAATTAAATTTTAAGTTTTTTTAAAACACATAAGCAGCTGTTCTACTGTATATGTTCTGTCATTTATCAAATGTAAAGTCACAAAGTCTCAAATGGTCATCAATTGTAAAAAAATTGTAAAAAAAATTCCAACTTTTTCAAAAAAATTCTTTAAATCTGTTCATGTTCATGTTTTATAGTTATCAAAAATGTTCTAAAACTATCAAAAAGTCCAAAGTTTTAAAAAAGTAAAAATCGTTCCAAAATGATTGCAACATTTTCAAAAACGTTCAAAAATTGTTAAAAATATTTCAAAATGTTTAAAAGTAAAAAGAGTTAAAAATGTTTATAACAGTTTTGTTAAAAATGTTCATCAAATCTGTTCATATGTTCTAAAAATGTTATTAAATTTCAAACAAAAATTTTTAAGTTTCAAAAATGTTTCAAAATTATTAATAATCTTTTTCAAATTGTCAAAAATAATATAAAATTGTCAAAAATGTTTCAAAAGTGTAAGAAATTTTCCAAAAATGTTGCAACATTTTCAAAAGTTTGTTAAAAATATTTCAAAAATGTAAAATAGTGTAAAAAATTTTGTTAAAAATGTTCTAAAATTGTAAAATATGTTCTAAAACTGTTAAAAATGTTATAAAATTGTCATAAATGTCTCAAAATTGTCATAAACTTTTCTTAAATTTTCAAAAAAATCTAAAACTATTAAAAATGTTACAAATTCGTTAAAAATGTTCTAAAAGTGTAAAAATAGTTGCAACTTATCCAAAAATAAAAACAAAAATTGTCAAAAACATTTTAAAAATGTCAAAAATGTTTTTCAAATCAGTTGATATGTTCTAAAATAGTCAAATATGTTCTAAAACTGTAAAAAATGTTATTCAATTGTCAAAAATGTCAAAAACCATTTTCAAACAATAAAAAAATTTAATACTGTCAAAAATGTTTCAAAAGTATAAAAAACGTTCCAAAATTGTCAAAACTGTTTTTCAAACTTGTTGATATGTTTTAGTAGAATAAAAAGCATTAAAAAAAAATTAAAAACAATCAAAAATAGTTTTCTTAAATCTGTTTATAAGCTTAAAATTGTTATATTACTAAATCCTCAAAAACGTTGTACTAAAAATACTTCTAAAATTATTTAAAAAATTTGTATGAAGTTATGTCAAATTTTGGTTGTCAAAATTTATTTTATTATTTTTACAGATCAGGTATATTTTTTGGCAGTTTTTGTATTTTGTTGACAATTACGTTAGTGTCATAAAAGTCATTTTTTGATTCATAGTTTAGAATAAATTTAACAAATTTAGTACATTTTTTGCCAATATATAATTTGTTAGAAGAGATGGGACAAATAAAATTCTAAAGATAGTGATAGTGAACATAATAAACCAGGAACGCAAATTATGCTTATATTTTTTTAGTGTAAAATAGACCTACCAAAAATACTATGTTAAAAAAACGCGCCGCTCATCTCAACGTCATAGGTGCTATAGTAACAAAACTCACAAAGAATCTGAACTACTCCGCTTATACAAATAAAAACAAATTTCAAGTTAAACATATACAAATAAAGTTAAAACATTAAAAAAGGCAATGGTTCTCTTAAGACTCTCAAATTATTTTTTATTCGTTTTTTTTAGTGGCTGGAGTAGTTTCTGGTTTAAAAAAACAGACGGCAAATATTTGCTGGTAACAAACAATTCTAAATGAACAAAAATTGACCTTAGAATAAGAGAAAATTTTGTTTGTTTGGGCGCAACTGCATAATTGTTTGCGTTCAAACAGATTTTTTTAAGATTAATTATACTTGTTCTTGCTTTTGGGTAAAAATAAAAAAATTTTGCTGCACAACTTTTGGTAAACTACAAAACATTTAAAAAAAAAACTCCATATGACTAATTGACCGATGCGTGTTTTAAGAAATGACGTATGGGGCAAAAACACTAAGCTTATCAAAACGTTCAGTAAGCAAACAAATGGTTGCGCAAAAAACAATAAAAAAAATTGAAAGTGACTAAAAAAGACAGACAAAATCCCCCACACAACAATAAAGTATAAAATTAAAGTTGTCGACATTATCAAATGCATCAAAAAACAAATACTAGAGTGAAGACTAAGAAAAAACAAGAAAAACAAAAGAAAACCTCTCCTCAGATAGAGCAACGGCTTAAAAAGGATAGTGGAAAACTGGATCAACACTGCCCAAAACCAAAATCAATAATAAACCTAACGACAAGAAAATCAAATTTGTCTAAAACCTTTCAAAGTTACCGAGATTGGTTAAATTGTTTTACAATTTATTCTACTGATTCAAGATTGCAAAATCACTGTCGTATAGCTTAAATTATGCTTTAAGCAAACTCCAAAATAATATTAAAAATGTAAAACAATTTTTTTTCAAAATATATTAAAAAATATTAGATTAACAAAAATCAAAACTAATTCTAAATGTGTGAAATTATCTAAAATGAATTCAATAATAAAATTCTTTACAAAATTATTAATTTATAATTCAATTAAGTTTAATAAATACATTAATTTACAATTTTTTAAGCATATTTTCATATTCTATATAATTAATAATATCATACACAGCATATTAAAAGGAAACTTTGATTAATGGAATTATTAATTAAATTCATTCAGTGTTTTTGAATTGAGTAAACATTGAATCAATTTCATTAGATGTTGAATGATTAACGTTCTTGGTTAATTAGCAATTGTGTACATTATTGCCATGATTGATTGACTCTCATCGAAATCTCATTATCGGTTTTTGGAATGTAATTAACGCGAAACCGTGAAAGTGGATGATAATAATTCCGACTGTTTTGCATCGCAAACATAAACTGTATTAATTGACAGCATCAATGATTGAATGTCTAATTTGTTATTCAAATCAATTTTTTATCAATTAATTGAATCAATTACATCCAAGCAAATTGTAAAGAAAGTTTGCATTATATCATCTTTATTTATGAAGCAATAAAATGCTACAGCATGCAATATAAGATATCTTGCTTACAAACGGGCGCACTTAACACCAATGCATGTTTGTTTTCCAATATAGCTACCAATATTTTCAATCCAAGTATATGCACATTTCATTTGCAACGGGTAAAATTCAATTCCATCCGAGTTCACTATTTTATCATTTGTAAAATCCATGTTATATTGAAATATACAGGGTGTCCGGAAAATACGTGTACAACGTTTGACGACAGACTCCTGACGTCAAAATAGGTCGATCTAAGCCGACTTAGTTATATCCAAAATTGTCTCGTTTAGCCGGTAGAGGGCGTCAAAAATTTGTAAATATTAAAAAGAAATTACCTGTAACAATAATTTTTTAAGTGACCTTGTTGCTATGGCGTTTAATAATTTGACAATTATTGACAAATTGTCACCAGTCTATGAAATTTACTCAAGTATACGATCAACATTCTTGAATTACAAGTTCATTTTACCATTAAAAATGGAAAATTATACAAACTCTCAGAAAGTTGACATGCTCCTGGTATACGGGTTTTGTCAAGGAAATGGGCGTCAGAGTGTTAGGGTTTACATGGAGAGGTTTCCTAACCGTCGAATACCAAACCACCAAACATTTGCCAATATTGAGCGTCATCTTCGGGAAACGGGCAGTTTTGAGAAAAAGTTTGAAGGCAGGGGTCGTATGCGAACAACTCGAACTGTGGAAACAGAAGAGATGATTCTGGAAAGAGTTGAAGAAGAACCAAGTACCAGTACCCGTCTCTTAGAACGTGAGTTAAATGTTCCTAAAACGATTGTCAATGAGGTTTTAAGAGAACAGTTGTTACATCCTTACCACATACAAAAAGTCCAGGAACTTTTACCGACTGATCCCCCCCATGCGGCTTACATTTTGTCAATTTATTAGAAACAAAAGAATCCTTGTTCCAAATTTTTGTAGAAAAATTATGTTTACTGACGAGGCATGCTTTACAAGATCTGGGGTAACCAATCTGCACAACGAACATATTTATTCCGATGAAAATCCACATGCCATTAAAGTTGCACATCATCAGCATCAATTTAAAATTAATATTTGGGCAGGTATTATTGATCACTACCTTATTGGTCCCATTGTTATTCCAGACAGGTTAGATGGAAATATTTATTTAAATTTTTTGCAAGACACATTACCAATTCTTTTGGAGAATTTGCCCCTTTTACTTCGGAGGGAAATGTGGTATATGCATGATGGTGCCCCGCCCCATTTTTCCGTTGCCGTTCGGCAATACTTACATCATCAATATCTCAACCGATGGATTGGAAGAGGCAATGATGCACCAGTAAAATGGCCACCACGTTCTCCTGAGTTAAATATGTGTGACTTCTTTTTGTGGGGCGCTATTAAAACAGAAGTTTACAAGAGTCCGGTAAACACACGCGATGATTTATTGCAGCGGATTTTAAATGCAGGCAACCATTTTAATAATCCCGAGACATTAGATAGAGTCCAATATCATTTTTTAAAGAGTGTTAATAAGTGTATTCAGCAAGATGGCGGTCATTTTACACATTTGCTTAAGTAATGTTTTTGTTTTACTGAGTTTCTTACATTAGATACTTTCAACTTTGTTATACTTTTGTTTTTTTGACGCCCTCTACCGGCTAAACGAGACATTTTTGGATATAACTAAGTCGGCTTAGATCGACCTATTTTGACGTCAGGAGTCTGTCGTCAAACGTTGTACACGTATTTTCCGGACACCCTGTATATAAGTAAATTAAATTGTTTTGATCAACTTAACGATAATTGAGTATCATGTAATGATGATGCCAATATAATTTTTTTGTAAAAGTTGGACGGAATATTTTTTTGCACCTCCGGGCATTCCATTTCCTTTATTGGCTTCGGCGAACAAAAGCCCTTCAATATGGAATGAGGGTAACTGGATGTGGCATACATTACTACGTGCATTTCCCTGCCGAACACTCAATTTTAAAGCTCGCGTCTCTCTACTGCAAATAAAAAGTGCGCGAATAAAAAAACATATATATTGAAAAGTGTATGCACCGGCAGAATAGACTCCTTTCTATAGATATAAATCAAATTGAATTCGCTCGCATAAATTTATTATGAATAATTGCTCCTAATCCGGTAATAATGTGCGGATAGTTATGTTGTTAAGCGAGAATACATGTTTCGGTTATCATTATTAATAGCATTAGGGGATGTAGTTTATTAGTCAAAATAATTATATATTTTTATCTCCTTTAATTCTTAATTGCTTTTTTGGGTTTAATCATATCCGTTTGTTAATTAACTGCTGAGATAACGGTCTCTTATTGTGCGTGTGCGTTGAAAATTTTACAGATACTATCCGGGAATTGCCCTTGTTTTAGAAACAATTAGGATCCAGACCCAGGTTTTATTGTTTTGCTACGGAATAATTTAATGGGAGGAGGGTCAAAACAGTATTTTATAAATATAAAATCTGTGACGCCTACACATTGAAATGCGTGGATTCTTTTGTTGAATATTTATTCAAGTTACAATATGGATTTTGTTTGGAAATTGCTTTATTTAGATTTTGTTTATTAAAATTAATTGTAGCAATAAATTCATAACATTTTAAACCTTTCAAAACCAATCAAAATTTTGACAAAAACGTGAACTTCAAAAAGTACAACAAAATAAATATGTTTGTGTATATTAAACCTATAATAGCTGCCAAGCTAAAATGGCCGCACAGAAATGGATAAATAATTTACAATAATTAGGTAAAATTGCAAAAACTAAGATAAAATTAAATTGGTAGAAGTTGAAAAAGTAAATTTATTGTATTAAATAACATCATTATATATTGCCAATTAAAACCAATTGCTTTCCAACTCTTCACCATAATTAATGAGTTGACCCAATAAACCCCCCTGTTTACAATCAATTCATCCCCAATAACACAGCAACATCCGCTGTAATGCACACACAAGATTAATTGACATCCCTTCCGGTGATCATTATTTTTTTAATTCTCTCAATACCTTATCACAATTAACACAAACAATGTTATAAATTAAATAAGCAAATTAATTAAAAAAATATTTTTTGTTTGTTTTAATTGTTTTCTTGCTTTACCCTAATTTGTTTTGCATGTTTATTTTTTTATACTTAAAAATTGCGGTGGCAGGTATTATTCAGAATTAGGATACGTTGTGCTTTTCTTGTAGTGGCTAATGGACTGCAGTAAACTATAAATTTTACCACACTGCCAGGCTAAGGGGAGCCATAAATATTTATTTAGATATTAATAGAATTTAAAATGGGATTTATTGTGCCTGCCGGGTGATTTGTTGTTATGCGTGCAGTTTGGTATAAAATTTCAAATAAATATTTTTGTTAACTAGATATTTTTATCAAAATTTATGTCGGTTTAAAATAATTTATGTCTTGAAAACAAATTATAATTATATTAAAGGATGTTCAATGTATTAATTTAATGTATCAAATTTTGTAAATAAAAATATGTATGCTAGCTATGCTTTGTTTAATAATGTATACTAATACAATGTTACATTGTAAGCTTTAAATTATAAATCTATATGAAGCTTAAATTGTTATGTAGCAACAGCCAGACACACATTAATCCCTGCAATTAATATTGAAAAATTTAAAGAGATTACAACAAAATTATGCAATATTAAAAATTCAAAACTATGTAAAATTACTTTTAAAACTGTTTATAACAAAATTTTTGATATTAAATTGTTAATTTGCTTATAAAACAAAACCAATTTTTAAGTTATATTGAATAATTTTTTACTTATTCTTCAGTAAGTACTTTAAATGTAAACATTATTAAAAATTTATATTTGATAGTATAAGTATTTTTTGTATTTTTTTTAATTTTTAATATTAAATTGTTAGATTGCTCAAAAAACAAAAACCAATCCCTAAATTTTGATAAATTTTTTTTCTTAAACTCTACAGTAACTATTTTAAAAGTTAACATTTTTAAAAATTTATATTTTATCGTACAAGTATTTTTTGCATTTTTTTTAAATTGTTTTTTATGAAATTTTTGATATTAAATCGTTAGTTTGCTCAAAAAACAAAAACCAATTGCTAAATTTTGATAAATATTTTTTTTTAAATTTTTCAGTAAGTATTTTAAACGTAAACATTATTGAAAATTTATATTTTATTGTACAAGTATTTTTTGCAATTTTTTAAATTGTCTTTTATAACATTTTTGATATTAAATCGTTAGTTTGCTCAAAAAACAAAAACCAATCGCTAAATTTTGATAATTTTTTTTTTTTAAACTCTACAATAAGTATTTTAAAAGTTAACATTATTAAAATTTTATATTTTATAGTACAAGTATTTTTTGCATTTTTTTTAAATTGTTTTTTATGAAATTTTTGATATTAAATCGTTAGTTTGCTAATAAAACAAAAACCAATCGCTAAATTTTGATCAATATTTTTTTTAACTCTACAGTAAGTACTTTAAAAGTTAACATTAATGAAAAATTATATTTTATAGTACAAGTATTTTTTGCAAATTTTTTAATTTGACTTTTATGAAATTTTTGATATTAAATCGTTAGTTTGCTCAAAAAACAAAAACCAGTTGCTAAATTTTGATAAATATTTTTTTAAAAACTCTACAGTAAGTACTTTGAAAGTTAACATTAATGAAAAATTATATTTTATATCACAAGTAATTTTTGCAGATTTTTTAATTTGTCTTTTATAAAATTTTTGATATTAAATCGTTAGTTTGCTCAAAAAACAAAAACCAATTGCTAAATTTTGATAAATATTTTTTTAACTTTTCAATAAGTATTTTAAAAGTAAACATTGATGAAAATTTATATTTTATAGTACAAGTAATTTTTGCAAATCTTTTAATTGGTCTTTTATGAAATTTTTGATATTAAATCGTTAGTTTGCTCAAAAAACCAAAACCAATCGCTAAATTTTGATCACAATTTTTTTTTAAACTCTGCATTAAGTATTTTAAAAATTTACATTATTAAAAATTTAGATTTTATAGTATAAGTATTTTTTGCAATTTTTTTAAATTGTCTTTTATAAAAAATTTCATATTAAATCGTTAGTTTGCTCAAAAAACAAAAACCAATCGCTAAATTTTGATCACAATTTTTTTTTAAACTCTGCATTAAGTATTTTAAAAGTTTACATTATTAAAAATTTAGATTTTATAGTATAAGTATTTTTTGCAATTTTTTTAAATTGTCTTTTATAAAAAATTTCATATTAAATCGTTAGTTTGCTCAAAAAACAAAAACCAATCGCTAAATTTTGATCAATATTTTTTTTTAAACTCTACTGTAAGTACTTTGAAAGTAAACATCAATGAAAAATTATATTTTTAAGCACAAGTATTTTTTGCAGATTTTTTAATTTGCCTTTTATGAAATTTTTGATATTAAATCGTTAGTTTGTTTAAAAAACAAAAACCAATTGCTAAATTTTAATAAATATTTTTTTTTTAAACTCTACAGTAAGTACATTGAAAGTTAACATTAATGAAAAATTATATTTTTTAGTACAAGTATTTTTTGCAATTTTTTTTAAATTGTCTTCTATAACATTTTTGATATTAAATCGTTAGTTTGCTCAAAAAACAAAAACCAATCGCTAAATTTTGATAATTTTTTTTTCTTAAACTCTACAATAAGTATTTTAAAAGTTAACATTATTAAAGTTTTATATTTTATAGTACAAGTATTTTTTGCAATTTTTTTAAATTGTCTTTTATGAAATTTTTGATATTAAATCGTTAGTTTGCTTAAAAAACAAAAACTAATCGCTAAATTTTGATCAATATTTTTTTTTAAACTCTGCAATAAGTATTTTAAAAGTTAACATTACTAAAAAATTAGATTTTATAGTACAAGTATTTTTTGCAATTTTTTTAAAATGTCTTTTATAAAAATTTTGATATTAAATCGTTAGTTTGCTCAAAAAACAAAAACCAATCGCTAATTTTTGATCATAATTTTTTTTTAACTCTGCAATAAGTATTTTAAAAGTTAACATCATTGAAAATTTATATTTTATAGTACAAATATTTTTGCAATTTTTTCAAATTGTCTTTTATGAAATTTTTGATATTAAATCGTTAGTTTGCTTAAAAAACAAAAACCAAATGCTAAATTTTGATCAATATTTTTTTTTAAACTATGCAATAAGTATTTTAAAAGTTAACATTATTAAAAATTTAGATTTTATAGTAAAAGTATTTTTTGCAATTTTTATAAATTGTCTTTTATAAAATATTTAATATTAAATCGTTAGTTTGCTCAAAAAACAAAAACCAATCGCTAAATTTTAATCAATATTTTTTTTAAACTCTGCAATAAGTATTTTAAAAGTTAACAATAGTAAAAATTTAGATTTTATAGTACAAGTATTTTTTGCATTTTTTTAAAATTGTCTTTAATAAAAATTTTGATATTAAATCGTTAGTTAGCTCAAAAAACAAAAACCAATCGCTAAATTTTGATCAATCTTTTTTTTAAACTCTGCAATAAGTATTTTAAAAGTTAACATTAGTAAAAATTAAGATTTTATAGTACAAGTATTTTTTGCAATTTTTTTAAATTGTCTTTTATGAAATTTTTGATATTAAATCGTTAGTTTGCTTAAAAAACAAAAACCAAATGCTAAATTTTGATCAATATTTTTTTTTTAACTATGCAATAAGTATTTTAAAAGTTAACATTATTAAAAATTTAGATTTTATAGTACAAGTATTTTTTGCAATTTTTATAAATTGTCTTTTATAAAAATTTTAATATTAAATCGTTAGTTTGCTCAAAAAACAAAAACCAATCGCTAAATTTTGATCAATATTTTTTCTTAAACTCTGCAATAAGTATTTTAAAAGTTAACATTAATAAAAATTTAAATTTTATAGTACAAGTATTTTTTGCAATTTTTTTAAATTGTCTTTTATGAAATTTTTGATATTAAATCGTTAGTTTGCTCAAAAAACAAAAACCAATCGCTAAATTTTGATCAATATTTTTTTTTAACTCTGCAATAAGTATTTTAAAAGTTAACATTATTGAAATTTTATATTTTATAGTACAAATATTTTTGCAATTTTTTCAAATTGTCTTTTATAAAATTTTGATATTAAATCGTTAGTTTGCTCAAAAAACAAAAACCAATTGCTAAATTTTGATCAATATTTTTATTTAAACTCTGCAATAAGTATTTTAAAAGTTAAAAAAATTAAAAATTTAGATTTTATAGTACAAGTATTTTTTGCATTTTTTTTTAAATTGTCTTTTATAAAAATTTTGATATTAAATCGTTAGTTTGCTCAAAAAACAAAAACCAATCGCTAAATTTTGATCAATATTTTTATTTAAACTCTGCAATAAGTATTTTAAAAGTTAAAAAAATTAAAAATTTAGATTTTATAGTACAAGTATTTTTTGCATTTTTTTAAAATTGTCTTTTATAAACATTTTGATATTAAATCGTTAGTTTGCTTAAAAAACAAAAACCAATTGCTAAATTTTGATAAAAAAATTATTTTAAACTTTTCACTAAGTATTTTAAAAGTAAACACTATTAAAAATTTATATTTTATAATACAAGTATTTTTTGCAATTTTTTTAAATTTTTTTTTATGAAAATTTTGATATTAAATCGTTAGTTTGCTTAAAAATCAAAAACCAATTGCTAAATTTTGATAAATATTTTTTCTAAAACTTTTTAGTGAGTACTTTAAATGTTAACATTATTAGAAATTTTTCTATTATGGTACAAGTATTTTTTTGCAATTTTTTTGAATTGTCTTTTATAAAATTTTTGATATTAAATCGTTAGTTTGCTCAAAAAACAAAAACCAATCGCTAAATTTTGATCAATATTTTTATTTAAACTCTGCAATAAGTATTTTAAAAGTTAACATTATTAAAAATTTAGATTTTATACTACAAGTATTTTTTGCAATTTTTATAAATTGTCTTTTATAAAATTTTTGATATTAAATCGTTAGTTTGCTCAAAAAACAAGAACCAATTGCTAAATTTTGATAAATATTTTTTCTAAAACTTTTTAGTAAGTACTTTAAATGTTAACATTATTAGAAATTTATATTTTATGGTACAAGTATTTTTTGCAATTTTTTTGAATTGTCTTTTGGAAATTTTTGATATTAAATCGTTAGTTTGCTCAAAAAACAAAAACCTGTTGCTAAATTTTGATAAATATTTTTTTTTAAACTCTACTATAAGTACTTTAAAGTTAACATTAATGAAAAATTATATTTTTAAGCACAAGTATTTTTTGCAAATATTTTAATTTGTCTTTTATGAAATTTTTGATATTAAATCGTTAGTTTGCTCAAAAAAACAAAAACCAATTCCTAAATTTTGATAAAAAAATTATTTTAAACTTTTCACTAAGTATTTTAAAAGTAAACATTATTGAAAATTAATATTTTATAATACAAGTATTTTTTGCAATTTTTTTATTTTGTCTTTTATGAAATTTTTAATGTTAAATCGTTAGTTTGCTCAAAATACAAAAACCAATAACTAAATTTAGATTAATATTTTTTTTTAACTCTACAGTAAGTATTTTAAAAGTTAACATTAATGAAAAATTATATTTTATAGTACAAGTATTTTTTGCAATTTTTTTTAATTTGTCTATCATGAAATTTTTGATATTAAATCGTTAGTTTGCTCAAAAAACAAAAACCAATTGCTAAATTTTGATAAATATTTCTTTTTAAACTCTGCAATAAGTATTTTAAAAGTTAACAATATTAAAAATTTAGATTTTATAGTACAAGTATTTTTTGCATTTTTTTAAAATTGTCTTTTATAAAAATTTTGATATTAAATCGTTAGTTTGCTCAAAAAACAAAAACCAATCGCTAAATTTTAATCAATATTTTTTTTTAACTCTGCAATAAATATTTTAAAAGTTAACATTATTGAAATTTTATATTTTATAGTACAAATATTTTTGCAATTTTTTTAAATTGTCTTTTATGAAATTTTTGATATTAAATCGTTAGTTTGCTCAAAAAACAAAAACCAATCGCTAAATTTTAATCAATATTTTTTTTTAACTCTGCAATAAGTATTTTAAAAGTTAACATTATTGAAATTTTATATTTTATAGTACAAATATTTTTGCAATTTTTTTAAATTGTCTTTTATGAAATTTTTGATATTAAATCGTTAGTTTGCTCAAAAAACAAAAACCAATCGCTAAATTTTAATCAATATTTTTTTTTTTAAACTCTGCAATAAGTATTCTAAAATATATATATATATATATATATATATATATATATAATTGATAAATTTTTTTTTTAAACTCTACTATAAGTACTTTGAAAGTTGACATTAATAAAAAATTATATTTTTAAGCACAAGTATTTTTTGCAGATTTTTTAATTTGTCTTTTATGAAATTTTTGATATTAAATCGTTAGTTTGCTCAAAAAACAAAAACCAATCGCTAATTTTTGATCAATATTTTTTTTTAACTCCGCAATAAGTATTTTAAAAGTTAACATTATTGAAATTTTATATTTTATAGTACAAATATTTTTGCAATTTTTTTAAATTGTTTTTTATAAAATTTTTGAATTATATCGTTAGTTTGCTCAAAAAACAAAAAACAATCGCTAAATTTTGATAATTTTTTTTTCTAAAACTCTACAGTAAGTAGTTTAAAAGTTATAATTTTTAAAAATTTAAATTTTAAGTACAAGTATTTTTTGCATTTTTTTTTAAATTGTCTATAATAAAATTTTTGATATAAATCGATATTTTGCTCAAAAAACAAATCCAATCGTTGAATTTTAATAAATATTTTTTTTCAAAACTTTTCAGTTAGTACTTTAAATGTTAACATTTTTAGAATTTTATATTTTATAGTACAAGTATTTTTTGCAATTTTTTTAAATTGATTGTTATACATTTTTTGATATTACATCGTTAGTTTGCTCAAAAATCCAAAACCAATAGCTAACTTTTGATAAATATTTTTGTAAAACTCTTTAGTAAGTACTTTAATTGTTAACATTATTAGAAATTTATATTTTTTAGTACAAGTATTTTTTACAATTTTTTTAATTTGTCTATCATGAAATTTCTGATATTAAATTGTTAGTTTGCTCAATAAACAAAAACCAATAGCTAAATTTTGATCATTTTTTTTAAACTCTGCAATAAGTATTTTAAAAGTTAACATGATTGAAATTTTATATTTTATAGTACAAGTATTTTTGCAAATTTTTTAAATTGTCTTTTATGAAATTTTTGATATTAAATCCTTAGTTTGCTCAAAAAACAAAAACCAATCGCTAAAAAAATTAATTAATTTTTTTAAAGTCTTCAGTAAATACTTTAAAAGTGAACATTAATAAAAAAATATACTTTATAGTACAAATATTTTTGCAATTTTTTTAAATTGTCTTTTATGAAATTTGTGATATTAAATCGTTAGTTTGCTCAAAAAACAAAAACCTGTTGCTAAATTTTGATAAATTTTTTTTTTAAACTCTACAGTAAGTACTTTGAAAGTTAACATTAATGAAAAATTATATTTTTAAGCACAAGTATTTTTTGCAGATTTTTTAATTTGTCTTTTATGAAATTTTTGATATTAAATCGTTAGTTTGCTCAAAAAAACAAAAACCAATTGCTAAATTTTGATAAATATTTTTTTTTAAACTCTACAGTAAGTACTTTGAAAGTTAACATTAATGAAAAATTATATTTTATAATACAAGTATTTTTTGCAATTTAAAAAAAAAAAATTTTATGAAAATTTTGATATTAAATCGTTAGTTTGCTTAAAAAACAAAAACCAATTGCTAAATTTTGATAAAAAAATTATTTTAAACTTTTCACTAAGTATTTTAAAAGTAAACATTATTGAAAATTTATATTTTATAATACAAGTATTTTTTCCAATTTTTTTAATTTGTCTTTTATGAAATTTTTGATATTAAATCGTTAGTTTGCTCAAAAAACAAAAACCAATCGCTAAATTTTGATCAATATTTTTTTTTAAACTCTACAATAAGTACTTTAAAAGTTAACAATAATGAAAAATAATATTTTATAGTACAAGTAGTTTTTGCATTTTTTTTAACTTGTCTTTTAGAAAATTTTTGATATTAAATCGTTAGTTTGCTCAAAAAAAAAACCAATTGCTAAATTTTGATAAATAATTTTTCTTTATGCTCTACAGTAAGTACTTTAAAAGTTATTATTATTGGAAAGTTATATTTTATAATACAAGTGTTTTTTGCATTTTTTATAATTTGTCTTTTATGAAGTTTTTTATATTAAATCGTTAGTTTACTTAAAAATCAAAAACCAATCGCTAAATTTTGAAACATATTTTTTTTAAATTTTTACAGTAAGTACTTTAAAAGTTAACACTATTAAAAATTTATATTTTTTAGTGCAAGTATTTTTTGCTTATTTTTTAAATTGTCTATAATGAAATTTTTGATATTAAGTTGTTAGTTTGCTCAAAAAACAAAAACCAATCGCTAAATTTTGATAAATATTTTTTTTAAACTCTACAGTAAGTACTTTCAAAGTTAACATTAATGAAAAATAATATTTCATAATATAAGTGTTTTTTGCAATTTTTTTAAATTGCTTTTTTAAAATTTTTGATATTAAATCGTTAGTTTGCTCAAAAAACAAAAACCAATTGCTAAATTCTGATTAATATTTTTTTTTTAACTCTACTGTAAGTGCTTCAAAAGTTAACATTAATAAAAAATTATATTCTCTAGTACAAGTAATTTTTGCAATTTTTTCAAATTGTCTTTTATGAAATTTTTAATATTAATTAGTTTGCTCAAAAAACAAAAACTAATTGCTAAATTTTGATCAATTTTTTTTTTAAACTCTACAGTAAGTACTTTAAAAATTAACATTAATGAAAAATTATATTTTATAGTACAAGTATTTTTTGCAATTTTTTTAAATTGTCTTTTATGAAATTTTTGATATTAAATCGTTAGTTTGCTCAAAAAACAAAAACCAATCGCTAAAAAAATTAAATAATTTTTTTTTAAAGTCTTCAGTAAATACTTTAAAAGTAAACATTATTTAAAAATTATATTTTATAGTACAAATATTTTTGCAATTTTTTTAATTTGTCTTTTATGATATTTTTGATATTAAATCGTTAGTTTGCTCAAAAAACAAAAACCAGTCGCTAAATTTTGATCAATTTTTTTTTAACTCTGCAATAAGTATTTTAAAAGTTAACATTTATGTTTTATAGTAGTATTTTTTGCATTTTTTTTAATTGTCTTTTTTCTTTTTTAAGATTAATTAATTTGGTAATCGAGTAATTAAAATAATATTTAGCTCATAATTAATTTTTTATTGCTAACGTTTTGGTAACGTCGTTACTTTCATCAGAGCTAAAAACAAAAAGATTTAATTCACAACAGCAATTACAAATTTTTTTGTTTTTAGCTCTGATAAAGGTAACGACAAAACTAGTCAGAGCAGATTTGTTTTATAGACATTCCAGTGTTTGTTTAGAAAAAAATAGCCAAAACAATAATAAAAGTTTTAAATAGAATAGAATCTTTAAACTGTTGCTGAGAAATTTACTAAAATTTTAAACGACACATTAATAAAATGGTAGACTGTTTCTGAAGCAACAAAAATTGCGACTATACCCCAGCAGAATGCAAAATTCATAACAAAATCATTCATAAAGCCTTGATCTTGATCAACTGCTGTTGCCAAATTTCACCCAATTAAAAAAAACTTACTAATAAAAGAAAGCAGTGATACTAGCTAAAAAAACGTGCAACGCAGTTAAAAAAATACACTTTTAACAAAGTCAACAAGTAGTATCAAAACGGATTAATGTGCAAATTTTATTAGTCAAAAATATTATATATTAAAAATATTATTGAGTCTACACCCCCCTAAAAAAATGAGTACTAAAACTTGAATTAAAGTTTAAAATTTGTTTTATAATGTTATTTATAAATAAATAAGTATTAACAGTATATTTTCAGAAAATAGTTAAACACACACGGTAGAAATATTTCTTAACCGGAAGATCAATATTTGATGAACGCAAACAAATATACAGGCCCATTCCGTCCGCGCCATCGAAAGTTCAAGGGATTTGTATATTTTAAAACCGTCTCCTTCTAAAAACACCCATCTCCTTCTCTTTCATTCCATCTTGGCCTGGGGTAATTTAGATATATGAAGGTTTTGGGAGTGAGCCCCGGTTGAGCTTCTATGTATCCGTAAACATTCATCTGTATCCGCATCCTGAATATATCCCGTGTGTTCCGCACGCCATGTGAAAACGGTTTTACAATCTGAGGAAGGTCTCCACCTCGCCGAACAGACAAATACTTTAATGCTTTCGCCGTTGCCCCCACCACTACATCACTTTATATAAATGGAAGGAGAGTAGGACCCCGTGCGTATTCACATCACTTACAACACGAATTTATTTTACAACCATTGTTGAAAAAGAGGAAGTAAAGAAAATCGCTGATAAAGGTACCCTATTTGATTTTTTAACATGATTGGAATCACATTTTTCAATCTAATCATAATCTGTTGACTTTATATAATAGAGCCCGGCGCATCCACCATAATTGTATTTGATAAAATTACAAAATTATTTAAATTAGATTCATTTAAAAGTTGTTATTTAATTATTTAATTATTTTATGGTTTTGTGTGTAACATGCACTTTTTAATTAAAAGTTTAAAATAGCACATTTCCTTTCCAATAAGAGGTGCATAATAAAGAATTTAATTTACTTTCTTAGATAAAATCAATATATTAATTTCAAAATATATTCCTTTGTTGACACCTACTCGCTCAACGTTGAAGCTTCTGATATTTTATTTATTCTTCTATTCATTTATGCAATAAATAACTCCGTTGCTGTCATGCAGGTTTTCCTTTTTTTTCTTTTATTTTTCCATTTTCTCCAAATACAAATGCGTTATGCCGACGAATATCAACGATCCATCATATGAACAATTTTCTTTTTTTTTTGTTTTTATCTTGAATGAATAAAAAATTGTTAGAAAGGGGCCCGCAAACAATGATTGCTCACATGTATGTGGTTATTTGTGCCAAGGAAGCATTTGCATTTTCCCATCCGCTAGCGGAAATCCAATTATCGGAAAATTGTCGCTTTGCAATTTATTTTTAACGATCCCGATAAATGTACAATTTACATTTATTATTATTGAAGTGATTTTCAATTATATATAAAAAAATAAAAAGAATAACATTTTTAAGTAATTTATGTCAGACTCTTTAACAGGTCATTAGTAATTCATAATTATTTTGGTACTTTAAGCCACAAGATCAATTAAAAAATATATATATATATATAAAAAATTTAAAATTTAAAGTTTTGATACAAAAATAATATAATTGTTATTTATGATTCACAATCTTATTCCAATGTAGAATTTCAAATTAAAATTTCTCATTAGAAAAAAAAAATTTAAAAAACTCAAAAAGTTTTCAAATACTACTATATTTAGACCAACAGATTAGTAAACTAACACATCCACAACCATAAAAACACAAATTAATTAATAATACAATATTTTTTTATGAAAACAAAATTGTATCGTTTAAACCAAAGTTATTTAACTTTACAGCTAAGTTAATATTAGTAAAAATTTAAGTTGAATTAAATTTTACACAAAGATTTACATCTTTCAAAGCAGGCGATAATGTTAAATATTTTTATAGAATATAAAATTATTACAGGTGATAACAATTTATATTGAAAATTATGTTTTCTGACGAGTCTCATTTGCTACAAATGAAAGTAATATAAATTCTCGATTAAATTTTTTTTAAAAACGGCAATATTTAAAATAAAAGTTACTTTTGTAAACTAGCACATATATTTCGATACGGTACATAAAAATTGCACGTTTTGCTTGAAATATTTTAAGTGAAGTTTAAAATAAAAAACAAAACATAAAAGCAGTATTTTCTTAGTTTAGTTAAAGTATAAATTAATATTTGTGCAAAAAATATTAAATATAATTGTTTTGTATTTAAATTGAGTTATTAAAACCGCATAATATTACAAGAAAAAACAGAACGGATTATTTAGGCAATGCTAAAATATTTAAAGAATCTTACACTAAAATTGCTGAAGGAAATAATTAGTTTTAATTATTTAATCAAATTTGTTTTATAAATTATTAGTTTTACTAAATAAAAATTAAAAAAAAAAAACAGTTATCGTTGAGTGAGGGTATCTATTCCTTGCAAACTTTGTTAACATATATGTTTTACAGATTAACTATCTGCAAATAATTTTAGATAATGAGAGATTGCTTCTTTGTAGTCGATATTGAAATAGCTGCTTGAATTCAAGCCAAAGCAAATACTTATTTATTATCATCTCATCGTGTGTGTCTTATCATTGTAAATAAGTGTAAACATAAACTAAAAGTAATTTGTCTATTATGATAACTACATTAGTAAATTGCTAATTACTTAATTTTTAACTGCTCAAACAACAAAAGGTCAAAACATGCAAGTTGTTGGTTATTTTTTAATTTTAATTTGCATTAAAGTACAATAACATATTATATTAATGCATGGAATAAGTAAGCTAGAATAGAGTTGTGCCGAACATGTTTTTTTTGCTCGAGATAACCCGATGCAATCTGAATGATTACAAACAAATAATAAACAAATTTTTTAACAATATTATTTAATTAGTTACATTGCTATGTTATTTTAGTAATATAAATCTTTGAATTTAACCAACTTTACGGCCGGAGATAAAGTACAATAATCTATACAGCTATGAAAAGTCTACCCGCGTGTTGTGTGAGTACTTTTAAAGCTTGCATAGTAAAAAAACTTTCAGTTTTTTAATAACTAACATTTTTAATTTTTATTAGCAAATTAACGATTTAATATAGAAAATTTTATTAGAAACAATTTCAAAAATTTGCAAAAAGTACTTGTATTACAAAATAATTTTTTTTAATAATGTTAACATTTAAAATACTTACTGGAAAGTATTTAAAAAAATATTTATCAAAATTTAGGAATTGGTTTTTGTTTTATAAGGAAAATAACGATTTAATATCGAACATTTTATTATAAACAGTTTTTTGAGGTCTTTTTCTACTGCAGGTTTCATTCTAGTTCTTGCCTCTATTGGTCTCCATTTTGTTATTATTTGAGCGCTTCTTTCTTTATCTATTTTGATGACGTGACTTAACCAACAAATCCTTTAATAAACCTAGCTATATCTGCTTTGTTGATTAGATATGCTAACTTGTAATTTAATTTTATCATTTCATCTTTGTTCTGCGTTAACCCAAAAATTTTTTCTTTCAAAGATCTTGAAGGAGTTTTCTACTTTTTGTTTTAGCGTCCGAGTTTTGCTAGCGTAAGTGACTACAGCTCTAATGAGGATCTTGTAGATTTTAAGCTTGCACGTTCTGCTCAGGATCTTTGAGTTTAGTAAGGATCTGTTGGCAAAATAACACCGCGTGTCTTTTATGATTTTTTTTGTTCAGTTGCGTCCCTAGGTATGTAAAGTTGGAGACACCTACAAACTTAAAGTTTTTTACTGACAACTGCTGCTGGTTTTGACCATTTCTAGTGAAATTCATAACTTTGGTCTTGTTTTCATTTATTTGAACCCCGGCTTTTGTGGTCTCTTAATTTAGTTCTTAAAACGTCTTGGCAAGTGTATTTTCAAAACTACTTATAATTATTATGTCGTCAACGTAAGCGCATACTTGACGTAGTTTTGTGTTTATCGTTCCTTTGCAGTTGACTTTTACTATTGCAAAGTGTAGTACAAGATTAAATAGTAGGCACCATAGTACGTTTATCTCAAAACATTTAAATTGACTTTCTTGTGCTATCACCGCCAACTTAGTTTTGTCTAGCGTCATCTTGACTAGATTGGCTAATTTTCTGAGTATACTTATTATGACTAAACTTTTGTAAAGCTTTCCTCTGTTTACCTTACCACGAGCTTGTTTAAAATTAATAATTAAATTATATATATCTATGTTATGTTTATAACATTTTTTTGCTATTTGCCGCAGCATATGGATGTGGTCTGTCGTAGATCGGTTAGGATGGAAACCACATTGATAGTCCTCTAATATGTTTTTAGAGTATACTGAGATTCTGTTGTGTATGAAAATTGATAGTATTTTATACGCTACATTCAGAAGTGTAATCCCTCTGAAATTATCACAGATTATGTATTGAGTAGATAAATTCTTGATTCCATTCGTCAAGCATTTTTTTTTGCCAAATTATTACGATGAGGCAGTAAAATCTTTCATGTAGCCTATCTCTCTTTAGAATTTTTTCAAAATCATATTAGAACGTATTTTTCAGCTGAGGTTACAGTTTTGCAAAAAAAATCTTGAAATTTGCAAAATTTATAGTCCAAAGATTACCATCCATCCGTAAGGAATCCTGGGGCCTGGTATTGGAATTTTTTTTTTTTTTTCTCATCGTGTGGTGTTATAATGTGTGGTAGTAGTTTTAACTTTTATATTTGTTTTGTCATCAGATATTCTTTTAGTTTTATTTTAAAATTATTTATGTTGCATATATTTTTAATTTCTTCTGGTATATTATTGAATTCTTTAATGCCTTTGACAGTTATATTTTGGTTTTTTGATGTTGTTCGGTTTACTTTTATTTTTAAGTGTCCTTTTCTTCGTGTGTTGTGTGTATAAATTTCTTTTCTAGTTGTTAGTTTTAATTCTGTTTTAGTTAGACCAAGTTGTATCTTTTTATTAAGATAATACATTGTTGTGAGATTTTGTTGGTTTGTTTTTTTTTGAATTTCATTTGTAGGTGTTAGTTTGTCCATTTGATATAGTGTTTTTATTGCCTTGTTTTGTTGTCGTTGTAGCTTGTCTATGTTTCTTATGTTGGTTTGTGACCATACGGTCATCATGTAATTAGTTTGTGAGCTAAAGATAGCATTATAGATAATGTTTCTTGTTTATTGTGTAGTTAGGTTGCTCAGTTTGTATAGGGCTCCTATAGCTATTGTGTTTTTTCTTTTAAGGTTTTGTATGTGTTTGTCCCACTTTAAATTATTGGTAATTGTAATTCCAAGATATTGTGTATGTGAGACTTCGCATAATTGTTTGTTATTTATAAATAGCAAGATGTTATTTCTTTTTTTTATGGTGATATTAACATAAAATTAATTTTATGTTCATTAATTGTTAACAGGTTTTTATTATACCAGTCATTAATTTTATTTAAGTCATCTTGTACTTCGTGTTTTGAGTGATGTGGAATTATTTGGTTTTTTGTTTGCAAAGTTTTTTCCAATGTTTGCAAAATATATATTAATTGTATTGGATATGTCTTCGGGATTTGTGAGTATTGTTCCATTTTCGTCGGTGATTGTTGATATATCTTTGCTTCTTTATTTATTTTTTATAATTTGATTTATTTCATTCCATGTTTTTTTTTATTAGCTTGTACACGTTCTATTCTATTATCATAGTACATTTTTTTCTTTTCATTTACCTTTTTATCAACGTAATTTTTTATTATAATGTAGTTTTGTTTGATTATAGCGTTTGTTCGATTTTGTTTATATCTTTTATATAAATCATTTCTCTTCTTAATGTCGTTTAGTATTTTGGTATTAATCCAATCATTTCCTTCTTTATATTTAAGTTTTACTTCTCTGGTGATATTTTCTATTAGTTTTTTTATTATTTCAATTAATGTATCAAAAATTTCAATTTGTTTTTCTCTAATATGTTTAGCAAATGTTTCTTTAATATTAACGGAATTTATTTTATATTTTTTTATTATTTTATATTCATTTTTTATCTCTTTGATGTTCCATATGGTCATTATTGCATGGTGGTCAGAGTATGGAGCATATTTTATTTCAAAACTTTCCATTAGTACAGGTTTATTTGTTATTATATGGTCTATTATTGATATTTTGTTATTTTTGCTTGTTCTTGTACTATCAGCCGTATTCATTAATTGATATCCTTGTTCTGTTATCATCATTTTATATGTGTTGGTTTAATTTGAGTTTTCAGCCATATTTATATTCATATCTCCCATAATAATGTGTGTTTTTTTTGTGGTAAGTATATTGTTTTCAAGAACATTTAGTAGTTCTGTATTTGTTATTTCTGTTGGTTTATAAATTGATGTTATGTATATGTTAAGCTCTGTTAGAAATATTGTAATTAATTCTACAAAGTTAATTGTTTTGTTAGTTATTATTTTATATTTTATTTTTTTCTTAATATACATGTTTACACCTCCTCTTTTCGTTTTTCTTGAGTTTTGTACGCTGTTGTAGTTTTTTAATTCATAGTAGTCTTCCTCATCTTCATATAGCCATGTTTCTGCTATCGATATTATTGATGGTTCATTATATAACTTTGGGATAATTTCTAGTTCGTTTAGTTTTTGTTTAACATTATTAAAACATATGTTAATGCTGAAGTCACAGTTTTCCAATTTTTTTTTTTTAATTTGTAACAATTATAGTATAAAACAATGTTCTAACCTCAAAATTAAGATAAACAAATTGTAAATCTTTTTTATGATTTTCTGTAAATTTTAGAATTTTTTCAAAATTATATAAAAACGTATCTTTATGCTAAGGTCACAGTTTTGCAAATAATTTATAAAAATTTAGAAAAATGTATAGTTCAAAGGTTGCCTAAAAATGTACTAACCCTAAAATTAAATTTAAAAACTATTTTTTATTATTTTTTGTAAATTTTAGAATGTTTTTAAAATCATATTAGAACGTATTTTTATGCTAAGTACACAGTTTTGGAAATAAATTATTGAAATTTAAAAAATTTATTGTCCAAAGGTTGCCAAAAAATTAAATTTAAAAAATTGTAAATATTTTTTATAAATTTCTGTAAATTTTAGAATAATTTCAAAATTATATTAAAACGTATCTTTATGCTGAGGACACGTATTTTCAAATAATTTATCAAAATTTGCAAAATTTATACTCTAAAGATTGCCCAAAAATATATTAACCTCAAAATTAAATTTAAAAAATTGTTTTATATTTTTTATAATTTTTTGTAAATTAAAGAGTTTTTTTAAAATCAAATTAGAATGTATCTTTATACTGAGGTCACAGATTTGCAAATAATGTTTTAAAATTTGCAAAATATATAGTCCAAAGATGTACTAACTTTAAAAGTAAATTTAAAAAATTGAAAATATTTTTTATGAATTTTTGTAAATTTTAGAATTTTTTATATTTATATTAGAACAAAAAAAATTATTGAAATTTAAACTTTATAGTTCAAAAATTGCCTACAGATGTACTAATCACAAAATTAAATTTAAAAAACTAAATATTCTTATAAATTTCTGTAAATTTTAGATTTTTTTCAAAATTATATTAGATTGTATCATCATGCTGATGTCACAGTTTTGCAAATAATTTATAAAAGATTTGAAAAAATTATAATCCAAAAAATGTTTAAAAATGTGCTAACCCCAAAATTAAATTTAAAAATTTGTAAATATTTTTTATAATTTTCTGTAAAGTTTAGAATTTTTTTCAAAATTATATTAGAGCGTATCTTTATGCTAAGGTCACAGTTTTGCAAATAATTTATTGAAATTTGCAAAAGTTATAGTCCAAAGATTGCCCTAAGATGTACTAACCTCAAATTAAATTTAAAAAACTGTAAATATTTTTTTTTTAATTTTCTGTAAATTTTAGAATTTTTTTAAAATTATATTAAAACGTATCTTTATGCTGAGGTCACAATTTTGCAATTAATTTATTAAAATTTGCAAAATTTAGAATTCAAATATTGCCGAAAAAAGTACTGATCTCAAAATTAAATTTAAAAAATCGTAAATATTTTATATTAGAGAATTTTTTCAAAAATATTTTAAAACGTATCTTTATGCTGAGGACAGAGTTTTGCAAATAATTTATTAAAATTTGCAAAACTTATAGTCCAAAAATTGCCCAAAAATGTACTGACCTCAAAATTAAATTTAAAAAATTGTAAATATTTTTTATGATTTTTTGTAATTTTTAGATTTTTTTCAAAATTATATCAGAACGGATGTTTATGCTGAAGTCACAGTTTTGCATTAAGTTTTTTAAACTTTGCAAAATTTATTGTCCAAAGGTTGACCAAAGATAAACCAACTTAAAAATTAAATTTAAAAACTTTTAAATATTTTTTATAAATTTCTGTGAATTTTGTTTTTTTCTCAAAATTTTATTAGAACGTATAATAATGCTGAGGTCACAGTTTTGCAAAAAAATTATTAAAACTTGCAAAATATATAGTACAAAGATTGCCTAAAAAAGTACAAATTTCAAAAATATATTTAAAAAATTAAAATATTTGATTTTTTGTAAACTTTAGAATTTTTTCAAATATATATTAGAACATATCTTCATGCTGAAGTCACAGTTTTTTTAGTATTTTATTAAAATTTGTAAAATTTATAATCTAAAGATTGCTAAAAAATGTACTAGCCTCAAAAATAAATATAAAAAATTGTAAATATTTTTTTATAATTTTCTGTATACTTTAGAACTTTTTCAAATATGTAGTAGAACGTATTTTTATGCTGAGGTCACAGTTTTCTAAATAATTTCCTAAAATTGGCAACATTTATAGTCCAAAGATTGCTAAAAAATAAACTAACTTCAAAAATTAATTGAAAAAATTGTAAATATTGTTTATGATTTTCTGTAAATTTTACATTTTTTTCAAAATCATATTAGATTATATCTTTATGGTGAAGTCACAGTTTTGCAAATAATTTATTAAAATTTACAAAATTATTAGTCCAAATATTGCCCAAAGATGTACTAAGCTCAAAATTTAATTTAAAAAGTTTTAAATATTTTTTATAATTTTCTGTAAATTTTAGAATTTTTTCAAAATTATATCATATCTTTATGCTGAGAACAGAGTTTTGCAAATAAATTCTTGAAATTTGCAAAATTTATAGTCCAAAGATTACGGAACAATGTACGGACTTTAAAATTAACTTTAAAAAATTATAAATATTTTTTATAATTTTTTGTAAAATTTAGATTTTTTTCAAAATTATATTAGAACGTATATTTATGCTTAAGTCACAGTTTTGCAAACAATTTATTAAAATTTGCATAAATAAATTTAAAAAATTGTAAATATTTTTTATGATTTTTTGTAATTTTTTTTTTATAATTCAATACTGAGGTCA
Source organism: Tachinus rufipes (assembly GCA_963932245.1). NCBI lineage: Eukaryota > Metazoa > Arthropoda > Insecta > Coleoptera > Staphylinidae > Tachinus > Tachinus rufipes. The sequence goes on from OZ010746.1 coordinate 96,896,356, forward strand.
CAGTTTTTCAAATAGTAGTTTGAAATTTTTAAATTTTTTAGTCCAAAAAAAAAAGAACTAAGCTCAAAATTAAATTTAAGAAAATATAAATATTTTTTTTGATTTTTTGTAAATTTTAGAATATTTTCAAAACCATATTAGAACGTATTTTTATGCTGAAGTTACAGTTTTGCAAATAATTTATTGAAATTTGCAAAATTTTCAGTTCAAATATTGCCCAAAAGTTTAAAAAATTGTAAACATTTTTATAATTTTCTGTAAGTTTAAGAATTTTTTCAAAATTTTATTAAAACGTAACTTTGTACTCAAATCACTGTTTTGCAAATAATTTATTGAAATTTGAAAAATGTATAGTCCAAAAGTTGCCCAAAAATGTACTAATCCTAATTAAATTTAAAAAAATGTAAAAATGTTTTATAATTTTCTGTAAATTTTAGAATTTTTTCAAAATCATATTAGAACGTATCTTTATACTAAGGTCACAGTTTGCAAATAATATTTTAAAATTTGCAAAATTTATAGTCCAAAGATTGTTAAAAATTGTACTAGCCTCAAAAATTAATTAAAAAAATTGTGAATATTGTTTATGATTTTCTGTAAATTTTTGAATTTTTACAAAATTATTTTAGACCGTACCTTTATGCTAAAAACACAGTTTTGCAAAAACCGTATTAAAATTTGCAAAATTTATTGTAAACATGTTGCCCAATAATGTGCTAACCCTAAAATTAAATTTAAGATTTTGTAAATTTTTTTTATAGTTTTTAGTAAATTTTAGAATTTTTTTAAAATCATATTAGAACGTATCTTTATGATGAGGTCACAATTTTGCAAATAATTTTTTGAAATTTGCAAAAATTTTAGTCCTAAGATTGCTAAAAATTGTACTAATCTTAAAATAGATTTAAAAAATTGTAAATATTTTTTCGATTTTCTGTAAATTTTAGAATTTTTTCAAAATTATTTTAGAACGTATGTTAATGTTGAGGTCACAGTTTTGCAAGTAATTTAAAAAAATTTGCAAAATTTTAAAAATGTACTAACCTCAAAATTAAATTTAAAAAATTGTAATTTTTTTTTTTTATTTTTTGTAAATTTTAGAATTTTTTCATAATTATATTAGAACGTATCTTTATGCTGAGGTCACAGTTTTGCAAATAATTGATTGAAGTTTAAAAAATTTATAGGCCAAAGGTTGCCCAAAGATGTACTAACCCCAAAATTAAATTTAAAAAACTGTAACTATTTTTTATAATTTTCTGTAAACTTTAGAATTTTTTTTTTTAAGTGGTCAAAATTAAGTTGAAATTATTTATAAAAATTAAAGATATTTATGTAATATTTTTTTTTTTTTTTTTTTTTATTATAAAATATATATTTACAATTTATATTTTTTTTTTCTCCTCACTTGCTGCTCTACACCGTTTTCATGTGGATGGCTGCAGAGCTTTGTATTCGAGGCACCATTTTATGTTTCCATTTATCTGCTTTTATCTTCTTCTAACTAGATCTTGTTAATATATTGTGTTTTTTAATTTTAATTTTGAATTCTTTATAATTTTTTGTTTTTTTTTTACTTTCAGGCAGTTGGTTGTACGTGACAAGTCCATTGCCTAGTATTGTTTGTTTTGCTTTTTCTGTCCTTGTTGTGTGTACATGTATATTGCTTTTTCTTCTTGTGTTATGTCCGTGAATTTCTTTGTTGCATTTTATTTAGAGGTTGGTTTTAATTTCTTTATTTTTAATTTTGTATATTAGTTTGCATTTTTCTATTTTTATTTTTTCGTTTATCTTTGTTTCGTTAATTATTTTGTATACTATTATTTTGTTTTTATATTATATTAAAACGTATCTTTATGTTGAAGACACAGAGTTTTACAAATAATTTATAAAAATTTGCAAAATTTATAGTCCAAAAATTGCTCAACAATGTAAAGACCTTAAAACTAAATTTAAAAAATTGTAAATATTTTTTTAATTATTTTTAAATTTTAGAATTTTTTCAAAATTATATTAGAACGTTTTTTTAAACTGAAGTCATAGTTTGACAATAAATTTTTTTTAAATTGCAAAATTTATAGTCCAAAAGTTGCCCAAAAATGTACTAACCTCAAAATTAAATTTAAAAAATTGTAAAGATTTTTTATAGTTTTCTGTAAATTTTATAATTTTTTTAAAATCATATTAAAACGTATCTTGATGCTGAGGTCAGTTTTGCAAATAATTTTTTGAAATTTGCATTATTTATAGTCCAAAAATTGCCCAACAATGTACGGACCTTAAAATTAAATTTAAAAAATTGTAAATATTTTTTAAAATTTTCTGTACATTTTTAAAAATTTTAAAAATTCTATTAAAACGTATTTTTATGCTGAAGTCACAGTTTTGCAAATAATTTATTGAAATTTGAAAAGTTTATAGTCCAAAAGTTGCCTAAAAATGTACTAACCCCAAAATAAAATTTAAAAAATAGTAACTTCTTTTTATAATTTTCAGAAAATTTTAGAATTTTTTAAAAATGAAATTAGAACGTATCTTTATATCGAGATCACAGTTTTGCAAATAATATTATAAAACTTGCAAAACTTAAAGTCCAAAGATTAGCCAAAGAAGTACTAAGCTCACAATTAAATTTAAAAAATTATAAATATTTTTTATGATTTTTTGTAATTTTTAGAATTTTTTTAAAACCATATTAGAAAGTATTTTTACGCTAAAGTCACAGTTTTGCAAATATATATTTTTGAAATTTGTAAAATTTTTAGTCCAAAAATTGCTCAAAATTGTACTAGTCTCAAAAATTGTAAATGTTTTTTATGATTTTCTGTATATTTTAGATTTTTTTAAAAATCATTTTACAACGTATTTTTATGCAGAGGTCATAGTTTTGCAAATATTTTCTTAAAAATTGCAACATTTATAGTCCCAAGGTGAGCCAAAAAAGTACTAAGCTTAAAATTAAATTTAAAAAATTGTAAATATTTTTTATAATTTTCTGTAAATTTTAAATTTTTTTCAAAATTATATTAAAACGTATTTTTATGCTGAGGACACAGTTTTGCAAATAATTTATTGAAGTTTAAAAATTTATAGTCCAAAAGTTGCTCAAAAATGTACGCCAAAATTAAATTTAAAACTTTGTAAGGATTTTTTATAATTTTCTGTAAATTTTAGAATTTTTTAAAAATTTTATTAAAACGTATTTTTATGTATGTTGAAATCACAGTTTTGCAAAATATTTCTTAAAATTAAATTTAAAAAAATGTAAATATTTTTTATGATTTTTTGTAATTTTTAGAATTTTTTCAAAAACCATATTAGAACGTATCTTTATGCTGAGGTCACAGTTTTGCAAATAATTTATTGATTTTTGCAAAATTTATAGTTCAAAAATTGCCTAAAAATGTACAAACCTCAAAAATAAATTTAAAAAATTGTTGATATTTTTTTTATTTTTTTGTAAATTTCAGATTTTTTTCAAAACCATTTTAGAACGTAGTTTTATGCTAAGGTCACAGTTTTGCAAATAATTTCTTGAAATTTGTAAAATTTATAGTTTAAAGAATGGCCAAAAAAGTACTAAGCTCAAAATTTAATTTAAAAAACTGTAAATATTTTTTATGATTTTCTATATATTTTAGAATTTTTTCAAAATCATATTAGAACGTAGTTTTATGTTAAGATCACAGTTTTGCAAATATATTCTTAAAATTTGTAAAATTTATAGTCCAAAAAATAGCCAAAGAAGTACAAAACTCAAAAATGAATTTGAAAAAATGTTAATATTTTTTATAATTCTTTGTAAATTTTAGAATTTTTTCAAAATTATATTAAAACGTATTTTTATACTGAGGTCACAGTTTTGCAGATAATTTATTGAAGTTTAAAAAATGTATAGTCAAAAAGTTGCTCAATGATGTACAAACCCCAAAATTAAATTTAAAAATTTGTAAAGATTTTTTATAATTATCTGAAAATTTTAGAATTTTTTCAAATTTATATTAAAACGTATTTTTATGCTGATGTCACAGTTATGCAAATAATTTCTTAAAATTTGCAAAACTTATAGGCCAAAGATTGCCCAACAATGTTCGGACCTTAAAATTTAATTTAAAAAATTGTAATTATTATTTATAATTTTCTGTAAATTTTAGAATTTTTTGAAAATTATATTAAAACATATCTTTATGCTGAGGACACAGTTTTGCAAATAATTCATTAAATTTTAAAAAATTTAAAGTCCAAAAATTGCCCAAAAATGTACTAATCTCAAAATTAAATTTAAAAAATTGTTTTATATTTTTTATATTTTTTTGTAAATTTTAGAATTTTTTTAAATTCATTATAGTACGTATCTTTATAATGAGTTCACAGTTTTGCAAAAATAAAAATTAATTTTGCAAAATTTATAGTTCAAAGATTGGCCAAAGATATACTAACTTCAAAATTTAAAAACTTGTAAATAATTTTTATGAATTTCTGTAAATTTTAGATTTTTTTTAAATTTTATAAGAACGTATGTTAATGATAAGGCCACAGTTTTGCAAATAATTTATTGAAATTTGCAAAATTTATAGTTCAAAGATTGCCCAAAGATGTACTAACTTAAAAAAAAAAAATAAAAATTGTAAATATTTTTTTATAATTTTCTGTTAATTTTTTCAAAATTATATAAGCTCGAATTTTCATGCTAAGGTCAAAGTTTAAAAAATTTATCGTCCAAAAATTACTAAAAATTGTACTAGCCTCAAAAATAAATTTAAAAAATTATAAATATTTTTTTTGAATTTCTGTAAATTTCAGAATTTTTTCAAAATGATATTATAATGTATGTTAATGCTGAGGTCACAGTTTTGCAAATGATTTATTGAACTTTGCAAAATTTATAGTCCAAAAATTGCCTAAAAATGTACTAACCTTAAAATTAAATTTATAAAATTGTAAACATTTTTTTAAGTTTTTTTGTAAACTTTTAAATTTTTTCAGAATCATTATAGAACGTATTTTTATGCTGAAGTTACCACAAATTTGAAAATAATTTATTAAAATTTAAAAAAATGTATAGTCCAAAAGTTGCACAAAAATGTACTACCTCAAAATTAAATTTAAAAAACTGTAAATATTTTTTATAATTTTCTGTAAATTTTATAATTTTTTTAAAATCATATTAGAACGTATCTTTATGATAAAGTCACAGTTTTGCAATAAATTTTATTTAAATTGCAAAATTTATAGTCTAAAGATTGGCCAAAAATATACTAACTTTAAAATTAGGTTTATAAACTTATAAATATTTTTTAGAATTGTTTCAAATTTATATTAGAACGTATGTTAATGCTGAGGTTGCAGTTTTGCAAATAATTTATTGAAATTTGCAAAATTTATAGTCCAAAAATTGCTTAAAAATGTACTAACCTAAAAAAAAAATTAAAAAGTTATAATAATTTTTTTATGATTTTTGTAAATTTTAGAATTTTTTAAAATTATATTAACACGTATCTTCATGTTGAGGTCACAGTTTTACAAATAATTTATTGAAATTTGCAAAATTTATTGTCTAAAGATTGTTAAAAATTGTACTAGCCTCAAAAATCAATTTTGAAAAATGTAAATATTTTTTATAATTTGATGTATACTTTAGAACTTTTTCAAAATTGTATTAGAACGTATCATTATGCTGAAGTCACAGTTGTTTGAATATTTTCTTGAAATTTGCAACATTTATAGTCCAAAGATTGTCTATAAATAAACTTACATCAAAAATTATTTTAAAAAATTCTAAATATTTTGTTTATGATTTTCTGTAATACTAGGAATTTTTTTAAAATCATATTAGAACATATCTTTATGCTGAGGTCACAGTTTTGCAAATAATTTATTGAAATTTGCAAGATTTATAGTCCAAATATTGCCTAAAGATGTACTGACCTCAAATATAAATTAAAAAAATTATAAATATTTTTTATAGTTTTCTGTAAATTTTATGAATTTCTGCAAATTTTAGATTTTTTTCAAAATTATAGTCGATCGTATCTTTATGCTGAGCACACAGTTTTGCAACTAATTTATTGAAACTTGAAAAATTTATAGTCCAAAAGCTGCTTAAAGATATACTAACCCCAAAATTGAATTTCAAAATTTGTAAATATTTTTTATAATTTACAATTTTTTTAATTTAATTTTGAAGTTAGTACATTTTTGGCTAATCTTTGAAATATAAATTTTGCAAATTTTAAAATTATAATTGCAAAACTGTGACCTCAATATAATGATACATTCTAATATGATTTTAATTCACAGAATATTATAATAAATATTCAATTTTTTCAATTTAATTTGAGGTTAATACATTTTTGGGCAATTTTTTGACTATAAATTTTGCAAATTTTGATAAATTGTTTGCTAAACTGTAACGTCAGCATAAAGATACGTTCTAATATAATTTTGAAAAAATTAAAAAATTTACAAAAAATTATAAAAAATATAAAACAATTTTTTAAATTTAATTTTTGGGCAGTATTTGGACTATAAATTTTGCAAACTTCAATAAATTATTTGCAAAACTGTGATCTTAATTTTCTGTAAATTTTAGACTTTTTTCAAAAATATATTAAAATGTATCTTTATGCTGAGGACACAGTTTTGCAAATAATTTATTGAAATTTAAAAAATTTATTGTCCAAAGGTTGCTTAAAAATGTACTAACCCCAAAATTAAATTTCAAAAATTATAAATTTTTTATAATTTTTTTTCAAAATCAGATAAGAACGTATTTTTATGCTGAGGTCACAGTTTTGAAAATAACTTCATAAAATTTGCAAAATTTATAGTCCAAAGATTAGACAAAAATATTCTAACTTTAAAATTTATTTTAAAAAATTGTAAATATTTTTTATAATTTTCTGTAAATTTTAGAATTTTTTCAAAATTATATTAAAACATATCTTTATGCTGAAGTCACAGTTTTGCAAATAATTTCTTGAAATTTGCAATATTTATAGTCCAAAGATTGCCTAAAAATGTATTAACCTCAAAATTAAATTTAAAAAATAGTAAATATTTTTATATGATTTTCTGTATATTTTAGAATTTTTTGAAAATCGTATTTTTATGCTAAGGTCACAGTTTTGCAAATAATTTATTATTATTTAAAAAATTTCTTGTCCAAAGGTTGCCCAAAAATGTACTAACCCTAAAATTAAACTTAAAAATTGTAATAAGTTTTTATAATTTTCTGTAAATTTTAGAATTTTTTTCAAAATCAAACTAGAACGCATTTTTATACTGAGATCACAGTTTTGCAAATATTATTTTGAAGTTTGCAAAATGTATAGTCCAAATATTAAAAAAGGAAGTTCTAAACTCAAAATTAAAATTTATAGTCCAAAAATAGCCTAAAATTAAACTAACCTTAAAAATTAATTAAAAAATTTGAAAATATTGTTTATGATTTTCTGTATATGTTAGAATTTTTTCAAAATTATATTAAAACGTATCTTTATGCAGAGGTCACAGTTTTGCAAATAATTTATTAAAATTAATTTAAAAAATTTATAGTCCAAAAGTTGCCCAAAAATGTACTAACTTCAAGATTAAATTTAAAAAATTGTAAATATTTTTTATAATTTTCTGTAAATTTTAGATTTTTTTTAAAATCATACTAAAACGTATCTTTATACTTAGGCTACAGTTTTGCAACTAATTTCTTAAAATTTGCCAAATTTATATTCCAAAAATTAATCAAAACTAAATTTAAAAAATCATAAATATTTTTTAGGATTTTTTGTAAATTTATGAAATTGTTCTTTGTCCTATATGATTAAAGTTTTAACTTAAAAATGGCCTACTTTTTATAAAAATTGCTGAGAATGCCAACTTATATAGACCAAAGCACTTCCTAGCCTCAAATGCAAAACAACTAAAAAGTTTGAAGAGGTTGCAACCTCTTCTAGCTTAAAAACAATCTTTATACCATTCAACAACTTTGTTGCTTTTTTAATTTGAGCACCTGCAACTTTTATGTGGTAGTTTAAGTCCTAAAATCCATACAAACAAATGTTTTTTTATACAAAAAGCATCCATACTATAACACTAATGCATTTTTTAAAATTTATCTTGACCAAATTAAAACTCAATTATGTTTATTTCAAATGTAATGTAATATTAAACAAACACGATGTATTACAAAAACTAAAACCGCCCTTAATTAATTACAAACTGTAAAACAAAATAAGTTATCCGCAACATATTGCATTAACCCATTAAAATGATTAATTCAAAAAGCAACGCAAATATGAGGTAGCAAAATAATTTAATCCAAAAACCTTGTTACATATTTATGTGCAGTCAATTCAACTTGTCCCACTATCTGAGTCTTATTTACTACAATCGATACACATTCAGCCTGTGGGATTCAATGCAATATTCCCTACACATAAATATTTTAATTCGAAAACTCGGATGGGCTACAATTTCCTTTCCCTTTACCCTTTCATGCAAAAACAAATAACAAACCTTTCGAGTGGACAAATATGCCTTTATGCATATTCGTTGAATAAATCTCATTGTTATTTTTTAAAGTCAAATTTAATATTTGGTTGTGCAATAAGAATCAGTTAATAAAAATAAAAATTGCTAAAACATAAAAATGCTTTTAAATTGCACATTTTGTAACCGTATTATTAAAATTTTTCCTCAGATAGAGATGGAGATTTTTCTTTTCAAGGTAACACGATAATGCGTCTTTTTGGCATATTAGAAAAATTCAATTTAACTTTGTTCGTGTTATTCTGTATTTTTTGTGTCATGTCTGGTTCGTCGTGCATGCATGCTGGAAAATATGTAACTTCATAATGTATTCACTCGAAAATTCGCGCCGGCACACATAATTCAGAGTAGGACAAAATTGAAATCGCCGGGGTGCATATGTTAAAAAACATAATAATGTGGCGTTGACATGTTGATTCGTTAGAGGGAATAATATTTATGTAATTATCATGCATACATTGTAAAAAAATTTGACTCATTTATTTGATATTATAGGGTCAGCTTTAAACTTTAGAGATTGAAGGGAGGTGATTAGTTGAGTTAATTGATCGCTGATATCGGAAGGTTTAAGACGGGTTAATGGCACAAATACACGTCATCAATTCTCCCGTAATCCGGTGTATTCTGCCGGAGAATATGTAGTGGCTTCCATTTATCAAACTGCTTTCTATACTTTAATAGTAGTATCAGTTTATTTTTATAAAATAAATTTAATTGATTTTTACTTTATATTTTTTATTTATTAATTAATTTGAAAACAAAGTGGCTTGCTGCAAATAGTTAATTGCCATTTAAAATGTCTTGAGTTTACTTTAATTAATTTTTAGTTACAAATATAAAGCCAATCAAATATTTTTTAAATTGCATTCGGTAATCATTTTTATATATAAAATTGTAATTTTTTTCCACAAACTCATTGATTATTTACCCTGTGACAGAGTGGAAAAAGAAGTAAACTTGGAAAATATTCAAATTCCACTTTTATATAAAGTTAGTGTCCAGGCGCGTTTGTTCGCAGCTTACAAATCGTTTATGCAAATACGGCACGAAAATATTTCACCGGGAGAATGAATGGAAAGAGGAAGAGAGAAGAGATAGCATGGAGGAGTTCGACAATGGTCCACACCCTCGAATATGATGAGGGCTGGCATGTTATAAAACTCTGCGGCTGCTCCATGATTTGCATACCTGGATTTTTCGTCCTCTTTCTACACTCGCTGCAGCTTTCAAAAGATGTAATAACTGTGGTTAAAGATGAGCAAAAAATATATGGGCAAACAGGGAGATTTTTCTCATTGCAACGTTGAATTTTTATTTTATTTTTTTAAAGGTTTCCAGGGATTAAAAACTTGATATTCAATTTTCCCTTGAGTATTAAACGTTTGGTTTTAATATAGATATTGAATATTTTCAACTTTAAATTTATTTATTATCAAATAAATAATTCTGTTTATTTTTAGCAAACTAGTTTTGCAAAATTATATTTATTTTACAATATCAATAAAATATTTTTTTTATAAGTTCATTGTTTGTTAAGTATAAATATAAATGTTTTTATAACATTGTTTAATTTAATAAATTATTCAGTTTAATGTATGGTATTTATTTATTTTTGCAAAATATGATTGAAAAATTTAAAATGTAAATAACTAATACAAATATTATTAATCTATTATTTAGGTGCAATGTCTATTATTGAAGGTTAGCAATAATTTGAGAAAATAACAAAATAGCGGCTAATTTTTGAATTTGAAAGAAATTTTATTTAAACTAAATAGTTGCATAACTTTCTTATTCTAAAGTAAAATTTAATAAAATTTTATGCACACATAACCTACAAAACGGCATACATGATGTTTTTATTAAATTTTAATAATTTAAGAAATAAACAAAATGACGAAAGATTTTTGAATTTTAATTATTTTTGATTTAAACAAAAAGTTGCATAACTTTCTTATTCTAGGGTGGAATTTAATAAAATTTGATTCACACATAACCTATAAAACTACAAACATGATCATTGTATTGATTTTTAATAATTTAAGAAATTAACAAAATGACGGAAATTTTTTGCTTTTTCTTAATTTTTGATTTAAACAAAAAAGTTCCATAACTTTGTTATTCTAACCTAGATTTTGATAATACTTGAATTACACATATCTTACAAAAGTGCAAACATGATGCTTTTATTGATTTTTAATAATTTTAAAAATTAACAAACTAGCAAAAAATGTTTGAACTTTGTTAAATTTTGATTTAATCAAAAAAGTTGCACAACTTTCTTATTCTACAATGGAATTAAAAAAAAAAATTATTCACAAATAACTTTTAAAAATGCAAACATAATGCTATAAGTGAATTTTAATATTTTAAAAAATAAACAAAATGGCGGAAGATTTTTGAATTTTGTTAAATTTTAAATTAAGCAAAAAAGTAGCATAACTGTTTTATTATACGGTAAAATTTAATACAATTTGATTCACACATAACCTATAAAAGTGCAAACATGATGTTTTTATTAATTTTTAATTATTTAAAGAAAAAACAAAATGGCAAAAGATTTTTTAATTTTGTTAAATTCCGATTTAATCAAAAAAGTTGCATAACTTTCTTTATTTGCGGTGGAATTTAATAAAATTTGGCTTACTCGTAACCTATAAAACTATAAACTTAATAAATTAATTGCATTTTGATAATTTAAAAAATAAACAAAATAGCGAAAGATTTTTTAATTTTGTTAAATTTTGATTTAAACAAAAAAGTTGCAAAATTTTTTTATTCTAACCTGGATTTTAACTAAATTTAATTCACACATAACCTATAAAAGTGCAAATTTAATGCATTTATTAAATTTTAATAATTTGAAAAATAACAAAATAGCAAAAGATTTTTGAATTTTGCCAATTTCTGAATTAAACAAAAAAGTTGCATAACTTTCTTATTCTACGGTAAAATTTAATAAACTTTGATTTACACATAACCTATAAAACTACAAACATGATAATTTTATTGAATTTTTAAGAATTGGAAAATAAACAAAATGGCAAAAAAAACTTGAATTATGTTAATTTCTGATTTAAACAAAATAGTTGCATAACTTTCTTATTCCTGGCTAGATTTTTATTAAATTTTAATTTACACATAACCTATAAAAGTGCAATCTAGATGCATTTATTGAATTATAATAATTTAAAAAATAACAAAATAGCGGAAGATTTTTGAATATTGTCAATTTCCGATTTAAACAAAAAAGTTGCATAACTATCTTATTCTAAGGTGGAATTTAATAAAACTTGATTCACACATAACCTATAAAACTGCAAACATAATAATTTTTATAAATTTTAATAATTTGAAAAATAAACAAAATGGCAAAAGGTTTTTTAATTTTGTTAAATTCCGATTTAAACAAAAAAGTTGCATAACTTTCTTATTCTACGGTGAAGTAAATAAAATTTGATTCACACATAACCTATAAAACTGCAAACATAATTATTTTAATGAATTTTATTAATTTAAAAAATAAACAAAATGGCGAAAAATTTTTGAATTTTGTTAAATTTCAATTTGAACAAAAAAGTTGCATAACTTTCTTATTCGACATTAAAATTTAATAAAATTTTATTTACACATAACCTATAAAACTGCAAACATAATTATTTTATTAAATTTTATTAATTTAAAAAATAAACAAAATGGCGAAATTTTTTTGAATTTTGTTAAATTTCAATTTGAACAAAAAAGTTGCATAACTTTCTTATTCTACAATAAAATTTAATAAAATTTTCTTCACACATAACTTATAAAACAACAAAAATAAAGATTTTATTAAATTTTAATATATTAAAAAAAAACAAAAAAGCAGAAAATTTTTGAATTTTGTTAAGTTCTGATTTAAACAAAAAAATTGCATAACTTTCTTATTCTACGGTGAATTTTAAAAAAAACGTAATTCACAAATAACCTATAAAACTCTAAACATAATGTTTATATCAAATTTTAATAATTTAAGAAATAAACAAAATAGCGGAACATTTTTAAATTTTGTTAATTTCTGATTTAAACAAAAAAGTTTTATAACATTCTTATACTTAGCCGAATTTGAATTAAATGTAATTCACACATAACCTATAAAAGTGCAAACTAGATACTTTTATTGAATTTTCATAATTTAAAAAAATAACCAAACGGCGGAAGATTTTTGAATATTGTCAATTTCCGATTTAAACAAAAAAGTTGCATAACTTTCTTATTCTAAGGTGGAATTTAATAAAATTTGATTCACACATAACCTATAAAACTGCAAACATAATAATTTTTATAAATTTTATTAATTTAAAAAATAAACAAAATGGCAAAAGGTTTTTTAATTTTGTTAAATTCCGATTTAAACAAAAAAGTTGCATAACTTTCTTATTCTACGGTGAAGTTAAATAAAATTTGATTCACACATAACTTATAAAACTGCAAACATAATTATTTTAATGAATTTTATTAATTTAAAAAATAAACAAAATGGCGAAAAATTTTTGAATTTTGTTAAATTTCAATTTGAATAAAAAAGTTGCATAACTTTCTTATTCTACATTAAAATTTAATAAAATTTTATTTACACATAACCTATAATACAGCAAACTTTAACTTTTATTCAATTTTAATTTTTTTTTATAAATTACAAAATAGCGGAACAATTTTGAAATTTGTTAATTTCTAATTTAAACAAAAAAGTTGCTTAACTTTCTTATTCTTAGCTGGATTTTAATCAAAATTGATTCACAAATAACCTATAAAACTGCAAACATGATAATTTTAATAAATTTTAATAATTTGAGAAAATAACAAAATGACGAAAACATTTTGAATTTTGTTAAATTCTGATTTAAACAAAAAAGTTGCATAATTTTTTTATTCTACGGTCAAATTTAATAAAATTAGATTCAAACATAACCTATAAAACTGCAAACATGATAATTTTATTGAATTTTTAAAATTTAAGAAATAAACAAAATAGCGAATTTTTTTGAATTATGTTAATTTCTGATTTAAACAAAATAGTTGCAAATATTTCTTATTCTTGGCTGGATTTTAATTAAATTTCAATGCACACATTACCTCTAAAAGTGCACACTAGATGCATTTATTGAATTTTAATAAATTAAAAAATAACAAAATAACGAAAGATTTTTGAATTTTGTTAATTTCTGATTTAAACAAAAAAGTTGCACAACTTTCTTAATGTTAGCTGGATTTTAATAAATTTTTATTCACACATAACCTACAAATATGCAAACATCATCTTTTTATTAAATTTTAATAAATTAAGAAATTAACAAAATGGCAAAAGATTTTTGAATTTTGTAAATTTCTGATTTAAACAAAAGAGTTGCATAACTTTCTTATTCTACGGTAAAAATTAATAAAATTTGATTTACACATAACCTATAAAACTACAAACATGATGATTTTTTAAAAATTTGTTAATTTCTGATTTAAACAAAAAAGTTGCAGTTTCTTATTCTACGGTGTAGTTTAATAAAATTTGATTTACACATAACCTATGAAACTGCAAACATGATCAATTTATTGAATTTTATTTATTTCAAAAATAAACAAAATGGCGGAAAAATTTTGAATTTTGTCAATTTCTGATTTAAACAAAAAAAAATGCATAACTTCTTATTCTTCGGTAGATTTTATTAAAATTTATTTCACACATAACCTATAAAACTACAAATATGACGATTTTAATAAATTTTATTAAATTAACAACTAAACAAAATGGCAAAAAAAAATTTAATTTTGTTAAATTCTAATTTAAACAAAAAAGTTGCATAACTTTTTTATTCTACCGTGGAATTTAATAAAATTTGATTCAAACATAACCTATAAAACTAAAAATAAATTGATTTTAATAAATTTTAATAATTTTAAAAATAAACAAAATAGCGAAAGATTTTAGAATTTTGTTAATTTCTAATTTAAATAAAAAAAAATGAATAACTTGCTTATTCTTGGCTAGATTTAAAAAAAATTTGATTAACATATAACCTATAAAACAGCAAATATGATTATTTTATTGCATTTTAATAATTTAAGAAATTAACAAATGGCAAAAAAAAATTGAACTTTATTACATTCCGATTTAAACAAAAAAGTTGCACAACTTTCTTATTCTAACCTGGATTTTAATAAAATTTGATTCTAACATAATCTATAAAAGAGCAAAAATGATGTTTAAATTGGATTTTATAAATTTAAAAAAATAACAAAATGACTAAAGATTTTTAAATTTTGTTAAATTCCGATTTAAACAAAAATGTTGCATAACTTTCTTACTCTATAGTAAAATTTAATCAAATTTGATTCACACATAACCTATAAAATAATAAACATAAACATTTTATTAAATTTTAGTAATTTGAGAAATAAACAAAATGGCGAAAGATTTTTGAAGTATGTTAATTTTTGATTTAAACAAAAAACAAGCATAACTTTCTTATTCTACGGTGGAACTTAATAAAATTTAATTCACACATAACCTATAAAACTACAAACATAATGCTTTTATCAAATTTTAATAATTTAGGAAATAAACAAAATGGCAAAATAAAATTGAATTTTGGTAATTTCTGATTTAAACAAAAAAGTTCCATAACTTTCTTATACTTTACCAAATTTTAATTAAATTTGATTCACACATAACTTATAAAAGTGCAAATGAGATGCTTTTATTGAATTTTCATACTTTTCAAAAATAACAAAATGGCAGAAGATTTTTGAATTTTGTTAAATTCCAATTTAAACAAAAAAGTTGCATAACTTTCTTATTTTACGGTAAAATTTAATAAAATTTGATTCACACATAACCTATAAAACAACAAACATGATATATTTATTGAATTTTTAAAATTTAAGAAATAAACAAAATGGCAAAAAAATTTTGGATTATGTTAATTTTTGATTTAAACAAAATAGTTGCATTTTTGGCTGGATATTAATTAAAATTTAAATCACACATAACCTATAAAATTACAAATTTAATCATTTTATTGCATTTTATTCATTCAAAAAAGAAACAAAATGACGACAGATTTTTGAATTTTGTTAAATTCCGATTTAAACAAAAAAGTTGTATAATTTTCTTATTTTTCAATAAAATTTAATCAAATTTAATTTACACATATCCTATAAAAGTGCAAACTTGATATTTTTATTGAATATAAACTATTTAAAAAATTAACAAAATGGCGGAAAATTTTTGAATTTTGTGAAAATCCGATTTAAACAAATAAGTTGCACAACTTTCTTATTCTAACCTGGGTTTTAACAAAATTTGATTCCCACATAACCTACAAAAGTGCACACATGATGCTTTTATTGCATTTTAATAATTTAATAAAATAACAAAATTGCAAAAGATTTTTGAATTTTGTCAAATTCAAATTTAAACAAAAAAGTTGTATAACTTTCTTATTCTTAGTTAAAATTTAATAAAATTGTATTTACACATAACCTATAAAACTGCAAACATGATTAATTAATTGAATTTTAATAATTTAAGAAATAAACAAAATGGCAAAAGATTTTTGAACTGATGATTTAAACAAAAAAGTTGCATAACTTTCTTATTCTTTGGTGGAAATTAATAAAATTTGATTTACACATAACCTATAAAACTACAAACAAGATTTTTTTAAATTTTAATAATTTAAAAAATAAACAAAATAGCAAAAAAAAATTAAAGTTTGTTAACTTCTGATTTAAACAAAAAAGTTGCCTAACTTTCTTATTCTACGGTAAAGTTTAATAAAATTTGATTCCCACATAACCTATAAAATTGCAAACATAATCAATTTATTAAATTTTAATAATTTAAAAAATAAACAAAATGGCAAAAAAAATTTGAATTTTGTCAATTTCTAATTATAACAAAAAAGTTGCATAACTTCTTATTCTTCGCTGGATTTTAATAAAATTTAATTCGCACATAACCTATTAAACTGAAATCATAATTATTTTATTAAATTTTAACAATTTAAAAAATAAACAAAATGGCGGAAGTTTTTTGAATTTTGTTAAATTTCTATTTATACAAAAAAGTTGCACAATTTTTTTATTCTAATCTGGATTTCAATAAAATTTGTTTTACACATAACCTATAAAAGTGCAAACATTATGCTTTTATTGAATTTTAATAATTTGAAAAATAACAAAATGGCAAAAAAAAATTGATTATTGTTAAAATTCGATTTAAACAAAAAAGTTGCATAACTTTCTTATTCGACGGTGGAATTTAATAAAATTTAATTCACACATAACCTATAAAACTACAAACATGTTGATTTTATAAAATTTTAATAAATTGAAAAATGAACAAAATGGCGGAAGATTTTTAAATTTTGTTAATTTCTGATTTAAACAAAAAAGTTGCATTGCAAATTTTTTTCAATTTTATGTCGCTCGAATACGGTTTAAAAATCTAGTATTGTCCGTGGTGTGAGTATAATAGTGTGTTTCGTAAACATGTCGTCAGGTGGATGATAGAAACTATTGCAACGCGCAATTCACACAAACCACACGCTTAAATTCATAATAATAATGCGATTTCTTATCACCCACATGACGTCACGTTATTGTTTAGAAATTGCCACACCTATATACTCACACCACGGTATTGTCTAGTCTCTCTATGATAAGTCTCTATTAACACAATTTTTTAAATGTTTTTGAGCAATTGTTGATGAATTTTGTACAATAAGTATTTTTTTGGGGAAAGTTCTGATTAATTTTGTGCATCATTTGTGCGTTTTGCACAAATTTTGCGTTTGTATTTTTAATTAATTTTGTGTTGTAATTGGGTTTTCAAAACAATTATAATTACATAGTCGGATTTATTATTAAACCAGATTTAGATGTTTGAAGCCAAATTTTGACGTTGCGACAATAATTTTAGTAAACAGATTTAAATGAAAATTTTTAAAACCAAATTTTGTTGTTTGTACTTTGATTTTGACTTTTAAAACAATTTTTGCTTCAAACAAAGTTGCAATAATGACTTTTAAAGCCAAATTTTGACATTTTAAACAATATTTTTATTCTTCTTCAGCCTGTATCTATCCATTTCTGGACATAGGCCTTTTTTAAACTCTACCACACAGTCCTATCTTTAGTTTTCTGTTGCTACAAATAGCCGGCAACTTTTAGGATGTTATCTCTTCACCTTTTATGGGGTCTTTCCGCATTTTTTTTAAAGGTCCGTAGTCTCCACTGCATAACCCGTATCGTCCACTTTGCTTGGTTCTGCTTTGCCCAGCTCCACTTAAGGTTTGCGACTTGTGTGATAACATGCTTGACACCTGTTTGCTTGTAAATTTTGATGATTTGAATGTGATCCCTTAGGCTTACACCTAACATGGCCATTTCCATTGCTTTTTGGCAATTTTGCAGCTTGTCTGCTGATTTGTTAGTAAGGATAGTTGTTTCAAGACCATACGTAGTTACGGAGAGGATGCACTTATTGTACACCTCCCTTTTTTGTCCATATAGAATGCTTTGATCTTTCAGTATGTAACTCAGCTTACCGAATGCTGCTCAATTCTGCGTTTTACTTTGGCGCACTGGTTTTTTTTTTTCAAGTCTGATTACATGACCCAGGTACACATACTCTGTTACATTTTCCACTACATTTTGTTCTATGGAGATGGGAATTTTAAAATCACTCATAATGTTGGTCTTCTTGAAGTTCATCTTGAGTCCGACTTCTTTGGATGCTAAATTTAGTTGTGTGAGCATGCTTTTAACTTCCTGAGCTAATAAAAACGATGTTGTCGACAAAGCGCAAATGATTTTGATGTTTCCCATCAATGTTTACACCCAGCCCAAGCGTTTAAAGACATCTTCCATTGCCAGCGTGAAAAGTTTTGTTAAGGTGGTATCACTTTGCTTTACTCTTCTTTTAATAGTAACTTTGTTAGTAATAGTGTCATCGTCCAGCTTAATTTGGAATGTCACAATTTCATAGATGTAGTTCAGTAGGTTCGAGTATCTGCAGTCAATACGTGCGTTGGTCATTGCATTTAATACTGCCCATATCTCGATTGAATCAAACGTCTTTTTGTAATCTACAAAGGCTTGGTGTAGAGGGATGTTGTATTCAACAGATTATAAGAGATAAAAGTTTTATTAAGTAAACGTTTTTAGCTGTGCATAACTATTTTACTACTATTAACTTCTTTAATAAAAAAAAAATTGCTGATAACAACTTTGTAACTAATTTAATTATTGTTTATTATAATATCAAGATTTTTTGTGTTTTGCGTTTTATTCACAATAAAAACACAGTCTGAATATATGATGTTTTAAACTAAGTTGTAAATGAACTGTTGGTTTTTGGGTTTCTTTTTGTTTGGCATATTTTCAATTATTAATAGATTTGTTGAATATAAATGTGACTTCAAGACTTATTTCTGTTTTGTTTCTTATCTTTTATCTCCTTGCTACTTACTAAAGAAGAGATTGTTGATAACTTAATTAATTTAATAATTTAAACAATTCCAATCATCCCAAGACTGATTGTGTTGCTTAACTCTTAACAAATTAAATCAACTCCCAACTTACGTAATAGCTTCAACTAATTTAATTCTGTCACTTTCTGTTTCAAAATTAATCATAATAGGCATAACTCCCTTTGTGTACTATTATCTAACAATCAATTCAACCGCCTTTGATATGCATGTGTTGATCAATTAAACCAAATTGAAGATAATTAATAATAACTAGCTTAAACTAATTAAATTTTTATGTAAAGCTTCTGCTTTTAAATTTCAAATTTCATTTAGAATGCAAAGAGCAATGCTTTCAATTTTCTTATTTGTCCTTACATCTACGATGCACCCTGCGCCAGCCAAGTTTAAATTGAAGCACACTTTTACCGAATACAATATGCGGAAAATTCCTAGCTTGCCTTGCCAGACCACGTCTAGATGTGTTGCGTCTAGCTATACCAAATTCACTTTAGTAAAGCGCCTTTCATCATATTCATAACTTCCAATTAACAATCTCTTCATATGCGGAATTTCAGGCGAGAGAATTGAGTCGCAGTGCAGGCCACTATGTATAATCCTCTTAGTCTCCACTACTCCGATATAAAAATATAATTTTATTTGTATTTCATTTAAAAATTTACATTTAAAATTGTTGCTTAAATAATAATAATCATTTTATAACTTAAAACAAACATGCAAAGTAGCATAAAAGTATTATTATTAGTAATATAGAAAAACATAATACAATAAGGTGTTGCTTTTAATACACTTATAATTTTATCCACACTATTTATCCTTAATGTTTCATTTCCGTTCTAAAATGTTGTCTGAAATTCCTTAATTCAAGATAAGACTATAACATTTGTCATTTAAATAATCTAAAAGGTCTTCTGTGAGAGAATATGTTGTGTTTAATTTAAATTAAAATTCACATGCATTTAAATATATCGCTGCTTTCGTCAGCGGTACATATTCCACCGGGACTTTTATTCAAAGTATATATGTACGAGGAGTGTACTTAATTCGGTGTACACTCGGTTTGTCAACTAATAGCCGCTTGTTTTCGCCGCCAAACTACATTTTCCTCTATTTTGTAGGAAATTAAAGTAAACTAATTCGTGGAATGTGCGCAATCATCAAGTATAATAGCCCTTCAGTATTATTATGTATTTTTTGCTGATTTAAAGCTTTATTACAGGTAAAGTTACAAAACTATTTTATGATAGTTAATTAGAATTCAAAGCATTGCAACGTTGTATTATGTTGAAACTATTATGATTTGCTTTAAAATAATTTACATAGTTGTAGGTAAATTATATAATTTTCAGAATTGTTTTCTAATTTGCTTACAAAATTTGAAACTTTAATTTGCTTACAAAATTTGAAACTTTAATTTGCTTACAAAATTTGAAACTTTTTAACAAAGTTTATTAAATTGTTGAAGTTACGGCATGAATTCAATATGAATTAAAACATTCTGTAATAAAACAATATTATGATATAAGTTGATCAAACTTATGTATCTGTTTTGAAATAATTTGCATATAATAGCAATTATTTATTTTATTCATCTTATGATTCATAATTAATAAAAAAGTTGCTTTAAAGTTAATTAATAATGTTATCTCAAAGTATATGCAGAGTGTTAGGTAAAAATGCGGCAAAAATTTAAGAGGTTATTCCTGGGCCTATTCTAAAAATATTTTGTAATATGATGATTTCAAAAAAACCCTTTTGTTTTGAAGATACAGTTTTGAAGAAAATTTGCGACTGTTACAAAATTTTATTACAAAAAGTACATGTAAAGTTGCTGAATCTACAATAAATGGTCGACATGATTTCTTCAAGCTTGGATATAAGCATTCAATTTTCTTGTCATTGAGTGCCAAATACCACAAACAAAATAGTATATAAGTTGAAACTCCCTATAAATGTTGAAGAAAAAACAGAACCTAACTAAAAAAAAGAAGAAGAAAAAAAAGTAAACACTAATAAAAAATATATTTTAAAACTTTTTGACAAATATAATTATTCAAAATTTCTTCTGTCATTTTCAATTTAAGAAAATTAAAAAAATTGCATAAAAACCAAAATATTAAAAAAATTAAATTTTATTAAATAAAGAAAACATATATAAAACTAAAATAAAATAACAAAAAAACAAAAATTAATAAAAATTACAGTTTTTATTCAAATACTATAATTTTTTTAAATTTTCTATTTCAAGTTACTTTTGCCACACGTTTAAATTAGTCTATCTTTTCGCATCAACAAGTCACAACCCACCAGCCAGTAAAAACTAGACAATTTTTTACAGTCATTGTACAACCCAATAGCAGAATTAAGGTTTTTGGGTCCAACAAAAAAATATTGAAAAAAGAGGGCAAACATTTTTTTAAATTTTAAGCTTTCTTAAACTTTTTAATTTTTGTCAAATTATTTTAATTTCTTTTTAATTGTTTCAAGTTATTCTAATAAATATTGTTTTTTTATTTTTATTTTTTTAGAAGTTTTTTCATTTTATCATTTTTAAATTTTCTCAGGTTACTAACTATCAAGTATTTTTTTATTTGTTAGTCAGATTACAGTTTGCCATACTCTGTTTCTAACAATGTTTCAAATGCATTTTTAACAGTGTTTAGTCAAACTTTATTACAATTGGCAGTTATTTTGCGGCTTTTATACGATTTTGAATTGTCAAAAAATTATAAAAATAAATAAAAAAATTATATTATCTATTGTGGTCATAAGAAAAAAAATATTTTTTTAAAATTGTCTTCAGTATGCCTTGTACGACCACGGCATCGCATGGTCGTACAAGGCATACTGACGAGGTTTGTAGAACCAAAACAATTGTCTATGCTTGACCCTTGGCCGCTATGATTTGTTAGACTAGTTTTTGAATAAATTAATAATTTATTTTCAAAATTTTATTACTTTTTAACAATATTTTCATGTTATTTGAACAATTTTTTTTTTATAGTTGTACTATAAAAATGCATACAAGTTTAAAATCTGTATTTATAATCTTTGAAAATTAGATTAATGGCCAGACTACTTTAAAAACTAAATTTTTAATTTTTGAATAACAAATTTACAGTTTGCTAGTTAAAATTTATAATATTTGAAGTTTTAATTTTTGTTTTTGAAGTTTTTGCAAACTTTCAAACCCATTTTTACTGATTATAAAAATTTTCTGAAGATTCTTAATTATTTCTGAAATTTATTAAAATTTCAAATTTGAGTTCTTTCTGATTTAAAAGTTTTTTTAGTTTTTTTAAAAAATTTGTACATCCATAAAGTTTTTACAAAAGTTTCTAAGACATCTTTAAACTGTCTATGGTTATCTAAAATTATTTTTTTCTAAAGTTTATAATATCTTTTTAAAGTTTCTTAAAGTTTTCTAAAGCCTTTGCAATTTTTTGGTAAAGATTTTCTAGTATTTCTTTTGATGTTTCTAAATTTTTTTATAAATACCTCTAAAGTTTTTGAATTGTTTTTAATTTTTGCAAAACTGATTTAAATTTGAAAACTCATTCCTGAAGTTTCTAGATAGCAATTTTATTCTTAAGATTTTTCAAGTTTTTGCAAAATCTATGATGCAAAAACATCATCTTTCCAAAGTTTCTAATTTTATTCTACAGTTTCTGGATTTTTTTTCTAAACTTCACAGAATATTTTTAAAGTTTCTTGGTTTTTACAGTTTTCTAGAAGTTTTTTTTTTGATAATTTGTTAGTTCTGCATTCCTTCTGTTGTTTCTGAATTCTTCATAAAGTATTCTAGAAGTTTCTGCAAAAATTTTTAGTCTTCCTGAAGGTACGAAAGTAGAAAACCCAAAAGTTTTTGAGGTTTTTCCAAGTTTGTTAATTTTTTTGTTTGAATTTTTTAAATTTTTTTTACCTAATTTTTTGTATTTTTTTTTGGAATCTACCCAAAGTTTTTGGATTTTTTCAGTAAAACTTTCAACTTTATTTTCAACTTTGTTTTTTTTTTTTTAAATTTCCGCAGTTTTCTTTTTTCAATTTCAAATATAAATTCTTTCTGATCATTTTAGATTCTTTATAGAGTAAGTTTTTGCAATCCCTTTGCAATCGACCTAAAGTTTAAAAAATTTGCAGTTTTTATAGGTTCCTACTGATGTATCTAGAGTATTTATTAAGTTTCTGCAATCTTTTTATTTTTCTTTAAATATTTTCAACATCTTTTTAAACTTTTTGCAATGTTTCCAAAATTTTTCATTTTTTTCTAAAGTTTCTGATTTTTTTTTAAGTTTAAAGTTTTTTAGTGTTTCTAAAGTTTTTACACTGTATCCAAAATTTCTAAAAATTTTATAAAATTTTTAGTGATAGTGATATTCAATTCCTTAATGACAAATACTTAGGCGAGTGGGTGGGTCAATCCAAACCATGAGTAAGAACAAATAATTTGAACTAAAGTTCCCACCCACTCGCCTAAGTGTTAGTTATCAAGAAATTAGAAATGTTTCTTTTTTGCAGGCGTAAAAGTCTTTATATTAAAGGAAGTGATGGTGATATCCAATCCCTTATTGACAAACACTTAGGCAAGTGAGTAGGTTACTTTAAAAAAAAAAAATTTTTTGCAAGCATTAAAAGTCTCTATGCTAAAAAAGACAATGATGATATCCACACCTTGATGACAAAAACTTGGGCTGGTAGGTGGGTTATTATAAAACATAAGTACGGACAGATGGACAGAACTGGAGTACCAAGAAATTAAAAGTTTTTTTTTTCTTTGCAAACATTATTTATGTCTAAAGAGGTGATTGTGATAACCAATCATAAGCTTAGACGAATAGTTTGAATTGGAGTTCCCGCTCACCCACCCAAGTGTTACTTATCAAAAAAGTTTTTTTTTTTGTAAGCGTTAAAAGTCTTTATGTCAAAAGAAATGATAGTGATATCTTTGATGACAAACACGTGGGCGGGCGGGTGGGTCATTCTAAAACATGAGTACACCAAGAGTTAGCTAGTTAAAAGATTTGTAGTTTCAAAACCGGATTAACAGTTTGCAAATAAAATTTAATACGTTGGTCAAAGATTTTTAGTTTTAAAAATTGAATTTACAATGTAAATAGTTGGATTCTAATTTGAAAACCAAAACAGTTTGACAATAAAATTTATCATTTTGAATGCCGGATTTACGTTGATGGCCGGATTTACACTTTAAAACAATAAATTTACAGTTTAACAGCCAAATTTATAATTTGAAAACCGGATTAATAGTTTATCAGTAAATTTTATTACGTTAGTTGCCGAATTTTCAATTTGATTTACAGTTTTACAGACAGAATTATTAGGTTAAAAACAATTATCATAAAAATTTAACACTTTGAAAGACAAATTCACAGTTTTAAAGTTACTATTACTTTTTTTTGTAATAGTGTTATTGTCGGTTCTGTAGTGCAAGTTTGTTTCAATTTTAAGTGTTAAAAAGTGTTAAAGTTAAAATTGTTGAAAAATGTAAAATTTTATTTATTACATTTTAAAAATAACATAATGCGGCCTTGAAACATTAAAATATTGTTAGAAAATAACAAAATTTGGCTACAAGCTGTTTTTAATTTTTTCGGCAGTTGAAAATAAAAAAATTAAATTCAAAAAATTTAAAAAACAGCCAAATCCGGCTATCAATTTTTTTTTAATTTCAAAAATTCTGTTATTTACTGTTAAAAAGTAAATAAATTTATCAAAAAAATTAAAAAATAGTGTAATCCGATCATAAAACATAAAAATATTTTTTTGATAAAATCAAAATCCAGCCAAACGCTATTATAAAGTCCAAAATTATACTAATACAATGTAGAAACTAGCAAATTTTGGTCAAAAAACATCAAAATATTGTTAAAAATCACTAAAATTTGGTCATAAACTGTCAATTTTTTTTTATAAAATTCCAAATATGGCAAAATCCTTCTAAAAATGTTAAAATACTGTCAAAAGAATTCAAAATCAAGTCATAAACTGTCAAAAAGTGCAAATTTTTATTCATTAATTATCAAAAATAGCAAAACCCATCTATAAAGTAAAAATGTTATAAAAAACTACAAAAAATCTCCATAAACTGTTAAAATTTGCAACATTCTGTTAATAAAAAGTCAAAAGAAGCAAAATTCTGTCATAAAATATAATATAATTACAAAAAAAAAATCCAAAATTAGTAAAAAGTGCAAAATGTTTATAAAATAACTTAATCCAACCTAAAATTTAAAACCAATTGTTTGGAATTACCAAAATTTGGCCATCTTAAAAACAACAAAATTCAGCTTTAAAATATTGAAAATATTGTAAAAAAAAAAAATTTTGACATAAACTTTTAATTTTATAAAAAATGAAATAAAAAATGTGCCACCAAAAGATTTTTTTTAATCAAAATCCGACCAAAACCTATGAAATATTGTCAAAAAGCACAAACATTAGTCAACTGTTTTAAAGTGAATAAATAAATATATTATTAAAATAAACATATTATTACTATATACTCGCCTCGGACGCGTTCCTGCCGCGTATGCCGTATTGCATTGCGTATTCTGCGCCGCTACGATCATATCGTACACTACTGCAATTAATTCTTTGGTTTTCTTAACTGGTTTATCAACGCGTTGAGCGCATGTTAATTGTAGGTACGAAATCTATTTATTTTTTTAAATTGTATTTAGGGATTAAATGTTTATAATTTAATTGTAGAATTGTATAATATTATAGAATAAAACCTTTTTTAGCAGTTTATGGCCAAGCTTTTAATCTGTTTCAACTTGTCTAGTCTATTGCTAAACTGTTAATCAACCTCTAAATTGTCGTGTTTGAAAAGTGTTTTTTGCAAACTTAAAAAGCACCAAAATTTGGTTAAAAAAAATGTAATTCATAAAATTTCGAAAATTACAAAATCTGACCTTAAACATTAAAATATTATTAGAAAGTAACAAAATTTGGCTATAAACTATTAAAAATTGCATTTTTTATGCAACATTTTATCATAAAAAATTTAAAATAGCCGACCAATCATCAATTTATCAAGATTTTTTTTTTTTAAATAAATTAAAAACCGGCCCAAATATTCATAAAACGTCAAAAATATCAAATTCCGGACAAAAAA
Organism: Tachinus rufipes; assembly: GCA_963932245.1. Lineage (NCBI taxonomy): Eukaryota > Metazoa > Arthropoda > Insecta > Coleoptera > Staphylinidae > Tachinus > Tachinus rufipes. The sequence continues at coordinate 96,922,561 of OZ010746.1, forward strand.
TATTGTTGAAAAGCAGCAATAAACTGTTAAAAAAATGTGAATGTTTATCAAATTCGAAAAAATAGCAAAATCCAGATAAAAATATTTAAAAATATTGTCAGAAAAATTATAAATTTGGTGGTCTCAAACAGTTGAAATGTGCAAACCTCTATTTATTGAATGATAAAAATAGCAATATAATTTAGTTGTAAAATAAAAAATAGTGGCAAAATTACCAAAATTCACCGTAAACTGTTAAAAACTGCAACATTAAAAAAATCAAATTTTGTCATAAAACCTAAAAATTTTATTAAACAGTGCAATATTTAATTCGTAAAACGTCAAAAATAGCTAAATTTAGACTAAAAATTTTAAACATTTGTTAGAAATCCCTAAAGTTTGTCCATAAACAGTTAAAAAGTGTAAAAATTTTCATAAAATTTTAAAAACAGCAAAATCCAGTTATAAAATATTAAAGATATTGTTAGAAAGAACAAAATTCTGGCATAAACTGTTAAAAGTGCAAAATTATTTTAAAAAAATGTCAAAAATTGCAACAACCAATTATAATATTTTAATATATTGTGGAAAAGAACCAGAAAGTATCAAAATATTGACAAAAAGCACCAAAGTCCGGTCATAAACTGTTTAAAAGTGCAAAATTTTGTTTATAGAATGTTATAAATAAAACCAAAAAGTATGAATATATTGTCAAAAAGTACCAAAATTTAGTCAAAAAACGCTAAAATATTTAAAAAAATCAGCAAAAAACAGTAAAACTATTCAAAATGTTATTTATATAATATTAAAATAAGTAAACTTTGGTCATAACATCAAAGTATTGCTGGAAAGCACCAAAATCTGTCCATAAATTGTTGAAAACATGTAAATTATTTCAAAAATTACAAGATTAGCTAAATCCGATTATAAAATAGCAAAACAATTTGATCATAAACTGTCAAAAAATGCAAATTTTCATTTTTTGAATGTTAAAAATAGCAAAATCAAGCCATAAAATATAAAAATCATGTCAAAAATATTAAAATTTGTTAAAAACTGAATATTCTATTAAATTTTTTTTAAATATAATTCGGTTAAAAAGTGCAAAATATAGTTTATAAAATGACAAAAACAGTTAACCCTTTAATGCCCTAATTTTTAATCTTCATCGACATCGAATCATTTGTTTACACCTGCCAGGTATGGCTACATTTTTTTTTACAAAAGAGAGTTTTGTGTGCATTCCAATATTGTTTTTAGTTTTTCCAAAAAATTGTGTATTAAGAATAAAACATATTTGCACTGTACCCCGTTTTGAGACGGTCCTGGGCATTAGAGGGTTAAGTTTGAATTAACATTTTCAAACATTTCAACTAAAAAGTGTGAAAATTTTTATAAAATATAAAAAACAGTACAATTAAAAACATTAAAGATATTGTTAAAAAGAACAAAATTCCGACATATACTGTCAAAATGTCAAAAATCTGGGTAAAATGTATAAATATATTGTCAAAATCATCAAAAATTTAGTCATTAACTGTTAAAAAATGCAATATTTTACCATAAAAAGTTAAAAAGTAAATAAACAATTAAAAAAATTAAGATAGAATCAAAATCCGGTCAAAAAATGGTTAAAAATTCCAAAATGTTTAGTCATAAAATGTCAAATATAACAATCTCCGGTCCTGAAACATCAAAATTTGGTTAGAAAGCATCAAAATTTGGCTAAAAAATGCTAAAAAATGTTCATAAAATCTAAGAAAGATCAAAACATTGGCAGAAAAATTTAAATTTGGTCATAAACTGTTGATAAGTGCAAAACTCTATTTATAGAATGTAAAAAATAACAAAATCTAGACACTCCAATCTAAACTACTAATTTGTCATCATGCTATGAAATGTCCTACCAACCCATCCAAGTGTTTGTTATCAAAATATTCAATCCGAAACATTCTTTGCAAACGTCAGAAGTCACTTATTCAAAGTTTACAGAATTGCGTCAGTTAATGTGCCGCCATTTTGTTAATTTAAAGAATTAGTTAATAAAATTTTGTCAAATTGTTGCAACAAATTTAACTTATAATTCATAAAAATTGCAACAATTATAGTTAACTTTCTTGTAAGTTATTCATGAGTTTGCAACCAAATTTATTCAAATTTAATAGATTTGCTTCAATTAATGTGCCGCCATTTTGTTAATTTTTGAAATTAATTATTAAAAATTTCTCAAAATGTTGCAACATATTTAACTATTAGTTAGTAAAAATTGCAACAAATATAGTTGCTATCTTGTAAGGTATACATGAGTTTGCAACCAAATTTATTCAAATTTTAAAGAATTGCCTCAGTTAATGTGCCGCCGTTTTGTTAATTTAAAGAATTAGTTAATAAAATTTGGTCAAGATTTTGCAACATATTCAACCAATAGTTTATAAAAACTGCAACATTGATTGTTAACTATTTTGTAAGTTATACATGAGTTTGCAAACAAATTTATTCAAATTTTATAGAATTGCCTTAGTTAATGTTAAATTACATTTTGTTAATTTGAGGAATAAGTTATTAAAATTTTGTCAAATTGCTGCAACATATTTAACTAATAGTTTATAAAAATTGCAACACATATAGTTAATTATCTTGTAAGTTATTCATGAGTTTGCAACCAAGTTTATTTAAATTTTATAGATATGTTTCAGTCAATGTGCCGCCATTTTGTTAATTTTTGAAATTAATTAATAAAAATTTGTCAAAATGTTGCAACATATTTAACTAATAGTTAATAAAAATTGTAACAATTATAGTTGCTATCTTGTAAGGTATACATGAGTTTGCAACCAAACTTATTCAAATTTTATAGAATAGTCTCAGTTAATGTGCCGCCATTTTGTTAATTTGAAGAATAAGTTAACAACATTTTGTCAAAATGTTGCAACATAGTTAACTAATAGTTTGTATAAACTGCAACTGTTAGAGTTAACTATTTTGTAAGTTATACATAAGTTTGCAACTAAATTTATTTAAATTTAATAAAATTGCTTCAGTTATAGTGCTACCATTTTGTTAATTTGAGTAATTAGTTATTAAAATTTTATTAAAACGTTGCAACATATTTAGCCAATAGTTAGTAAAAATTGTATCAATTATAGTTAATTATCTTGTAAGTTATACATAAGTTTGCAACCAAATTTATTTAAATTTTACAAAACTTCCTCAGTTAATGTGACGCCATTTTGTTAATTTGAAGAATAAATTAATAAAATTTTGTCAAAATGTTGCAACATTTTTCACTAATAGTTAGTAAAAATTGCAACAATTATAGTTAACTATCTTGTAAGTTATACATAAGTTTGCAACCAAATTTATTTAAATTTTACTAAACTTCCTCAGTTATTGTGCCCCCATTTTGTTAATTTAAAAAATTAATTAAAAAATTTTTGTCAAAATGTTGCAACATTTTTAATTAATAGTTAGTGAAAATTGCAACAGTTATAGTTAACTATTTTGTAAGTTATACATGAGTTTGCAAACAAATTTATTTAAATTTTATAGAATTGCCTTAGTTAATGTGCCGTCATTTTGTTAATTTGAGGAATAAGTTATTAAAATTTTGTCAAATTGTTGCAACATATTTAACTAATAGTACATAAAAATTGCAAAAATCATAGTTAATTATCTTGTAAGTTATTCATAAGTTTGCAACCAAGTTTATTTAAATTTAATAGAATTGTTTCAGTCAATGTGCCGCCATTTTGTAAATTTTTGAAATTAATTATTAAAAATTTGTCAAAATGTTGCAACATATTTAACTAATAGTTAATAAAAATTGCAACAAATATAGTTGCTATCTTGTAAGGTATACATGAGTTTGCAACCAAACTTTTTCAAATTTTAGAGAATAGTCTCAGTTAATGTGCCGCCATTTTGTTAATTTGAAGAATAAGTTAACAAAATTTTGTCAAAATGTTGCAACATATTTAACTAAAAATTTGTATAAATTGCAACAGTTAGAGTTAACTATTTTGTAAGTTATACATGAGTTTGCAACTAAATTTATTTAAATTTAATAAAATTGCTTCAGTTATTGTGCCGCCATTTTGTTAATTTGAGAAATTTGTTAATAAAATTTTGTCAAATTGTTGCAACATATTTAACTTATAGTTCATAAAAATTGCAACAATTATAGTTAAATTTCTTGTAAGATATTCATGAGTTTGCAACCAAATTTATTCAAATTTAATAGATTTGCTTCAATTAATGTCTCGCCATTTTGTTAATTTTTAAAATTAATTATTAAAAATTTGTCAAAATGTTGCAACATATTTAACTATAAATTAGTAAAAATTGCAACAAATATAGTTGCTATCTTGTAAGGTATACATGAGTTTGCAACCAAATTTATTCAAATTTTAATGAAATGCCTCAGTTAATGTGCCGCCGTTTTGTTAATTTAAAGAATTAGTTAATAAAATTTTGTCAAGATTTTGCAACATATTTAACCAATAGTTTGTGAAAACTGCAACAATTATTGTTAACTATTTTGTAAGTTATACATGAGTTTGCAAACAAATTTATTCAAATTTTATAGAATTGCCTCAGTTAATGTGCCGTCATTTTGTTAATTTGAAGAATAAGTTATTAAAATTTTGTCAAATTGCTGCAACATATTTAACTAATAGTTTATAAAAATTGCAACACATATAGTTAATCATCTTGTAAGTTATTCATGAGTTTGCAACCAAGTTTATTTAAATTTTATAGAATTGTTTCAGTCAATGTGCCGTCATTTTGTTAATTTTTGAAATTAATTATTAAAAATTTGTCAAAATGTTGCAACTTATTTAACTAATAGTTAATAAAAATTGTAACAAATATAGTTGCTATCTTGTAAGGTATACATGAGTTTGCAACCAAACTTATTCAAATTTTATAGAATAGTCTCAGTTAATGTGCCGCCATTTTGTTAATTTGAAGAATAAGTTAACAAAATTTTGTCAAAATGTTGCAACATAGTTAACTAATAGTTTGTATAAACTGCAACTGTTAGAGTTAATTATTTTGTAAGTTATACATAAGTTTGCAACTAAATTTATTTAAATTTAATAAAATTGCTTTAGTTATAGTGCTACCATTTTGTTAATTTGAGTAATTAGTTATTAAAATTTTGTTAAAACGTGGCAACATATTTAGCCAATAGTTAGTAAAAATTGTATTAATTATAGTTAACTATCTTGTAAGTTATACATAAGTTTGCAACCAAATTTATTTAAATTTTACAAAACATCCTCAGTTAATGCGACGCCATTTTGTTAATTTAAAAAATAAGTTAACAAAATTTTGTCAAAATGTTGCAACATTTTCAACTAATTGTTAGTAAAAATTGCAACAATTATAGTTAACTATCTTGTAAATTATACATAAGTTTGCAACCAAATTTATTTAAATTTTACAAAACTTCCTCAGTTAATGTGACGCCATTTTGTTAATTTTAAAAATAAGTTAACAAAATTTTGTCAAAATGTTGCAACATTTTTAACTAATAGTTAGTAAAAATTGCAACAATTATAGTTAACTATCTTGTAAGTTATACATAAGTATGCAACCAAATTTATTTAAATTTTACAAAACTTCCCCAGTTAATGTGACGCCATTTTGTTAATTTGAAAAATAAGTTAACAAAATATTGTCAAAATGTTGCAACATTTTTACCTAATAGTTAGTAAAAATTGCAACAATTATAGTTAACTAACTTGTAAGTTATACATAAGTTTGCAACCAAATTTATTTAAATGTTACAAAACTTCCTCAGTTAATGTGACGCCATTTTGTTAATTTGAAAATTAAATTAACAAAATTTTGTCAAAATGTTGCAACATATTTAACTAATAGTTTGTATAAACTGCAACAGTTAGAGTTAACTATTTTGTAAGTTATACATGAGTTTGCAACTAAATTTATTTAAATTTAATAAAATTGCTTTAGTTATAGTGCTACCATTTTGTTCATTTTAATAATTAGTTATTAAAATTTTGTTAAAACGTTGCAACATATTAAGCCAATAGTTAGTAAAAATTGTAACAATTATAGTTAACTATCTTGTAAGTAATGCATAAGTTTGCAACCAAATTTATATAAATTTTACAAAACTACCTCAGTTAATGTGACGCCATTTTGTAAATTTGAAGAATTAGTTAACAAAATTTTGTCAAAATGTTGCAACATTTTTTTCTAATAGTTAGTAAAAATTGCAACAATTATAGTTAACTATCTTGTAAGTTATACATAAGTTTGTAACCAAATTTATTTAAATTTTACAAAACTACCTCAGTTAATGAGACGCCATTTTGTTAATTTGAAGAATAAGTTAACAAAAATTTGTCAATATGTTGCAACATTTTTAACTAATAGTTAGTAAAAATTGCAACAACTATAGTTAACTATCTTGTAAGTTATACATGAGTTGGCAACCAAATTTATTTAAATTGTATAGAATTTTTCAGTTATCGTGCCCCCATTTTGTTAATTTGAGGAATAAGTTAATAAAATTTTGTCAAATTGTTGCACAACTAATAGTTATTGAAAATTGCAACAATTATAGTTAACTATCTCGTAAGTTATAAACAAGTTTGCAACCAAATTTTCTTCAAATTTTACAGAATTGACTTAGTTAATGTGCCGTCATTTTGTTAATTTGAAGAATTAGTTATTAAAATTTTGTCAAATTGTTGCAACATATATAACTAATAGTTAGTAAAATTGCAATAATTATAGTTAACTATCTTGTAAGTTATTAATGAGTTTACAACCAAATTTATTCAAATTTTATAAAATTGTCTCAGTTACTGCGCCGCCATTTTGTTAATTTGAGGAATTAGTTATTAAAAATTTGTCAAAATGTTGCAACATATTTAACTAGTAGTTAGCAAAATTTGCAACAATTAAAGTTTATTATCTTGAAAGTTATTCATGAGTTTGCAACCAAATTTATTTAAATTTTACAGAATTGACTCAGTTATTGTGCCGTTTTGTTAATTTAAAGAATTAGTTAATAAAATGTGGTCAACATTTTGCAACATATTTAACTAATAGTTTGTAAAAACTGCAACAATTATTGTTAACTATTTTGTAAGTTATACATGAGTTTGCAAACAAATTTATTCAAATTTTATAGAATTGCCTTAGTTAATGTGCCGTCATTTTGTTAATTTGAGGAATAAGTTATTAAAATTTTGTCAAATTGCTGCAACATATTTAACTAATAGTTTATAAAAATTGCAACACATATAGTTAATCATCTTGTAAGTTATTCATGAGTTTGCAACCAAGTTTATTTAAATTTTATAGAATTGTTTCAGTCAATGTGCCGCCATTTTGTTAATTTTTGAAATTAATTATTAAAAATTTCTCAAAATGTTGCAACATATTTAACTAATAGTTATTAAAAATTGCAACAAATATAGTTGCTATCTTGTAAGGTATACATGAGTTTGCAACCAAACTTATTCAAATTTTATAGAATAGTCTCAGTTAATGTGCCGCCATTTTGTTAATTTGAAGAATAAGTTAACAAAATTTTGTCAAAATGTTGCAACATATTTACCTAATAGTTTGTATAAATTGCAACAGTTAGAGTTAACTATCTTGTAAGTTATACATGAGTTGGCAACCAAATTTATTTAAATTGTATAGAATTTTTCAGTTATCGTGCCCCCATTTTGTTAATTTGAGGAATAAGTTAATAAAATTTTGTCGAATTGTTGCAACATATATAACTAATAGTTAGTAAAAATTGCAACAATTATAGTTAACTATCTTGTAAGTTATAAATAAGTTTGCAACCAAATTTATTCAAATTTTACAGAATTGACTTAGTTAATGTACCGTCATTTTGTTAATTTGAAGAATTAGTTATTAAAATTTTGTCAAATTGTTGCAACATATTTACCTAATAGTAAGTAAAAATTGCAATAATTATAGTAAACTATCTTGTAAGTCATTAATGAGTTTACAACCAAATTTATTCAAATTTTATAAAATTGTCTCAGTTACTAAACCGCCATTTTGTTAATTTGAGGAATTACTTATTAAAAATTTGTCAAAATGTTGCAACATATTTAACTAATAGTTAGCAAAATTTGCAACAATTAAAATTTATTATCTTGTAAGTTATTCATGAGTTTGCAACCAAATTTATTTAAATTTTACAGAATTGGCTCAGTTATTGTGCCTCCATTTTGTTAATTTGAGGAGTTAGTTATTAAAGATTTGTCAAATTGTTGCAACACATTTAACTAAAAGTTCATAAAATTTGCAACAAATGTAGTTAATTATCTTGAAAGCTATACATGAGTTTGCAACCAAATTTATTTAAATTGTAAAGAATTTTTCAGTTATCATGCCCCCATTTTGTTAATTTGAGAAATAAGTTAATAAAATTTTGTCAAATTGTTGCAACATATATAACTAATAGTTAGTAAAAATTGCAACAATTATAGTTAACTATCTTGTAAGTTATAAATAAGTTTGCAACCAAATTTATTCAAATTTTACAGAATTGACTTAGTTAATGTGCCGCCATTTTGTTAATTTGAGAAATTAGTTATTAAAAATTTGTCAAAATGTTGCAACATATTTAACTAATAGTTAGTAAAAATTGCAACAAATATAGTAGCTATCTTGTAAGGTATACATGAGTTTGCAACCAAACTTATTCAAATTTTAAAGAATTGTCTCAGTTAATGTTCCGCCATTTTGTTAATATAAAGAACTAGAAATTAAAATTTTGTCAAATTGATGCAACATATTTAACTATAAGTTAGTAAAAATTGCAACAATTATTGTTAACTATCTTGTAAGTTATAAATAAGTTTGCAACCAAATTTATTCAAGTTTTATAGAATTGCTTCAGTTAATGTGGCGCCATTTTGTTAATTTGAAGAATTAGTTAATAACATTTTGTCAAAATGTTGCAACATTTTTAACTAGTAGTTAGTAAAAATTGCAACAACTTTATATAACTATCTTGTAAGTTATAATTGAGTTTGCAACCAAATTTATTCAAATTTTACAGAATTGCCTCAGTTAATGTGCCGTCATTTTGTTAATTTGAAGAGTTAGTTAATAATTTTGTTGTCAAAATGTTGCAACAAGTTTAACTAATAGTTAGTAAAAGTTGCAGCACTTTTATTGAACTATTTTGAAAGTTCTAAACAAGTTTGGAAACAAATTTATTCAAATTTAATAGTTAATGTGCTGCCATTATAATAGTTAACAAAAGACAATCAAAATCATTCAATGTTTTACCTCTCTGCGAACGTCAAAAGTTACTTAATCAGAAGAGGTAGTAGTGATCTAACTTCTTGCTTCAAATGCTATAAATTTTAAAATTAAATTCTCTACTTTCTATTAAAAATTTAACTAAATTCATCATGTCAGATTTAGGTCTAGCGTTTCTTAGTACACACATTGAAGTTTAATAATTTTATAAATAATAATGCTGGCGTAGGACCAACAAGTAGAACTTTTCGAACCCTACGCCAATATAGTTAGCCAGTTGTTGGAGTGCAGTTAGATTTATTTAAAAAACTACAGATAATAGTAAACACCATAAAATGTTGATCAAAACAATTATTATAGTTAACAAGTTATAAAAACAATATTTGCAATGCACCCAGAGGGAATAATTTAAAAATGTTTCCAAACGTTTAAAATAATAAATATATAAACTCATCAAGCTTTAAAATAAACTGTATTTTTATCAAATCAAAATACAATAAATAAATATAAATATTTTGAAACAATTTAAATGATACAAACAATTTAATTGTATAATTTAAATTGTTTTCAAATTTTGTATTTTATTAAAATTGAATTAATTAAAGGATAAAATAAATTTAAATTATTAGTTTTACCTATATAAATACTTTAATATAAATCTCAAAATCTGTTGTTTTTACATAAATATTCCGTTTGAATAATTCCGCGATACACCCCAGAACACTCAGATGCCATTCAATATCAATACAGTTATAGGTAGCGTGAATATTTTTATTCCCCACATAATATTGTTGTTATTGCTCTGATAAACTACTTTAAAATTCAAATAATATTCGGCTTTTATTTCGATTGCTGGATAAATTTATACTTACAAAAGCATTGTATCGAAGAAACTCACCTGAAAAACAAAACATGTATTAGATTTAGGCATTAAATCCAGTATTTATTTAAAATTAAGTAAACACAAGGACCCATCAACGACGTTAATTTGTGTCGTCGCCGTTAGCTCGACACTTACCCCATTAATATCCATCTCACAACATCCATCCGGGCACTGTCTAAATTGCAAGAACATGAAATATGTGCTGAACCCGTGCCGAAGATAAACAATCCCGCCCCGCCATTACTCAAGGATTTTGTAAAAGCAATTCCTGTGCGGTTTCCGTTAATTGCTAATTAAGTGGAAATTTATTTTAAATATAATCCTGCAAATCTTCGATGCAGTACGAGGACTTTTCAATTAGCTTGGCAAATGGTGTTGCAAGTTTAAATAGGTTTACTGGAATATTTATTATTTAATAGAAGTAGGAAGGAAATGGAACAAGAATTTGATTAAACCTTTGCTAACTCTGATTTATTAAATTTTTAATTTCAATGCTACTGATTAATTTTAATTAAGGTGCAATGCACAGCCATGCGCTTTGAGTATTTAATATCATACCGGATAACGCGTTTATTAGCGTAAATTTTATTTTAATTGCAAACTGGAGCAAATTCAACTATTTTAAAATATAAATAAAATGAAATTTAATAATATTATTTCACAAAAAATATTGTATTATTAAATGGCATTTGATTTGAAAATTGTATGTTGCTTTTGATGTATACTTATATTTCTTTTTGTAAATTATTCTTTCCTTTTAAAAGTTACTTGAAACTTCCTCATCATAATTCACCATAAAGATGCGACATTGCTCCCCTCTTCAGACAGAGAACTGCACATTCGTATAATCCAGATGAAACTGCCTAACATAATTACAAAAGGAAGAAGAGCCTTAAGAGAGATGCCGCCTTTATGAAAAAGTTAACTTGGTTATTTATCGCCTGTGGGTGGCTCGCGCGAGAGAATTCCTGTGCACAATTTACCTGCAACTTTCTCTTATATTATTATTTGCAACATTCAAAGAAATAAAAAAAAGAATGTTGTATAGCTGGCATTAAAAGCACGATTTATATTCAGTGGCCACCTTTAATGGAATTATAATGCCCGCCCCGTCCTTTTATAAATCTTATTTCGGAGCATTACATGCTTAAGCGCAGTTTCTCAAAGGGTTCACTTTTGAATATAAATTAGGTGGGCGAAAGAGAAAGAGAGGAAATTGCAACGCAAAAATATATATTCAGAGAATGTTACCGCTTTGTGGGGCGTCAAAAATATACAACGACAATGTCTTATTGTAAAATGAGATATATTTAAAACTTTGATTTATTGCTACTAAATATCATTCAAAATAAAATTACTAAAAAAATTATTATTTGCAAATTGATTTCCGACATAATTGAGACTTAAAGTATTTATTCTAGATTGTGCATAGCAATTTTGATAAAATTTTATAGATTTTTTAAAGATTTAATGATTTGATGCTGGAAATGTAATAACAAAATTTTTAAAAAAATTTAAAAAATATTTTTAAAAAGCAAATTAAGTTTTTGACAATTTTGACAATTAAAGTACTTATTCTAAAGTGTGCATAGCAAGTTTAATCAAATTTTATAGATTTGTTTTTGTTTTATTAAAAATTCAGTAATTTAATTGTAATCAACAAAATTTTAAAAAAATTTAAAAAATTATTTTTAATAAGCAAATTGAGTTTTTGACAATTCTGACATTTAAAGTACTTAATCTAAATTGTGCATAGCAAACTTAATTAAATTTAAAAGATTTGTTTTTGTTTTATTGAACTTTTAGTGATTTGATGTTTGAAATGTAATAATAAATTTTTTTTGAAAATTAAAAAAAAAAATAATTTTTAAAGCAAATTGAGTTTTTGACAATTTTGGCATTTAAAATATTTTTTCTAAATGGTGCATAGCAAATTTGATCAAATTTTATAGATTCGTTTTTGTTTTATTAAAGATTAAGTGATTTGATTCTCAAAATGTGAAAAAAAAAAATTTAATTCAAAAAAATTATTCTAAAAAGCAAAATATTTTTGACAAATTTTACATTTGAAGTAATTATGTTAAATTGTGCATAGCAAATTTGATCCAGTTTTATAGATTCGTTTTTGTAATATTGAAGATTTAGTGATTTGATGCTCGAAATTTGATAAACAAAATAAAAAAAAAATCAAAAAAATTAATTCTTAAAAGCAAATTAAGTTATAAGCAATTTTGACATTTAAAGTATTTATTCTAAATTGTGCATAGCAAATTTGATCAAATTTTATAGATTTGTTTTTGTTTTATTGAAGATTTAGTGATTTGATGCTCAAATTGTAATAAACAAAATTTTTAAAAAATTTAAAAATATATTTTTAATAAGCAAATTGAGTTTTTAACAATTTCGACATTTAAAATATTTATTCTAAATTGTGCATAGCTAATTTGATTACGATTTATAGATTCGTTTTTGTTTTATCATTCATTTAGTGATATAATGCTCGAAATGTGATAAACAAATTTTTTTAAAAATTAAAAACAAAAAATTTCAAAGCAAATTAAGTTTTTGACAATTTTGACAATTAAAGTACTTATTCTAAAGTGTGCATAGCAAGTTTAATCAAATTTTATAGATTTGTTTTTGTTTTATTAAAAATTCAGTAATTTAATTGTAATCAACAAAATTTTAAAAAAATTTAAAAAATTATTTTTAATAAGCAAATTGAGTTTTTGACAATTCTGACATTTAAAGTACTTAATCTAAATTGTGCATAGCAAACTTAATTAAATTTAAAAGATTTGTTTTTGTTTTATTGAACTTTTAGTGATTTGATGTTTGAAATGTAATAATAAATTTTTTTTGAAAATTAAAAAAAAAAATAATTTTTAAAGCAAATTGAGTTTTTGACAATTTTGGCATTTAAAATATTTTTTCTAAATGGTGCATAGCAAATTTGATCAAATTTTATAGATTCGTTTTTGTTTTATTAAAGATTAAGTGATTTGATTCTCAAAATGTGAAAAAAAAAAATTTAATTCAAAAAAATTATTCTAAAAAGCAAAATATTTTTGACAAATTTTACATTTGAAGTAATTATGTTAAATTGTGCATAGCAAATTTGATCCAGTTTTATAGATTCGTTTTTGTAATATTGAAGATTTAGTGATTTGATGCTCGAAATTTGATAAACAAAATAAAAAAAAAATCAAAAAAATTAATTCTTAAAAGCAAATTAAGTTATAAGCAATTTTGACATTTAAAGTATTTATTCTAAATTGTGCATAGCAAATTTGATCAAATTTTATAGATTTGTTTTTGTTTTATTGAAGATTTAGTGATTTGATGCTCAAATTGTAATAAACAAAATTTTTAAAAAATTTAAAAATATATTTTTAATAAGCAAATTGAGTTTTTAACAATTTCGACATTTAAAATATTTATTCTAAATTGTGCATAGCTAATTTGATTACGATTTATAGATTCGTTTTTGTTTTATCATTCATTTAGTGATATAATGCTCGAAATGTGATAAACAAATTTTTTTAAAAATTAAAAACAAAAAATTTCAAAGCAAATTAAGTTTTTGACAGTTTTGACACATGAAGAACTTATTCTAAATTGTGCGTAGCAAATTTGATCAAAATTTATAAATTTGTTTTTGGTTTATTAAAGATTTAGTGATTTGTTGCTCAAAATGTGATAAACAAAATAAAAAAAAAATTTAAAACTATTTTCAAAAAACAATTTGAGTTTTTGACATTTTTGACATTTAAAATATTTATTGTAAATTGTGCATAGCAAGTATGATCAAAATTTTCTAAATTTGTTTTTGTTTTATTAAACATTTAGTGATTTGATGCTCAAAATGAGATAAACATTTTTTTTTTTAATTTAAAAAAAAATTTTAAAAAGCAAAATGAGTTTTTGACAATTTCGACATTTAAAGTAATTAATCTAAATTGTGCTTAGCAAATTTAATCAATTTTTATAGATTCGTTTTTGTTTTATTGAAGATTTAGTGATTTGATGCTCAAAATGTGATAAACAAATTTTTTTAAAAATTCAAAAAAATGTTTCTAAAATGCAAAATGAATTTTGACAAATTTGACATTTAAAGTACCTATTCTAAATTGTGTATAGCAAAGTTTATCAAATTTAATAGATTCGTTTTTGTTTTATTGAAGATTTAGTGATTTGATACTCAAATTGTAATAAACAAAAATTTTTAAAAATTAAAAAAATAGTTTAAATAAGCAAATTGAGTTTTTGACAATATTGACATTTAAAGTAATTTTTCTAAAATGTGCATAGCAAATTTGATAAAATTTAATAGATTCATTTTTGTTTTATTGAAAATTTAGTGATTTGTTGCTCAAAATGTGAAAATCAAAATTTTTTAAAAACTCAAAAAAATATTTTTAAAAAGCAAATTAAGTTTTTGATAATTTTGACTTTTAAAGTATTTATTCTAAATTGTGCATAGCAAATTTGACCAAATTTTATCGATTCGTTTTTGTTTAATTAAAGATTTAGTGACTTGATGCTCAAAATGTGATAAACAAAGTTTTTTAAAAATTCAAAAATATATTTCTTATAAGCAAATTAATTGTTTGACATTTTTGACATTTAAAGTATTTATTCCTAATTGTGCACAGCAAATTTGATCAAATTTTATAGATTCGTTTTTGTTATATTGAAGATTTAGTGATTTGATGTTCTAAATAGAATAAACAAATTTTTTGAAAAAATTAAAAAAATATTTTTAAAAAGCAAATTGAGTTTTTGACAATTTTTACATTTAAAGTACTTATTCTTAATTGTCCATAACAAATTTAATCAAATTTAATAAATTCAATTTTGTTTTATTGAAGATTTAGTGATTTGATGCTCAAAATGTGAAAAACAAAATTTTGAAAAAATTAAAAAAAAAAATTTGAAAAAGCAATTTGAGTTTTTGACGTTTTTGACATTTAAAGTATTTATTCTAAATTGTGCATAGCAAATTTGACCAAATTTTAAAGATTTGTTTTTGTTTAATTAAAGATTTAGTGATTTGATGCTCAAAATGTAAAAATCAAAATTTTTAAAAATTTCAAAAAAATATTTTTAAATTGCAAATTGAGTTTTTGACAATTTTGACATTTCAAGTATTTATTCTAAATTGTGCATAGCAAATTTGACCAAGTTTTATAAATTGGTTTTTGTTTAATAAAAGATTTAGTGATTTAATGCTCAAAATGTGATAAATATTTTTTTTTTTAAATTCAAAAAAATATTTCTTATAAGCAAATTAATTTTTTGACATTTTTGACATTTAAGGTATTTATTTTAAATTGTGCATAGCAGGTTTGATCAAGTTCTATAAATTCGTTTTTGTTATATTGAAGTTTTAGTGATTTGATGCTCAAAATGTGATATACAAATTTAAAAAAAAAATTAAAAAAAATATTTCTAAGAAGCAAATTGAGTTTTTGATAATTTTGACATTTAAAGTACTTACTCTTAATTGTGCATAGCAAATTTGATCAAATTATAAAATTTCTATAAAGATAGGTTTTTGTATTATTAAACATTTAGTGATGTGATGCTCAAAATGTGATTAACAAATATTTAAAAAAATTTTAAAAGAATATTTATAAAAAGCTTATTGAGTTTTTGAAAATTTTGACTTTTTAAGTACTTATTCAAAATTGTGCATTGCAAATTTAATCAAGATTTATAGATTTGGTTTGGTTTTAATAATGATTTAGTGATTTGATGCTTGAAATGTGATAAACAATATTTTCCATAAAAGAAAAAAAAAATTTTAAATGCAAATTAAGTTTTTGACAATTTTGACAATAAAAGCACTTATTCTAAATTGTGCATAGCAGATTTGATCAAATTTTATTGATTCGTTTTTGTTTTATTAAACATTTAGTGATTTAATGCTCAAAAGGTGATAAACAGAATTTTTTAAAAAATTAAAAAAATATTTCTAAGAAGCAAATTAAGTTTTTGACAATTTTGGCATTTGAAGTACTTATTCTAAATTGTGCATAGCAAATTTGATCAATTTTAATCAATTTGTTTTTGTTCCATTCAAGATTTAGTGATTTGATGCTCAAAATGAAATAAACAAAATTTAAAAAAAAATAGTATATGTACAATAGTATTTATTCCAAAATGTGCATAGCAAATTTGATTAAATGTTATAAATTCGTTTTTGTTTTATTCAAGATTTAGTGAATTGATGCTTGAAATATGATGAGCAAAATTTTTAAAAAAATTAAAAAATATTTCTAAAATACAAAAAGAGTTTTTGACAATTTTAACAGTTAAAGTATTTATTTTAAATTGTGCATATCAAATTTGATCAAATTTAATAGATTCGTTTTTGTTTTATTAAAGATTTAATGATTTGATGCTCGAATTGTGATAAACAAAATTATTAAAAAGCAAATTGTGTTTTTAACTATTTTGACATTTTAAGTGCTTATTCTACATTGTGCATAGCAAATTTGATCAAGTTTTATAAATTCGTTTTTGTTATCTTAAAGATTTAGTGATTTGATGCTCGAAATATGATAAACAAAATTTTAAAAAAATTTAAAAAAAATATTTTTTAAAAGCAAATTTAAATTTTGACTATTTTGACATTTAAAGTACTTATTCTAAATTATGCACAGCAAATTTAATTAAGTTTTATAGATTTGTTTTTGTTTTATTCAAGATTTAGTGATTTGATGCTCGAAAAATAATAAACAACATTTAAAAAAAATTCAAAAAATATTTTCAAAAATTAAATTGAGTTTTTGACAATTATGACAAGTAAAGTACTTATTCTAAATTGTGTATAGCAAATTTGATTAACTGTAATAGATTTGTTTATTTGTTTTTGTTATATTCAAGGTTTAGTGAATTGATGCTCTAAATATAATAAACAAAAGTTTTTAGAATAAAAAAAAAAAATTAATTTGCAAATTGAGTTTTTGACCATTTTGACATTAAAAATATTTATTTTAAAATGTGCATAGCAAACTTGATCAAGTTTTATAGATTCGATTTTGTTTTATTAAAGATTTAGTGATATGATGCTCGAAATGTAATAAACAAAATTTTTAAAAATTTAAAAAAAAATATTTCAAAAAGCAAAATGAGTTTTTGACAATTTTGACATTTAAAGTACCTATACTAAAATGTTTTTAGCAAATTTGATCAATTTTTATAGATTTGTTTTTGTTTTATTAAACATTTAGTGATTTGATGCTCAAAAAGTAATAAATAAAGTTTTTAAAAAGACTAAAACTAATATTTTTGAAAAGCAAATTGAGTTTTAAACACATTCGACATTTAAAGTACTTATTCTAAATTGTGCTAATCAAATTTGATCAATTTTTATAAATTTGTTTTTGTTTTATTGAAGATTTAATAATTTGAAGCTCGAAATGTGATAAACAAATTTTTTTAAAAATACAAAAAAATATTTTTAAAAAACAAATTGAGTTTTTGACAACTTTAACAATTAAAGTACTTATTCTAATTTGTGCATAGCAAATTTGATCAAGTTTTATAGATTTGTTTTTGTTTTATTGAAGATTTAGTGATTTGGTGCTCGAAATGTGATAAACAATTTTTTTTTAAAATTCAAAAAAAAAAATTCTAAAGAGCAAATTAAGTTTTTGACTATTTTGACAATTAAAGTACTTATTATAAATTGTGCTTAGCAAATTTGATCAAATTTTATGAATTTGTTTTTGTTATATTGAAAATTTAGTGATTTAATGCTCTAAATGTGATAAACAAAATTTTTAAAAAATTCAAAAAAATATTTTTAAAAATCAATTTAAGTTTTTGACAATTTTAACATTCTAAGTGTTTTCTATAAATTGTGCATAGCAAGTTTGATCAAATTTTATAGATTCGTATTTGTTTGATTAAAGATTTAGTAATTTGATGCTCTAAATATAATAAACAATAATTTTAAAAAATTCACAAAATTATTTTCAAAAAGCAATTTGAGTTTATGAAAATTTTAACATTTTAAGTATTTATTCCAAATTGTGCATAGCAAATTTGATTAAATTTTATAGATTTGTTTATGTTTTATTCAAGATTTATTGATTTGATGCTTCAAATATAAAGATAAAAATTTTAAATTTAAAAAAAAAAAAAATTCTAAATTGCAAATTAACTTTTTGACAATTTTGACATTTAAAGTATTGAGTCTAGATAGTGCATAGCAAATTTGATCAAATTTTATAAATTTGTTTTTGTTTTATTGAAGATTTAGTTATTTGATGCTCGAAATGTGATAAACAATATTTTTAAAAAATTTTAAAAAATATTTTTAAAAAGCAAATCGAGTTTTTGACAATTTTGACAATTAAAGTACTTCTTCTTAATTGTGCATAGCAATATTGATCAAATTTTATAATTTAATTTTTGTTTTATTGAAGATTTAGTGATTTGATGCTTGAAATGTGATAAACAAAATTTTGAAAAAATTAAAAAAAAAATTTTGATTTTGCAAATATTTTTTTGCACAATTTTTTCATTTGAAGTATTTATTCTAAATTGTGCATAGCAAATTTGATCAAGTTTTATAAAATCGTTTATGTTATCTTGAAGATTTAGTGATTTGATGCTCGAAATATGATAAACAAAGTTTTTAAAAAATTTCTAAAAAGTTAATTAAGGTTTTGACAATTTTGAAAATTAAAGTATTTATTCTAAAATTTTCATAGCAAATTTGATCAAATTTTATAGTTCTGTTTTTGTTTTATTTAAGATTTAGTGATTTGATGCTAGAAATGTGTAAAACAAAATTTTAGATAAACTAAAAAAATTTTTTTTTTTTAAAGCAAATTGAGTTTTTGACAAATTTGACATATAAAGTTTTTATTCTAAATTGTGCACAACAAATTTGATTAAATTTCATCAATTCGTTTTTGTTTTATTGAACATTTAGTTATTTGATGCTCGAAATGTGATAAACAAATTTGTTTAAAAATTTAAAAAAATATTTCTAAAAATCAAATTAAGTTTTTGACATTTTTGAATTTTTCAGTACTTAATCTAAATCCTGCATAGCAAATTCGATCAAGACTTATAGATTCGTTTTTGTTTTATTAAATTTTTCGTAATTTGATGCTTGAAATGTGTCAATCAAAAGTTTTAAGAAATTCAAAAAACTATTTCTAATGAACAAATTAAGTTTTAGACATTTTTTACATTTAATGTACTTCTAAATTGTGCATAGCAAATTTGATCAAAATTTATAAATTTGTTTTTGGTTTATTGAAGATTTAGTGATTTGTTGCTCAAAATGTGATAAACAAAATTAAAAAAAAAAAATTTAAAATATTTCCAAGAAGCAAATTGAGTTTTTGACATTTTTGACATTTAAAATATTTATTCTAAATTGTGTATAGCAAATTTGATCAAATTTTATTGATTTGTTTTTGTTTTATTTAACATTTAGTGATTTGATGCTCAAAATGTGATAAACAATTTTTTTTTTGTTAATTTAAAAAATATTTCTAAAAAGCAATTTGAGTTTTTGACAATTTTGACATTTAAAGTATTTATTCTAAATTGTGCTTAGTAAATTTTATCAAATTTAATAGATTCGTTTTTGTTTTATTGAAGATTTAGTGATTTGATGCTCAAAATGTGATAAACAATTTTTTTTTTGTTAATTTAAAAAAATATTTCTAAAAAGCAATTTGAGTTTTTGACAATTTTGACATTTAAAGTATTTATTTTAAATTGTGCTTAGTAAATTTTATCAAATTTAATAGATTCGTTTTTATTTTATTGAAGATTTAGTGATTTGATGCTCGAAATGTGATAAACAAAATTTTTAAAAAATTCAAAAAAATATTTCTAAAAAGCAAATTAAGTTTTTGACAATTTTGACAATTAAAGTACTTATTCTAAATTGTGCATAGCAAATTTGATTAAGTTTTTTAAATTCGTTTTTGTTTTATTAAAGATTTAGTGATTGAGCATCAAATTTGATCAAATTTTATAAATTTGTTTTTGTTTTATTGAAGATTTAGTGATTTGATGCTCGAAATGTGATAAAAATTAAAAAATTTATTTCTAAAATGCAAAATAAGTTTTTGATAAATTTGACATTTAAAGTACCTATCCTAAATTGTGCATAGCAAACTTTATCAAATTTAATAGATTTGTTTTTGTTTTATTAAAGATTTAGTGATTTGATGCTCAAATTGTAATAAACAAAATTTTTAAAAAAATTAAAAAAATATTATTAATAAACAAATTGAGTTTTTGACTATTTTCACATTTAAAGTATTTATTCTAAATTGTGCCCAGCTAATTTGATCATTTTTTATAAATTCGTTTTTTTTTTATTGAACATTTAGTGATTTGATGCTCGAAATGTGATAAACAAAATTTTTAAAAATTAAAAAAAAAAAAATTTAAAAAACAAATTAAGTTTTTGACCATTTTGACATTTAAAGTATTTATTCTAAATTGTGCATAGCAAATTTGATCAAATTTAATAGATACGATTTTGTTTTATTAAAGATTTAGTGATTTGATGCTTGAAATGT
This sequence comes from Tachinus rufipes, assembly GCA_963932245.1. Classification (NCBI taxonomy): domain Eukaryota; kingdom Metazoa; phylum Arthropoda; class Insecta; order Coleoptera; family Staphylinidae; genus Tachinus; species Tachinus rufipes. The sequence continues at coordinate 96,943,261 of OZ010746.1, forward strand.
GATAAACAAAATTTTTAAAAAACTTAAAAAAATATTTTTAAAAAGCAAAATGAGTTTTTGCTATTTTTGACATTTGAAGTATTTATTCTAAATGGTGCATAGCAAATTTGATCAAATTTTATAAATTCATTATGTTTTATTGAAGATTTAGTGATTTGATGCTCAAAATGTGAGCAATTTAAGTTTTTGTCAATTTTGACTTTCAAAGTGTTTATTCTAAAATGTGCATAGCAAATTTGATCAAATTTTATAGATTTGTTTTAGTTTTATTGAAGATTAAGTAATTGAAACCAAGAAGAAATGAATAAGTTTGTTTCTCATGCAATGGATGCTAGTGAGGGAGAATATAAGAAACTCCAATTCTAAGCCTACTTCTTTTTTTGTGAGTTATTCTGGGACGTGTTTATTATCTCAAGGCAGCATTCTTCAGCAGTTGATCATGTGTAGAAATCCGTCCTTGAAACCAAAATTATGCAAAGATAAGATAGCAATTTTGTTATTGCTAAAATATTTTAAAAACCCCGGGGAAAAGATTGCTTTTTAGTCGTATCTGTTTTTAGCAGAGGCAGGACTTATTTTAGAGACGAATGGCTTTTGCGCCATTTGGCCTGAAGAGCAAGCAAAATTAACCGCTAATGGCTATTGGATTGCAGTTTCTAAAAGCAACTTGGGGATGGGAAAAGTTGTGCTTTTGTGTTTTCTTCTGCTTCCTCTGGAACATTTGAAATTTTTTGTTGTTCTTGCATAGTTTTTTAGCGGCGAAAGAGCTGGCTTGCTTCTAGAGGGTCAGGTTTATAGTAGTGAATGAGGTGTAAATCTTTTGATAACAAACGCTTGGATGAGTGGGCGGGTACTTAGTTTAAATTGTAGGCAGGTAACTTATTTTACTGTAACTCACTCAGCTATCCAAATGTTGGTCATTAAAGAATTCAATATTTCCGTCACTTCTTATGTTCTTGTAGCTATTTTAAACAAGAAAATGACTGTAAAATGTTGTTTATACATTATAAAATTATTGAACAATGAAATTCTTGATAAATAACGTTTGAATAGGTGGGCGGGAGTCAAGTTTAAATTGTAGGCGGGTAACTTTTTCTAATGTGGCCCACTCACTCCTCAAAGTGTTAGTTATTAAAGGATTTAAGGTTTTTGTTTTACTTTTTGTGTTTTTGTAGCAATTTTATACAAGAGAATGACTGTAAAATGTCATTTATACATTAAAAAATTGTTTAACAATTACTAACTTGATAACTTACGGTGGAATGGGCGGGCGGGCATTAAATTTAAATTGGTAACTTCCTCTACTGTAGCCCACCCACCCATCCAAATGCTGGTCATCAAAAGATTCAATGTTTTCCCGACTTCTTGTGTTCTTTTAGCTATTGTAAACAAGAGAATGATTGTCAAATGTCATTTAGATTTTAGAAATTTTTTTAACAAAATAACTAACGCTTGGGTAGGTGAGCGGGCGCAAAGTTTAAATTGTGGGCGGGTAATTTTTTCTAATGTGGCTCATCCGCCGGCCAAAGTGTTTGTCACTAAAAAATTGAATGTTTCTCCTACCTTATGTGTTTTTCTAGGTAGGTTAAACAAGAGAATGACTGTAAAATATTATTTATACATCAAGAAATAGTTTAACAATAAATCTTTAAATAACTAACGGTTGGGTGGGTAAGCGGGCACCAAATTTAATGAATTTCTAGATAACTAACGCTTGGGTGGGCACTAAGTTTAAATTGTGAGCGTGTAACTTCTTTTACTGTGATGGGACAACCTAGAGGTATGAGTTGTCGTTTGCTCATGTCTTTTAATTGGTAAGTTTTGCCTAGCTGGACGCTTGAAGGAGGCCGAACTGACTGTTTTGACCTGGTTTCTATCTTTATATAACTTTATTATTGTTAATTTTTTCTTTATGAGCTGAGGCTATGGCAAAAGATAGCGTTTAGATATTTTGATCAAACTTTGCTCATCTTTGTTATCTGGTCTTTGAGTTTTTAAACTTAAACCTGGATATGGTTGGAACAAAAATCTTGATTTTTTTTCTCTGGATCTACTATTGCAGCGTTTGTTGGGTTGCTGGATTTAATTTTTTTTTTTTAAATTTTTAAAACTTACAAAATTATTTCTACTGCAGAGAATGTTTGTTAGTGATAGATCCGTTGCTTATTTTTAACTTTTGTTGTTAGATGATTTTACAGTAAACGGTTCTTTTGCAAGTTAAAAGAGTTCGGTCGTACAGTAGACTCTAATTGTTGTAAATAACCAAAAAAAAAGTGCAAAAAATGCAAGCAACTATTTTTATTCAATTGACAACTCCAGCAAAAGATAACATCCACGTAGTATCAAAGATGACTTTACAATCACATCTAGACTTAGCATTTGCTACTTTTACAAAAACTGAAAAAAAAGCACTGTAACCATTAACCGTTTAAGGTGGGTATCAAGTCATAAACAACTTTGTAGTCTCAAACTTAAAAACTCTCTAAGCGCAGCCAGGGAGCGCAATTGAATGTCTTACAAATGTACAATTTTCTGTTTAGCGTTTCAAAAATTTGAATATTATATAATAATATTATATATTACTAATAGGGCTTAGAAAAAGCATTTTTTGAAGCTTTTATGAACTAGTAGGCATCAGTTTAGTTAAAATAAGAAACGTTTTACTTTAGTTTACAGTTAACAAAATTGGCAAAAAGAAAAAAAAGACCCGGCAACAAAAATAAGTTTTGGAGATAACAGTCCAACAAGTCATCTCGGTGACCATAACAACCAAGTTTCCAAAATGTTTTTAAGAACCATGTCAATCTTAAAGCTGGTAGGTTCACAGCAATTTTGACGGAGTCAAGGAAAACGTTTTGGCTTTTTTTTTAACAATCTTAGATTCATAGAAACACGTCTAACACTGGCGATAGCAAGACAAAAGTTTTGGTTTTGCTTTGCATTTTCTCTGTCAATTAAATCCGAGATATACGGCGGTACGGTAGCATACCAAACAAACGACAGAGTTATCATAACCCATTACCCAGACAATCTATCCAATATAATTGGCTACTTCCGGTTTATGGCAAGTTTATTGCGACTGCCATGAGGTGTTATGCAAGATCTACAGGCTAGCCTGAGACATAGAAGAAGTCATAATTGACCCGCAATACTTCTGCGACAAATTGATAAAAGATTTTGCTTTAATCAACCTGTACTAGACACCAACGGCTATCCAAACAAAAGCAATTAAGGAAGAAACCAAAGAAAAGGTTCAAAAACACGTCGGAACTTAATGAACAGCATCGGGTTACGGTTAAAAAAGAAACAACAGCAAGAATCAAAGAAAAGTACTACAAAGAAATGACACTTTGGTTTTGCTCTCTATATCGTCACAAACACTAGTGACCATGTCGAACAAAAAGAATCGGAAGAAAACTGTTTAACGGTTTATTTCAAAACAGGAGAAAAAACGTATCTCTACAGTGTAAAGACACAGACCGCCACTTTTTCTAGCTGTAAAGTCAATTTTTCAAATTAGATCAAAAAAGCCACTCCGGATACATCTGCAGATGAGCGCGGCGTAGCCTATTTATCACAACATGGACGACAATCTCTAGAGATAGGACAATCACGTCTTGTACATAGAACACGAGAATGTGAGGAAGAAAAAGCAGATAAACGCTAACTTTACCGACCAACCGTCGCACTACAAACTAATAGTAAAACTCAAGTAAACACTTTTCTTTATTTTTACAGACTACTTTTGTCTCCATTAATAGTGCTGCAACCAAAAAATTGAAGATACTTGGACAAAATTAGAGTAAAACGGAAGTTCAGCTTAGGAAGTTGGGGGGGGGGGGGGAGAAGATTATTACCGGACGTGGGCGGAGCCCCGGCTACTAAAGCGCGCAAACATGCGTAAATATCAAACATTCAACTCTCCGTTCAAGACCAAAAACGCAAGCAGTCAACATTATGAACAGAACTTATCAAACCATGATCATCTGTCCACCGGCGTAGCTGCATCTTTCTAACATCACTACCGACTACAACCATCAAAGCAATTTTTGCGGCTCCATCCAAAGCTGTTTTGCTGGCTTTGTAGTTTACCTCTGGCTTTCCCAGAGAACGACATTTATATCCGGTGCTTGCGGACGACCACTGATAGCTACACTTTTTTACATTGCTCTAAAAATAAACCACCAGTTCTATGTGAACATAAGTGATGCACACTGTATGAGTGCGTGTGTACGAAAGTTTGTGTAATGCGTGTATCGGAACCTTTGATTTACTCTATACAATTACAAAAGTACAAACGCTAAGACCATATTAACGCCTCCGATGCTCCAAAAACCATCTCCAAGACAAGTCCTGAATTTTATACTAACAATCTTTGTTGACCCTTACGAAGATATGCCAATGAACAAGAACTAGGTTTTTAATCTGTGAACGTGTAATTTAGATTAGTATTTTCCGCCCACCTGTTTGTAATCCAGAAATTAGATTACAAACAAATGGTTTGTTTGGGTTTTTTGTTCCTTGACTACCCAATCAATGTTTCCAGAAATTTTATTATAAACACTTAGATGATGACGTTTTAAAATGTCATTTTGATATTTATGACAATATTAAAATTTGTAACTTGATTTTGACATTGTCATTGATCACAATGACATTTGTCATTTTGACAGTTGTAACTTTTTGACATGTGACTTAATTTTAAAATTTGTAAGCCAAAATGACATTTTAAACAGCCAAAAATTAAAAATGTCATTTTAACATTTGCAACTCTGACATTAAAACTATCAAAGTTTGAAAAACATTTTTTTAACATTTGTGATTTGACTTTACACTTACGTTATAATGACAATATCTGTCAATGATCGAATATGTCATTTTGACATTTATGACTGAGATTTTTAAGCCAAAATGACATAGACATAGATGAAAAAGTTATTTTAAATTGTAAAAATTTAAAAATATTATGTTGCATTAATTACGTTTTCTATTTTAAGGTTTTACACTTAAAAATAATCAATAATTTTATTCTGCTTTAATAGTTTTATCTTAATTTTCTCAAAACGATTAAATTAAATCTTGTTACAAATTTTGAACTTAATAAACGAATACAATTAATGAACATCACATCGCCCGTCAGAAATTTAATCAACCCTAAAATCCTTATTAAATTAGTAACGAGGAATTTTAATAATCCTCCATTGCAAACACAACATCCGACCCAGATTTCTCCAACAGCGTCCATTTTTTTTTCTTTTCTTTCACAAATTAGTCCAGACGCCTGAGTGTATATTCCTACACTTCATTAATTTGTAGCTAAACACTCGGCGTTCTTTCTCGTTTAGTGAGTGGATTGATGGGGTAGTTTTTTTTCTATAAGTCCGCGGCGACGTCTAGACGCTGTTTTATATTTTAGCTCTCAACACCCGAACCAATTTCCAAAACAATGCGTTAATCTCGACGAGTAAAATGAATATCGATTGAAAATATTTAAGTTTCTTATTTCTATTCAATTAGTATTCGAAATGTTTGTTTGTAGTGGTATCAGGTGTACACTTTAATGCGTCGCGTTACTTTCCAACTTATTCAGAGTTAAGTGGAGGGTGGCTTGGAGAGTCTATTGTAACACAATATCAAACGCAGTGGATAACATTCCAGTCTCAGGCAATTTAAGCTTAAATTGTTTCTCCTTTTCACGTTCCTTTCCAACACATAAATACTTCAAAGGTGGATTTTTGTTACACGGCACGATTATTGCGTTTAAGATATTCGATGGAAGGAATTAAATCGTTTTGATTTATTCAAATTAGATAATATCAAATAAAAGCTAAAGGTTAATATATTAAAAATAATTCTAATTTAAAACATAATTTATAACATTTATGCAGCTTTAAAAACAAATCACAGCAACTACAGTACATGTACAATAAGTAATAAAAATATTTTTGTGCATCGAGAAAAATATATACGTACAAATAAAAGTAAAACTATATATAAATTTTCAATGCAGGTATTTCTTGCACGATTTGTCAAATAAAATAAGTTTTCCTGTTTCTATGCATAAAATAGTTCTCGAGAATAAGCTACACTGACCAACAAGTCAATTCCACCGTCGGCGATATATAAATGTCTGCTTTCCATTGTTCCGTTACAAACTTGCAGAAATGTTATTTAACACTTGCGCTGTGCCGGAACCACCAGTGTGGGAATTATGTGCAAAAGTTTTATCACAAGCAAATTAATTATTCATGAATAATAAATAAAACAAACACATACGAGGTGTTTATTTAAATTTTAACTAATTCTCTAGAGAAAAATTAATTATTTATGATTATTTTATATTTAATTCAAAATAAGAACGTAATTCTTCAATATTTACATATTATAAAATATTTAATAATAAAATTCATTTGAGTTTAACAGATGCAAATATATTCTGCAAAGGGTAAATGGAGTACATTCCATAAAACATTAACACGGAACAAATTTGAATCCGATTGAATTGCATAATTTATAGCCGGGCCGGGTTGAGGAAATTAAAACGTCGCGAGGTACCTATTCATACATCATAAATTTAATTGCCTAGTTTTAATCTTCACGATTTAATATTTTTATGCACAATGGGAAATTAAATTATTATTAAATTTCAGTAAGAAGCAAAAAATATATAAAAGTGCAACTTTCAGCAGATATTAAATCTAACGCAAGACGCTATCACGCTTTCAGGCTATTAAAAAGTCATCGAGGTTATTGGAAAATCATTTTTCTACCTTAATGAAACTTGTAAAATAACGTTGGAATATTTTTTAATAATAATTTGTTTGATTTAATGGAGCAATTATGTATGTGCGGATAATAGAGGGGTAGCCCTTCATTATTAAGTACATTGTGTCCCAGTTTTGCGTACGCAGGTCTTATCACCTCATTTAAATTTTAATCAAGTTAGTAAGTCGGGTCGTTTGCGACGGCCCTGGAGGGGTGGGTGGATATCTCGGGATGTAGTTTTCGGTGTGAAGCAACAACAAACTCGATTAGTTTTGCTTTAATAACAAAACTTATGCTTGCGATTTCCAATAAGGGTTGTTAAAATTTTATATTAATTTAATATAAGTTCAAAATTAATATTTATTTTTTCTTCTTGCAAGAGTTTTGTCTGGTTCATTAGCTTTGCCCAATTTTGCTGTCTTAATTGCGTGTTTAACTTCTGATTGTAGTTTTATAGGGCCTCTTATTTTAAAGGTTGTTAAGGTTATTTTGGAAGAATTTGAATATAATTTTTTTTTTTTTTTTAGGTTTTATATATTTTTTTAGTTTTTTTTTTTGTTATTTATCAACATAGCCGCTAACCTTTCTTAGATTTTATGTATGTTATCATGTTTTTTTTTATTTTTTTTTGTTATTTTTTTGATATTTTTAAGTTTTTAAGCTTTTTTGTGTGTTGTCTAGTATTAAATTGCACTAGATGGCGCCACCAGTCGTTCGTTTAATTATTTACATCATCAATTGTGTTTACAAGCACAGAAATATTTTATTCAAATTTGTGGCAGCAGAGCGAGCGATTCGACTGCAAGCAGCCGACCAGAACGCATCGAGAAGCATCTTCTAGCGAGAGCCAAGCTGATTCTACAAGTTCTACTTAAATAAGCAATTATTATTGCTACTCAATATTAATAATTATAACACTGAAAGGTGAATATAATTATTAATATTAATTACTAATTTCTGTTTTTCCGCTTTTTCAAGCCCAGCTTGAGAAAACGGAAAAAGGTTTTTTACAGCTCCCCTCAACTGCGATGGCAGCCAAAGGGAAACTTCTACCTGCCGCCCGGGAGGGCGGCCGGCTTACCCAGGAAGAAGAGGAGAGGGACCGCCGGAGGAAGAACGAGCACCGCGACCGGTCCTATAGCAGGTCGCAGTCTCAATCCAGGACCAAGGATGTCATCAAGGCCCTGCAAAGCCAAGTCAACGACTTAAGCGCCCAGATGATGGCAATGAGGGAGCAAAATCAAGAGCTCCAGGCCATCATCGAGAACCAATCCGCCATCATTGCCCGGCAGTCCTCGGCTATAAACGCCGCCGCCGTCGCCGAAGCAATGGACCTGTCGGCCCCCACCCAAGAAGAGGGGGTCAAGGCCGCCTCCACCAAGGGTGGCGGCACAACCGCCTCCACCCAGAGGGGCGGTAGAGTCATCATCAAGGGGGGCGGCAATACCGCCTCCACCCAGGGGGGCAGCAATACCGTCTCCACTCAGGGGGGCGGCGGAACCGCCCCCGGAAAGGAAAACGGCACGACAAAACGCCGAGCCTCATCCACGCTCTCAGAGGACGAGAGCGACAACGGCCGCCCCCAGGAGCCCGAATCAATGCAGTCGGAAGTCACCGACAAGCAGATTCTTTCCAATCCCGACGAGGACAACCAAGGGTACACCTTGGTCAAAGGAAAGAAGAAGAAGACTCAGGGTGAGTCTTTAAAATCTAATAAAGGACCTTCAGTCAATCCCCAGCGCCCTTCACGTGCTCTGCACAAACAGTCGTCAGAGGCTACTCCTGCCGGCTCTTCAAGCCAACCGGCAAAAGGATCTTCCACCCAAAAAAAGGGCGCCGCCCCCGCCAACAACGCTAATAAGGGGAAATACACAGAGGTCAGGTTCAAGCCACAGGGCAAAAACCCAGAATCCGACTGTGACGGTACTCCCCCGCAAAGTCAGCCCATTTCTTCTTCCTTGCGGCCAGTGGCCTTTGTCATTACTGACAAAGACAACTTCCCAAAATATTCCCAACACTTCGCGGACAACGGTATAAAAATCGCGTCGGCGCGGCATACATATGACGGCATCCGCGTTACTCCGTACACAAATGATGACCATCGAAAGGCTACGGCCTATCTAAAAACAACCACCTCCAACTACTTCACGTGGGCTCTTCCTGAAGAACGCTGCTTGGAGGTGGTCATTCGCGACTTGCCACTCTTCCTCACTGAGGAAAAGGTGGGTCAGGCACTAGAGGGTATGGGGTATGAACCCTCAAACGTGCATAGAATGGGGAACGAATTTGGTCGCTTCCCCATGGTTTCGGTTCAACTCCCAAAGGGGGAGAAGAGCCAATCGATCCGCGACCTTAAGGTCATTCTTGGTTTCACTGTGCGAGTGGAGCCAAAAAAGAGAAGCGGGGGCATCGCTCAATGTCAAAGATGCCAGGTCTACGGCCACACCGCCAAAAAATGCTTTAAAGCAGTCCAAGTGTGCCGTAACTGTTCGGGTCCCCACAGGTCGGTGGCATGCCCAAAGGACACACCCTCAAAGTGTGCTCTGTGCTCAGGCCCTCATCCCGCCAATCATCAGGGATGTAGGGTATATGTACATCAAAATGATGGCCGCTCAGGCTAAAAACAAAAAGGCAACCGCTCCGGCGCCAGGGCCCGTTCCGGCCCCATCTCAGGCTTCCCAAAGCTCAGGTCCCCGCAAACCTGCAGTTGAGGTAAACCCTAACAGGTCATTCGCTGATATGTTGGCGCCTCCAGCCCCATCCAAGGCGAACAACAAAATGGCCCAATTATTGGTTGAGCTCATTAAGTCTCAACAGAGAATAACGGCCATGGTCGAACGTCTTACTGGTCTTCCGAACAATAGATAATACACCCGAAGTATTACTAAGAGTATGTTTTTGGAATGCAAATAGCATTCACGAAAAGATGGGCGATGTGGAAGAATTCTTCTTCGACCACGATATCGACATTATGCTGGTTGGTGAGTCAAATCACAAACCTTGGCAGGCGTTGAGGCTTCCAAATACCTTCACGTATTTGGGAACGTCGGGGGTGGACAGGAGGCGTGGAACAGTGATCTTCGCAAGGAGATCGCTAGACCATTCCAAAGTGGAGACCCCAGACACTGTATCGTTAGAATCCAATGCGATAGTGGTAAAGGTGCAAGGGTTGGGCACTCTCAAAATCGCATCTGGGTACGTCAACCCAACTAACCAAATCGAAACGGCAAATTTCGACGCGGTTCTATTTTCTCCGTTCCCTACTATCTTAGCAGGGGACTTTAACTCGAAACACCCGGCTTGGAACAGTCGGGTAACCAACGCGAAAGGCCGAGTATTGCAAGGTCATGTTGAATCTAAAGGGTATCGAATACTGAGTACAGACGATCCCACGCACTATAGCTTTGCAGGATACCGAGGGGACGTTTTGGATATAGCAATCCTAAAGGACGTCAACTCGCAAATTGAAGTTAGGACAATCAATGCCTTAAGCTCCGACCACATTCCGGTAGTTCTGGAACTCTATGGACAGGGATCTGGCAAGGAAGGAGGACAATTCGTTACCCATACGAATTGACCTCTCTTCTCGAGATACCTGGAAGATAGCATAGAAAGGATTGTTCCAATAAGAACGATTGCTGACATCGAAGGAGCCGTCAAAAAGTTCACCGAACTCATTTATAAGACCAAAGAACTGGCATCTAAAACCCATTAGGTTCGGGCAAATAATCCACTTGGATTATCCCGCAAAATAAAGGCATTGATTTGCAGAAGAAATGCCGCCAGACATCAATGGCAAAGGCATCGCGATCTAAAGATCGTGAAATTCTAAACGACCTTCATAAAGAAGTTAGATTAACAATAAGGCTGCACAAAAACCAGTGCTGGCAGAAAAAGATGGAATCAATCACAGAGGATACTAATCTGATGTGGAAGATTGCCAAAGCCTTAAGAAACAGAAAAGTCCCGATACCAGTCATCCATGGTGAGACTGGGCTCCAATATTCTATAGAGGGAAAGGCCGAAGCGTTTGCTGACAGCTTGGAACTCCAATGCTCCCCCTCGAGAGAGGAAGATGATACGGAGCATGTCGAAAGGGTTGAAAGAGCGGTGGAACGCCTTTTGGATAGCCCTGACGACGACACCCCGTTGAACCACGTTCGACCGTCACGGATCAGAGGAATCTTATCTAAACTTAAAGCCCGATCTGCGCCAGGTCCTGACGGTATTCCAAACAAAGCTCTTAAAGCATTTTCGCACAAAGCAGTAATGGTTCTGACCAATATTGCCAATGCAATCTTACGTACAGAGGACTTTCCTTCAGCTTGGAAAGGCTCACACGTAATTAATATCCCAAAACCTGGGAAGGACCAACTGTTTCCTCAAAACTATCGGCCAATAAGTCTTCTATGCACCTTGAGTAAGGTCATAGAAAGAGTAATCTTGGATAACCTCCAAGAACACGCAGAAGAAAATTCTCTTCTACCATCTCATCAGCATGGGTTTAGGCGTGAATACTCTGTAGTACATAAATTAAACCGCGTGACAGATCACATTACCGAAGGCTTTAGACTTAGAAAAACCACAGGGGTGGTATTTTTCGACGTCGAAAAAGGCCTTTGATAAGATATGGCACGACGGGTTAATTCTAAAGCTACATAGACTTAACTTTCAAATGCGGCTCATAAAGCTGATAGCTTCGTATCTTGACAGCAGAACTTTAGCAGTAAAGCTTCAAAATCATGTTTCGACCTCTCGGCCGATTACGGCAGGGGTACCTCAAGGCTCTCTTCTCTCGCCTTTGCTATTTAACCTTTTCGTTGCCGACATGCCATCGGGCTGGAAGCACGGGGTTAAAATGGCACAATACGCCGACGATACGGCACTTCTCTACAGCTCAAGGTCGCCTATGGTGGTTACCACGAGGGTTCAAAAAGCAACCGACGATCTCCAAGAATGGTGTAATGATTGGCAGCTTAAGGTCAATCCTGAAAAGAGCGTTGCTGTTCTCTTTTCGCGGCGACGAACTAAACCGCATGATCACGTCTTCATCAATGATGTACCGATTCCATGGTCAAATGCTGCAAAGTATTTGGGGATCACTTTTGATAAAGGTCTAACGTACGAATTGCACGTTCAGGCTGTTCTTGATAAAGCCAAATTGGCAAAAAACTTGCTAGTCCCAATGCTCCGCAGGGATAGCGGGCTATCGATTTGGAACAAACTCCGAATGTATACGTCTATCATTAGACCGCAATTGACGTTTGGTTACCCAATTTGGGGAACGGCGGCAAACAGTCATATAAGGCGTCTTGACGCATTTCAAAATCTAACTCTTCGTTGGATTATAGGAGCGCCATGGTACGTTAGGAATGCAGATATTCACAACGACCTAGGCATCACTCCGTTACGACAACATTTCAAGGCGCTCGCCGAGAAATATTTTACGAATTTAGCGATTCATTCGAACACCGATCTAGCCAGATTGGCAGAGCCGGACAAACAGGGCCACTTCTATCGAAGACCGGTCAACCTAATCTAACCAGGTGAGTTCACCCCACATCCTACAACCTCACCCCACAGCCTATACGGCTTCCTACCTCTATTCATCCCCTTAATTTTCTCCCAATGGAAGGTTTATGAGCACAGGTCTCGAACTTCCCGGTACTCAAAATGGGGCGGTTTTTAGTCGGTAGGCGCTTTTCTCGTGAGAGTGAATCCGACACTTTGAGTCAGTCTTTAGAAGATTTTACCGCCCTGACCACCAAAAAAAAAAAAAAAAAATTCAAATTTGTGGAATCTGCGTTGGATTGTCGGAGCCTCTTGGTACATCAGGAACGTAGACATTCGTAACGACCTGGGAATACCACCGCTGCAACAGTATTTGGAAGCTTTAGCCAAAAAATACTTTGCTAAACTCAGCACTCACTCCAACCCGGACCAACACTCCGTCGGGAGACCGTACAATCAGATCGCATCGTAACAAAGGGGATTCCCTACCAATCATTCCACAGCCTATAGAGCTACTCACCCACCTTCTTCTCAGTTCCATCTTACTAATGGAAGACATGTGCCGAAAACTACAAACTTTCACAGGCTGTTCAATGGGCGGTTTTTAGTCGGTAGGCGTCCAAAAGGGTGAATTCAGTTTTTTACCGACTAGCCGAAAAAAAATCAAATTTGTGGTTTAAGAAGTTAAGTTAAGTACAAACGCAAAAGAAAATTTTTTTGCAGTAGCTGCAATTTTTACTGCAAGAATTTAAGCTGACCTTGAGTTAGAGCAAAAACGTTTCTCCGATGGCTACAATTTTGCTTGTAAAGCAAATTTTTGTCTGCTAACTTTGCAAAAACTTTGACTCAAGTCTTGCCCAAAAAGGCCGTAATAACACCACAGCTTACCAAGACCTCAGAGCACCAAGACCAACCTTTCTTTAAGAGACCGGCAAAAAAACCAATGGACACCACCAAAATCACAAAGTGGGGCAAAGAAAGGCATAGCTCGGCCGTCTAGACCTCAACAACCAAAACCTGAGAAAAGACAGATGAAAAAGACTTGGCAACAGAAACTTCGTGAGCAAAAAAAAAGAAAAACAGTCGCTTGGGGTACTCATCTGCAAGTATTAAGGTCAAACCACCAACCTAAACCTTCAACAACTCACAGACATAACCAGGTTTACTAAGATCAGTTTAAAACCGAGACGTAGAAGCAGCGTTATCTGATATGTAAAATTGCAATCAAACCCACCAGATGATCAAGACCATGCAGTTAAACACAATCAACTTCAGCAAGTACTATGTGGGAGAACAACTAAAATACAGGGCATCCAACCGCCTGTAAAACGCAATTCAGTGGCTAGAGTAGAAATTGCAAATCCGGCTCGCAACCCTTGGCGAGATTACTGAAGAGTTCATGTCTTGGCATTACATGCGGACACACTCAAACTCCTTCACGTAGTCGTTGAAGAAGTGCAATACAAGCTGGCCCAACTTCTTGTGATTATACACATTGCCGAAGTCATCCGTACCGAGTACTACGAAGAAGCGACATGCTTTGACTCGTTGCCAATGGCGGCCTCTACTATTTGCAACACACCAGCACCAGACGCAACTAACAAAAACCGAACGTGACAAAACCAGAGAAGTCGAAATAAAATTGATTCCAAAAAAGAGAAGAAAATGAAAGTATCCCAAGGCAACCCCTTTCTAACCCAAAGCCAATCTTTCAAAAAAGACCACAGATACCACCCAGGACACATCTGCAGTTGAGCGCGGCGTAGCCCTTAACGCAACGTACGCAGTTCATGCGTATGTTACCAAGACCGTCAGTCCTATCCATCGCAACAAGGACAACAACCTCTAGATTCAGAAAAGTCTAGAACCGGTTAATCGGTTTAATACCAAAATATTGGACGTCCGGCACAACAAACGCAAACATGTGAAGAAAAAAAAAGAAGAAAAGAAAGAAAGCAAAATTTACCGATTGACAGCTCAGGTGGATCGCGTACATCGTAGACCTAGCGCGTAGTGCTCCACAACTTAATGCGCAAAAAGTGACCAAAATAATTCCCCCCCTCCTCCCGTGGTCAGTAGAACTTACGGCCAAAACCCGGAAAGTAGCATTTTGGCCCGTGCTGCGAGTGATTGACATGTTAATCTCTCGCGACACCAAAACTAATAGTGAACCCCAAGTAGACACTTCTTTATTAGCTTACAGACTGTTTCCGTCTCTTTACAATAGTGTCAACAACCAAAAAGTCAGGACCTTGACAACATATTCGCCAAGGTAAAACAAAAAGTTGGCTTAAGAGGTTAGGAAGGTTTGTTGTTGCACAAAGACGGAACGCCATCCACGCGCCTATAAGTATCAAACTTTTACCGCTCCTCAGTCAAGATCCAAAGCCCAAAGCTGTATCTTCAAAAAGGACGTCATTTAAACAACTTTATCAGCTTGTTAATCCGCTGGATGCCCCTTAGATGACCAAATTCACTATCGCTGCAGCTTTTGACAACTGCAACCAACAAACACTTCCTTCGGCTCTATCCAAGGCTGTTTGTTGCATTGCAGTCTACCTCTGGCTAACCACAGGGAAAGCTTTTACATACGGTGCTTGCACTTCCCGCTCGGGTTTGAGACGGCCACTAATCTTTGTCTTGAGCAGGTTTAAGTAGATCTATCCACCAGCTCTGTGTGATCACGGTAGAAGCCTCCAACTGGCGCGTGTGTAGAGACCTTTGGGTCGTTCGTCTGGGTATCGCGTGTGTCAAAACCTTCGGGTCCACCCAAAATACAAACAAAAAGTAGAACGTACAACACCATCGTCCAGTAATGTTTTCTGGACTTAGACGGGCAACCCCTAAACACCGTCTTGGAGGTATGCCGGTTACAAAAACCAGTAAAAATCAGGGTAAGTCCTCCTTATTTTCTTGCAACTTTATAACTTCAGCCAACACTTGTTAGGAGCCTTCAGCATCAAAAAGGTCTTTTGCCCTTAAAACCAAAAAGTCTTCAACCCCGCCTTCTTTTAAGCTTTAGTTGGCCACCTTGGGTCCGATTGTTGATTCCGTAAGCCCCTTACGATTTTCATCTCTACCAGTACACACAGTTGACACTGGCACACAAAGTCCTCCCCTCTTTACGATTAGGAAAAAATCTTTTTATCCAGAGCTGTTGACGACCTTCAAGTGGTTGACGGCATCCGTATGCACCGCCTCCAACGTGATGCATTACACTTTCCAATTAAAGTTGAAAAGACCCTCAAGTAAGTCTTTTAGAACATTTCCGATTGAGTCACGGCAGACGTGGTGTAAACTAAACTCATTGCTTGGGAATTTGAAATAAAATCCGCCATGGAAAAAAACGGGATTTTTTTCTAATGCTGTACGTCCAGCTTCCTCAGGGAGCAATATGCAATTTTTATTGCAAATCAACAAGCTTATTAAGCACTAATTTATGATGCTGCAATGGCAAATAAGTTGGAGCAACAGCTACAAGCCGTGGTTGGAGGTCTATCCGGAAGCATGCTAAAAAAAAGCCAAAAAAGAAGGCAAAAGATAAAAACCGAGTACCCGTTCCAAGGTTACGGCGCTCACCCACTAAATAAGCTGTTGTTGATGGAAGCCACAATTGCTAACCTAACAAAAAGCTTTGCAAGTGTTGGCAGACTTTATCATAAAAAAGGTTTCCCCACTCTCAAGAACACAGGTACCCAAGAAAAAATAGGACGTGGGTAGACGTAAGAGCTATCGCCAACGGTAAACGCTAACACGACTCCACTTCGCAGGTAAAATTTGATGTAAAAACGGTAAGCCGCTCGGCCACGCCCTTACCGTAAAAGAAAAAAAAGCCACGCTTCTTCTTCCCCCCCCCCCCCCCCCCCAATAGGAACAGATTGAATGCGGAGAATTTTTTCGTCGTAAAGTAAATTAAGTCGGCCGCCAAACGTAAAAGGACCAGAACTAGTCTGTATCATCTACTAATAAACCTTTAATTCCCCCCCTCACCCACCTACCCGTTGTTAGCCGCTGGTTCAAAAACAACTACGGTTTTTCCTTCACCAAAGTAAAGTACCGACCTACCACCGCGGACCTCAACCAGTAAAGTTTTTCAAAATTTCACCCCTTCCCAACCTCCTCTTCTAACTCTTGACTCCAGGCTTTTGTTGATACCAATGTAGAAGCAAAGGCTTTCCATTAGTCCCCTGTAATGCCAATCAGCTTCAACCATTGAGCAGAGCCTACGGACGGCCGCAATTTTGTATAAAAGAACCAATTTTTTGGCCGCGGAAGTAAATCAGTCAATAGAATCCAAAACAACGACTTCGCGCATCTACGGAACAATTTTCCATTGCATAACGAAAGTCAGAAAACCACGCAACGCATCTTTAAGTAAAACACCTGCAAGACAATGAATGAACCGGTGGTGTTCTCGACCACCCGCCCAAATGTTTGTCAAAATGAAATTGAAAGTTACCAACACCTGCTGTGTTCTTGCTGCTAAAAACCTTAACAGAAAGTTTGACAGAAATCATTAATGTACAAGAGAGTGATGACGTAAACAATTTTTTGATAACAAACACTTGGGCGGGCGAGGGGGAACACAGTTTAGAAAAATTAGACCAGTGGTTTCTAACTGTGTTCCCGCCCACCCGCTCAAATGTTTGTCATAAAGAAATTAAAAGTTACCACCACCTACCGAGTTCCTGCTCCTAAAAACCCTAAAAGAAATACTGACAGAAACCTTTAAAGTACAAGAGTGTGATGATAAACAATTAAACAATTTCTTGATAACAAACACTTGGGCGGGCGGGCGGGCAGGCAAGCGAGCAGGCGGGAACACAATTTAGAAAAATTGGACCCGTGGTTTTAAACTGTATTCTCGCCCACACTCCTAAATGTTTGTTATAAAAAAAGTGAAAAGTTACCACCACCTGCTGTGTTCCTGCAGCTAAAAACCCTAACAAAAGGACTGACAGAAGTTATTAAGGTACAAGGGAGTGATGACGTAAACAATTTTTAATTTATTTATGACAAACACTTAGGCGGGTGGCCGGGAACACAGTTCAAAAAAGTTGGACCGGTGCCTTCAAACTGTGTTCCAGCCTACCCGCCCAAATGTTTGTCAGGTACAAAAGAGTAATCAATTTCTTGAAAACAAACACTTGGGCGGATAGGCGGGAACACAATTTAAAAAAAATGAACTAGTGGTTTTTAAACTGTGTTCCCGCCCACCCACCTAAATGTTTGTCATAAAGAAATTAAAAACTACCACAACCTGCCGTGTTCCTGCCACTAAAAACCCTAACAAAAAATACTTACAGAAGTCATTAAAGTACAAGAGAGTGATGACGTTAACAATTGTTTGATAACAAACATTTGGGCGGGAGGGCGGGAACACAGTTTAAAAAAGTTGGACCGGTTTCATCAAACTGTGTTCCCTCCCACAGGCTCAAATGTTTGTCATAAAAAAATTAGGAGTTACCACCACCTGCTGTGTTCTTACTGCTAAGACCCAAACAAAAGGATTAACACAAGTCATTAAGGCACAAGAGAGTGATGACGTAAACAATTTTTTGATAACAAACACTTGGGTAGATGAGCAAGAACACAATTTAAAAAAGTTGAACCAGTGGTTTTTAACTGTGTTTTTGCTCACCCGCCCGAATGTTTGTCATAAAGAAATTAAAAGTAACTACAAGTTGCCGTGTTCCTGTTGCTAAAAACCCTAACAAAATTACTGACAGAAGTCATTAAAGTACAAGAGAATGATAACGTAAACAATTTCCTGATAATAAACATTTGGGTGGGCGATCGGTTACACAGTTCAAAAAACTTAGATCGGTGGTTTCTAACCGCTTGGGCTGACATGCGCTGCTTTAACGCCGGTCCTCAAAACATTCCACGGGTGCGCCAACTTCTGGGAGTCTCCGATCTACAAGGGATTTAACCGGACAATCTACAAAACAGTAGATCAGACAGGGAACGCAAACACATGCGGTCCCCGGTAACCTCTCACGCAAGAATTCATTCTGCCTAGTGCCCGAAAATCTATTTCGGCAGGTTGCACTAACCTCGGTCAGACACTACGCCAAGCAAAACACAAAACAAACAACAAACAATGAATTGTTCGCGGGCGGTTTCCATTGAGACCGGACGCCGCCAGGACGGCTTGTCGGTGATAACAGTATCACAATTTTTTTTTCGTCTACTTATAACATTGCATTTGAGTAATAAACAACTTAAGCTCTAACCTTCTCTCAATTTTTTTCAGAAAAATCACTCAAAATAAGAGAAAGATTGCCTGATTTTAGTAAGAACGACAGCGGACATTGATAAAGCCGTTGAACTTTTTACGCGCTAAATCCAATAAGCCTTAGAAAAAGCCTTTAAAACTCTTTAGTTTAGCGCCAATAATCCTCTTAGATTATTTCAGAACGTAAAAAACCTTATTCCTAAACGTAATGTTGCCTGGCACTTTTGGCAGCAGCACTGCAACCCCTTAGATCGCCTGATAAATAAACTCCTTTCGCAGAAGTTACACAAAAAAATGTGTTAAGAAAATACTTTAAAATCTTTCTCAAAAGACAAATATCCAATCCAATCCAATCCTTAAGAAAAAGGCCGGTTCCAGTTATTTATGGCAAAAATGAAGTACAAGATTAGGAGAAAAACCAAAGCTTTTGCTTACAGTCTGAAACTCCAATAATTCTTCTGGACTACAGAGAACAAAGATATAAAACACGTCAAAAAAGTTAAACAGGAAATTGAAAATTTTTTGAAAACCGCTGTAAATCATTAGAACGCCTTAAATCTAAAAATAATCAACCGAAGCAAAACCCTACTCCTGGTTCTGACAAAGTTCCAAATATAGAAATAAAGCGTTCAAATGGTTCTCACATAAACCAATAATGATTCTCAACAAACATTGCTAAAGCGATTCTTCAAACCGAGCAGTTTACTACGGTTTGGAAAGGTTTAATTGTAACAATATCTCAAAATCTAGGAAAGACTGGCGGTTTTCAAAATTAAGTAAAATCAAATAATTTGCTTGCTTCTCATCAACACGGGTTTTATTGAACGTACTCGGCCGTCCACCAACTAAACCGAGTAATAGACATTATTGTTGGGTTGAAAAAGACCACAAAAGTAGCCTTTTTTGACAAAGTTTGGCATATGGGTTTTCTATACAAACTACACAATCAAAAAAATTGTTTAATTCAATGCTGCGGCGGAATAGTGGTTTATCTTTTTAAAATAAAATCCGATAATACATCTACTATCAGACCTATATTGACTTATGAGTGACCCATCTGGGGAATTGCCGCAATCACGCATCTCAAACGACTGGAGTCTTTCCAAAGCGCAAATTTGCTGATGTTGCTCAGAGCTCTACGGTTAGTCTAAAATTCTAAAATTTAAAGCCATTTTAGGCCAACTTATCATAACTTTGGCTGCAAAGTATTTTGATAATCTCACGTTTCACTTCAATCTTGATCTGGCCGCGACTTAAGCGCCCGGTTAATCTTCAAGTTAACCATACCTAATCCCAAACCCTAATCAACCCTCAACCTATAAAGCATCTTGTTTTTCTTTTGGACACTAGTTTGTCTTTTACTTCTAACGAAAGGTCCATGCTTAACGGTCTCGAACTTTCGGGCATTCACCAGGGGGAGTTTAGTTGGTAAGCACTCGCAAGAGTAAATTCGAAACTTGGAAGATTCTCTTGCTAAGCCACAAAAATAAATCAAATTTGTTTTTTGCTATCATGCAATGCCGTAGTTTTTATAGAAACAATTATTGTTAAAACTCTGGTAAAGTAAATAAAACAGATTTTAAAATTGGAAATTAATAAAAAACCACTAGAAAATGCCAATCAAAATTACGTGGACTCTTAACAATGAATTAAACAATATTGAAATATTAAGATAAAAAAAAAATGTTTTGGTAAATATTATTTATCAGATTTCATTATCACCCTTTAAGACAAATTACTGACAAATCACCTGTAGACGTTCCACGAAATCCTTAATTACTTCACAGATCTTTCAACATCCAAAACTTAATTTAAGATAAAATAATATAAACTGACGGCAACAATCCGATTCTAATGTCAGATAACGTGTATGTAATAATTAATATACGTTAGAATGTACTGTGCGGGTTGATGTGGGACGAAGCATAGGTGCGATAGGGTAGATTAAATCCTTCCTTAATTTATATTAATAAAGGGGTAGTGGCAATACTTCTGGCTGTTGATTGTTCATCAATTTTAATAAGATCATAACTACTGCGAGATAGAGAGTAATTAAAACAGATCAGCATTTCACGCTTCAGTTGCATTTATTTACCAACTGATTACGTTTATGCGTTCAACTGTTTTATTGAACATTTTGTGATAGGATCAAATGAGAAACAATAAAAAAGTTTATAATAATTTCGTTATTTCCTTTTAGTTAATAGTTTCTACTATTTTGTTATTTGATTGAATTGAAATCGTTTTTACGTTATAAATTGTAACTATGAAGGATTGTTTGCATTTATAATTTTAAAACTCTGTAGTATCGATTCTAAAATATAAAACTTGAATTTAATTTATTCACTGCAACAGACTTTACAAGTTTTAAAATTTCATCACATCTGTTTCGCGAATATATGCAGGCATGAAATCTCAAGAAATTTCAATAATACTAAAATTAATTTCTAGGAAAACCAACCACAATTTTAATTAAAACTAAAGGGAGGCAAGATTTATTAACATAATTTTTGCGGTAATTATGAAACATTGTAATTACTTAATCTAGCCGATAAATTATAATCAAGCTAATGGGCGCGATAAAAAAAATACAAACAAAAGTCTGGGAGAAAGTTTTACAGTTTAATTCGCAGGATTAACGATTTTTTTGTTGCAAATATGGATTTATGCTGGGATTATGTAAATAAAATTTGATGCAGCATAATTGTTGAATAAAAATAATATAAAATTTTATGGCGACATGCATAAAACATGTAAGCGATATGTTAGCGGTAGGTCTGTTTGTAATTCGTTGGGAATTATAAAAGGGGGATGATGGATGCGAAGGTCCGCTTGTCCGGCGCGTCCTTGCAAGGAATAAAGTGCCCCCTAGGGTATAAACTTAGATGGACGTACTGGAGTTTTATTTATGGAACCTCTGTCGGGACATTTGTGCATTTATCGAGAAGGTGGGTAATAATTAACCTGCCGCCAGGCAATTAATTTCTACCGGAGGTGGGTGCACGCCCTTTTAAGGGGATGCAGCGTTGATTTAAGTTTAGGGGAAGCTCCGAAATCAAACATGTTATAATAGGGTATCTCCGGGGCCGTGCAAACATCCTTCGCAGGTATAAATTTAAGTATCGATTGCAGATGACACTAAATGCTATTAATTCAGCAAATTTTCAATGATGTTAAGGGTTGGAATTGCAATTAAAACCTACGAATGGAAATTAATAGCTTTAATTTTAAGTAATAATTTATTATTAAGTCAAATAAAAGAACTAATTCTACAATGTTTATGGTTTTTTAAATGTTTGCAGTTTTTTTTTCAAAATTTACTTTTTATTAAGCTTATAGAAATTGTATCAAATTTTTCTTTTGAAGAACTAATAGCAAATTGTCAACTTTACAGCGAGTTTTGCTTTTTTTACTTTGCTGTAAAGCGAGTTAAAGATCTTGCAATGCTTTGCTATTGATGCTTGGTAGAATTTCTTCTACGGATCAATGCTTTTGTATTTTGAAATAATCCATATTGGTGCACATTTCATAGATTTTAGAAGCTTTTTCTGTGGTTCAGTGGATTTGCTAGGCTGCCTATGCTGTTATGTGCTACAATTTATTCTCTCTTCTTTTGTAGAGCTTAAGTAGTACTATGTTGTGGTCAAAGCTACAATCATTAATGATTTGAACTCTATTCCAAAGTATTGGCCTGTTACCATATTATGGAGTGTCCCACCCACCCACCCCAGTGTTTGTTATCTGAATGTTTGTCTTTTAAGCGGACGTTAGAAATCATTTTATCACAAAAAAAATAGTAATCTAACCTTTCGATAACTAACACTTGAGTGGGGTTCTCCATTCCAAAGTGTTGGCCGGTTACCATGTTTTATAGTTGCCCACCTACCCACCTTAATGTTTATTATCAAGGAATTGATTGTTTGTTTTCTATTTGGACATCAAAAATCATTTTATCACAAAAAAAGGTTGTGATCTAACCTCTCGATAACTAACCTTATTTTATTCCAAAGTATTGGCCTGTTACCATGTTTTGGAGTGTCCCAAATGTTTGTCTTCTAATAAGACGTTAGAAGTCATTTTAAGTATTAACCCGTAACCATGTTTTGGAATGTTCCGCCCACCCTAGTATTTGTTATTAAATTGAATGTTTGTCTTCTATTTGGACGTCATTTGGAAGTCATTTTGTTACAAGAAAAGGTTATGATCTAACCTTTTAATAACTAACACTTGTGTTGGTAAGTGGGGTACTCCATTCCAAAGTATTGGCCCGTGACCATGTTTTGGAGTGTCCCGCCCACCCACCCTAGTATTTGTTATCAAGAAATTAAATGTCTGTCTTCTATTTGGACGTCAGAAATCATTTTGTTACAAAATATAATTGTAATTCAATCTCTTGATAACTAACACATGTTGGGTGATTGGGTGGGGTACTCCATTCCAAAGTATTGGTTTGTTCCCATGTTTTAGAGTGTCCCACTCGCTCACCCTAGTGTTTGCTATTAAGGAATTAAATGTTTGTCTTCTGATTAGACGTCAGAAGTCATTTTATCATTAAAGAAGGTTGTAATCTAACTTCTTTATAACTAACAGTTGAGTGGGAGCACTCCATTCCAAAGTATTGGCTCGTTACCATGCTTTAGAGTGTCCCACTCAACCACCCTAGTGTTTGTTATCAAGGAATTAAATGTTTGTCTTCTGTTTAGACGTTAGAAGTCATTTTGTCACAAGGGAAGGTCGTGATCCAACCTCTTGATAACTAACATTTGGGTGGGTGGGTGGGCCACTCCAATCCAAGCTATTGACTGGTTATTGTGCTATAGAGTGTCCCACCTACCCACCCAAGTCTTTGTTGTAAAGGAGATATATGTTTAACCTCTCTGCAAGCGTCGAAAGTTACTTAATCAGAAAAAAAGATTGTGATCTAATTTCTTGACAACTAATTTTTGGGTGGATGGGCCACTCCAATCCAAACAATTAACTGGTTATTATGCTATGAAATGTCCCAACCGCCCACCCAAGAGTTTGTTATCAAGAGATTGAATGTTTGACCTCTCTACGAATGTTAGAAGTTATTTTACTACAAGAGAAGATTGTGATCCAACTTCTTGACAACTAACACTTGGGTGGGTAGATGGGTCACTACAATCCAAACTATTGACTGGTTATTATGCTAAGGAGAGTCCTACCCACTCACTCAAGTGTTCGTTGTCAAGGAATTGAATGTTTTGTCGGTAGTCACTTAATCCCAAAAAAAGGTCGTAATCTAACTTCTTGACAACTAACTCTTGAGTGAGTGGGTGGACCACTGCAATCTAAACTATAAAAAATAAAAAAATAGAACAACAACTAATAGACTAGTGACAACGGCACTGCCTCCGGACTAAACAAATAAAAATCTAGCTACACCAACGCTTCCAGTAAGATCTCGCATTGTTCTCTTGCCTGCAGAATTGGAGAATTACATTTTCGACCTAGTAGACCATCATTCACAAACTTTGCAAATTGTAAAGCCATTTTCATTCTTCAAAAAAGTAAAAAAAATCTAATTTTAAGGTAATTGACTTGTAACTACTATCCCGTAGTAAAAAACTAGTTGCCTCACCTAACAATCCAACAATTTGTTATCAAAAATTGCATTTGTCATCTTTATTCTTTATTTTATTGACAAAGGTCGTTTATAAAGTAACGGAAATACTATTTTTGGATCACTAACATTTTGGTGGGTAGTTAAAATCAGCATCCCAAATCCGTCCTCACCAACTTAGAGGGCAAACACATTGATCTTCAATCACTCAAGAAATTCAAAAAAAAGAAATACCAAAGAAGCTGCCTGTTTCTAACTGTAAAATATAAAAATCTTAAATAGACTCCATGACAAAAACCGCCACTTTCCACAACAAGATGTGGAAGCTCAAATCCGCGATTGAACTTTTAACCACGACACCAAACACTCCCTAAAAAAAAGACTAGACGGCAATAGACTTTCAGGTTTTGACCAGCAACAAGCAACGTTTAGACTTTTTCTCTTCCGAGGATGACAGTTCCTGACAAAGTCAAAACCGGCAAAACCCACTCAAAAAAGGTAGTTCCTTTTCCATTAAAAGAAACCACAGACGCCAATAAATACGTTACCGTCTAGCAAAAAAGAACATTACTAAAAGAAAAAAGATTCAGGGTGAGTGCCTTCCATTATCTATTGGGCTATTTTCAGCCATCAGTCTCTATTCCTATGCCCTATTAAAAAGCTCTACCCTCGCTAAAAAATAAATGCCCATAGGGCCTTTACCGCGGTGAGGTTTTGTATTGCCGCCGTGGTTCTTAACTGTGCCTGTAAAGTTGCCAATGATTCTATCCCTTTCAAACTCCCGAGAGGCACATCTTCAAAACCCCGGCCCCCCGAGTTGAACCACACTCCCACTCAAGCATTAGGACTCCCAAATACTTTCACGTATCTGGAAACGTCGGTGGTAATCTAAGGCATAAAACACAGATTTTGCCAAAAACAAATTTTGCTTATTCCAAAGCTTGACACAATCACGATTAAACCAAATGCGATTACAGTAAATGTGCCCGGCTAAGCATAATAATGATGGCATCCGGCTACTTCAGCCTAAGCAACAAAATCAAAACAGTAGATTTTGATGCGGTTCTAAAGAATCCGTTCCCTACAATCATCGATAGAGACTTCAACTCTAAGCAGCTGTCAAAAAATATTTTTAATACAACCGAAAAAAATTGGGCAATTATGTAAAGCAAAGAGGCATAGAATTTTAGATAGTAAAACCGGATGTACCAATGAACAAATTACTATTTTGTAGGTCACCAAAAGAATGTTCTTAAGGTAGCAGTACTCAAAAACGTCAACTCCCTAGTCACCATTTAAGTAATCAATAACCTCAGCTCCGACCACAATCGAATACTAGTGCAGCTCTTTGAAAGGAAATCAATCAGAGATTTGATTTTTTTCTCATAAAACCTGGAAGAGATTATTAGCAGCCTAGCCCTAATAAAAACGGTTATAAGACATAAAAAGAGCATACTTTGGACAAACCTAATTTATCAAACCTTGCAAAAGGCTTTTAAAACTCATCGAGCTTGCGCTTATAACCCTTTTAGATTATCCCAAATTACAAAAACATTGATCCGTGGATGAAATGACGCTAAGCATCAATGGCAGAAACATCGCGACTCCAGATAATGCAAGATTTTAAACTTGTTTTACAAAAAAGTAAAAAATGCTAGAAACTTCAAACTCCGATGCTCTCTAAATCATCAAAAACACGAATCTGGAGCACTAGAGAACTTCTACCACATAAAAGAGCTGAAAAAGCTTTCCACAACACCAAACCTGCTTTTGTAAAAACTTCAAAAGTTCAACGCAGCTTGCTTCAGATACTCCCAGAGCTGTAATGTGTGGTTTTATCCGGACCCACTATTTAAAAACACTTTTACTCTAAATAGTTGAGCAACGCTTGACTTTTGGCCAGGTGTTTAAAATTGAATTTTTTAACAATTCACTTCAGAGTAATCCAGTAACTTTTTTGCAAAGATTAGTGTATCACGTTTTATGGGAATCACCAACGTTTTTAAATACGTAAAGGTATTTAGAAGTCTCTGCGCTTAAGTGAGTTTGTACTATGAACCAATAATGATTTCAAAAGATGAAAATTTGGGATCACTATGCAATTTTAATCTAATTTAGAGATATGACTCCCTATCTTCTCATGCTCTTAATTCTAGGTTCCATGCTGTGATTTTTGCGTCAACCTTTGTCCAAAAAGTTTCCAGAACATATTTTTTTGTAGTCGGTCTTTTTCTATCCTTTGGACGTGATTAAACCACCTCAATTGCTTTGGTCTTATATCCTTTTTACATGCATTATTTTTTTTATTCTGGTTTTGTTTATTTTTTATAATTTATTTTTCTTTGTCAATTTTCTCTAAAATAGCCTTTTGAGTAGCTTCTAAAGTTTTTCCATTCTACCGTCAACTGTCCAGAGTTTCAAACTATTAAACCACTATCTTAGAAGGCATTCTTCTTTGTCCTGCTCTACTTTTTCCTACTATTTTCCCCTGCATGATTAATTGCAATAGTTCGTATCTTTCTAAATAACAGCTCAGGGCTGTCTAAATAGATTCGCTAAAAACACAATAGAGCTAACAACCTCTAAAGATGAAGAGATAATGGAAGTTCAGAGAAGAAATTTATTATGGTAGACCAACACAAAAAAATCAAAGAAAAACCAAAATAAAGTTTTATTCTCTAACTGCTCTAATAAGCCACCAAGCACTTTTAGCATCAGAAGAAAAGGTCTAATAACATCTGAAGATGAGGAGATGCTAGAAATCCAAAAGTGGAGTTCATCACAGTGGACCAATACAAGAAATTAAAACCTGATTGCTCTAATAAGGCATTAAATGCTTCGCGTCAAGCACTTTTAGCACCACTAAAACCATTGAGCCAAAAAGTCAATAACCTTCAAAGATAAAAAAGTGATAAAAGTCCAAAAAAACAATTTATTATAGTAGACCAACACAAAAAATTTAAAAAAAGACCAAAATAAAATTTTCTTCTCTAAATGGTCTAATAAACCAACAGCCACTTCTTATCAAATGCCTTCAGAGACGGAATTTTTTATGGTGAATTGACACAATAAGTCAAAAAGGAATCAGATCACTCCAGGCAGCTTCAGCATCACTTAGGCCGTCAGGCTAAAAAATCTGCAATCAGCACCTAAAATTAAAATAACTCAAACATCTTCTAATTCTTTAGCCCCAACAAATCCTCTAATTTATTTGTCTTGTAAATAACAAAAATATATGTCATTTGTGTTCAAATGAATAAAAAAAACTATTGTAGTCAACTTTTTTCAGCCTCTTAGTGAGATTACAACCAGAAAGTATTATGAAAAAACTGTACTCACCACTACACTTATCAAGTTAGTTCTAAAAAAACTCTAAAGTATGTTATTCAAAATATACCTGACTGCATCAAAGTTATTATAGTGCAGACAAAAAGCACCGTTCAAAAAGCTAAAACCAAAAAAGTCACTGCATTCTTACAATTAGAGTAGAAAACAATTGTAAATCTATTAAAATTGCCAATTGCCATCATTATTAGCATTGTAAGCGTATAATTTACCCTATGTTTGCGTCAATAACGTCATCCAAATGCGACAAAACTAAGAAGTCTGGCCACAGCATGCAACAAAGATTGTCCAGCCTATCTCAAACTGTAAGCAATTCAAAATTCACGGCCCAATACAATATACTTTATTTATCTCACGTCTACAAAAAATCTTACGTTTAAACCCCGGAAAAAACGCAAAACTCTTGATTGAAAAATGCAGTTATTTCTTTGCTTGGCTTAAGCAAGTAATGATAATTTCAAAAAAACTTATTTATTTTGTTTTAAACTTCTAGCCAATTAATTGGCTATTGCCAAACTTTTGGTCAGAAACCTAGACATAAACGTGGTACATGCTCACTTCAAACTTTATCTAACATCTGATACACAAGTGCAAAATGTTATTTCAAAATTGTATTAAAATTTCAGATAAGTAAGAAGTTGTCTGTTCTCTGTTCAAAAACACGGTTTTTTACCATCAATGAGCTCTATCGGCTGACGTTTTGTATGCACTAAACATTTTCATTATAGTTTTTGTTAAGTACTTTAGATTTGGCATATTAACCTAAAAGAACTAATATTTCAATCTGAACTAACACGTCCCTACACTTAATCTAACTAAGAAAACCTAAACTGCTTCTAACTGTTGCCCAAGACAGACTTAAATTCATTAATTGGTCAAGAGAAATTGCACCACTACAAGCTATGTCTAAAATAAAGTAACAATTACCCCTTTTTTTAGTGTAGTGCACAAACAGCTCCTCACTCTGCGCAATAACAAAAGTATAGTATTACAGACATCAACAGCCCATGCAACAAACCCGTAAAAAGTCCCTTTGTTTAAAACACAAAATCAAAATTGCATTGGTTATATTGTACCTTTTTTGAAATGCCTTAATCTCAGAAAACGGAGTTGAACAGTTATATTGTCCGCCTACCTTGTGCTCTTTCTAATCTTTGTCTCTAATCTTTTGTCAATGCTAATCTTTGTGCCTAAATATTTATATTTTTTACATTTTTTTATTTCTTGGCCTGCCAATTTCTGCTATATCTCTCTTATGCACATATATTGGGTTTTCTGTAAATTCATCTTCAACCTCCATTATTATTGTTGTATTAACTTTTTTGTAATATATTTTATGACTTTGTAGTTTTGTGCAAAAATTTTAATGTATGCAGCATATACTCATTAACTGAGATATCTATTGTTTTTCTTCAAATTTCTAAGTACCTGTTGTAAGTATATCTTAAATAGTGTATGAGATATGCAACACCCTTGCTTAAAATTTTTCTTGATATATTTTCTTTATAAAAGTTCTTTATGGCCTATATGGTGTTAACGTTAATCTTAGGTTCTTCCAAAAGTTTTCAAAGTTTTGCAACAAGACATTATTGTAGTTTATACTAAGATTATCAAAGAGCAGGTGTACTTGAAATAGTAATATTTTCTTTTCAATTAGTGCCTGTACTTTTTTATAGTTTTTCTTTGATTATTCTTCAATTTACTTTATTCCAGGTACTAGTTACAAGATTTTGCAATAATTGTTATATTTACTTTTGCCTATTTTCTTGTGTATGTTACATGGCACTTTCTAATCATTAGATATTTTTTCTTCATTTACCAATTTTTAGAACTGTTTTCTAAGTTGTTTGAAAAACTGTTTTTGTTCTGTTTTTTAGTAGTTTGGATGAGATATCAACAAGGCCAATAATATAATAACAAATCAGTAGTTTAGATTGAAGTGACCTACCTACCCACCCAAGCAATAGTTATCAAGAGGTTGGATTACTACTTGCTTTTGTGACAAAATAACTTCCAACTTCTGAAGAGAAATTAAACGTACAATGTTTTGATGACAAACAATTAAATAGGTGGGTGAATCACTTTAGACTATAATGATGACTTAATGACAAACAACTGGGTGAGTAAGTAGGACACTCCATACTAAGATAACAACTCAGTAGTTTG
Organism: Tachinus rufipes; assembly: GCA_963932245.1. Taxonomy (NCBI): domain Eukaryota; kingdom Metazoa; phylum Arthropoda; class Insecta; order Coleoptera; family Staphylinidae; genus Tachinus; species Tachinus rufipes. The sequence goes on from OZ010746.1 coordinate 96,972,870, forward strand.
AGATGGAGTAGCCCAGCTACCTACCCAAGCGTTAGTCTTTCGCAAAGAAATCTAATATCCAATTTCTTGATGCCAAACACCTGATGACAAACACTTAGTTGAGACACTTTATACTATAGTAACAAATGAGTAGTTTAGACTAAAGTAACCTACCTACCCACCAAGTAGTAGTTATCAAAAAGTTGGATCACAACCTTCTTTTCTGACAAAGTAACTTCTAACGTCTACAAAAAAGTCAAACATCAGTTGATGACAAACAATACTCTATACCAGGAGTCGGCAAACTACGGCCTGCGGGCTAAATCCGATCCTCATTTCCAAAAAAAATTGCAACGGATATATTTTCTAAAGTTAAACTACAGTTAGAACGTTTTTTAAATTTTGAAGTACAAAAAAAATTTCTTTAATTAACTTTTACAATCTGACTTGTTCTAAAATAAGTTTGCCGATCTCTGCTCAATACTATAATAACAAATCAATAATTTAAGTTGAAGTTGAAGTTAAAGTTAAATCGCAATCTTATCTTCTGACTAAATGATTTCTGGCCTTTCTCTTCTTCTGACAAAGTAACATCTAACGACCGCAGAAAGGTCAAATATCTAAACTTTTGATGACAAACAAGTGAGTAGGGAGGTAGGACATTCCATACTATAATAACTAGTCAGCAATTTAAGTTGGAATGGTCTACTAACCTAACCAAATGTTAGTTATTAAAAGATTAGGTTAGGTTAAAACAAAATAATTTCTGATTTTTGCAAAGATATAATTTCTTAATAACAAACAATTGAGTAAGTGGGTGTAACGCTCCATACTATAATAACAAGTCAGTCAGCCATCAAGTGTTAGTTATCAAAAGGTTGGTTCACAATTTTTTTTTCAGACAAAATAAGTATCTCCAAATCCAATCTTTTAATAACAAACAATTGAGTGGGTGAGTAGAACACATTATACTATAATAACAAGACAGTAGTTTAAAATAGAGTGATCTACCCACTCACCGAAGTGTTTGTTATCAAAAAGTAGATCACAACTTTTTTTTTTGACAAAAAAATTTCGGATTTTCGTAGAGAAGTCTAACATTCAATTTTCTAATAATGTGGTTATGTAGTTTTCCTTTTTGGCCTAGTTTTAATAAATAAGGTTTCATAGTATTTTTCCATTTGTTTGGAGTTACGTCTTTGGAACAAATTATACCAAAAGTAAAAGCCCCAAAAGCGGAAAAACGTAGAGCTGCGCTTATATAAAAAAAAAATGCTGTAACATAAGTAATTTTAGAAAAAACCAAACAAAAAATGCCAATTAGAATACCAAGTGCCTACAAAACAGTCTTGACTAAGACTATATAAACAATAACAGGAACAATCTTTATACTTGTCAAACCGACCACAAATGCCTAGTAGAATAAAGAAAAAAGAACACGGGAAATGTCGCCAAATAAACGCAAACTCTTATATCATTAGTGACACCGTAGGTGAACAAAAAACATAGAAATCTAAATTACCATCTTACACAGATCCTTACCTGATTAAGGTGCGTTAGATTATACCTAAAAAAAAATGTGATTTGCAGTTCATTACGCTTGTAATGTTACAGATAATCAATTTGAAACATACACTAATAAAGTGCTTCCGCAAGAAAGACATCAAAACAAAGGTGCAGAATTAAATCAAAAAGAAAACAACCGTCAGCAATCTGACCCCGTTTATAGTAAAAAATGCAAGCAGCTGAAAAAGGCCATTAACAAAAGTGGTAGAAAAAATAAGACTTGAAAGCCAAAAATAAAAAGTGTCGTAGACTTGTAAAGTAATAACAATGATTTTGCAAATCTAAAAAAATATTAAGTTTAAAAGTTTTGACGAGCAATTGGGACCCCGAAATCCTTTCAATGTTACCTTAAATTTTAGAAATTTTCAGAAATTGCAAGAACCCATGTCTAAAAAGTAGGAAGGATGGTTAATCGACTAAAATTCTATGATTTGCCAAAACAAATCTGTATCAAGTGTAATAAAAAAGATGGGATTATTGTGATGCAATTGCCACTGTTTGCCTCCAGAAGTCTGGTCATTTGCGCCAAACTGCATCACAAAATAGGCCAAAAACTTCTTGATAGACTCATTATTTACTGTTTGTTCTTCTAGTGCAAATTTTTATGCTGCTGCTAGCATTTATTTCAGACAGCATATTCTCCGTCACTGCTAAGCACTAGTTACGTCATTAGCGCAAAGCGCTCAAGCAAAAACATATCATGACCTAAGAAAGATAAAACAATGCTACCAATGTATCCACTAGCAGAATAGATGAGTAACCAATACAATATTGCTACAAAGGCTACTTGACGGTTGGCAAACCAAACCTTGTAAAAAACACCCCAGACAGATGGTTACAGAACGCTTTATCTAACAACGCTGCTCTCACTAGCACATTACTTCGCGCAAACGAGTAAAACCACCTCTAGTCAGGACATTTGGGTGTTGTTTCACCAGGTGAACTGCAAGCCAAAGTATAAATCAAAAGAAACTGGGCCGTAACCAAGCCTCAGTACCCCACGCCGCCAAGATAGGTTGATCCACAAAACCTGACGGTACACTCAAATTATTAAGTGTACATAGCCCGCAATAAAAAGAAATAACATGCGCCCTGTACTTAACTACTCTGAAACAGCACCTATTAAACGGTCAGGCGTTTTCTGTGACTTGTGGTCTAAGACACGACGTGTAAACCGCACACTGCCCTTGTGTAGCCTAGATTAAGAAATACAAAAATAATCCAAAAAACATTTGCAGGAGAAACACATAAACCCCCCAAAAAAAAAAAGAATTTAAAACTGCTAAAACGTTTGACGTACCTTCAATCTTGGGTGACAAAACCAAAAATTATGAAAATTAATTTAATCAAAAACCTCAACGTCAACCTCAATACAAAAGATGCAAGAACGCGCTAGTCCAATAATATGCCGATCTTATCACTAGAGCTTATATGGCCAAAAGCTTGATAACCAATGCACATTAAGCCAAAAAATCAGTCAAAGCATTTTTTAGCTAACAATTGGCTTTATATTATCAAATATATTTTTACCACCACTCAACAACAATAGTAAATAAAAATAGGCTCATTCAAAGAGAAAAAAACAAAACACAATTATATTTATTTAGAACAGCCAAAACTTTGAAACCAACCTGAAAACAAAGCCAAAGTAACGTTTACCGACGCCAAAAACTTGCTTACTCCGCATATCTGTCCAAATTTACGAGTTAAACTACAAAACGTTAATTGACTTTGGAGCCAGACGCAATTTTACTCGGCTAGACTTCTCCGAGGCCAAAGCAAATTCCGGCAACGTCAAACAAGCCAATTTAAGCACAGCCTTATACACCATCGGCCTAGTCTAAATAAAAATTGCTTTTGGCAATAACCAACAAAAAGTAGAGTTTTTTATTGTTTCTGATTTGGTCAAGAAAGTAATCTTTGGAAACCCCTTGCTAAACGACAATGATATCAATATGGACTACAAACAAGTATCTGCAGTTTGCCCTACTAAAAGCGGAAAAGCTAACAACTCTAAGTCGAGATACCAAAATGAAATCGCTACCACCCAACAGCAATTCAAAGATCACGCAGACCAGTACGCACAAAATTGAGATTGCTGATAATACTCCAATCAAAATCAAGTGTTACTTTTTTATATATTGACAGATCTATAAAAATACAGGCATCAGGCCTAATAGAATGAAATTAGTTCTAGTAAATACTGCTCGGAAGTTGTAATGATCAAACATCAAAGATAGGTCATCCCAATTCTGCATTGATTACCGGAAACTAAGCAAAGCAACTAAAATAAAATTACTAAAGATCAGGAAAACCTTATAAAATTTAGAAAAAACAAAGATTTTCACCAAGGTGGACTTTACCACAAGTTATTGGCAAATACCTATGCATGAGACTAACATCTAACTACCTTTCTACCAATTTAAAGTAATGTAATTTGGGTTCAAAAACAAAATTATTGTGTATTCCAACAACAAGATCACTTACGCTTAGGCTTTGAAAGGTAGAAACATAGATTGCGCTGCAACCTAGCTGAATGGAAGCTTGGGAAAAAAGTAAAAGTAGAGTACTTAGGCCACCGCATCACCGCAAATGACAACAAACCACTAAAACATCAACTAAAGTTAATCAGAGAGTACCACAAGCCCAACACCAAAATGCAACTACAAAGCTTCTTTGATTTATGCACAAAACTAGAAAGTATGTACCCGGTATTGCAGAGATAGCAGTAATGCTGATGGCAAAGCAAACTTTTCAATAAACAACCAATACCTCCGTTGCATTTGACCAGCTTAAGCCAGCCATTGTTTAGCCCTTCAAACTAGCAAGCCCACAGCCAAACTTACTCTCTAAATCGATGCTAGCTACACGGGCATTGACGCAGTAAAATGAATTAATAAAAAGCAGATAAAAACCTATTTTGGTAATTACCATTCCGTTTATACAGAGAAGTGCGTTTTTAAAGTTTAATTAACAGATTTTATGTGACACATATTGCTAATAGTTATGTAAGAATAGAATCATTCAAGAGACAAAATCAATTTCAATAAATTTGTATTAAAAATTGCATATTGAATAAAAAGTTTTAATAATAAAGCATTATTTTTCAGATTTGATTTTACATAAATGTTCCCCTTGAATAATTTCACGCTTCACTCTCAACACTCACAAGCCATTCAATATCAATACCGTTATGGGTAGCGTAAATATTTTCATGCCCTATATAAAAAAAATGTTTTGTTATTGCCCAAATATGAACCGATTTACACACAAATGTTCTTCGTGTGATGCTATTATTTGGTTTTTATATCGATTGCTGAATAATATATATATATATATGGAAACGTGACTTACAAAGAAGGAACTTCAAAGGACTTACCTGTAAAAGAATTGTGTTAAATTTTAAAAAATGTAAAATCTAATTTGAAATGTTCAATACATTTAAGAGTAATTATGTATGTAGGCGCGTTAGATCCCTTAAATTAACCCTAACCGTAATAACATTGTACCGAATATCCCACATGAAAACAGAAAATAAAAGTTTAATAATTCAATAAATTATCCCAAGGCGGTAGCATCCACCCCATCCACTAACGAACCGTGTGCGTTCGTTTAGGTTAATCATATGCAAAATACCCAATTAAAGGATCTCCACCGAATTTGCAAGTTAATGTAACGGCTTACTTAATAAAGCTTACACTGACGGTGGTTGAGGAGGCGGGCAGGCGTCTCTATATAACTCTTCGTATCAACCGCGAGCAAACCTGCTGGTAGGATTAAGGTGCAAAATTTTAAATTGTTATGTCAAATATGTGAGAGTGCACGAAATTACATTTCAACTACCAACGACATTATTATGTGTGCATGCCGACGACAGGCGACTGATTTCTACGAGAAGATGCGATTAGATTTTAATTCTTATGCAAATCATCTTTTGAAAGGATGACGATTCGTTGGCGGAAAGATTCGCATTGTAATTGCATTCCAACATTCGGATTGAATTATGTAGAATGGGGTTTTCTAATGAATTTATAGAAAATCAACTTATTAAAGAATATATTTTATGTCTCAATTGCTGCTTGGTAAATAAATCATGTTGTCTTTCTAGCACTTATCGCATTGATTCATCAATTTTTAAAGCGCGCCGTTTCGGTTTTCCCCTGGAGGAATCACAAGTTAATTACACGATAAAAGCGTATTACATTATAAATAAGAAAACGCGCTCGATTAACCGCACCGAAAAAGCGTCTTTTTTTAATCCATTCATCATTTCTTTACATGTATTGTAAAGCTTGGTTATCGTACCAAAACTAAACAATAAGTTCGATTTAATCCATTTGAATATTATGGATTATATTTTTAATAAAAGTTGCAAACTTTAAGCAATATGAGGGCAAACTTTCAACAAGAAGATGTATTATTCTTGTATTAATATACGAAAAAATGTATATATATAAGAAAGCAGACAATGGTGAAAGAGAGGAAGAAAGAGAAAGAAACTTTTCCCCTCCGTAGTTTTAAAGTTTTATTTCCTGTTGCGCTGCACGTTTTGAAATATTTATGCGGGGGTCGAATAATGCGCCGTCTTGTGACGTGCGGTTATATCTGCAAAAGTTGAAACATAAATTTCGAAATGTGAAGTGTTCTGCTCGCACGGATAATTTGATTTTTTTCCAGAAATTGTCAATCAAATATTTGTATTTATTATTGGCATGCAACAAGCAAAATAGAGTTTACATATTTTTGTGCATATTGATAATCTTTCTTTTTATTCTATAGTTTTTGGTTTTTATTGCTTATAGAATTTTTGTTGAGCATACAGCCAATAATAGAAGAAAGGCCATAGCTACTTAAACGCAACGCTCTTTCTCTTTTAAAGATTTTAACCTTGTCGTGGTTATGGGAGTTGCGTGTTTTTCCTTAAAAGTTTGGAAGAGAAATCTCTTTGTGTCAGACAAGTTGCTAAGCAACCAAAAGCAAAGTTTTAGACTACTTACGTTTACTCTGTAATGTAGTATTTGCGCTGCAAGTCTATGGAATGATGACTACCTACGTGTTTGTGCTGTGAGTAGAAACCCATAAGGAAAAATAAAAAAAGATCTTGGTGGCTAAGTAATTTTATAGATGCGTCTCTAGAGCTTGGCCTAATTTTTTTCTTAAACAGAGAGCCAAGACTAACCCACCTTAATCAATTGACTGAGTAGTCCAGTCAGATGGCTGACAGGGCTTTGAAGAGTCTTTAAAAGGAAAGAAGTATGTAGCAGGCCACATACTTATTGTTTCTGATAACCTTAACAATCAACTTTAAACGTTGTTTAGACAAAACGAAATAAATAAATTTTAATCTTTGAACTATTCAGAACAAAATTTTAAAACCAATTTATCAGGTAAATCTTTGAGTGCCCTAAAAAGCACAAACTTGATAAGTGCGTTTACAAATACCTCATCAACGTCTAAAACTAATCCGCCTTTAAACCACATCCATATACTGAGGCAAAAAGACAAAGAAACGCGCGTTTAGCTGCAGATAAGCAAACACACCTCTTTTTTGGCAAGAGAGATATTTTAGCTGCTAGTCCAAAACAGAACGCTTCAAAACTAAACCAAACCCCCCCCCCCCCCTTCTCCCTCAAACCAAAGACTAAAGTCTTTGAGAGCAAAACTTTTCTAAGCCGGAAAATACTAAAGAAGAAAATTTGCTTTCTAACGTCTCAGTCTAAAAAAAGGTAAAAGAAAAAACAAACTCAACTAAAAAATTTGAAAAAAAAAAGTTGCTTCATTGCGCCTACATAGGGCGGTTATTAACCTAGTTCACCCCTTTAGTAAAACCACCAATGAGCAGGCCAATTTGATAAAAAGTGCTTTTACCAGGGAGCAAGATAATACTTTATCTACTAAAGGCAAAACATTTCCTCCCCTTAATGTGCTGTCACACACAACAAAAAACTCTTAGAATCATCTGTAATAATAACGCCTTACTTGAGTGCCTACAAAAAGTAATTTTTGGTATACAACCTATGTGGCCAAAATTACAAATAAGCGTTGTGTCGGCTTCTAAAACTATTTTGTACCTGTTTTTGTTTGTGTCATTTAGCATTTAACGTAAAAATTTAAATTTTGAACTTACAAAATTTGACAATTTAAATTACTTCACCAAAACCAAAACCAAATTGGCAAAACTACATTAACAGCAAAACACAACCAAAAAAAAAAAACTCCAAAGTCTTTTTTGTTGCCGGAACAGACTTAAAACAACGCTTAAACACACAAATTAGCAACCATTTCAAGCACACATTGTACAAGTTGAAAAAAAATACCAAAATAGATGTGCTTTTCTAAAAATTAAATAAAAAACCTGCGTTTTTGCATAGACTATTAAATACTCAACAAAAACCTTTGCAACAAGATTATACTTTTGCCAAAAAAATTTTGGTTTGCCAAAAATCTAAACTTATCCAAAATCTAACAAAAACTTTTCCGTTTTTACCACATCATTTCAAAGTTTGGGTTTGGGTTTAAAAACACCTTCAAAATATGATAGGTTAAAATGTTGGCAAAATAGCTAACAAAATTTTGTTATCGAGGAAGCGGTTGCCAGATAAGAAATTTATTTGTGGCAAAAAGCTGACTAAGTCAACCAAATAAAAAATTGTCAACCACTCAGATTCGATTGCAAACAGTCAAAGTAGAGTCAAAGAAAAGCCTTTTAAAAACCTCGCCGCATTAAACCAGCTTTTAGACTACCATACTTCTTATTATCATTGCAAACCAATGTTATTTGTCGCTGATCCAATGACACAGGCGGTGCAAGTCTTTTCAAGACGCCAAAAAGCGCAAAATAGATAAAGAAAAAAACCGCAATCGCTCCCAAACCAGGAAAGATCTTACTCCAAGGTCAGAGCTATAAATACCCAGCTCCTTGACCTCCAAATGCAAGTGGTTACAATGACAAAAAAAAAACTGCAAAAAAAACCATCAATAGAACGCCAAGCAAGTCGCCACCACTGCCGCTCAGCAGAACAATTTCAATCTGGAGATTGACAAGCAGAGTCTCACCTTCACCTGCATTGCCCGCGAATTCTAATAGATTTGTCCCCAAAAGAGGAAAAGACTACATAGAAGTAAAGTTTAAATCTGCCGCTTTAAACCCCAATCCAATTGGTGTTAAAATTGATCAATCCTTTTCGGATCTTCTACAGGCGTACCTTCCCGCCTCTTGGAAATTGTGCTTTGCAATAAGTTGTTGCTATAAATTCCCGGGTTTCAAATTTTTTAACAGTCAATTACAAACAAGCTTGAGACAAGTCTACAAGGTTTACATAAAACAAATTTTAACCATCTCTGGTCTTCTGTCAGATGCACTACTGTAACTGCAGCTCCCAGGCAACGGCAGTGATTACTGGTGCCGTCGACAATCAATACTCGTAGCCGTATTTCTAAGACAGTCCAGGCACACATTGCCAAAGTTTCTGGACGGCCACTGACATCTGCTCCGGCATTGACAAGTTGCAACACAAAACAAAGACAAGTTGTACATCAACGTTTGTAGCGTTCTGCGTAAACGTGTTGAGCTCTCTGTGTAATAGCGTTTGTAAGAACTTTTTCTTTATTTAAACAATGCAAAACACTCACACGATAACCTACTACTACCGGAAAGCATAATTTTGGTTACAAACGCCCACCATCGGGTAGCAATTACTAACCTCCAATCAAGAGACGCCAAGTATTATACTTGAGCAACCGCAGATAAGTGTTGCCTTGAGGTGGTGATTTAAAAAATTCCAAATTACTTCATTGTTGGCCAAACTCTTAAAGCTCTAAGTTTTAATCCCACACACGTCTATCACATGAGCAACAAATTTCATGGTCGCTGTGCAACTCCCAAAAAGAACCAAAAATGCGGAGATTATAGACATCATTGACTTGTTGGGTCTGAAACTTATGATTGAGCACAATCAAAAAGCGGAATTTTTCAAGGTCAACTTTGCCAGAGGTACGAGTACGCTTGAAAATGCAGTTCAATTGATGGCCTGTTTTAATAAATCCGCGCCCAAGTGCGTTTTCTGTTTAAGCCCGCAAATTTCAAAAAATGCAAAGTTTATTTAAAAAAAATGCCGCTTATAAAAAAGCCATCAATACCAGACTGACAAACAAACCCACGTCGGTTCAAGTCCTGTTTTCTTTATCTTTAAACCTTGCAAGTCTCCACAAACCTGCAGCAAACACTGCAAACAATTTTTTTGCAATGGCTGTTGTTCTTCCAAGACAACAAAACATCTTAATCAAGAAAATAGTCGCCATCTTAAAGAAGATGGGTGAATCTCATATAATATTTATCATAAGCAGTCTTTTCTCAATAAATAATTATAAATACTAGTTTGCTTTTGCTTAAAGTTAACCGCAAAACTGTCTTTGCTAACCTCAATCTCACAATAATTGCTGCAGACTTCAATTCACAGCACGGAGCGTAGAATAGCTTAATAACTAATGCTAAAAGGGTTACAACTTCCACTTATTAAATGCCGCTGGCCGTCAAAAAAATCTTTTTGTTGTTGCAATACTCAAGAATGTCAATTTGCAAATTGTTGTAACAACAATCAACTGCTTAAACTTTAACCACAATTCTGTACTACTTCAGCTACAGGGAAGTTAATCCAAAAAGAATGACAAATTTGTCATCAATACGGAATGAATCTAACCTAACCTAACCTAACCTAACCTAACTTTTTTTTTTTTGTGAGAAAGAGGTAAAAAATCTTTATAGACGTTGTGCCGGATTTGTCTGGAACGCTGCATCTTGTGCAACTGCCAGAGTACCACAAAAGTTGTCAAAAAAATATATTGCGGGGTTTTAGCAAAGATTGTCAAAGTCACCCTTTAAGAAACAGGTCATTTTGGTTTAGATGATTTAGCCTATCGCGGCCAGTAGATGCATCTCCGCAGTTCTAAATTCTGGGTGTTGTTTGGTGGTAGCAGAGTAGATGTTAAAGCCTTAACAGTTGTGGTAAAACTTGCTAGCAGGCTACGCTCTTGCGGACACGTGCTTGCAACAATTCTCCTACTTTTGCAGTTTTGCTGCAATTTTCAAAAGTTTGCTAAAGATCATGTCCTCTAAAGACTAAACACTATAAAGAAATAAGTAAAAAAAATAAATTTTCCTAAAGATGTATATTTAAATTAAAATTTTGGTATGTGGTAAGTTCAATTTTTTTCTCACTACGGTTATGTTCAAGTATCATTTTTGGGTATTATCATGTAAAAGTTTGGTCGTGGATAACCCACTAGTGTTTGTACTGATTCACTGGCTTTAAAGACTCGATTAACGCGCGTAGGACAAGATTTTAGGTGCGGCGTAATTGAGTTGGTGTTTTGACTAAGCGGTTACGCCTAAGTCGTAGTTGGCAACGTCTTTAGGTTAAGTTTTTTTAAGCCTGAGGTACGCTGAGCTCATCGTGGTAATGCCTCCTAATGGTTACTTTACAAAGTTCCAGGTCCACGTCCTTTAGCAATAGAACTATAGTTGAAGAGTGTTGGCTTAGTACGGCTAGTAGACATTGGCAAAGTAATTCCCATCAAAATTTTCTTTATCTGAGTCGGTGTGTAATATTTGTTTAGAACTCAACGTAAAAGATGCTTGGTTTTGTTAGCCAGTTGCACTTTTAGAGCTTTTAAAGGTAATCTTTTTCCAGATGTTATCTGGGTTTCAGAAATTTCAATTTATGTAATTTTCAAGGTTTTCTCTCCCCGGATCATAATCTCAACCAACTTTCCACCAGTTTTGATTGGAATCCCTGGATGTTATGCCTAAAAGTTATTAATCATTTTTACTTAATTGATAGCACAAAATATAAATACTAAATTTGTTTTGCTGCTGTACTTTTCTTGTCATTATGGGTAAATTTTCGCTTGGTTCAAATGGCAAAACAAGTTTCACAATTGAGTTAAAGTCTTTTGGAGACGTCCCCTACGTGAAAAAGTATGTCTAAAAGATGTTCCAGTGTTGTAGAACCAGATGGTTAAATATTAGGAATCCAATTCTAAGAAAAATCATTTTCAGATGATAAAAAATTTTTGGTGTCAGGTTCATGAAGTTAAGAGCGCTTTTACTTCAAGTTGCCTCACGTTAGACACCAATTGTCGTGGTCAAGTCTTTATCAGAGGCGGTTGATGACAGAGGTTTTTGGATAGTGGTATGCCTGATTAGCTACTAGTAATAAAATAATAGTACAATTTGGATTTTGCTCTTTCAAAAATGCTTTTAAATTGCAAAACGTGCGACGTTCTCGGTCGGGTTGAGCGATGCCCATAGACGCAACCGTTGGCGTAGAAGAGTGCTTGTTTACTTGACCAACAATTGCCCATACACTCAACGGACATCGTCGACGGGTGCATGTATGAACAATTGAAAGATACTAAACGCGCAACTAACAAGTGCCATTACCCGCAATCGACAAATCACTAACCAAAAAAACCGTCCAATGTATCATCACCTGCAACTAATACACAAAAACAGCTTTAAAAATTCCTAGAGATTTGCATTTGGCTAAAAAAAAACGTACAAAAATTTGCAAAAGACGCCGCACCACTCACAAATTTTTAAGCAAACAAGAGTTTCTTCTCAATTAACTACTAATTTTAGACCAGCCTAGACCAAGGTTTTATATTCTTTTGCAAACTGATGTAACGTAAGAATAAGAATATAGAAAGCATCATCTTTTTTCCTCTTTATTTACCCTTTTTGTCGCCTTTGGAAAGCATGCAAGGGTTCCTTGAGATCACCATAAATGGTAATTCAAAGATTACAAAACGCCACTTCCAATCTCAAAGATTGGTTGAACAACTGGCAAGTCAAAGTTAATTTATAAATAAAGCAATTTTATGAAGAAACTTTAAGGTTTAATTGATATAAAGTACGCAGAATTGATGGCAAGCTATAGTATTCCAATTATCTGAGAAAACTAGTGGCACCAAAATGTGTCAAACAAAGAACAGAGTAGCGCAAAGAGAATAGATCCGCAGTGAATCGATGTGGTTAATTAAATTAGTAAATAACAACAATTAGAAGAATTACCATTATGTGTAATTAAAAAGTGCTTTTAATAATTATTAATAATACAGATGCTTGGTGTTTAAGTTGATTGTATATAAAATTTGCTTGTTTAATTTTTTTTAACAATTTCTATAACTTCTGTCTGCAGATGTTATTAAAATTATTTATATTATGAATTAAAAATAATTAATTATTTACGACATAAATGCTCGGTGTGGAAGTTGGGTAAATAACGTTTTCTGAGTCAGTGGTTTGAAAAAACAAATATGAAATATGTCAAAAATGACATCTATTAAAAAGTGACGTCACGTTACCTCAAAAAATAACGTCCAGAAATGACTCTTTTTGTGGTCTAATTTTGCCAAGTCTAAAGATTAACTTTTAACAAAAGACTTATGTAACGGGCTTTACGTACAAACCATTCTTGACAAAGCCAAATTAGCAAGAAATCTGCTACTTTTGATGCTGCCTTGGAACAATGGCATGTTGTTTCAAAACAAAAGCCGGCTGTACACTACTACAACTAAACCAACAATCACATATGTTTCTTTTCCATATAAAGAACGGCTGCAAACTTACTTACTTCTATTGTCTTAGGGATTTCTAAAATACAACATTAAGGATGCTCATCAAAGCTCCATATTTTGTCCAAAAACAAAAAAATGTTGACCAACTTAAAAATTTCTCTACTACTAAACTACATTAAAATTTTTGAAGAACGGCTGCAAACTGTTACTTCTGTTGTTTTAAAGATTTCTAAAATACAACATTGAGGATGCTCATCAAAGCTCTATATTTTGTCCAAAAACAAAAACAATTTGACCAACTTAAAAATTTCTCTACTACTAAACTACATTAAAATTTTTGCCAAAAAGTACTTCAACAATCTCGCGGTTCACTGGCCTGAGTTGCCAAACTAGATAGGAAAGCTTCAATCTACAAACAACAGGTGATTCAAGTCTGACTATCTAAAAGTGAATAATACCTCATCCTAACACCTAGCCTAAGCCAACAAAAATTTGCCAAAGATCAAATCACCGTCCCCAACTTCTTCCAATTAAACTTTAACAAACTTCAAAATTCTACCCAAGCGAAACTACAATGACAACTCCCGCACTACCCCCAGACCTTTCTACTCAACACACACCATTACCGACGCCCGCATCCACCGTGAATCCTTAGACCAACTTCTAGGGTCGTACAATTTTGTTACGCCCAATGTGGGACAACCAAGTCCATGGTACTCTTACTTACCCTGACACCTACATATCCTAAAAAAAAAATGTCTAAATTACCAACGACGTTAAAAGCAATGTCCAACTGCAAAAAGGCAATAAAATCTTTTAATCAAACCCGCAGCACTAGCCGCAACCAGCCGATACAGCATACTACTACTAGCAAAAACCTTTAACCGCTTTGAGAATCTAAATGTGTTAACTATTATACAAGCATATAAAGTACAAAATGTCTAAAGATAGAAAGTTGTGGTGTAACCAATTAATTTCAAAATTTTTGTTGTTGCAAACTAGAATGCTTAGTGTTTAGCTCCAAACATGCTCACTATTTAAAAAAGCTAATTTCTTTTAACAAAAAAAAGTCGAAAACCTTTTAAACTTTTTTAAGATTGCACCAAAATTATTAAATCTTATCCATAAAACTCAAAATAAACAACGGCAGTAAAAAACATGACATTGTCAATAGCATATGCATACCGCTAAGCAATGTTTTACCGTTTTACCTAACGTACCAAAATATGCAACTGCTCTGGAGTGCAGTTACTTAGGTTTTTTTCGCAGTAACTCATACTTAAATTATAGTAAACCAATTTTATAACAAAGTGCAATCTTTTATTTTAATTATTAGTTTATAGAGTTCTAAAAAATCTTCCAGCATAGTTGGTGGTTGTAGTCTAAAAAAAAGGAACCCGTACAGAATCTAAAGATAGAAATGCGTCTCTGGAGATACTGACAACCCATTTTAACCTGAATATTTCTAGTCTTTTTCAAGAGTTTTTTAAATGTAGCAAAAAACTTGCTCAAATAGTTTAGAAACATTTTAGAAGTTTTTAAAATTTGATTCAATTTTTCTGAATTTTTTTAGAGATTTCTAAAGTTGGTCAAAAATTTTTTTTTTTAAAGTTTCTATAGTTTAGTAGAAAGTTTTTAAGTATAATCTACAATTTGTTGTAAAATGGTTTCTTATGTTGTCCTAAGTTTTTTAGAACACCTTAAAGATTTTTAGAAATTATTTATAAGTTTCTAAAATATTTTCAAAATTTTTTTAAGTTGGCCAAAAGTCTCTTAAACTTTTTTAAAGTTGATAAAAAGCTGCTAGAATTGGTTAAAAAAATTTAGAACACTTTAAAATATTTTTAAACTTTAGAAAAAAGTTTTTTGAGTTTGCCCAAATATCAGAGATTTTAAAACTTAATCAAATCAAATCAAAATTGACCAATGAGTTCTAAAACACTTTGAGTTTTTTTTTAAGTTTCTGAAACATCTTAGCAGTTTCTAAAATTTTATGAACAATTTTTAAAGTTGATCAAAAGTTTCTAGAACTTCTAAAACTTAAAAAACATTTTTTAAATTAATGAAAAACAAAGGTTTAAAAATAATTACCAAAACCTAAATCCAACTCCGAAGAGGCCAACCAAATGCAAAGAATTGTTTTGGTTTTTACAAATCTTCACCAGTGCATTTTGGTGGTACGGCATCGCTTTACCTTTGTTTTTCTACAACTACTTTGCATTAGCTAAAATGTTCTAAAATTTTTTAGAGTTTATCAAAATTTTTTACATTTTTTTAAAGTTTTTTGATTTTGGTTTTAAAGTTAACCAAAAGTTTCTAAAACGTTTTGAAAATTTCTAGAGAAAAAATCTATTTTAAAAGTTGGTAAAAAAACTTTAAGGTTGTTTAATTGTTTCTAGAACTCTTCAAACGTCCTTAGATTTTGGGAAAAGCTTTTGAAGCTGAATAAAAGTCACTAGATCATTTTTATATAGATTTTAATTAAATGTTTCTAGAGTATCAAAGTATTTAGAATTTTTTTAAAGTTTCTAAAAACTGATTAAATGTTTTTAGAGTTGGCCAAAAATGTCTAGAACATCTTAAAAGTTTCTAGAATTTAATCAAATATTTTTAGAACATTTAGATATTACTAGAGTTGGCCAAAAGTTTTTAAAACTTAAAAGTTTTTAAAATTTAGTGGAAAGCTTTTAAAAATGGCTTAAGGTTTCTGAATATCTTAGGAGTTTCTAAAATTTGATCAAATGTTTCTGAAAAGTTTTAACAGTTTCTATAATTTCACATAAGTTTCTAGAGTTTATTGAGAAGTTTCTAAAGCCAGTCAAAGGTTTCTAGAATACTTTTTTTTAATTCAATCAAAATTTTTGAAAAAAAATTACATTTTCTCAAATGTTTCTAGAATTTGACAAGTGTTTGAAGTCCCTTAGTCAAAGGATGTGAAGGTAATATTAAATTTTTAAAAATCAGCAAGTAGTTTAAGCCGAAAAGTTTTTAATTTAACCTACGTCAAGTTTACTTTTGAACCTAGATAGAGATATTGCTTATAAATGTTCTTGTCAAAATGCAGCACTCACACACATCATTTGCGGTGTACTTGATTGGTATACTCAGAAACAACTACTTTGTCAGTTAAAACAGAGTAATGGGCCGTCTTTAATTGATAACATCAGATAGATAAGCGTATCAGTAATGTGTTAAAAACTGACACTCAAGCTCTCTACAAATGTATTTTACATGGTACTAGCTTAAGTATTTAAATGAGTCATAAAATTTTATTTAAAATTAAATAAATAAAATTATCATTAACGCTTCATCTGTAGAAAAATTGAGATATTTTCCAGCTAGAAATATAAAATATGCCATTTTGTGTTATCAACTAACGTAAGTTAGTTTATATTGCTTAATGCCAATTAGATGTACTTTATGGCCTACTGGTTAATTCTATATATATATATGTGAGGTCATATACGCAGCATGTAATTTTTATTTTTTTCCCATTAAATTGATAACATTAATATTTTAAATTCGCTTTTAAAGCAAACCCAATTCCTGTAAGAAAACACTTTTCAACATCACTCCTGACATTTTTATGTTGAGTGGGTCGGTAAAAGTGCTTCCACATATTGGCAAGTGTCAAGCCGAGTTTGCGAAACTTATATTTTTCCCCCCTCACAATTTTTTTCACTAAAACTGAGGGGGGCATAAATCATCGGCCTGTCGAAACTTATCGCAAGAACAATCCCGTTCACCCTTCAACTGAAAAGAACGGCGTCCTTGTCAAAGCTGCAGGTGCGTTACATACATTTGTGTAGCATCCAAGTAATTCATAATAGAAAACAGAGGGCTATTTATCATGAAACTTTCAGCAAGAAAATCTTACAATTTATCCACCTTCTAGCAGAAAGCTGTGATTGATGTGTCAAAAACAATTCGTTAAATAATTTTAATTTAATTTAAACAAAAAAGTAAAGTGGAAAGATCAATAGGCTGGGAAATTGCCTAAACGTCGATGGAGTGAATCTCATAAGCCCTGATTTTCTCATGTGAGTGCGGTGAAAAGATGGAGAGCTTTTCTGCACGGTAGAGGGATTCACAATCAAAGTGGAATTAAACTTAGATTAAGCATAACAAGCCAGGCAGTAACGATCCAGAGATGGAACAAGAACTGGCTTTAGGGTAGATTTTTTATATTTATTTCATTCGCTAAAAATCTCGCAATACATGAAATGTTGAATATCAATTATGCTTTTAATTCCATAAAGCAATTTTACAACCACATAAAAGACATTTATTTCATCTTCATCATCTACTACTACACCACCCAGTTTGGATTATTTTTTACGGCACTCGTAATCAAAACCGTCGCCCGGAACGGCCCACTTAAAGTAATCGAAAATCATAAAATCCGGGCGATTTTCATTGTGTACATTGTCGCGTTAAGAACTCCCCCAATCTTTCTTTTTCCATTCCAAGCAAGAGCAATAAATTAACAAGATGAAGCAAAAAGAAATGTAATAAAAAATCCAACTGGGCTTTTTATTATTTGAAATGATTTTAATCCGATTATGGTGAACAGTAACAATAATAACAGTATAACTTTATTCGTATAATCCTAATGCTGCAACAGATAATAGTGCTCAAACATCAAGAAAGAATGTATTTAAGTAATATGAATCAGATTGTGTGTATGGAATAACTAGGGTGCCTTGGTTATGTTAAGTTAAGCCCAAGAGCAAAGCTAGAATCAACAATTTGAGAAGCCCCTCTCAGTTTAAAAAAAGCATACAATTTTGTAGCTTACAGATATGTAAAAAAATCTTACAATACAAGACTTAACAACTTAATATTCGGCAAGAATTTGTATACATATTAACTGATTGTTGTTCGGTAAACTGTTGATAGATTTTTAAACATATGATCTCATAAAATTACATAATTAAGCACTTCTTCTTATAGTGACGTACTCGCTGCGAGCGTAGCCACCCCTCCAGTAATTTTAACAGACTGTGAACAATGACTTTGAATATTTGTAGCTTATAAGCACATATAAGTTTCAAAAAATACTGAATTTAAAATTTTATTCTATTTGTTGACGGTTAAAAAAATCTCTCTTAAAAGTTTCAGTCCTACATTTCTTTCAGTAATATATATCAACATTGTAAGTTGAAAAAATCTTAGCAAATCTGTCAGAAAAGTCACAAAAACCATAAAAAACTTACAGTAATGTATAAACATCATAGTTTGGAAAAAAATAACTTTTTGTGAAAATTTTGTTTTGATAGATTTAAATTTTTTTACACAAAACTAAAATATTTTTAAAAATTTTGTAATATTTTAATAGATTTGAAAAAAATTTTTGACAATTTTGTTTTTTTATTAAATTTTGGAACGTTTTTGATATTTACATAAATTTGTTTTAACAAATTTAGAATATTTTTTACACATTTCAAACATTTTTGACAATTTTAAAATATTTTTACATTTTTTAAAAATATAAACAAACTTGAATTTTTTTTTTGACAAATTTAAAACGTTTTTGACACTTCTAAAACACTTTTAACATTTTAGTAGCAATTTTAACAATTTTAGAACATTTTTATTAATTTTAGAACAGATTTAAGCAATATTTAATTTTTAAAATTATTAAAATCATTTTTTAAAAAGTGTTTAAATGTTTTTGTTAATTTTGTGACAATTATAAAACATTTTTATCAATGTCGGAATAATTTAGACAATTCTAGAAAATATCAACAGACTTTAAGAAACATATTACACAAATTTGTAACATTTTTGATCATTTTAAAATATTTTTGAGAATTTTGAAATATTTTTAAAAGTTTTTAAAAATATCAATATAAAGATTTTTAACAACTTAGTAACATTTTTGATACTTTTAAAACTTTTTTGATAATTTAGTAACTTTTTTAACAAATTAGTAACATTTATTCCAATTTTGAAACATTTTTAACAATTTTAAAGCAAATCAACGCATTTGAGAAACAGTTTTTGCAATTTTATTTAATTGTTTACATTTTTAAAACATTTTAGATAATTTTGTAATATTTTTGACTATTTTAGAACATTTTTGACAACTTAAAAACTTATTAACTGACTTGAAGAACATTTTTGACAATTTTTAGAATAATTTTTAGACAGTTTTAGAACATTTTTACACTTTTGAAACATTTCTGACAATTTAGTAAGAAATGGTTGAAAACGTTTTTTTTGTTAATTTTACTTAAAACATTTTTGACACTTTTAAATTAATTTTGACACTTTTAAAAAACATCAATAGACTTAAAAAAACATTTATGTCAATTTTAGAAGTTTCTTGACATTTTTTAAAAACATCAACAAACTTGAAAAAGATTAACATTTTTGATACATTTGAGACTTTTTTGACAAAATAGTAACTTTTTTATCAATTTAAAAACATCAACAAATTTAAGAAATACTTTTAACAATTTTGATTTTTTTTTTTTACATTTTTGACAAATTTAAAGTAATTTTTAAATTTTTAAAAATATCATCAAAATTGAAAAAAAAATGTATGACAATTTTGAAATATTTTTTAACACATTTAAAGTATTTTTGATAAATCTAGTAACATTTCTAGTACTTTTGAAACTTTTTTGTCAATAATGTAACATTCTTAACAATTTTAAAATTTATTTGACAATTTTAAAATATATCAACAGACTTGAGAATTAATTTTGACAATTTTAATTTTTTTTACATTTTTAAAACATTTTTGACAATTCTGAAATATTTTTGACAATTTTCAAAAATATCAACAAACTTTAGATTTTTTTGACAGTTTTGGAACATTTTTGACAATTTTCAAATTATTTTGATAATTAAGTAACATTTTTAAAACTTTTGAAGTTTTTATACTATTCAGTAACATTTTTAACAATTTTAAAACATTTTTGATTTTTTTAAAACATATCAACAGATTTAAAAAACATTTTTTACAATATATATTGAATTATGTTTTACATCTTTGAAACATTTTTGACAAATTTAAAATATTTTTGATCATTTTTAAAAATATCAACAAAATTGAGATAATTTATTTGACAATTGTTGACAATTTTAAAATACTTTTTACACTTTTGAAAACATTTTTGATTATTTTAGAACCTTTTTGACAATTTTAGAACTTTTTTTACTATTATAGAACACTTTTGACAATTTTTTGACGTTTTAGACAATTTTATAATACTTTTGATAATTTTTAAAAACATCAAGAAAGATTTTTTGACAATTTTGGAACATTTTGGACAATTTTAAAATATTTTGTACACTTTTAAATTATTTTTGACAAACTTAAAATATGCTTTAAAATATTTTTGACAATTTTTAAAAAATCTACACATTTTGAGATTATTTTTTAACAATTTTGTAAAACTTTTAAAATGTTTTTGACAACTTAGTAAGATTTTTGGCATTTTTAAATTTTTTTTGACAATTTATTAACTTTTTTAACAATTTTAAAACATGTTTTACAACTTTAGAACATTTTTGATACATTAAATTGTCAAAAATATGTTAAATTTTTAAGAATTTAGTAAAATTGTTGATACTTTTGAAACCTTTTTTAACAATTTAGTAATATTTTTAATAATTTTAAAACATTTTTAAATTTGAAACATTTTGGCCAGTTTTAAATAATTTTTGACAATTTTTAAAAATATCAACAAAATTGAGACAACATTTTTGACAGTTTTGAAACATTTTTGACATTTTTGAAATATTTTTGATAATTATATAAGATAAAAATGTTACTATTTTAATTATTTTAAAAGTTTTTTGATATATTGGTAACATTTTTAACAATTTTAAAACATTTTTGACAACTTTAAAACATATCAACAAATTTGAGAAACGTTTTTTACAATTTTTAAATAGTTTTTAAGCTTTTGAAACATTTTTTACAATTTGAAAACATTTTTAGCAGTTTTAAAACGTTTTAGACAATTTTTAAAAATACCAACAAACTTCGGAACGTTTTTTGACAATATTGGAATGTTTTTGTCACTTTTGAATTTTATTGACAATTTAGTAACATTTTTAATACTTTTGAAACTTTTTTGAAAAATTTAAAATAATTTTAATTTTTTAACTTAAAATATTTTTAACAAATTTGGAAAAAATTTGACATTTTTAAATATTTTTGTCAATTTAGTAACATTTTGACGTTTCCGTAACATTTTTGACAATTAAAAAAAAATTGATTTTTTTTAAATATCAACAAACTTTAGATAGAATTTTTGACAATTTTGACACATTTTTTGACAATTTTTAAATATATCAACAAACTTAAAATATTTTTTTAAAAATTTGGAAAAACTTTGACACTTTTAAATATTTTTATCAATTTAGTAACATTTTTAGCAAGTTTAAAACATTTTTAACAATTTTAAAATATAAAAAACTTTTTTATAATTTTTTAATTTTTTTATACACTTTTAAATTTTTTTTGACAATTTAATAAAATTGTTGATTTTTTTTTAAACTTTTTTGACAATTTAGTAATATTTTTAACAATTTTAAAACATTTTAGAAAATTTTTGAACATTTTTGTTAGTTTTAAATAACTTTTGACAATTTTAATAGATATCAACAAAATTGAGACAATTTTTAACAATTTTGAAACATGTTTGAAATATTTTTGACAATGTAGTAACATTTTTAACCACTTTAAAACATTATTGGCATTTTAAAAAAATGTTTATCAACAAATTTTAGATCAATTTTTTGACAATTTTGACACATTTTTTGATAGTTTTTAAATATATCAACAATTTTTTGACAATTTTAAAACATTTTTAAAATATTATTAACATTTAGTAACATTTTGAACAAATTTAAAACATTTTTGTTAATTTTAGAACAGATTTAAGCTAAATTTTTGACAAATTTTTGAAAAAAAAAATCAAAAAATGTTTGAATGTTTTTGTCAATTTTGTAACATTTATAAAACATTTTAAACAATGTCGTAATAATTTTGACAATTTTAGAAAATATCAACCAAGTTTAAGAAACATATTTGACAAATTTGTAACATTTTTGACAATTTTTGATACTTTTAAATTTTTTTTGACAATTTAGTGACATATTTATTAATTTTGAAACATTTTTGACAATTTTATTTTTTAACAAGTTGTCAAAAACATTTTTTACACTTTTTAAACGTTTTTGTTGATTTTAGTTAAAACATTGTTGACACTGTTAAAATAATTTTGACACGTTTGAAAAATATTAATAGACTTGGAAAAAAAAAATAACAATTTAGTAACATTTTCATACTTTTTAAACTTTTTGACAAATTAGTAGCATTTTTAACAATTTTGTAATATTTTTGACATTTTTTAAAACATATCATCAAACTTGATAAAAAAAAATTTACAATTCAGTAAATTTTTTTATATTTTTGAAACCTTTTTAACAATTTTAAAACATATCAATAGATTTGAGAAACATTTTTGTAAATTTTATAAAAATTTTGACATTTTTAAAATATTTTTAACAATTTTATAACATATTTGACGTTTTTTAAAAACACCAACAAACTTTTTAGGCAATTTTAAAAACATTTTCCACAGTTTCAGATTTGAAAAATAAAAGAGTATAAAGCATAACTTCATGTAAAAATTTGGTTTTGATAATTTTAGGTTTTTTACATTTTTAATTTTTTTTTTGAGGATTTTGTAATATTTTGACCATTTTAGAATATTTTAAACTTTTAAGAAATTTGAAAAAACATATTTTGATAATTTTGGAATGATTTTGATTCTATTATGAGTTTTTTAACAATTTAATAACAACTTTAATATTTGTTTACACTTTTCAAACAATTTTGACAATTCTGTTACATTTTTGTTAATTTTAGAACAAACCAGCAAAGTATTTGTCTAGTAAACCCCTCTAGTGGTGTGTTTCGGATTCCACGTTAAAACTGTAGATTCCGTATGTTTGTGTAGAACTATTATTGCACACCACAAACATACGAGAGAGGTGCTCGCACTCATAGCGAGAATGACACTATAAAATCAAACATTTAAAAAAAAATTCAATACTATTATTGACAGTTTTGATTTTTTTTTTACTTTTTTGAAACATTTTTAAAAACTTCAGTAACATTTTTGACAGCTTCAAAACGTTTTTGACAATTTTATTGACATTTTTGGAAAAAAAACTATTTTTTTTTTGTACCTTTTGACAATTTTAAAACATTTTTGAAAATTTTATAACTACTATTTTAAAACATATCAATAGATTTGAGAAACATATTTAACAGTTTTGAAATATTTTTTCACTTTTAAAACATTTTTGAAAACTTTGTCAAAAACATTTTTTACACATTTTAAACATCTTTATCACTTTTGTAACATTTTTAACAATGTTTGGAATAATTTTGAAGATTTTAAAAAACATCAACTTAAAGAAACATTTTTAATTTTTTTTTTTGACAATATATTTATAACAATTTTGAACTTTTTTACAATTTTAAAACATATCAACAGATTTATGAATTAGTTTTGACAATTTTAAATTATTTTTTACATTTTTAAAACAATTTTTACAGTTTTAAAACATTTTTGGCAATTTTAAAACATTTTTGACAATTTTAAATCATTTTTGACAAATTTAAAATATTTTAGACAATTTTTAAAAACATCTTTAAAATTCAGAAAGTTTTGTTGACAATTTTAACTTTTTTGAAATATTTTTGACAAACTTTTTTTGTTTGACAATTTAGTAATATTTTTTACAACTTTGGAACATTTTTGACAATTTTGAGACACATCAACAGATTTGAAACATATTTTTGACAATTTTGTAACATTTTTGACAGTTTTAAAATATTTTTGGTAATTTTTAAAAATATCAAAAAACATGAAACTTTTTTTGTGACAATTTGAAACATTTTTGACAATTTTAGATCATTTTTGACAAATTAAAATATTTTTGACAATTTTTAAATATATCTATAAAATTGAGAAAGATTTTTTGACAATTTTAAAATATTTTTGACAAAAAAAAAACATTTTTTATACTTTTAAAACTTTTTTGAAAATGTAGTAATAATTTTAACAAATTTAAAATTTTTTTGACAATTTTGAATCATATCAATAGATTTGAAAAACATTTTTTACAACTTTGATTTTTTTTACAGTTTTAAAACATTTTTGATAATTTTGTAAAATTTTTGACAGTTTTAATTTTTTTTTAGTAATTTTTAAAAATATCATCAAACATGAAAACTTTTTTTGTAACAATTTTGATTTTTTTGATTTTTAAAAATATTTTGACAATTTAATATTATTATTAACAGTTTTAAAACATTTTTGACAGTTTTAAAATATTTTTGAAAAGTTTTAAATACTTTTAAAATGTTTTTGACAATTTAATAACATTTTTGAAACTTTTTTGACAATTTAGTATATTTTTTAACAATTTTAAAACACTCTAGACAGTTTTAAAATATAAAAAACTTTTTTGACGTATTTAATCATTTTAGAACATTTTTGATAAACTTTTAAAATAATTTTGACAATTTAGTAAAATTGTTGATACTTTTGAAACTTTTTTGACAATTTAGTAAAATTTTTAACAACTTTAAAACATTTTTAACAATTTTAAAACATTTTTGCAATTTTAAATCATTTTTGACAATTTTGAAACATTTTTGACACTTTTTAAATATTTTTGACAAATGTTTTTTGACAACTTATTAACATTTTTAACAACTTCAAAACATTTTTGGCATCTTTAAAAAATGTTTGTCAATTAAATAACAATTTTAATACTTTTGAAACATTTTTGACAATACAGTAACAATTTTAAAACATTTTTGACAATTTTAAAATATATCAACAAATTTGAGAAACATTTTTAACAATTTTTAAGTATTTTTTAAATTTTTGAAACATTTTTTACAATTTGAGAACATTTTTGGCTGTTTTAAAATGTTTTTGACAATTTTTAAAAATATCAACAATTTTCAGAATGTTTTTGACAATATTGGAAAGTTTTAAATTCTTTTGACAATTTAGTAACATGTTTAATAAGTACTTTGAAAACTTTTTTGGCAGTTTTAAAATATTTTGACAATTTTTAAATAAACTTGAAATATTTTTCGACAATTTTAGAGAAAATTTGACACTTTTCAACTTGGTAACATTTTCGACATTTTCAACATTTCAGTTGTTTTAAAACATATTAACAAATTTTAGATAGATTTTTTGACAAGTTTGACTCATTTTTAAATATTTCAACAATTTTTTGACAATTTTAAAACATTTTTAACATTTTTAAAATATAATTAACATTTAGTAACAATTTGAATAATTTTAAAACATTTTTGTTAATTTTAGAACAGATTTAAGCAACATTTTTGACAAATTTAAAAAAAAAAAAATTCAAAAAATGTTTAAATGTTTTTGTCAATTTTGTAACATTTATAAAACATTTTAAACAATGTCGTAATAATTTTGACAAATTTAGAAAATATCAACCAAGTTTAAGAAACATATTTGACAAATTTGTAACATTTTTGACAATTTTATAAAATATCAACCAAAAGTTTTAAACAATTCAGTAACATTTTTGACACTTTTAAAATTTTTTTGACAATTTAGTGACATATTTATTAATTTTGAAACATTTTTGACAATTTTATTTTTTAACAATTTTAAAATATTTTTAATAATTTTTAACAAAGTTGAAATATTTTTTGACAAATTTGATAAAAAAATTACACTTTTAAATATTTTTGACAGCTTAGTAACATTTTTGACATATCAGTAACATTTTTAGAACATTTTTAACAATTAACAAAAAATATTTTTTTTTTTAAATATCAACAAATTATAGATAGATTTTTTGACAGATTTAACACATTTTTTGACAATTCTTAATTATATTAACAAACTGATTTTTTTTTTTTAAATTGGAACAAAATTGACACTTTTAAATATTTTTGACAAATTTCAAAAAAATTAACATTCAACAATTTTTAAATATAAAAACCAATTTAAAAATCAGTATAGACATTTTTTAAAAATATCAACTACTTTAGAATGTTTTTTGAAAATATTAGAAATTTTTTGACACTTTTAAATTTTTTTGACAATTTAGTAACATTTTTGATACCTTTGAAACATTTTTGACAATTTTAAAACATTTTTGACAATTTTAGATTATTTTTGACAACTTTAAGATATTTTTATAATATGTTTGATAATTTTTAAAAACTTCAACAAATTTGAGAAAGTTTTTTCGACAATTTTGAAACATTTTGGATAATTTTAAAACATATCAACAGATTTAAAAATTATTTTTTTACAATTTTGAAAAGTTTTTGATACTTTTGAAATATTTTTGACAATTTAGAAACATTTTTGATCATTTTAAAACTTTCTTGTCAATTTAGTAATAATTTTAAAACATTTTTGACAATTTTAAAACATATAAACAAAATTCAGAAACATTTTTGACAATTTTAAAACCTTTTTAGCAATTTTTAAAAATATCAACTTTGAAAAAAAAATTTTGATAATTTTGGAACATTTTTAGAGTTTTGAAATATTTTTGACGATTTTAAAATATTTACTTTTAAAATATTTTTAGCAATTTAGTAACATTTTTAATACTCTTGAAACTTTTTTGACAATTTAGTAACATTTATAACAACTTTGGAACATTTTGACAATTTCAAACTATCAATCAACAGACTTGAGAAAGAATTTTGTCAATTTTTCACTTCACTTTTGTCTAAAGCTAAAGTCTGTCTAATTTTGTTTTGTTTTAAACAAACCATAGAGCTTCAAAAAATTTACCGGTACAAGATTCCTTGTCTGGCTTAGCGAGCAAAATTATCAAATTTTTTTTTCCATATTTTTAATGTTTTAGAATTTTGAAGTTTGTCAAAAAAAATTGTTTTGGACAACCAATAAAGCTTCAAGAAACATCTGCAAAGTAGTACTTTATTTATACGATGGTTATTGATTTACCAGTAGTTTTAGAAAAAAGATTTGTTGTCTGGTTTGTCAAGCAAAATTATCAAAATTCTTTTTGCTAAATTTTTGTTGTTTTTGGATTTTTGAGGTCTGTCTAAATTTTTTTGAAACTCCAAAAAGCATCTGCAAAGTAGTACTTTCTTTATAAGATGGTTCTTTGGTTTACCGGTAGTTTGTAAAAAAGAAATTCCTTGTCTGGCTTTGAAAGCAAGATTATCAAAATACTTTTTTGCCAAATTTTTGATATGATTTCAGATTTTTGAAGTTTGTCCAAATTTTTTTGTTTTGGACAAACCATAAAGCTCCAAGAAGCATCTGCAAAGTAGTACTTTCTTTACAGGATGGTTCCTTAGTGTACGGTAGTTTGTAAAAAGAAGATTCTGGCTTAGCAAGCAAAATTATCAAAATACGTTTTTGCCAAATTTTTCGAATTTTAAAAAGTCTGTTCAAATTTTCTGTTTTGGACAAATCATAAAGCTTCAAGAAGCATCTGGAAAGTTGTATTTTTTTGTAAGATGGTTCCTTAGTTTAACATTAGTTTGTAGAAAGACGATTTATTGTCTGGCTTGGCAAACAAGATTATCAAAATGTTTGTTTGCCAAACTTTTGATATGTTTTAGATTTTTAAGGTCTGTCCAAATTTTTTTGTTTTGAACAAACCATGAAGCTCCAAGAAGCATCTGAAAAGTAGTACTTTTTTTATAGGATTGTTCCTTGGTTTACCGGTAGTTTGTAGAAAGAAGATTCTTTGTGTGGCTTGGCAAGCAAGATTATCAAATAACTTTTTGCCAAATTTTTGATATGTTTTGTATTTTTAAGGTTTATCAATTTTTTTTTGTTTTGGACAAACCATACAGCTCCACGGAACATCTGCAAAGTAGTATTTTCTTAACAGGATGGTTCTTTAGTTCACGGTAGTTTGTAGATAGAAGATTTCTTGTCTGGCTTAGCAAGCAAAATTATCAAAATATTTTTTTGCCAAATTTTTGATATGTATTTGGATTTTTGAGAGATGTTCAATTTTGTTTTTGTTTTAGACAAACTATAAATCTCTAAAAAGCATCTGCAAAGTAGTTTTTTTAAAGGATGATTCCTTGGTTTACCGGTAGTTTGTAGAAAGAAGATTCCTTGTCTGGTTTGCTAAACAAGATTATCAAAATACTTTTGTGCCAAACTTTTGATATATTTCGAATTTTTGAGGTTTGTCAATTTTTGTTTTGTTATGGACAATCTAAAAAGCTCCAAGAAGCATCTTCAAAGTAGTACTTTTTTTACAATAGTTTGTAGAAAGAAAATTCCTTGTCTGGCTTAACAAGCAAAATTATCAAAATATTTTTTTGCCAAATTTTTGATATGTATTTGGATTTTTGAGAGATGTTCAATTTTTTTTTGTTTTAGACAAACTATATAACTCCAAAAAGCATCTGCAAAGTAGGACTTTTTTATAGGATGATTCCTTGGTTTACCGGTAGTTTGTAGAAAAAAGATTCCTTGTCTGATTTGCTAAGCAAGATTATCAAAATATTTTTGTGCCAAACTTTTGATATATTTCGAATTTTTGAGATTTATCAATTTTTGTTTTGTTTTGAACAAACTATAAAGCTCCAAGAAGCATCTGCAAAGTAGTACTTTTTTACAGGATGGTTCCTTAATTTACAATAGTTTGTAGAAAGAAGATTCCTTGTCTGGCTTAACAAGCAAAATTATCAAAATTTGTTTTGCTAAATTTTTTATTTGTTTTTGAATTTTTGAAGAATGTCCAATTTTTTTTTGTTTTGGACAATCTATAAAGCTCCAAAAATAATCTGCAAAGTAGTACTTTTTTATAGGATGGTTCCTTAGTTTACCGGTAGTTTGTAGAAAGAAGATTCCTTGTCTGGTTTGCTAAGCAAGATGATCAAAATACTTTTTTGCCACATTTTTTATATGTTTTTGGAGGTTTGTCCAAGTTTTTTTGTTCTGAACAAACCATGAAACTTCGCAAAGCGTTTGCAAAATAGTACTTTAGAAGGTTTCAAAACGATTGAGAGATAGTCTAGATAGTGGACGCATATGTATTGTAATGTAAAGATTTTGTTTTGGAGCAACTTTAGAGCAAGATATTTTTTAGCCATTTTGATTTTTTTGGCAATTTGTGTGTGTCTTTTGTCAAAGGTTATATCCAGATATTTAGTAATATTGGACCACGGAATGGAAACGTTAAGACAGACGTTCTTATAGGGGGAATAATTTGTCGCTGTGTGAAAAAAAAAAACAGTTTGAATCACTTTGACTCGCTATTTGTTCAACCATTTTTTAAGGTTGTTGATGGTTTTTTGTTGCGTAAAGGTGCGAGGAATGAAAATAGAGATAGAAATGTGGTTTAAAATTTTGACTGCCAAAGCAATTTAGATATGGTATAAGGCAATCAGTCTTTTAAGATGCAGAAGGAAGCTATTTCTGTGCAGTTTGTAGAAAAGTTCTTTGTGTCAAACCTTGTTTTTACGTCAAAACCTTTGTATCCTTCTCTTGTCTAAATTTTTTGACTATATGGTCCGTCACGAGGCTTAACTGGTGCACAGCTGAATGTTTTTATTTGAACCTATGTACAGAAAGAAGAGAGGGGGGGGGGGGGGACTGTTAAAAGTTTTGGTCATTTTCCAAATTTTTTTTTTTTGTTTTCCCCGTGTTTTCTTCCGCTTTCTTCAAACCCTCTGACATGCCGCAGTGTCCTTGGTAGTAGCGAGGAGAAAGTAGCCAACTTCTAGACGGAGAGGTCCGTGGCGGTGGCTACGGTGTTGTCCTTTGCAAGGACAACCTGGAGGAGAGTGGTGAAGGTTGAACTTGCTGCTTGAATATTATCTTCTTTTGAAATTTCTATTTTTTTAATCATTTTGGCAAAGAATGGTAGAATGGGAGCGCTAGCGTTGGTCGTGAGGATCATGATAATGGCGTAGAGGATTTCAATCTTATGTTTGATGTTTACCATTATCTCGGTCATCTAGTTCTTAATATCTTAAACTTTGAATTAGATTTGGTCTAATCAGAAATAGGATCTGTCCCGATGCAGTAAGTGGTGCTTCTTTTTTTTTTATTGCTTATATTTTTGTGCTCTGGTAGACGCTACCAGTTTAGCAACTAGACCAGTAAAAACAACAGTATGGCTTACGCTATTTCCAACGTTTTTAACAACAATTTTTTAATTATTTTATCCTATCAAACTTTAATCATTTCAAATGTACTTTTGATGTTTTAAATAAAATAAATGCTTTCTAAATAGTTAAATGTTTAGAATACAAAAAACATTAAACAACACATGACCGTTAACTGCATTTATGGCCTTGCTAGTCACGGCTTTGGTTCCAGTCAATTATCGTAAATAACTAAACTGAGTTGCCTATTTTATTTGCATTTTTATAACCTTAATAAAAGAATAATAAAATATATAAAACAATTAAGATTTGTAATAATTAAATCTTTTTGATATGACTTCAAAGAAGAATAACTGAAGAATCATATATTCATTGGCTTGCAATATTCTACGGGGAAAAGATTTTAGTAATAAATGGACGTGCATTGAAACGAATACATGGATGGCAGCCTCCTCGCATATACAAAACAAAAAGGACTACTTTGTTGCATTCAGAATACGAAAGAGTAGATCGGGTCGATGGTAGAATCCCTACATTGAGTTAACATATCGTTGAACGTGTCCCGGCAGCGGGTTATATTACCTTAACACGACATTCCATTAAGATTGTTTGCTCTAAATTAAATCTTGCTATGAATAGACAGAGCAAACATATTAAATTCAACCTACATTACATTCCCAGCTGAAAAAATTTCAAACAAAAATGTTTTTATTGGATTGAAATGAATGTTACTTTTTAGCATCTTAACAATAATAATTTGTTCCAATCTACTTAGCAAAGTAAGTAAAAGCACCTTATACTTAAACATTATTTATTTAAGACAGGACAAAAGTGAATTACCAACTTTATCGTATAACATCCCATCGAACTCTGTTGTCTCTGATATGATCAAGAAGTATTTTTATTGGCAATAACGCTTCGTGAGTGTCGGCCTTAATAAAATTACAACAACTTGATCAACTCAATTTAAAGTTGGTTCTCTCTGTCTACCGCGAGGGGGATCTTTTTAATTGGAAAACCCAGCTCTCTTTCACAAATACAAAGTCGTGTAATTCACGCCTCGCGCAAAGAACAACAAAGATTTATGTGTAAAGTTGCGCTTACTTGTAATCTCACATTTACATGAATGCCATCAT
This sequence comes from Tachinus rufipes, assembly GCA_963932245.1. Taxonomy (NCBI): domain Eukaryota; kingdom Metazoa; phylum Arthropoda; class Insecta; order Coleoptera; family Staphylinidae; genus Tachinus; species Tachinus rufipes. Next base: position 97,004,283 of record OZ010746.1, read on the forward strand.
AAGTTAACATTTGCCTTAAAAGCTCTAAATATATATTAATCAACCCGCTTATTACTATGCAAATTATTTTCACAAACGTTGAGTTCAAAGGGTGGAATATCAAAAGAAAATAGTAATTATCATTGTTAGATAGAGCAATAATAGCAACTGAAAAAAAGCCCTTGTTCAGAAACCGCTAAGATGTTCTTACTAACAGGATGTTGCTATAGTTGCGCTAATACCTTTCCACTCTCCTGCCCTTACATGTTTCACGTAAGCCTCTTTCGTCGCCTAATTAAAATGCTCTGGGATATACACAATGTATCAACATCAATGTATATCATGAAGGAAATTCTTGCAACGAAAATATATTGCAAAGTTTCTTTATCGCATACACACTTTGTTCACGTTGTTTGCAACGCTGCATGTCTCGAATACGGTTTGCAATCAGGATTTTTTATCCATATGGGACCTGTATACTTTCAAGAAATAAAAGATGCTGCTTTTGTATTATAAAAAAGATTTAGGATATTGATTTTAAACTGTATTTACTTCTCTAATATTAATTATCAATAATTTCAAAACAATACGCTGAGCAACCTCATCAAATTCCACAGATATCTTGATTTTAATGATCCGTATCAAAGGTGCATTGCGAACAACAAATATTTATCCCAACGTTCATTAAACCCTGAAGCGGTTTCACCAAACTATTCCACCCTCTCTTCATTAAATATTGTGTGTGTATTCCTAGAACCCGATTAAACTTAATTATCCTTAAACTAACCTCTCCTCTCACTCACTCTTTGCATTTAAGGTGAACCTTTTATACGGTATTTCTTTCTTTTTTAAACGGGACTTTTTATAATATAAAATCGATAAATTTATAAATGGAGGGATTCGACGGTGTTTTAATAAGGGGGTGACGGGATTGTGGGGGTGGTTAATATTGGAAGAAGAAAAGCTTTGCTTTTTTTTCTTGCAACTTAAGCGTTCCTTTCCGCTTTGGTTCTTATTCAATCGGCGCATATTTTTCTATGGTAATGTTCTCGAGGTCAATTTAATAATATTTTTTTATCTTATTACCTCGTAATATTATTTTATTATCTCTTAATTTTATTCAAGATGATTTAGCAAAGTTATTACTATTCATTCGGTTTATATCATTGCAGATACTTAAATTATTTTACGCTACTTAAAATAAAAGAATATTTTTGCATAATATAGTTAGAATATTGATGGATGATTATTTAAAACTTTTTATAATTATCAAAAATGTTTTTCAAATCTGTGGTATTATTAAAAAATTGTTAAAAATGTTTCAAAAATGTCAAAACATTATCAAAAATAATCTAATCTTGTCAAAAATGTTCCAAAATTGTCAAAAACGTCAAAACAATTTTTCTATTGTTTAAAATGTTTCAAAATTGTCAAAAATATTCCTCAAGTCAGTTGATATATTTTTAAATTGTCAAAAATCTTTCATAATTAAAAACATGTTCCAAAATTAAAAAAAAAAAATCAAATTATTTAAAATGTTTTAAAATTGTCAAAAATGTTACTAAATTGTATCAACAAAATGTTACTAAACTGTCAAAAATATTTTAAAAAATTTCAAATATCTTTCTTAATTGATGTTTTAAAAAAAATTCTTTTAGAAAATTTCCCTAAACTCAAAAAATGGTTATATGTTTTGAACAGAAGTTCTACGATCTAAACACCACTAAAGATTGATTAAAATTATTCCCATAATAGTCTCTACTTTCAAATCCCCGCACCGCCACTTTCTACTAGCAAAATTATAGATCTAGCCAGAATAAAAGAAAAAATCAAAGCAACTAACAACAAAAAGGCAAACTAGTCACCACTTTCAGGTGTCTAAAGAAGACACCAACGCTGCTAACTTCACTTCATTAAAGAATGCAAAATCACTCTTCACCAATACTAGCGCAGAAAAACCCAAAAACTAAAAAATTTCCTCAAAACAATAAAATTTTGGCTAACAAGTATTATGATAATTTTGCAGTTTATCTAAACCTTGATCTGGTCCGACTTGCCAAGCCAACCAAAGAATCTTTTTTTGACAAAATACCGGTAAACCAACTAACTATCTTATAACTCAAAGTAGATAATAACACCACAGCTTATAAGGCGTCCCTAAAACCATCTCCTAAATTCTTTATTTTCAAACAAAAAGTCCATAAACTGTAGTCTCAAACTTCCAAGTATTCACTAGTAAAGGGTTTAGTTTTTTGTAGAGTCTTTAGTAGATTCCTTTAGGAACGGCATTAACAAACAACAAAAATGTTAATAAGTTTTAAACAAAAGTTCTACAACCTATTCACCACCAAAGATTGATCAAAACCATTTCTGCAATAGCTTCAATTTCCAAACCTCTGCACCACCATTCTCCATTAGCAAAGTTATATATCTAGTCAAAATAAAAAAGAAGATCAAAACAACTAACAACAAAAGACCAACCACTTTAGAGGACAAGAGCAAAGTCGTCACCCACCCCCAGGTGTCTGAACCGCCAACATTTTGGACCTCACTTCAGCAAAGGAAGCAAAATTGCTTTTCACTAACACTAAACCGCAAAAAAAAAAATCCAAAAATTTACAACTGTACAAAGAATTGATATCAACGTTTACTTTTGCCGACCTATTCAGCCAAAGGACACAACAAAACCGTTGTCCCCCCCCATAGGGGAAAAGCAATAGCTAATCAAACGCAACGCTCTTCCTCCTTTGATGATCGTAACCTTGCCGTAGTTATGGGGCTTGCGTGTTCTCCCTTGGACGTGGTCAGTGGGTCCGGTCGAGAAGGAAACTTCTTTGTATCGGACAACAAGCTGCTAAGCGACCAAGGGCGAAGTTCCGGACTAATTACGATCAGTAGTAGTCGCGCTGAGGATCTGTGGTATGACTACTCACGTGTTTGTGCCGTGCGTGGAAACCCATAAGAGAGGATGAAGGGGTCCTGGTGGCTGAGTCACCCTACAAATGCGTCCCATCTCAATCAATCGGCTGCGTTGTCCAGTCAGATGGCCGACAGAGTCCTTGGAAGTGATGGGGTATGCAGCGGGCCGCACACTTATTGGTTTGGTGTGCGTCACTTGCCCGTATAGAACCCACCTTCGGGACTATATTTGTCTGGTAACCCTGGCGATCTATTGTAGACGTTCCCAAATTTGCTTGCTCCATGGCGGGTGGGGAGCCAGAGAAATGAAGTTTAGTCTCTCAACTATGGAAAACCAAAATTTTAAAACCAATCCATCAGGTGAATCTTCGGATACCTTAAAAACTATAGATTTGGTGGGTGCATCTACGGATACCCCCATCGACGTCCAAAATTGTTCCGTCTTTGAACCACAGACCGGTGTCAAAAAACACAAGATCTGCGGGGCTGAGGCAAAAAGACGAAGAAAGGCGCGTTTTGCTGCTGAAAGGCAAACAAACCCCCTTTCCGGCGAGGCAGACACCTCAAGTGTTGGGCGAGCAACTGCTAACCCAAAACAGAGTGCGTCAAAGCCAAACCGAAAGCCCTTCCAAAAGTGGCAAAGTCCAAAGCTTTTGGGCAAAGGGACACTTCCTCCAAAACAGGGAGCACCAAAAAAGAGGATACTCTCCTCGACGTCTGAACCCTCACCTGGACAACCCAGGAAGAGGGTGAAAGATACGAAAGGGAATCCCAACATCCCCCCTACGAGAAAGAAGGGGAACCTTAGCTACAAAGAGGTTGCCTCATCGCACCTTCGCGTGGCGGTTACCAGCCTGAGTCATCCTCTGGGTAAAACCACTAGTGAGCAGGGTAGTTTGATTAAAGATGCTCTTTTCCGGGAGCTGGATAATACCTTATCCACCCCAGGCAAAACACCTCCCACCTTTAGTGGGCTGACACACACAAGAGAGATCCTTAGGATCACCTGTGATAATGACGCCTTACTTGGGTGGCTTCAAAAAGTGATTTCAAGTCTACAAGCTATGCGGCCGGAATCACAACTAGGCGTTGTGCCACTGAGCCGGCTTCCTAGACTGACAAAAGCTACTCTGTGGCTTCCGAGAAAACCGGATGTCGTAGAGCTGGTCATGAGTCGCCTGGGAAAGCAGAATCAGTGTGCTCAAAGTTAACGATTGGTGCATCTTCCACACCGCCAAGTCCAAGGAACCGGAGGGCCGACTCCTTGTTCTAGGAGTAGGTGAGGAAGATGTACGCACACTAAATGGTAAGGAAAATCTGCTAAGCTATATGTTTAGCAAACCCACCATCAAAATAACAAAAAATGTGCCGCCGCAGGAGGAAGCAATGGAAACAGAGGCGATTGATCCACCCGGTCAAAACCGGGATGGAGATACACCACTGTCCCCAAAGCCGACCAATTAATGTTATACAATGCAACCTGCATCACTGTCGAGTGGCCGTAGCAACACTATGCCGCGAACTAGAGCTGATGCAGGACACAATAGCCCTAATACAAGAACCTTGGATCATACAGACCAGGGTTTGCGGATTGGGCAAACTAAGTAGCAAAATATTTTCAAACCCAACTAACGGTGTATATACATACCTAAGCACATAACAGCGTTTCTTATGCCACAGCTTTCCGACGGTGACCTCACAACCGTCAGAATCAGCTCGGCAGACAAACGGAAGCCAGACATCATTGTGGCGTCGGAATACTTCGCGCACGACGAACCACCTCCAACAACACAGCTGAAGGATTTGGTGCATACGAGAGGTAATGTTGACCTCATAGTTGGATGTGACGCTAACTCCCATCATATTGTCTGGGGAAGTGAAGACACACAATGGCAGGGGTAAGCAACTTCACGATTTTATTATCAGTACTAACCTAGAAATAGTAAATCGAGGCGTTGAACCAACATTTGTTACGTCCCGCAGCCAGACTGTGATAGATATCACACTGGCAACTCTTAGCACGTATCTACGTCGGTCTCAATGTCAGATCACAGGTGGATAAAATTTAATGTAGAGCATAAACAAAAAACAATAATCAGACCCTACCGATACCCGAGGCTGACCGATAAGGCTGCTTTTCGAAACAACCTATCGCGGAGTTTAAGTACTTGTGCAAATTTAATTGAGCCTATTAGTGTAAAAGAAATAGAAAACTATGTAAGTAAGTTGAAAACTTCTTTAACTCAAGCGTACAAGGACTCTTGCCCACTTAGGCTGGCTACCGAATCCGACAACACCATACCTTGGTGGTGTGAGGAACTTGACCGGCTTAAGGAGGCTGCACGGAGATCCTTTAACAGAGCAAAAAACTCAAAAAACCAATCAGACTGGATGTTATACAAAAATTCCCAGGAAGATTATAAAAGATGCATACGTCAACGTCAACGGGAAACTTGGAGATTTTTTTGTGAGAATGTTGAAAACACCTCAACTGCTGCAAGGTTGAAAAAATCTTGTCCCAAAACTCTCAACAGCAACTGGGTTGCCTGAAACAAATTGACGGCTCATACACAGCCAATCTATCGGAAGCAACGGAGATACTTCTAGAAACTCACTTCCCAGGTTGTACCGCCCCGGAACAAGTCTGGTCCGACGCTACAATTCCAGCTCCATCAGAAGAGGACTGGGTAGCTGCTCACCAGCTTGTTGAAGAGGTGCGTATAGCATGGGCAATTAAAAACTTTTTTCCGTATAAAGCGCCAGGATTAGATGGAGTCTTTCCTGCTCGTCTACAATGGGGCGAAGATATCATACTAACTCACCTGGCAAGAATCTATAGTTCAAGCATTGCTTTTCGATACATACCTATAGCATGGAGGGAAGTAAAAGTTGTATTTATATATCTATCGCCCAATCAGCCTTAGGTTTTTTTTCCTGAAGACATTAGAACGATTGTGCAAAACATCAATTCGGGAAACGGCTCTTATTACTAAGCCAATACACCCGAACCAACATGCATTCACTCAAGGAAAATCTACCGAATCGGCCCTACATCTCGTAACGGACCGAATCAAAGGATCATTAAGAGACAAAATGTCTACTTTGGGCGTATTTATAGATGGATAAAACACATGTTGGAAAAAAGAGCCGTTACAGTTAATGTAGGGGATTTGACGGTCAGGAAAGTTTTTGCTAAAGGATGTCCCCAGAAAGGTGTATTATCTCCACTACTATGGAATATAGTAGTCGACAGTCTTATACGCCACTAAAGAAACACATGCACATAATTGGTATTGGAGACAATCCAACGTATAGAGGATGTGAAATGGACGACGAGACAATCGAACACGTGCTATGCACATGCCCGACCCTCTCATATGATAGAGAATCCATGTTGGGGAGCCGCTGGCTTGACATGGCCAGCATAAAGGAGACTCCTCCAAGCGTTGTACTTGCATACATCAGCCACATAAGGTGGTTAAATGCAAAGACAACGAAGTGAGGTCACCACTGGAGGAGGTACAAAGGGCCTAATAAGGCCTACGTGCAGTAGACTTTGGTTTACCTTCCAACTTTCAATCCAGAACCGTTGACCCCGCAAAAAAAAAAGTTCAAATTGACAACCTTACCCAACCTCCAACAAAACTATTTAATAACTCTTGCTCCTCAGCATTTGTTAAAGAAAAAATACATCTTTCCGTGTTTTAAAAAATACTTCAGCAACGACATCGCTATCTTATCCGCTTGCAATACTCATTTTATTTGCGTTAAAAAAAATTACTAAACTTAAATTGTTTAATAGTTAATTGTTAATCCTTAATGCTATTGTTGCGAGTATTATAGCTGGAACAGTCAATTGTTGCCACTTTGGCGTGGTTAAGGCAGAAACGGTGTAGCGGAGCCGTTTCTTCATACCATAGGTGTGTGGAGGGGGGGAGGAGTTGAAGCCCGTTTTTATATGCAAAAAACAAAATTTTCTCTCCAAATTTTTTTTTACAAAAGAATTTTTATTCTTTCCCCCCCCCCCCCCTCTCCTCTTATTTGAAGACACGATTTAATGATGTGTTTGTACTTTAGCTTAGCTATCTACCTAGTTTCTATTGTTATTGGTAGTTATCCGTTTGTGTTATTTTTTACTTATTTTTTTACATTGTTGAAACAGTTCCACACCTTTTTTCAAATAAATACGGGGGAGGGGGGGGGGGGGCAAATTCAGATTTTTTTATAGAAAAAAGTCAAACTTGAAGAGAAATTATTATTATCTTTGAAAACACAATTTAATAGTGTGTTTATATTTTCAAAAAAAATTTGGAGAAGGGGGTAGTAAATTCATTTTTTATGGAGTCATCTTACTACTATTGGGGGGGAGGGAATATTCTTGAGCTTCTGTTGTAAGTTTTATAGTTAGAACAATTGACGGTTGGTTGTCAGTTTAGTGTTTATTATCAGTCCGCACTTTTTCATTTTAAAAAATTGTGGGAAGAGGGGCAAATATATTTTTTGCAAAAAAGTAAAAACAAACAAGTTATTTTGGATTTTACCTTCCATCCGAGGACAGGATTTTCTGGGTATTATCGACGGTTTCCAGATTAGCGTGGTTAGGGCAGTAGATAAGCTATGTTGGTTTTGGGCTAAAATCTCATAAGGATTACAAAGGGGGTCTAAAAGTACTTTTTGCAATTGGCGTCTCTACTTTACCGACATTATTTTGTGCAAAATTTAAATCTAGCGACCGAGTGGCACTCGTAAGCCACCAATTAGCCACCGTTAGCCACCGAGTGGCATCCGTAAGCCACCAATTTGCCACCGAGTGGCTACCGTTAGCCACCAATTAGCGGATTTTTTTAGATAAGGTAAATCCGCTAATTGGTGGCTAATGGTAGCCACTCGGTGGCTAATTGCTGGCTTAGGGGTGCCACTCGGTTGCTAAAATTAAATTTTGCACAAAATATCGGTAAAGTAAGGAAGCCAATTGCAAAATATTTTAATTTCCCGCCAAAAATAATGTCGGTAAAGTAGGGAAGCCAATTGCAAAAAGTACTTTTAGACCCCCATGTAAACCTTATGGGATTTTGGCCTAAAACCAACATAGATTATCTACTTAGGGCAGATTTTTTTCCGTCACCATCAGTCTGGTCTGGGTTTCTTTTTTTTTTTAATCTGCAACTGAAGGTTCCATTTTCCCGTTTCTTCAAAGAGAGCTGTTAAAGCTTTAGTTGTTTGTGATTTTTATAGGTTGTTAGCGGTGTTAAGTTAAAGGATAAATTATTTCACTATCATTATCGCCATCAGTTTAATTTTTTTCAAAAAAATTCGGTGGGGAGGCAAATTTATTTCTTATGAAAGAAGGTAATCCAAAAGTTTGAGACAAATCATTAATTTTTACGCTTCATACCGCTGGTACAATCCCGCTGTAAAGAAGGTTTTTCTAGCACTAATTGAGAACCAGAATAGCAACACTTAAGAATTTTTAGGACTAAGAGAGTCTGTTTTAGACAACTCAAATCTGTCCAAAATTTGTAGAGATATTGTTGAAGTTTTAAAGTTGCGTGTGAGTTAGTGAAATGAAAAATGATTTTTTTGGGGCAAATTTGGCTACTTGAAGGAGTGTCCACAATATCCCAGGAATTTTTTTTTGCGCTCGGAGCCAAAACTTTGAAGCATATCCTAAAATTTGTTTGCTTTTTGTCCCTGAAACATTGAAGTTTGATCCTACCGGGCAATTGATTATCTCTCCTTTCCTCCGCCCCAATTTCTTTAAATGCCGTTTGAGGGGGGGGGGAATAAACGTTTTTTTTAATCCTAAATGGCATATGATAATTCCATGATTTTTTTCTTTTCCTATCCAAATTATCAACATTATGGAGCTTCTTCTAAAATGGGTTATAGTGGGGGGCTACTTCAAGGCGTATTATTAATCATCCTTACCCATTATACATATTGGCCAATTGAAGCTCCTTTCGTCTTGAAGAAAGACATGATTTATTGCTGTTTAATTATACTTTATCGACTTTTACGTCAAAATTCTACCCTACAGCGTATAAGATGTCCGATTCTATTATTTCCTAAAATCCCCAAACAAAATATACAAAATTCTCAAGGTTTCAAGCCTTTAGGTATAATTTGAAGAGAGTATAGTCGGTAAGCACTTTTCTTCAGAAGGTGAATTTAACACAAAATTGCAATCAACAAAATTAATTGTGGCTACGCCTCTCAGAAAAAGCCAAACACCCAAACAGTGCAACCTAAAGTAGCAGTTAAGCATGCTTTAACAAATATTAGAAAACAAACAGATAAAGCTACGAATATAGATATGAACTTGGAAAAAATGACAACCAAGCAACCAAAAAATTAAATAAAAAGAGAAGCAACGTATAACCAAAAACAACAAAAACCCTTTTACAAAACAAAACGTATTTAGTAGATCACTACTTCAGAATAAGATAAAGGTTCCCTTTACAGAAAAAGATATAAAGAGGTCTCTAACTAAAATCGGAAATTTGGCAATCAACGTCATGATGGCAACAAAAGTTAGCGATAAAGCATGATTATGCAAAAATAACTCTAGATACAATAAAAATTTGTAGACTAAAAACCCAGAGTCGTGCAAAAACGCATAACGTTCATTGCTAGCAAACTTAAATTGTCCCTAGACTAGTATTGACTTGACTTTACTAAACCAGTTTATTCGAGTTCAAAAAATTTAAAAAAATAAATAATTGCAGACACGTACAGACACTTACAGACACCCACAGACACTCACAGACACCCACAGACATACAGATACTTACAAACATTCACTTACATTTGTGAATATAAATAAAAACAAACATCCACGCCCTAATAATGCTTATTTTATGCAAAAATGTTTTTTTTTGACTGAGGATCATCTTTAGTTCAGTCAAAAGTAATCATCTTTAGTACAATAATAATCTTCATTTTAAGCAATAATATTACTGCAATAAGCTTCAAAATGATGTAAACGTAATTATCTTTGGTACAATAATAATCTTCATTTTAATCAAGATTATTACTAAAATAATCCTCAAATTGATGCAAAAGTAATCATTTTCAGTACAATAATAATCTTCATTTTAATCAAGATTATTACTGTAATAATCCTCAAATTGATGCAAAAATAATCATTCTCAGTACAATAATAATCTTCATTTTAAGCAAAATTATTACTGCAATAATCCTCAAATTGATGCAAACATAATTATTGTTAGTCCTGTAATATTCTATATTTTAAGGACACAAACAATATTGTTGTTCTATCTATTTTTTTTTTTAATTTGTTAAATAATGTGTTAAAAATAATAAAATAAAGTTTTTTAAATTTATAGTGAAATTGTAATTTCTGTTATAAGGATACTGTTACTTACATTTTTGTTGTTGTTAAATGTTGTTGTATTTACTACTTCACATAGTTTATTACAGTTTCCTTTATTAATAAAAAAATATTGCAGTTTTCTTTAATAATAAAGGAAACTGTAATTGCGTATGCAGATAACTACACGCTCTATGACTAAAGCTGGGATTTTATGCATTTGCATATTCTATAATATTTATATGCCAATTAAATAATTTCGTATCTACACGAATTAGAAGAAAACAACTGACAAAAACCAATATTTGTTTTGCATATTTAACATATTTTTGAGTTTTTGAGCATATTTCCATAAAAATTGCATATCAGTGCATATTTAGTGCTTATTAGGTACATATTTGCATATTTAATGCATATTTGCATATTTGATGCATATGAGCACCAAGATTGTCTTTGTAAAAATATGCAAATGCAATTTTGGTTCTACAACTTAGTTGAACGTTTTTTCAACCTTTTATTGTTTGTTCTAAGAATTTTTTCCTGAACATAAGACTTTTAAAATAAATTAATCATTTAAAAACCATTTTAATGTGCACAGAAGGCGACGTCCAATCATAACGAAACTTGAGTTTCTAGAAGAAAATCGTGCGGCGGATCCGAATCCGAAGTCAAAACGGCCTTAAAACGTTTGCCGCCGCCTTATATGTGGCTAAAAAATAAATGAAAAATTGACCAACTTTGAAAATTCGTAAAAAGGATTGTGAGCAAAATGAAAAAAAAAAAGGTTTTTACAATCATTGCTTCCGTTTTTTTTTTTAAATTAAGCCTGATCCTCTGCGGCAAACCTCGGGGCACTTCTATTCTTTGGTGCGTCCCCACTTTTAGCGTTTTTTTACCCCCGCGACGCCACACTTGAACGCAAAAATACGGAGAACCGGAGGCCCGATTGCGACGAAACTTGGGTTTCCGAAGGAAATTGGTACGGCACATCCGATTTTGAAGTCAAAACGGCTCTAACATGTTTCCCCTCTACATCGCGGCCTGATTTGAGGCAAAAAATAAAAAAAAAATCGGCTCATTTAGAAAATTTGTAAATAGGCTCATAGACAAAAAATCAAAAATCTAATGCTAGGCGATATTAAATATTTTTTTTAGGCAAAAAACGCGTATTTTTTGGCCTTTGACGCACTTTCGCGAGTTAACGCGTAAAGATATCAAAAAACTGTAAGAAGAGTTATCGAAAGACGGAGGACGGATGTCGCGAATAAAAACTGTCTCGATTTTTTTTTGGTTTGGGAGGACCGGCTGCGGGCTCTCAAAGTAGGCGTTTAAAGGCATCTTTTGGGGAGCGGCGGGTGAAAAACAAAAATCAAATTTAAAAATCGCTTCAGCTAAGAACACTTTTGGGCCTATCTTCTTTTGCAAGTTCAAACAAAATTTTTGCGTTTGACAATTGCCAGGAGGCGCACGGACCGTTGTCGTTTTTCGCTTTGGTAAAAACGCAATTTTTGACTTTGAACGCATAATTTTTAGTGACGCCGCTTTCGGATCAGAATGCGGTAAAAAGTGACGGACGGGGCTCTCGGAGAGGAACGTTTTAACGTTTTGGCCGCTTCCGTACGGTCAAAACTGGCAAAGTTACGGCGGTTTTTACGTTTTGTTTTTTTCAAAAAATTGCCGCGCCGCCCCTCGGTGTTGTAGAAAAATTGGGCGGCGCTTTAATTAAAGCGCAAAAAGTCGGCAGTTGCAAAAATAAAAACGCCCATTCTTTATATCCAACGACAAAAAAGTTACGGCTCTCCAAACGCGGCACTTCATTGTCCTGATGACGGCGCTTCCTTAGAATTGAAACGGGGGCATGATATTTTTATCCCGGAAGGAAACGTCCGCGAGGAATCCGACGCCAAAAACCGCGAGTTGATCCGACGCGCATCCAAAGCTTTGGTCGGATTATTCCAAAAATGAAAGGGGCTCCAGCGGCGGCCGTTCGCTGTTGCCGGCAAACCCAAAAAATTTTGGCGCGCGCCGCTGTTTTCAACGCGGGGGCGGGATCGGGATTTGAAAACCGTAATCGGATTCCGCCGTCCTTTCCGGAGGGAAAGGTGCAAGTCGCGTCGGAATCGGACGGCGGGCGCCGGAGATGAGGACCGACAAAGGGGCAACCAAAATGGTCCTGAATTTTTTGATCGACAACCCGGAAAATCGCGGATATTCGTAAACAAAGCGTCGGAGAAAAAAAAAATGTTTGCCGTTGAAACCGCCTCTTTGTCCGCACCACCGTTTGCGTAAAAACATCTTTTCAAAGCCTAAATAGTATAGAGGGGTAAAAAATCTTCAAAAACCCATCAAAAAATGTTAAACAAAACAAACAGAATAAAGGAAGTTAAAAAGTGAACGACCAACTTAGCAAAAAAAATGGCACATCAAATTACAGAAAACATTAAAATAAAATGGAAACCGCAAGACAGTCCAAAAAATAAAATAAAACAGCGGAAATACCTGAAACAAACCCAAGTCAGAAAATCCACCGAATTTTCTATGCATATTGCTAGATAGTAACAATAGAGCCACCTTTTAAAACGCAAAACAAGAACACCAACACTTAGTCAGTCCAACATCAATTAACCTATGATAACATAACTTAACCTAACCTAACTTTTATTTTGTATGCTAAAAAAAAATCTTCAACTAAGACACTACCAGCTCTGGCTGTAGTAGTGTCAAGTTCCTACAGACTAAAAAATAGTTACTAGAATTCTGTAGTTTGCCCACCATGGAGAGTATGTTCCGCGTTGTTGTACGGCAAGTCACAATACTTGCATTGTTTGCTTTTGCGCTTCTTAATTTCGTGCAGATATTGGCCAAAACACCTATGACTGGTCAGAAGCTGAGTGAGGTTGTACAAACATTTTCCCTGCTCCCTGTTTATCGATTTGCTTATTTTTTGTCACTTTTTTATAATTTTTTTTTTTTGGATAAGCTGCTGATTTAGAAAGTCTTTGTCTAACTGCAGAGTAGATTTTTTCCCGTTTTTTTGTACTTAAGTTGTTCAAAAGTACCGCCGTCTTTCTCAACTTATTGCGGTTTCTTTGTACTCCCGCCTTTTTCGCCCACGTTAGCGCGGCATAGAGCAACTTGAATCTAGTCACGCTTGCTAACAGTTGTTGTTTTGCTAGCTATTGCCGCCGCAACCTGCCTACTGTGCTATCTGAATGACCTCTAAATGTTTGATGTATTTACCAATCGACACGGGCTTACCTTTTATCGCTATTGTCTAGCCGCCCTTTTGCATTACAAATCACATTGTCAATGAACACGTGGTTAGCTACAACCGCTAGATCGTCCGCAAAAGCTATTAGTTGGATTTCCTCCAAGAGCTTGAACCTAAAGACTTTATTGTATGCTATATTCTATAAAAGTGGCCCTAGCACCGATCCCTGTGGAACTATGCCTATCACCTCTACTCTTGTTGTGAAGTTGTTGTTGTCGTTGTACATTAGTTGCCAATTGCATTAGTAGCTTTCTACTACGCGTTTGATGCCCTCCAATATTTCTTTTTTAATTGACGTTAAGTATGACTTGCCACGGTATTGAATTAAATGCATTTTTAACATCTAACGCAGTTTATAATTATGGGTGGGTAGTTTTTTATAATGTACTTTGTCCCCCCGCCCACACTTGTTTGTCTTCAAACAATTGGATTTTTTCTCACATTTGAAGTTTTTGCAGCTTTGACAATTGACAGAATATATGTCAGATGTCATTATACCATAAGATCATTGTCAGATAACCAACTTTCAAATAACAAACACTCGGGCGGGCAAGCGGGTTTACGCAGTTTATAATTATAGGTAGATAGTTTGTTATGGTGTACCCCGCCCACCCGTTCATTTGTTGTGATTAAGAGATTAAATTTTTGTCCATTTTGACGTTCCTGTGGTTTGACATTTGACAGATTGATTGATACTTGTCAATAAACTTTCGAAAAATTGTCCGACAATCAATTTCTGGATAACAAACAATCGGGCGGGTGGACTGGTTACGCAGTTTATAATTTCAAGAGGCCGGTTTTTACTGGTGTACTCCGCCCACCCGCACTTTTATTTATAATTAATTTTGTGCTCATTTGACGTTCCAGCAGCTTTGATATTTGACAGAATAAACGTTAGTTATCATTAAACTGTAAAAAAATTGTCAGATAACCAAATTTTAGACAACAAACACTAAGGCCAAAAAGATTAAATTATTTAATTAAATACTGACTAAAATTAATTCAACAAAATCAATGTTATTCAATAGAAATTTCTTAATCTATTCATTATTTTACTATTAAATTTATCAAACATTAAACATTACCCTTGCAAGTTATCTATACAACCCTAACATTTCTAAACCATTCACAATTAATACGTTTACAAATGTTGAATTGGAATTGCTTTTGACCTTTATAATACACCAGCTTATTGTATTTACTTGGCTCTTATTTTAATTACAGTATAGAAATATAACTTACAAACAAGTTGCATCAAAGTGGAACTTACCTGGAAAAAAAAAAGAAACATAATTTAAAAAAATGTTCAATTATATATGCAAACAATTTGATTAAAAATATTGAACCCAATTGATTATTTTATAAAAATATAATTAATCTCTCCCAAAAGGATATTTAAAAATAAATAAATCAAATTTTGGGCCACGTCCCACGGGTTAATCCTCATCGTAATCCCCGGCAAACTCTCACCTCTTCTAAAGAAACTTTCCCTTATAATTATCCCAGGGATTTAAGAAGCCCTGTGATTGTTCTTTCAAGCAATACAAAAAATATTGGATCCACTCAATCGAATAGATTTATCTGAGAAAACAAATAAAAAGCTAATACGACATTAACTTCGTTTTGTTTCATTTTTCTTTCAAATCTAAGAAATTTGCATTTTATTAGTTTTTATATTAAATTACCATTTCAAAACTAAGCGTGCATCAAATTCAAATGCAGTTATGACTGCACAATTTTTATTAAAAACCTTTCAACAAAAATGTAGCTACTTATAAATTGTTGCCAGCCAGCTCTTTGTTATAAATATATTTATTTTTCTTCGTGACTTGGTGCAATAAGCTTTTGAAATCTGTCAACAATATATTATAAAAAGTGAAATAAATTTTGACCTTAATTCAGGAATAATGTATTGTGCTTGGCTAAGATGTGCTTAGTTATTCTGGGGATGTCGTCGTCGCAAACAGTCCCCGTAATTGCTAAATAATTAAACAATTTGCCGGCATCAGGTTTCCATCAAATTATAACACTTGGCCGCGCCCCCCGTTTATTTTGTATGGAAGGACTGTTAGTATACAGAAAACCCACTGTCTCTAGAAATTACATTAGCCAAAGAAAATTCCCTCAACTGCGAACGAAAATGCCGCCGGTTTTAATTCGCGCAAATTAAACTCGAACTTTAACTTGGGAAGGAATTAAAAAAAAATTGAAACAAGTTAATTTCTAAATTAATTAATTAAGATTGCTCCTTGTTTTATTCCACATAAAGTCTATTAAAACATTTATGTTAACAATTTGTCATCTCTAGTGTGCATTTAGACCATTGCGCACAGACATTAATACTAATTAATCGTTACCGATTATAATTGCTGCAATTAGTAACTGTCCCATTATTTCTTCAGACAATGTGACTTCATGGAGGTGAATTTTAGGCGACCTAAATCATGATGACTTATACTTTATCTCAATTAATGCTTAAAAAATTAATAGCTGCTCACTTTCAACTTTTGTTGATCAATAATAAAAATATATAAATTTGTATTTATTCTTTCAGTTTAATTATTTTCACTATTTAATTTAACAGGTAATAATGCAACGCAACTGCTCAAAATGCAAAGAATTTATGACATAAAACAAATTTAACTTATTCTAAAGCACTCAAGTAACAGTATCTACACCAATAGCCAAAATATCTTACGTTAAAGCTGCAACTACCTCTAAAAGCTCTGTAGACATTAGTGAATTAATATACTTTATACTGCTCTAAACGTACACAGTCAACCACATTCAGTAAAGAAAGTAAAGTTAAGTTAGTAAAGCTTTCTCTAAAAAAAAAACACTTTTCACGTACACTCAGGTTAACTTGACTAAATTTGTTTAGGCAAATACGCCAAAAAAATTAGATAGAGATATTCTTTCTTATTTTTTAGCTTCTAAAACCCTATTTTCTGGTTAGCAATTTGAACGCCCAAAATCCAATTGGGGTTCCTTAAAACACGCAAAACCGTTTGAAAGAGAATCTTTTTGATCAAAGCGATACTGTCCTCTTCAACACAAGTTTTTCCACACACTTCAGAAGAAAAAGTACAAATGTTTTGATAAATGATTTGTCTTTATTACCTCCACGTCTTGCCATATGTTTATTGTGGCATGTATTAAAAAACTTTTACCACAGAAATCTTAAAACTAATCACAGTAGAAAAAATAAACTTTGTTCTTACTCACTCACCCAAGCGTTATTTATTAAAAGATTTATTGTTAAACAATTTTCTCATATTTAAATTCAAGCACACAAGAAGTAGAACAAACAATAGATTTTTTAATGACTAACACTGGAGCAAGTGGGTTGGTCACAATAGAAGAAGTAACTTGCATACAAATTAAATTTTGTTTCCAATCACTCACACAAGAGTTAGTTATCATAAGATTTATTGTTGAACTATTCTCTCATATATAAATCCCAGACAATAAATGGTGTTTTGGCTGAGTAGGTTGGTAAGGTTTTCAAACCAGTTTAGTTCCATCAGAATCATGGTATCAATCATCATCACAATCTTTTCCTTGTCCACTGCACTGCAAAAAAGTTGCAGCAATGTCATGCCAAACTATATTTGGCATCTGCCGGCTTAGTGCGTCTGCTGTCTTCTTTGTTTTTTTAAGTGTGTTGAAAATAGTTCCACATGTTCATATTCTTCATGTTGTGTATTCCGAGGTACTTCTTGGTAATTTGACTTTTGAATTTTGTTCAGACCCAATCTTTACAGTAACTTGTTTTAGTTATTTCTTTTGGCTAGAACATAAGCCTCCGTTTTTTGATGTTACAGGTCTCGTTGCCATTGCCTAATTGGGTAAGGGGTTGGCGCGATGATAAGTCCAATCCAAGTCAACCTTGCCTGCACGTGGTGCCCACTGCATGGAAACTAAAGAGGCTCTGGCAAACTCTATATCTCTCCATTTTCCCCTTTGATCTATCGTCCGCCCTTGGACAACTCTTCGGTCTAATCTTGGCCAACTTTTCGGCTACCATCGGCTATTAGGTAACGAGGGCATGGTAACCAAAAAAAAAACTCTTTCTCCTTCTTTCTAGTCTGAAGCCCTATCAATCAAAAGGGAGCGCGGCTGCCAGTAGCCAAAAAATGGAAAGGTCACCAATTGGCCTCAATAGGATGGACATGGAAGGTTCTTGTAAAAATAATTCCCAGGCGGGTACCGAGAAATCGGAGAATCCCGCTGTACTTCTAGAAGCGCACCGCTTCAAGGATTCTGGGAGAGGCAGCTCGAACACAACAAAAGTTAATGTTGAAGACTTACGCGATGAAACTGGAAACGAAACGGAAACACCTAAGGTAGGCACTGCTTTTGGTAAAAGTGCAAAGACCATACGATCTCCGCAGAATGACAGAAAAAAATCAATCTCCGATATACCTACACGAGGTGATAAAGTAGAATCTACCAAACAAAAAGTACAGGCAACTTTGCAAACAAAGGGCCAAATCTGGAGTTGGCATCAGAGGCAGAGATGTATGTCGATGGGGGATATTCCAAACAAGAAGAGGAAATCGGAATTAATTACTAGCGCTTGTGAGGTACTAGAAGGGTTGCAGGATGGACATTTTGCGACCACCATCATGAATGCGGTGGCGCATCTAAACAGCAATATTAAGTCCCTAGTGGCTGAGGTTGATGCCAATAAAAACACAAAAAGAGAAATTAGAGATCTAGTAAGCAAGCTCTCGATCCAGGCGAGAGAGTTCAACGAGTGCAAATTGCCACCTGGCTAAAGGTGAAACAAGAGGGTAAACCAGCAAAAAGCACTACGGTAGGAAGTACCCAGACGGAGAATATAAATTGGGCATGGAAGAAGAAGCCCGAAGTAATTAATACTTTAAAAGATGTCAATACGTACAAGGAGTTTGAGAAGGCGGCACTACACCCCTGGAAAGCAGATTTGTACAGAAGCACCATAATTGTTGTTGGTAATCCTATTGAGGATCATACAGTCCAAACCAGAGTAGTGTTAGTCGAAAGCACAGATCGGGGAATGGAAAAAAGTATCCAGAAAATGTAACGCGAACGATACCCAATACTGGCTTCTTGTGAAGAAGAATTCGAAGTTATTGAGCAAACCACAAAGGTACGCTCCAAAACACAAGATGACAAAAAGAACAAAGTTGTGAAGATAGGGTTAAATACTGGAGAGGAAGACCTGTGGAATAAGCTCTCGGCTCTACAGAAAGAGACTGCGGATGACAAAACCATCACACTACATAAAATCAGTACAATTAGCGTTGAAACCATGAGAGCTATGACGGAATGTATCTTCCAACGAGCAGAAACAAAGGTACTTATTTACACCCACAAAGCTCAAGAGAAGACACCTCGGGTGAAAATGAAAGAAAGAAAAGAAGAACGGAATACTTTGGCTCTGATAGTGAAACAGAAGGGCAACGAGGACTACAAGCAACTTCTCACGAGGGTTAAGGATAAACTCAAGGATAACCCTGAAAGCAAATCAGTTACGGGGATAAGGAAAACAAGAGAAGGAAATATGCTCATAATCACGGAGAAAAATACTTTGGCGTTAGAAGGCATAAAGAAAGCAATAGAGGAGGGTGATAAGTCAGTAATCACTAAAAAAATAGGAGAAATTAAGATGGATACACCAGTACTAAAAGGTCTAGACGCCACGACTACCAGGGAAGACGTAGAGCTAGCAGTAAGGAGTACTATTGAAAATACCGACAATATAGGCAATATAGGAACTCTTAGGGAAAACGATAGAGGTACCCAATCAATGACCTTGTCAATAGAGAAAGAAGAGGCTAGAAAATTACTGCAAGCTGGCACGATCAGGGTGGGATTCTCGAACTGTACCCTAGAAAAACGTATCTTACTAGAAAGATGCTATAAGTGTTGGTCATACAACCATAAGGCCTCGGACTGCAAAGGCACTGACAGGTCTAGCCTATGCTACAGATGTGGGAAAGAAGGGCATAACCTAGGCGATTGCACGAATGAAGAAAACTGCCCACTGTGTAACGAAGCGGGTCACAAAGCAGGAACGGGCAAGTGCAGCGTTCTCCGTAAAGCACTAAAAGATAACAAGGCAAAAAAACGTCAAAATGCGGGAAGCCCCAAGACCGAGATTGACAAACATGATGAAGGTTCTACAAACTAACGTGGGCAGAGGCAGAGCTGCAATGAGCCTCCTAAACAAGACGGCTCTAGATAACAAGGTAGACATATGTATCATATCGGAACCCAACAAAGCCATGTCAGCAAATGGTTCGTGGCTGGTGGACCAAAACAGTGATTCGGCTATCAAGATAATAAACAAATCGTTGTCAATGACAAAATTCGACAAATCTGGAAGGGGCTTCGTATGGGCGGAGATTGAGGGTAGAATCATCTACTCCTGCTACTGGTCACCCAATAAAACTACACAGGAATTCGAACAATATCTGTACGAGTTAGGTGAGAGTGTCAAATCGCACCAAAAGCCCACCCTGATCGCAGGTGATTTTAATGCCAGGGCAAGACTCTGGGGAGATTCGCTGGATAAAAAAGAAGGGACCCTATTCCAGGAGTGGATGGCGGAACTGAACCTGGTGGCAGTAAACGATGGCAGGAAACCCACGTTTGTTAGGAGAGATTCAAGCTCCTACATCGACCTAACCATTTGCTCAAGCGAGATGGCTGGCAACATTCATAACTGGACAGTAGAAGACGAAGAAAATTTGAGCCTCCACCTAAACATCTACTACAACGTGAAGGAAGTAGAAAAGCCGAAGACGACTCAAAACAAAAAGGGATGGAAAATTAAAACTGATCTACTCCCAAGTCTGAGGGAAAGGTTTGTGAACAAGCTAGGTGACGCAAACAGGCTAACTGCTCGGGATCTAATGGGCACTGTAAAGAGGGTCATGAACAAGACATTCCGCAAAAAATATAAAGTAGGGCAGAACAACAAGCTATACTGGTGGAACGAGGAACTGGAGGTGGCCAAAAGACAGTGCTGCACAGCAAGAAGAGCTTCGACCAGAGCCTACCATAAAAAACACCTAGATCCAGATATGAAAATAAAACTCGCGAAACGGTATGCAGATAAGAGGAAGGCGTTTAAAAACACCATCACAAAAGCCAAAGAAAATGCCTGGAAGAAGGTCTGCGACGATGTTGAAAACGATACATGGGGTCTTGGCTATAAAATTATCACCAAAAAACTAAACTTAACCCCGAGGATTTAATTGGAAGACAGGAGGCAAAAAGAAATTGCGCTAGAGCTGTTTCCCACCCAGCAACCCACCAACTAGGAAAGTATAGGAGTGGAGAACGTTGTTCCATTCAGTAGAGAGGATCAGGAGGAAGCATTAAAGGGGTGCAAAGACAACAAAGCCCCCGGCCCAGATCAAATCCCCATCAGCATAGTCAAGGAACTAGTTAGATCCGCCCTAGACGAAGTGCTGAAAGTCCTAAATGCGGAGTTCCTGAAAGGAAATTTCCCAGAGGTTTGGAAGGAGGCTAGGTTGGTCCTTATTGAAAAACCATTAAAGGAAGGCCAAGAGCAAAAATACAGGCCCATATGTATTATAAATTCGATGGAAAAGGTATACGAAAAACTGATCGCTAGAAGATTGAGAGAAGAGGTGGATGAGAAACTACACCCGAATCAGTTTGGATTTAGAAAGGGCATGTCCACTATAGATGCCATAGAGGAAGTCGTTAAAACAGCTAAAGCGGCCAAGGATTTTGCTGTAAGAAATAGAAGGTTTTGTATTCTGATAACCATGGATATAAAAAACGCGTTCAACTCGGTGTCGTGGAACGAGTTAATGGAGTCGCTTAACAAAATGAAGATCTCTAAGATGTTGAGAAAGACCATTACCAACTACCTCCAGGGTAGAAAAATTAAGATAGGTGAGTCAGAAGAGCTGCTCCTCACCTGTGTGGTACCGCAAGGCTCGATATTAAGACCACTGCTGTGGATTATTTTCTTTAATAAGATCCTCTCTAGGAAGCTTCCACTGGGAGTTAAGCTACTTTGCTTTGCAGACGACACAGCCATCCTAGTATGGTCAAAAAATCTGGAGATACTTAAGGAGTTGGCAAACCGGATGTTTCGGCAAGTCAGCGATCAAATAACTAAACTCAAGCTTCAAATTGAAGAAAGTAAGACCGAGGTAGTGGTTTTATATGGAGGAAGAAAGCTGAAAGAATTTACTCTACAAACGGGGAAAACGGTAATAACATCTAAAGCCGCGATAAAATATCTAGGGGTCTGGTTCGACCACAACCTAACAATGAAAGAGCACATCAGGCAGGTGACGGCTAAAACAGCTAAAGCAGCATCGGCTTTAGTCAAAATCATGCCGAGAACACAAGGCACATCCTCCACTAAAAGAAGGGTGATTGCAATGGTGGCACACTCAATCATGCTCTACGGTGCACAGATCTGGAAAGCAGCCCTAAAGATGGAAAAGTACAGAAATATGCTGGTAGCTCAGCAAAGGACCCTGGCGATGCGAATCACGAGCGTATACCGAACTACCTCTACAGAGGCCATCCTGGTGATAGCCAACATAATGCCCGTAGAATTCATGGTAGAACTAAGGAGGGGATCCTATAAAAAAAAGGAAGCTGAAAAAGAGGTGATCAAAAACGGACTTGAGGACACACCAGAACACGTGGTATTTCAGTGCGACAAGTGGAGGATGGAAAGGGAAAGGCTGCAGGAGGATGTTGGGAAGTTAGATGCTAGCAACATTATTAACAAAATGCTGAGCAGCAACGATAACTGGAAGAACATACACAGCTTCATCAAGGAAGCAATCGTAGTTATGGAGTCAGAGGACCGTTCCGAAAAGGAAAAAGAAAAGCAGAAGAAATAAATAATTAGAACAACTAGGAGGACATCCGAACGATCTACCCCGATGTTAATTGGGTTACCATGGTAGAGAAACTATCGTCATAGAAAGGTGGAGTTTTTTAGGGGGTAGAAAACCCTCGTTGCCCAACTACTATCTTGGGGCGTCTGAAGTGGCTCACGCTGACTGAGGGAAACCAAAAAGTCGTTAGTGAGTCCTGAAGATTTTAAACCACCACGAAAAAAAAATTTAAAAAATTCCCCCCCCCCCCTACAAATTTTTTTTCAATATCACCCCTCCCCTCCTTTTTCCATAGAATTTAGTAACAAGGTTCTTCTTATCCTTTAGGTTAACAATAACCAAAACATTATTCCTCTGTTTATGCACTCCAATTTCAACCTTTTTACTTTCCTTCCTTGTCTCCTCTGCTTCTTTCTGCAACTTTCTCTTACCTGATTCATTTGCACTGCCTTTGAACAGATCCTC
This sequence comes from Tachinus rufipes, assembly GCA_963932245.1. Lineage (NCBI taxonomy): Eukaryota > Metazoa > Arthropoda > Insecta > Coleoptera > Staphylinidae > Tachinus > Tachinus rufipes. Next base: position 97,027,132 of record OZ010746.1, read on the forward strand.
GCATCCACATTCTACGCAAGGTACCCTGCCGTAGCTGCTCCATGCATATTTCTTCTTTTTTCACAATTTCTTCCAATTTGTTGGGTTCCGCTTTATCAATCAGCATCGTAGCGCTCACATGTGTGTTCCTCGAGCCATGTCTTCAAAGCCTCAATTCTACTCACTGTTGTACACCTGCCTAGTTTTGCAATTAGATTTTTTAGATTAATTTGCGTCCAACTTAGCTTTAGTTTTAGTTTAGTTTTTGTGGAACCTCGCTTATAATGTCTAGAGAGCAGTTATAAACAGTTTTGCGACAACATTTTTTTTCCTTTCTCTACGTCCGTAGTAGAGGACCTTTTGCCACTTTTGCCACGTCAAAATCCATTTTTTTGGGCTTTCTCAGAATCTCCTATTTTAAAGAAAAATTGAAAAAAAAAATGTGTGGTGGAGGCGCCGGGCTCTAATTTTTTTTAGAAAATAATTGCTATTTTCTGATTCCTTTTGTTGACTTTGAAAAAGACAGAAATGAAATATTGAATATTTTCAGCTAACGTCTTTTCCCACAATTTGAACGCAAAAGAAATCTTTCTTTTCAGACAAATATCCTTAGAAAAGACGTCACAAACCGCGTAAACAGTTAGGTTCGTTTAAACACATGTGTCGTTGTCGTCAAAGACCTCAGCCTAACCTAACCTAAACTAACCCTAAAACATTAAAAAAAAATTAAGTTAGGTTAGGTTCTCAACTAACCATTTAAGGTGCAGTGTTTTTAGTCTACCAAAAGAATGGTTTTTTTTTTCAAACTTGAGAGTTTTTTTTTTCCAAAAAATCCTTAAACACTACCACTAAAAAAAAAAGAGGACACCGACAAAGATAGTCACATTGTTACCCAAACTAACAAGAAAAAAGAACAAAACGAAGAAGGAGAACAAAAAAAAAGAGATAAAAACGGACAAGGTGAAGAAGACGGACAAAGTAGAGAAAAACCTAATCTAACCTAACTCTAAAACATTAAAAAAAATAGGTTAGGTTTGTTTAAACAATGTGTTGTTGTCAAAGATTTTTTTCAGCAATCTCAACCTAACCTAACCTAACCTAAACCAACCTTAGAACATTAAAAAAAAGTTAGGTTAGGTTAAGTTAGGTCATCTGCTTACCATCTAGAGTGCAATTTTTTTATCAAAAAAAAGTTTTTTTTCCTAAAAAATCCTCAAACACTATCACTGAAGAAAAAAAATACACCAACAAAGATAGTCACAATGTTACCCAAACCAACAAACAATGAAAACTAAAACAAGAAAAAGAAGAACAAAAAAGTAGAGATGAAGACTAACAAAGTAAAAAAAACCGACAAAGTAAAAAGGAATCTAACCTAACCTAAACTAAACCTGAAATATTAAAAAAAAAACTAGGTTAGGTTAGGCTTGCTTAAGCACATGTGTCGTTGTCAAAGACCTTGCTGTAACCTTTACCTAACTTAACCTAACTTAAACTTAACCTAAAACAATAAAAAAAAAGTAAGGTTAGGTTAGTTTCTCTGTTAACCATCTAAGGTGCCATGATTTTAGTCAATCAAAAAAACGTTTTTTTCCCAACTTTGGAGTTTTTTTTCATAAGGTTCTCAAACAATAGAACTTGAGAAAAAAAAACACCGACAAAGATAGTCACAATGTTACTTAAACCAACAAAAACCAAAAGAAGAAGAACAATAACAAGAAGATAAAGACGGACAAAGTAAAGAAGACGGACAAAGTAGAAAAGAACCTAAACTAACCCTAGAACAATTAAAAAAAAGTTAGGTTAGGTTGGGTCCGGTTAAACACATGTGTCGTCGTCAAAAACCTTGCTGTAACGTCAATGTAACTTAGCCTAATTTAAACTAAATTTGAAACAGTAAAAAAAAGTAAGGTTAAGTTATGTTATGTTTTCTGCTAACCATCTAAGGTGCCATGTTTTTAGTCTACCAAAAAATGTTTTGGAGTCTTTTTTCCAACAGATCCTCAAACACTACCACTGAAAGAAAAAAAAAGATATCGACAACATAACCTAACCTAAACAAACCCTAGAACATTAAAAAAAAAAGTTAAGTTAGGTTAGGTTTTCTGCTAACCATCTAAGTGCAATGTTTTTTAGTTTGATTCTAACTTTGCGTCTTTTTTCAAAAAATCCTCAAACACTACTCCTTACAGAAAAAATCACACCGACAAAGATAGTCACAATGTTAACCAAACTAACAAGAAAGAAGAACAAATACAAAAAGAAAAAGAACAAAAAAAGACAAAATAAAAAAGACAAAGAAAGTAAAGAAAAACTTAACCTAACCTAAACTAATTCTAAAACATTGAAAAAAGGTTAGGTTAGTTTAAGTTAGGTCCAGTTAAACAAATGTATTGTTGTCAAAGACACAAAAAGAGATCAAAACGGACGAAGTGAAGAAGACGGACAAAGTGGAGAAGAACCTAACCTAACCTAAACTAACTTTGACACATTAAAAAAAAGTTAGGTTAAGTTAGGATAAGTTAGGTTAGGTTCTCTGCTAACCATCTAAGTGCAATGTTTTTAGTTTGGTTCTAACTTTGCGTCTATTTTCAAAAAATCCTCAAACACTATTCCTGCAGAAAAAAAAAACACCGACAAAGATAGTCACAATGTTAGCCAAACCAACATGAAAGAAGAACAAATACAAAAAAGAAAAAAACAAAAAAAAACAAAGTGAATAAGACGAACAAAGTAAAAAAAAACCTAACCTAACCTAAACTAACCCTAAAACATTGAAAAACAGGTTAGGTTAGTTTAAGTTAGGTCCAGTTAAACAAATGTATTGTTGTCAAAGACACAAAAAGAGATCAAAGCGGACGAAGTAAAGAAGACGGATAAAGTAGAGAAGAACCTAACCTAACCTAAACTAACTTTGAAACATTAAAAAAAAGTTAGGTTAGGTTAGGTTAAGTTAGGTTAGGTTCTCTGCTAACCATCTAAGTGCAATGTTTTTTAGTTTGGTCCTAACTTTGCGTCTTTTTTCAAAAAATCCTCAAACACTTCTCCTGCAGAAAAAAAAACACCGACAAAGATAGTCACAATGTTAGCCAAACCAACATAAAAAAAGAACAAAGACAAAAAGAAAAAGAACAAAAAAAACAAAGTAAAAAAGACGAAGAAAGTAAAGAAAAACCTAACCTAACCTAAACTAACCCTAAAACATTAAAAAAAAAACGTTAGGTTAGTTTAAGTTAAGTCTAGTTAAACAAATGTGTTGTTGTCAAAGGCACAAAAAGAGATAAAAACGGACGAAGTGAAGAAGACGGACAAAGTGAAAAAAAACCTAACCTAACCTAAACTAACTTTGAAACATTAAAAAAAAGTTAGGTTAGGTTAGGTTAAGTTAGGTTAGGTTCTCTGCTAATCATCTAAGTGCAATGTTTTTTAGTTTGGTCCTAACTTTGCGTCTTTTTTTCAAAAAATTCTCAAACACTATTCCTGCAGAAAAAAAAACACCGACAAAGAAAGTTACAATGTTAGCCAAACTAACAAGAAAGAAGAACAAATACAAAAAGAAAAAGAACAAAAAAAGACAAAGTAAAAAAGACGAAGAAAGTAAAGAAAAACCTAACCTAACCTAAACTAATTCTAAAACGTTGAAAAAAAGGTTAGGTTAGTTTAAGTTAGGTCCAGTTAAACAAATGTGTTGTTGTCAAAGACACAAGTAGAGATAAAAACGGACGAAATGAAGAAGACAGACAAAGTGGAGAAGAACCTAACCTAACCTAAACTAACTTTGAAACATTAAAAAAAATTAGGTTAGGTTAGGTTAGGTACGATTAAAACTAAAAAAAAGGAGAAGAACAAAAAAGAAAAAATAAAGACGGACAAAATGACAAAAACGGACAAAGTAGAGAAAAAGGAATACAAGAAAAAGAGAAACAGAAGTATTGAACGCAGCTCATAAAGCAGTTTATAAAGAGCCAAACTAAGGTGTTGGTAAAGGTTGCAAAATCTTTGCAAACAATGACCACGCACTAAAAGAATCAGCAATACTCGCCTAAATTACCTAACTTTGACAAAAAAACATAAAAAGATTTTGGGAATGTTCTTCATGGCACTAGAAATATTTCAAAAATCAAAAGATCCCAGACGGTCTATCACAAAGTGATGACGCAGCAACTCAACAAAACAATAAAATCTTTTAAAAGACAATACTCTAAAGAACTGGTACAAATGCCTAGCCAACTGACCAAGTCTCTGTGCAAGCCAAAAAAGCCTTTAAGCCAACACCGTTTTAACATTAATAGAGCCAAGGATACTCCAATAGCTAGATATACACATTTGAACAATTGGTTAAGACCGCGATACAAATAGAAACTATTTTGGGCCGACAAAAACCTATTTAGCTTAGTTTAAAATCAACAACAATCCACAATCTTGCCACTTCTGCACCAGCAAAAAACAAGTAAAGGAACAGAAAAGCAGAAAATGCCCGATTCCATCCAACAATATTAAATACCGTCAAAAACAAATAAACAGCCTAAAAAAAAAACACCAAACAAAAACGAGCTTCCAAAGACAACACCGTCAACTGCTGAACATCAAGCACCCATAAACAAAGTAGGATTAGTGAGAGAAATAATTCTACCTTGCATCAACGTGACAATTCAAGAAACGCAAATCAAAGCTTTGCCTACCCAAAGCACAACCAACAACTGGGCAAGCCAGACAAGCTGACCCAACTACAGTCATAGAAATTACGGGTGAAGTGAATACAACAGTAAAAATTAGCAACCAGTCATTCTCTTCCCCGTTACATCCAATCTAGGAGACTACGCTATGCTAAAAAAATAGTAGTTACAAGAACAAAAAATTACTATTGACTACTCCAAACAGTTTGTAGACTATATAAAAGAACGCAGATCCAGCATCTACTAGTCACAGCAGAGAAAACCAATTTGGGATACTAAAGAAATTGAGGTCTCTAACAACTTCAAGCCTGATTAACAAATCATGCCCAAGATACTGTCCAAAAACTCGGATAACAAACTAGCAGACACCAATAACAAAGATTATTTTTCAATTCTTTATTTAAAAATATTTCCTATTCTACAAGCCTATGGCTCAAAAGATTAAAATTGTCTACACTCCAAACTTTTATAAATTAAAGATTACAAAATATTTCGTATCTAAGGTATAGCAAATAAGCAATTAAAATATAAACATATTTATATTATTTAATATAATATAAAATAAACATCAAAAGTCAATCAACAATATTATCGCCCTATGTTGTTGAAATTCCTTTATAATCCTTATCCACACAATGACCTCACTTACCAATTGCTTACTCTTGATGCAATTAAACTTACAGAACACTTCCAGGTATAATCTACTTATGTCCTAAACTAAAACCGACCCATGACAAATTATCCGGGTACTGTATAAATTTGCAAGCAGCGCGGGTGCTTTATGTAATATGATGCTCCAATATATCAGTTGGAAACAGTTGCCCAAATGAAATATGGTCCATGTACATAGCTTCAACAACGTGCGCCATATTCATATATTTAAACATACATAGACACACGTGTTCATTACACGTGAAAACTCGGAAAAGCAAGCTTATTTATGTGAAGCAAATTATTGAAATTTAACTATATTTAGTTAATCAGATTATTTTTTAATTATAAAAATTTATCATATTTAACTAAGCATAAATTGAAATTGAAATGGATAACCCTTTGATCTCATACAAAATTTAAAAGCTGATTGGTTGCTCAACATCCACAAAGCTTAACTTTTAGTCCCAACTGCAGGAAAACTAAACTGGAGTTGTTGCTACCCAAAACCTTTTGAAATGTATCATAATTAGCGGCTTGTTATCATTCAGTTTAGTCGCTGCTGTTCGCAAATCCCTGTACGTGGCAGGACTAGACAATGCAAAGTGGATCTTCACCTTAGACGTTGCGGAATTAAATCGTCTGGGGAAACTATTTCCGACATATGCATACCATACACGACATATGCTAATTAATTTAATAATTAATGGTATTATGTTTATGTTTGAATTAGTCACGATTACTGAGTGTTTTTAGGTTAATTAATTAGTTAAATGGAGTTGATTGTTTTCTGAAAAATGATGTTTGCCGCCAGTGCGAGGGCGATTTCGCGCATGAGTTATTATTACATGGTGCTGGCTTTATTTCTTTCATGTTGATGCATGTAGTGGAAAATGTTTCTATTTGTTTTTATGTGTATAAAACTAAACATAATTTATTGCTAAAATGTCATTTATTAAATTTAATTTGTAATAATAATAGTTTGGCTATTGTACTAAATATTTGTAAAAATTAATAATTGCAAATGCAAGTTTGCGCTTAATTAACACTAGTAGCATCCGGTTATACAATAAATCATACTAAGTGCAGCAAGATTAAATTTTTTAATGTACATATTTTTAATTGTGATTTTTAATAACTTGGTCTCAGGGCTACACTGTTTACTATAAAAAATTATGTTTTTGCTTGATTTATGGATTGGAAAGTGATGCATTTTAGGGCAAAAAAATTATTTGCAAAGGTTCTGAGAAGGATCTTAGCATTAAAGTATTTCTTAGCTGTAATGTGCAAGATACAATGCCAAAATTGAAATCATTAGCATTAAAGCATTATACGTAACAGCCGTTAAGAGCACGTTGTGCACTGGCATTTAATTCTACATGTGTTCTATGGGTAACTTTGTTATTTTAAGTGTTACAAAGTTAGTTAAATTAGCAAAGTTGAGCAGAATTTTTAGAAAAACGTAATACTTTTAATAAATTTGACATAATACTTTAATTTTTTTAATTATTACAAACAAACTTTTTTTTAATTTAACTATATATACCTGACTTCCTATAGTAGTGTGGCCAATAAATTAACGTCAATTGTGACTAAACCTCACTCATTTACCTAATATTTAGATGCGTATTCAGGAAACTTGGTTTTTTTAAAGCTCAGGTTGAGATTGATTATTTCATTTCTAGCATATCTAGGCAAGTTGCTGCCTGCACCAGTTATTAAAGTTCTTAGTGCTCATTTACTTTTTGCGGCCCATATATTAATTTATTTTGTGCAATTAGCATCTAGACATAGTACTTTTAATACCAGAACATTTGCAATTACGCAATTTTAAAACAAATAACAGGCTTTAACATTTAAAGGATCATTTAATTAACACAACTTTAAAGTATATTTTGATATCAATCTGTTAATAATTGCTCATTACAATTGAAATGTGTTCTAATTAGTTAATATAAATAAACCTTAACGTTACAACAAACAAATTTGGATAGTTAACAAAACATTGAATGTTGTTAATAAATTATTTGCACTGCAAGGACATTACAAGCGTATGAATAGTTAAACATTATTGCGGCTCCAATATCTTCTCATCAGTGCTAGCCGCCGAAAGAAACGTTTTGCATTATTCAGCATTAAGGCCGCAGGAACGCCATTCATCAAGGCCGTTTTATAAATAATGCCGGAGTCGACATGTCCCCGGCGAATTATAAATTTCCTACTGTCTCGAGCAAAAATTATAAAATGTAAGAAAAATTAGTTCGACCCAATATCAAAAAAATAAATTACAAAACATAAATCATCCAAAATGAAATTTTAAAATTAATAATTAATCTTTTTACATATAAAACAATTCATTCCTTTCATTCGACCCCATTATTATTATAGCTATAGTTCCCGATCATAATTTTGTAGACAATATATTTAATGAAACTTAGACGCCGTATAGTTTTAGTATGCGGCAATTAAATGCCTCCGAACATAGTGAGAAACTCCTGCGAGGCGCAAACCCCGCCTGATATTAAATCGTTTTAATGTGCTCCCGGCGCGGCCACCAAAATGTTGATGCAATTTATTATACGGGGGGTGCCCATAAAATAGTTCTGGCCGAACAACAAATATGCTTTTTATCACCGACACGTGCAATGGAGTGGGTGCTAAATATTACAAAATCTTCAGTTTTGTCGCGTTAAACAATGTTTAATTTTGCTAAAATTTATTCAATATATTAATGCGTGCCATAATTAATCGCATGCCTATACATTTACATTGCATTAAACATTGGTCACAAATCATGGAGCTGCAGATACATTAAATGCGGTTGCAATGTGTACGCTTTTGATTAAAATTTTGTTTTGATTAAAGCGATGCATTAGTAATTACACTATGCAACATTCTGCCAAGTTAAGTAAGCGCATTAAAGGTAGCTGCAAGTTTGTTTTGCCACTTGGGTGAAATAATAATTCATAAACTATATTAAATTGATGAATATAAACAAGTTATCTTAACTAATGCTTAAATAAATACAAATTGTTTAAACGAGTTAATAATTTGATTTGTTTAATAAATTGTTGACAAATTTTGATAAAATATTAATTTTTCTTTGTATTCAATTGCGACTCACTAAATTAAAGGTTATTTTAAAACTGCCGTGTCAATTTTATTAAATTTTATAAAGATGGTAGTACTAATTATAGACTTTATTGTTGTCAAATTTGATAAAAATCCAATGTATGGTTATGAGGCTGTTTTTTTTATTTGTTAACATTTCAGTCTTGATTGTTAAGAGATCATTTTTTTTAAGGTTATGTCAAATATGTTGTATTAATTTTAATAGTTTTTTTTATAGTTGGTTGCACTAATATTAAGCTGCATTGTTGCCAAATTTTATTAAAATCCAATGTATAATTTTGAAGTTATTATTTTTTTTTTTTTAATTAAGTAATTTGAGGTTATGCAAAAATTTCCGTATCAATTTTAATTAATTTTATACAGTTAGCAGTACCGATACTGAGCTGCATTGTTGCTAAATTAAGTTAAAATTTAATGTGAAGCTTAGAAATAATGATGATTTTTTTAATTTATTAACATTTCAACACATTATTTTTGAGGTTATGTCACAATTGTCGTATCGATTTTATTACATTTTTTATAGTTGGTGATACTGATATTTTTCTGCATTGTTGCCAAATTTCATTAAAATCCAATGTACAGTTTTAAAGTTATTAATTTTTGCAAATTCAGTAACATTCTTGTTCTGATTGTACAGAAATCATTATTTTTGAGGTTATGCACAATTTATCGTATCGATTTTAATACATTTTATACAGTTGGTAGTACTAATATTTAACTGCATTGTTGCCAAATTTTATTAAAATCCCATGTATAATTTTAAAGATATGGTATTTTTTTTACAGTTAACACTTTAATAGTTAAAGATAACGGATCACTCAATTGTCGTATCAATTGTATTACTTTCTTTATAATTGGTAATACTAATATTTATCTGCATTTTGTCAAATTTCATTAAAATCCAATGTACAATTTTAAAGTTAATAATTTTTGCAAATTCAGTAACATTCCAGTACTGATTGTACTGAGATCATTATTTTTAAGGTTATGCAAAATTTAGCGTATCAATTTTAATACGTTTTATACAGTTGGTAGTATTGATGTTTAACTGCATTGTTGCCAAATTTCAATAAAATCCAATGTATAGTTTTAAAGATATGATTTTTTTTTCAACACTTGACACTTTAGTAGTTGAAGGTAGCAAGTCACTCAATTTGAGGTTATGTTAAAATTGTCGTATCAATTGTATTATTTTCTTTATAATTGGTAATACTAATATTAATCTGCATTTTTGTCAAAATTCATTAAAATCCAATGTACAGTTATAAAAGTATTAATTTTTGTAAATTTAGTAACATTCCAATACTGATTGTACTAAAGTAATTATTTTGGAGGTTATGCAAAATTTATCGTATTTATTTTATTATGTTTTATGCAGTTGGTAGTACTGATATTTAACTGTATTGTTGCAAAATTTTGTCAAAATCCAATGTATAGTTTTAAAGATATGATATTTTTTTCAACACTTGACACTTTAGTAGTTGAAGGTAGCAAGTCACTCAATTTGAGGTTATGTTAAAATTGTCGTATCAATTGTATTATTTTCTTTATAATTGGTAATACTAATATTAATCTGCATTTTTGTCAAAATTTATTAAAATCCAATGTACAGTTTTAAAAGTATTAATTTTTGTAAATTTAGTAACATTCCAATACTGATTGTACTGAGATCATTATTTTTAAGGTTATGCAAAATTTAGCGTATCAATTTTAATACGTTTTATACAGTTGGTAGTATTGATGTTTAACTGCATTGTTGCCAAATTTCATTAAAATCTAATGTATAGTTTTAAAGATATGATATTTTTTTCAACACTTGACACATTAGTAGTTGAAGGTAGCAAGTCACTCAATTTGAGGTTATGTTAAAATTGTCGTATCAATTGTATTATTTTCTTTATAATTGGTAATACTAATAGTAATCTGCATTTTTGTCAAAATTCATTAAAATCCAATGTACAGTTTTAAAAGTATTAATTTTTGTAAATTTAGTAACATTCCAGTACTGATTGTACTAAAGTCATTATTTTGGAGGTTATACAAAATTTATCGTATTTATTTTATTATGTTTTATGCAGTTGGTAGTACTGATATTTAAATATTTTGTTGCCAAATTTTGTTAAAATCCAATGTATAGTTTTAAAGATATGATTTTTTTTTTCAACACTTGACACTTTAGTAGTTGAAGGTAGCAAGTCACTCAATTTGATGTTATGTTAAAATTGTCGTATCAATTGTATTATTTTTTTTATAATTGGTAATACTAATATTAATCTGCATTTTTGTCAAAATTTATTAAAATCCAATGTACAGTTTTAAAAGTATTAATTTTTGTAAATTTAGGAACATTCCAATACTGATTGTACTAAAGTCATTACTTTGGAGGTTATGCAAAATTTATCGTATTTATTTTATTATGTTTAATGCAGTTGGTAATACTGATATTTAACTATATTGTTGCCAAATTTCGTTGAAATCCAATGTATAGTTTTAAAGATATGATATTTTTTTCAACACTTGACACTTTAGTAGTTGAAGGTAGCAAGTCACTCAATTTGAGGTTATGTTAAATTTGTCGTATCAATTGTATTATTTTCTTTATAATTGGTAATACTAATATTAATCTGCATTTTTGTCAAAATTCATTAAAATCCAATGTACAGTTTTAAAAGTATTAATTATTGTAAATTTAGTAACATTCCAATACTGATTGTACTAAAGTAGTTATTTTGGAGGTTATGCAAAATTTATCGTATTTATTTTATTATGTTTTATGCAGTTGGTAGTACTGATATTTAACTGTATTGTTGCCAAATTTCGTTAAAATCCAATGTATAGTTTTAAAGATATGATATTTTTTCAACACTTGACACTTTAGTAGTTGAAGGTAGCAAGTCACTCAATTTGAGGTTATGTTAAAATTGTTGTATTAATTGTATTATTTTCTTTATAATTGGTTATACTAATACTAATCTGCATTTTTGTTAAAATTCATTAAAATCCAATGTACAGTTTTAAAAGTATTAATTTTTGTAAATTTAGTAACATTCCAATACTGATTGTACTGAGATCATTATTTTTAAGGTTATGTAAAATTTAGCGTATCAATTTTAATACGTTTTATACAGATGGTAGTATTGATGTTTAACTGCATTGTTGCCAAATTTCAATAAAATCCAATGTATAGTTTTAAAGATATGATATTTTTTTCAACACTTGACACTTTAGTAGTTGAAGGTAGCAAGTCACTCAATTTGAGGTTATGTTAAAATTGTCGTATCAATTGTATTATTTTCTTTATAGTTGGTAACAATGATATTTTTCTGCATTGTTGTCAAATTTTATTAAAATTTCACGTACAATTTTAAAGTTAATAATTTTTGCAAATTCAGTAACATTTCAGTACTGATTGTACTAAGATCATTATTTTTAAGGTTATGTAAAATTTAGCGTATCAATTTTAATACGTTTTATACAGATGGTAGTATTGATGTTTAACTGCATTGTTGCCAAATTTCAATAAAATCCAATGTATAGTTTTAAAGATATGATATTTTTTTCAACACTTGACACTTTAGTAGTTGAAAGTAGCAAGTCACTCAATTTGAGGTTATGTTAAAATTGTCGTATCAATTGTATTATTTTCTTTATAATTGGTAATACTAATATTAATCTGCATTTTTGTCAAAATTTATTAAAATCCAATGTACAGTTTTAAAAGTATTAATTTTTGTAAATTTAGTAACATTCTAATACTGATTGTACTGAGATCATTATTTTTAAGGTTATGTAAAATTTAGCGTATCAATTTTAATACGTTTTATACAGATGGTAGTATTGATGTTTAACTGCATTGTTGCCAAATTTCAATAAAATCCAATGTATAGTTTTAAAGATATGATATTTTTTTCAACACTTGACACTTTAGTAGTTGAAAGTAGCAAGTCACTCAATTTGAGGTTATGTTAAAATTGTCGTATCAATTGTATTATTTTCTTTATAATTGGTAATACTAATATTAATCTGCATTTTTGTCAAAATTTATTAAAATCCAATGTACAGTTTTAAAAGTATTAATTTTTGTAAATTTAGTAACATTCTAATACTGATTGTACTGAGATCATTATTTTTAAGGTTATGTAAAATTTAGCGTATCAATTTTAATACGTTTTATACAGATGGTAGTATTGATGTTTAACTGCATTGTTGCCAAATTTCAAGAAAATCCAATGTATAGTTTTAAAGATATGATATTTTTTTCAACACTTGACACATTAGTAGTTGAAGGTAGCAAGTCACTCAATTTGAGGTTATGTTAAAATTGTCGTATCAATTGTATTATTTTCTTTATAATTGGTAATACTAATATTAATCTGCATTTTTGTAAAAATTTATTAAAATCCAATGTACAGTTTTAAAAGTATTAATTTTTGTAAATTTAGTAACATTCTAATACTGATTGTACTGAGATCATTATTTTTAAGGTTATGTAAAATTTAGCGTATCAATTTTAATACGTTTTATACAGATGGTAGTATTGATGTTTAACTGCATTGTTGCCAAATTTCAATAAAATCCAATGTATAGTTTTAAAGATATGATATTTTTTTCAACACTTGACACTTTAGTAGTTGAAAGTAGCAAGTCACTCAATTTGAGGTTATGTTAAAATTGTCGTATCAATTGTATTATTTTCTTTATAATTGGTAATACTAATAGTAATCTGCATTTTTTTTAAAATTCATTAAAATCCAATGTACAGTTTTAAAAGTATTAATTTTTGTAAATTTAGTAACATTCCAGTACTGATTGTACTAAAGTCATTATTTTGGAGGTTATGCAAAATTTATCGTATTTATTTTATTATGTTTTATGCAGTTGGTAGTACTGATATTTAACTATATTGTTGCCAAATTTCGTTAAAATCCAATGTATAGTTTTCAAGATATGATATTTTTTCAACACTTGACACTTTAGTAGTTGAAGGTAGCAAGTCACTCAATTTGAAGTTATGTAAAAATTGTCGTATCAATTGTATTATTTTCTTTATAATTGGTAATACTAATATTAATCTGCATTTTTGTCAAAATTCATTAAAATCCAATGTACAGTTTTAAATGTATTAATTTTTGTAAATTTAGTAACATTCCAATACTGATTGTACTAAAATAATTATTTTGGAGGTTATGCAAAATTTATCGTATTTATTTTATTATGTTTTATGCAGTTGGTAGAACTGATATTTAACTATATTGTTGCCAAATTTCGTTAAAATCCAATGTATAGTTTTCAAGATATGATATTTTTTCAACACTTGACACTTTAGTAGTTGAAGGTAGCAAGTCACTCAATTTGAAGTTATGTAAAAATTGTCGTATCAATTGTATTAATTTCTTTATAATTGGTAATACTAATATTAATCTGCATTTTTGTCAAAATTCATTAAAATCCAATGTACAGTTTTAAAAGTATTAATTTTTATAAAATTTAGTAACATTCCAGTACTGATTGTACTAAAGTCATTATTTTGGAGGTTATGCAAAATTTATCGTATTTATTTTATTATGTTTTATGCAGTTGGTAGTACTGATATTTAACTGTATTGTTGCCAAATTTCGTTAAAATCCAATGTATAGTTTTAAAGATATGATATTTTTTTCAACACCTGACACTTTAGTAGTTGAAGGTAGCAAGTCACTCAATTTGAGGTTATGTAAAAATTGTCGTATCAATTGTATTATTTTCTTTATAATTGGTAATACTAATATTAATCTGCATTTTTGTCAAAATTCATTAAAATCCAATGTACAGTTTTAAAAGTATTAATTTTTATAAAATTTAGTAACATTCCAGTACTGATTGTACTAAAGTCATTATTTTGGAGGTTATGCAAAATTTATCGTATTTATTTTATTATGTTTTATGCAGTTGGTAGTACTGATATTTAACTGTATTGTTGCCAAATTTCGTTAAAATCCAATGTATAGTTTTAAAGATATGATATTTTTTTCAACACTTGACACATTAGTAGTTGAAGGTAGCAAGTCACTCAATTTGAGGTTATGTTAAAATTGTCGTATCAATTGTATTATTTTCTTTATAATTGGTAATACTAATATTAATCTGCATTTTTGTCAAAATTCATTAAAATCCAATGTACAGTTTTAAAAGTATTAATTTTTATAAAATTTAGTAACATTCCAGTACTGATTGTACTAAAGTCATTATTTTGGAGGTTATGCAAAATTAATCGTATTTATTTTATTATGTTTTATGCAGTTGGTAGTACTGATATTTAACTGTATTGTTGCCAAATTTCGTTAAAATCCAATGTATAGTTTTAAAGATATGATATTTTTTTCAACACTTGACACTTTAGTAGTTGAAGGTAGCAAGTCACTCAATTTGAGGTTATGTTAAAATTGTCGTATCAATTGTATTATTTTCTTTATAATTGGTAATACTAATATTAATCTGCATTTTTGTCAAAATTTATTAAAATCCAATGTACAGTTTTAAAAGTAATAATTTTTGTAAATTTAGTAACATTCCAATACTGATTGTACTGAGATCATTAATTTTAATACGTTTTATACAGTTGGTAGTATTGATGTTTAACTGCATTGTTGCCAAATTTCATTAAAATCTAATGTATAGTTTTAAAGATATGATATTTTTTTCAACACTTGACACATTAGTAGTTGAAGGTAGCAAGTCACTCAATTTGAGGTTATGTTAAAATTGTCGTATCAATTGTATTATTTTCTTTATAATTGGTAATACTAATAGTAATCTGCATTTTTGTCAAAATTCATTAAAATCCAATGTACAGTTTTAAAAGTATTAATTTTTGTAAATTTAGTAACATTCCAGTACTGATTGTACTAAAGTCATTATTTTGGAGGTTATGCAAAATTTATCGTATTTATTTTATTATGTTTTATACAGTTGGTAGTACTGATATTAAACTGTATTGTTGCCAAATTTTGTTAAAATCCAATGTATAGTTTTAAAGATATGATATTTTTTCAACACTTGACACTTTAGTAGTTGAAGGTAGCAAGTCACTCAAGTTGAGGTTATGTCAAAATTGTCGTATTAATTTTAATACCATTTATACAATTAGTAGCAGTAGTATTTGGTTGCATAACTGCCAATTTTATATTAAAATTTAATGTTTTGTTTTAAAGATATGAGATTTTATTAACACTCGATACTTTATTAGTTGAAGGTAGCTGATCACTAAATTAGAAGTTACATCAAATTTGTTGTATTGATTTTAGTAACATTTATACAGTTGATAGTAGTAATGTTTGGCTGCATTGTTGCAAAACTAGGTTAAAATCTACTGTAGAGTTTTAAAATTATGACTTATTTTAATATCTACCAATTCACTTTTGTTTATGATGATTGGTCATAAAGTTTGAGGTTATGTCAAAATTGCCGTATTGATTTCAATCAAATTTAAATTGATACTTGTAATTTTTTTAATTTGAATTTTTGGAATATATATATATATACAACAATATATGACAGGATTACTAAAATTAAAGTAATATTTATAAAAAAATTCAAAAAATCTTACTAAAAAAATTATTGAAAATTCTGGGATAATTTCAGATCAAAATAATGAAATTAATCTTAGCAAAAATAAAATAAAAATAGTTCTGTGACCTAACTTTAGCTTAAAAATTTATTATTTTTAAAAAACTAATGTTACAAATTAAAAAAAAAAATTTCTTAAAATATAAAAACATTTTAGTTTTTAAGTTTTTTTTTTCTCAACGTATAAAAGTTTTAATTTTGGTAAATATATTACACGCCAGACTGAAAAAAATATTTTTTGATAAAAATAAATTTAAAAAAAAAAACGTGTGGGCTTATTTAAGATTAAAAATAATAACTTCTCAAGCTTTTTTCTTTCTCAATGCATAAAAATCTAAATATTAACAAAAAGTGCAAAAATAAAATAATTAAATACTATAAAGTCCTATTTTTGAAAACTATGTAACATATGCCAAGTGTACAAAAAAGTAATATTTATCAATTTTTTTTTAGTTTATAAAAATTCAAATTTTCTTTGTAGCTTAATTTCTTCAAGTTCTTAGTTTTGACTTGTTACCTCAATTTTCTCGTTTTTTAAAAGTGCTGTATACATATATGCCAAGTAAAGTAAAAAAATATTTTATCAAAAACTAAAAAAAAAAAGGTTTTGTAACATAAAAATATAAAAAATTCTCAGTTTCTTAAATGTTTATGTCAAAATTGCAAATAAAATTATATTTTCCTAAATAGTCGACATAGATTATACTTGTTTTTTAAGCTTGGTACTTTAAAAATTGTTTAGAAATTGACAGCCAATAATTTGTGTTTTAGTTTTTTTTATAAAAATAGGTGTTAAAAGAAGAGAATAATTGTGCTATTATAAGGGTTTACAAAATTAAATTTAGCAAAAAAACTCTTGAATAAAATGTTTACAAAATATCGAAAAAATAATTCGATAAGTTGTTTCTACGCAATTAGTTGAAATTTTTTTTTTTTTTTATTTAATGCTTCGTTACTTTTTTACTAAATATAATTGCAAATATTTAATCCAAAAACGAAGGCATAGAATATTGAATATAATTTAACATAAAAAATAAATAATGACTAAAACCTTATCGTTGGATATTGAGTTAGTTGGCGTTTTGTCCCATAAGACCAATATTAATCAATCAAAAACGTGTCAAAAGTTAAAAAAAAAAACGTTCACTAATATTTTTGTAGATGTGATTTTAGTATGTATGCAAAAAATACTTTTTTATAACAATACTACTAGCGGTACTTACTACTACTAGAACGCAGCGACTAAGCTCGAAAATTCTCCAAAATTTAAGAGCGCAAGACCAAAATTTGAGCAAATAAATATCTTGCTCACTGAAAAGATGCACGCTTTATTGACCCCATAAAAAAAGAGATAAAATCGTGCTCTCAACTAAGCCGGAACAACAAAAGAGCAACAATAAATATTCTAGGCTAGAATTACCATATTTATGTTTTGTCAAAAGAAGATTAAGTTTAGTGCAATTAAACACTTCTTAATAAAAATTTAGTTTCAAATGTTTTCTTTATGTTTAATCATAATTTTTAAAAATGTAACAAACAAACTAAATTTTTTTTTATCAAAAACCGTGATCCTTAAAATATAAAATATTCTCAGTTTCTTTCCTATTTAAAAAAATAAATATATGTAAGGAATGTCAGGAAATTAAAAATAATTAAAAAAAAATTCTATTGTAATCAGATTTAAAATATAAA
This sequence comes from Tachinus rufipes, assembly GCA_963932245.1. Classification (NCBI taxonomy): domain Eukaryota; kingdom Metazoa; phylum Arthropoda; class Insecta; order Coleoptera; family Staphylinidae; genus Tachinus; species Tachinus rufipes. The sequence goes on from OZ010746.1 coordinate 97,044,867, forward strand.
TATTTTTAGTTTTTAAGTTATGTGTAATTTATGCCAGACAAAAAAAGTATACAATTTTTAACAAATATTTAAAAAAAAAAACAATTTTTTACTAATTTAGGCTTTAAAATGTTAAAAATTTGAGTTTGTAAGTCCAAATTTTTAATAATAAATTTGTTTTTCAAGATTTTAAAAATAACATCAATTAGGGTCTCTCTTAAGCTAAAAATATAAAAACTCTTAGTGTTTGGGCATTTTCCTCAATGTATAAAAGACTTAATATGAAACAGCTTCTATAAACGCCAGGCATACTGAACAAAATAAGCTTTCAGGTTTTTTCTCAGTGTATCAAAGTTTTAATTTTTGGAAATCAACAGAGTATGTCAAAAAATTATTCTTAAAAAAAATTAAAAATACATTTTGAAGCTTAATTTAAGTTGTTATACATACAAAACAAAATTTTTGGAAATTGATGTAGTGCATTTGAAATAGCACAACAAAAGATTGTTGCCTATATAACAGACTCAATTTTCTACCTCACTTTTAAGGTACTAAATATACTAAACAAAATAAATTAAATTAAAATTTAAAAAAAATGACATAATTTAACCTTCAAAACATTAAAAGTTATTATTTTTTAAGCTTTTTCCTCAATGTTTAAAAAATTTAAGTCAATTTTGTATAGAAATTAATGTCATATTTGAGACTTACAAAACAATATTATTCTAAAAATCTAAAAAAAATTGTAGCCTAATTTAAACTTAAATATATAAATTACTTTTTGACCTTTTTTTCTCTGCGTTTAAAAGTTTCAATTTTAAAAAATTAGTGCAATATATGGCAATTATACTAAAAAAATTTGTTTACGACCTAATTTAAGCTAAAAAAAAAATGAAAATGTTTTAGTGTTTGTTTTAAATTATGGAAATTAATGTAAACCATGCATACTGAGCAAAATAAATTTGATAAAAAAGCTTAAATTATAAAAAATTCTTAGTTTTTTGGGCTTTTTCCTCGATGTACCATGTAATTTATTCCAAAGAAACTAAAAAATTTAAAAAAAACTCAAGTTTAAAATTATAAAAAAAAAATTTACAAGCAAAAATCTTAATTTTTAAGCTCTTTTTTTAGTCTTTTGTTCAATGTATGTATTTGACTTAACTTTTGGAAATTAATTTTATAAATTAAATTAAAGCTATTAAAAACTGAACAAACTAAATCTTATCAAAAACTAAACAAACAAAAAATGTGAGTTATATTTTTTGTGAAAATTGATGATTATGTAGTTAAATTTTTTCTTTACTGTATAAAAGTTCAAACTTTTAAAAATTAATTCAATTTATTATTAATAAAAAAAGGTTCTAAAAATAAAAATTTAAAAAAAATGTTAGTTCAAATTTTTAGAAATAAAAAATATTCTTAACAAAAATTTAAAAAAAAATGTTTTATTTTTTAGTTTTTAAAACTTTTTACAAAAAAAAACTACAAAAATAATTCTTAACATAAAAATAAAATTTAATGCAAAAATATTAAAAAAAATTTAAGTTCTTTTCAAAGTTTCGTAATTACTAAGTTTTTTAAATACATTGTTTCAAAAAATTTCAAAGTTTATTATACTCTGACACTTCTGTCAGATGTTAAGATGTTCTGTAAAATTGTAATTTGACATCTTAGGCTAGGATTATCATATTTTTGTTTTGTCAAAAAAAGTCCAAGTTTAGTGTAATTTAACACTTCTTAGAGACTCAAAACCTAATAAAAATTTAGTTTTGACATTTTTTCTTAATGTTTTATAAACACAATTTTTAAAAATAAATATCAAAGTTGCAACAATACAAAAAAAATATCAAAAGTTAAAAAAAAAAAATATTTTGATCAAATTTATGCTTTAAAATATAAAAAAATCTTAGTTTTTTGAGCTCATTCATAAATGTAACGCGGCTGTGCTACGGCAGAATTTGAATTATGTTCGATCGTTTGGCAGGGTCGTCGAAAACGCGCTGCAGTAGCAATGCAACGTACCTCAATCAGCTTGCTACGTATATTTGCTAGTTTCAGATGGTTTGACGAGTGCTCGGCGCGTGCTCAGCTATCTGCGTCATTAGATTGTCAAGAATACAAAAATTTATAAAAAACTTTAAAAAAAATTATTGTAATGCAGGCTTAAAGCTTTTCCTTATTTTGTTACCGTCTTAGTTTTTGGAAATTTATGGAATATTAGGCTGACAAACAAAAAATATTGTAGTTTAACTCAAGGTTAAAAATATGAAAAAATATTAGTTTTTATGCTTTTTTCTTAAAGTTTTATAGCCCAAATTTTTAGATTTTAATGCAATTTTTAACAAAACTTTTAAAAAAAATTTAGGTTTGTTTCTCAATTCCAAATTTTTGAAAATGTAAGATATGCCAGACATACTTATATAACATCAATTTGAATCTTAATTTAAGCTTAAAAATACTTTTTAAGGCTTTTTTTCAATAAATAAAAGACTAAATTTATAGAAACAGATGCAATAAAGAATTCATGCTAAAAATTTAAAAAAAAAAATTTTTTAAAGCTTTTTCTTTGGTGTACCAAAATTTTTATTTTTAAAAAAATTAACAAAAATATTTTTAACAAAAATTAAAAAAATATACATTTTTGTTTCAATTTAAGTTGATATACACACAAAATCATTTTTTTTTTTAAATTGAAGTAGGTTATGCTATGCTAACTGAAAAATATAACTATTTTAGAAAATAAAAAAACTCTTTTGTCGCTTATTTCAGGTTTAAAAATTTTAAAAAGTTCTTTTTTTAATTTGATGTTATATACAAAGTATATACAAAAACAGATTTATTGATCGTATTGATACAAATGCTTATAATTCTTCAAAATACTTTCCCCCTGCATCAATACACTTTTGGAGACGTGTCTGCTATGTTTTCTACAAACTCCCAATGCTTTTCTTTCAGCTCTCTCTTCAAAAAAAAAAAGTTGCATACTAAGTTAGGACTGTAAAGAAGCTAGAAGTTCACCAAGGTGTTGCTTTGGGCCCGAAAGTTGGTAACAATGACGGCTGTTTGGCTGAAGGCATTGTAATAGAAGAACTTGACCGCGTCTTTGATGTCAGCCCTCACGCGCGCAATCCAGCGTTTTAAAAGTTGAGTTGACATTTTCTCTTTGCGGTACAAACTCAAAATGAACAATTTTTTGACGTTAAAAAAGATTTTTTGATGCAAAACTTGCTTATTTGCGCTTTCTTGGGGCGAGAGGGAGATGTGAGCTACGTGCTGCTCTGTCTTTTCGGTCCTGGCCAAACATTCAAGTTTCGTGTCTAATTACGATAGAGTTAAGAAAATCCGGTTTATTTTGAACCAAATCCGAAAATTCTTAGCAGCGCAAAATCGCGCCATGTCGAAAAACACACTTCACGCGGAAACACGTCTTTCTGCTCAGAACAGTCAAAGCAAGTTGGCATTCGGCTGCGTTGAAAGAGCAGATCTTCTACCACATTTCCCGACCGGTTTTACCAGTCGCGTCACAATAAAATGATGTGCATTACTTTCATAATAAACATATATAATTTTTTGCATCACGCTTAAGGTACAAAGCTGCATCATTATGGTTACAAACTATGGCATACTGAACAAAATAAAACTAATCAAAAACAAAACAAAAATAGTGGCATAATTTAAGTTTTAAAATATTAAACAATTTCTTTTTAAATGTATTAAAGTTCAAATTTTTTTAAACTAATGTAATATTTGCCAAACATACCAACAAAAACTTTTAGTTTTTCAACTTTTCTTTAACGTATAAAAATTTAAATTTTAAAAAACTAAAGCAATATATGCCAGTCGTACTAAAAAAATAATCAAAAACTAAAAAAATAATTTCAGGCCTAATTTAGAGTAAAAAATATGAAAAATTCTTACAAAAATTTAAAAAAAAAATTGTGGTCTCATTTAAGCTTAAAAATATTAAAAATGAACAGCTTTTTTTGATGTATAAAATTTTTTTAATGGGGACAATATATACTAGTTAAAAAATAAATTTTTTAACAAAAATTAAAAAAAAAAGTTTAAAAAACTAAATAAATAACTCTTAACAAAAAAATTAAATCAATAAAAGATTTAATTTTTTATATACACTAGCCAGCAAAATTAACGCACTACTATTTATTTTAAATTATTTTAAAAAATTTATTTAAAAATAACAATATTTTTTTAAATTTTAAACTGCTATAGTACACACATTTTAAATTTATACAGTTGGTTTTTTTTTATAGAAATCTGTTTATCTTATCTTTATTTTGTTAGAATTCAGATCAAATTTGAATTAACATACCTTTTTCTTAGGTTTTATTGCTAAAATTTATCATTTGCACTGAAAATTTACATTTGTGAGGTACAGTGAAGTAAAGTGTTTATTATCCGTTTCCCGTATGATAGAACTTTATAAGAAACAAGTCAGCATTTAAGAAGATCTGGTCAAGGCAGACATCGCATAACTACGCAAGTTCAAGACCGTTTTTTAAGAGTTTTTGCTTTAAAACAACTTTAGATTTTTAACTGATACTGTTTGTCAACGCCTAGCTAAATCTGATTTGAGACTAAAAATCCCAGCGCGAGAACCAGCTTTGACCTCAGAGCATTGTAGAACAAGGTTAAATATTGCTAAAGTACACATCGATTAGGCTGATAAAGATTGGAAAAGAGTTTTTTGGTCAGATAAAAGCAGATATTGTTTCTACTACTCAGATAGACGTATAAGAGTTTATCGAAGATTAAATGAAAAATATGCCCAATGTAACTTCCAAAACACCAGATTATTTGGTGAAGGGTCAGTTATGTTTTGGGGAGGAATTTCTTTAACTGCTCGTACTAACTTGGTGGTTATTAATAATGACAGTTTAACAGCAGATAGATACATAAAGGAGATACTGCAAAAACATGTGATACCATTTGGCCCATTTGTTTCAGCAAGATAATGCTAGACCGCATGTTGCTCAGATTGTGCAAAATTATTTTAATGAGGTTGGAGTTAAAACTATGGATCGGCCATCAAACAGTCCTAATCTTAACCCAATTGAGAATGTTTGGGACATGATCTACTGCCATTTTCACAAACTTCCTAACCCTCCTAACACTTTGAATGGGCTTACAGGAGATATTGGAATAATTTAGATGAAAACAAAATAAGGCCCGTAATTTTAAGCATGAATAATTGCTGCCGTGTTGTTATTTAAAATACCAGTTATTAATTATTTTTAACTAAAGTTAATAATTTTTTTTTTTTTTTTTAATTTTCTTGTTTTTTTTTTCTTTATTTTTTTCTTACCGTTATTTGGAATTTTATCTTTTGTTAATACCCTTATGAAGTTAGAATAAGAATATACTAAATTAAAACATAAAAATATTTATCAAAATATAGTAGTGGTGCGTAAATTTTGCTGGCCAGTGTATAATACTTTCAGATATAGTTTTATAAAAAAATTAAACAAAATTAATAATAAATACTATTTTTTTGCATCTTCTTTAATGTTTTCGTATAGCAAATGTTTTAGACCAATAATTATAAAAATTTTGATTTTTTTAAATTTCTTTGATGAGGTTTTTATTATGACTTAATTGCAAACCAAACAGATACAACTTTTTTTTTTTAATATTAAAAATATTTTTAAAATTTATATTATTTATATGTTTTTTTGATCTAAATCAAGTTTTTACAAAATTGTGGCATCAGTAGACAAGGTAGCTAATATTAGCTTTAGCTTTGTTAAACATTTGTTTCCGGCTTTGTCAACAAAGTAAAAGGTTTTTTTTTTATAAACATTATATATGTATATACAACAACTTAGTACTTATAGAAAACTATAAAGAGAAGATTTGGAAGCAAATAAATGAATTAATCAACCGCAAAAGAACTAGATCGGTCATTTGAGGCCAACATTCTAATATTCAAAGCCAGTTTTCTAGCATTCAAAACGACGATTCTAGTATTGAGTAGACAAATTTTTGAATTATCTTTGCTTACTTGAACTCTTTAAAATACCTTAGTCAAACCTATTCTAAACGCAAAAAAGCTAAATGTTGCTTTTAAGAACTGGTGACCCAAACTCCCTGTAAATGTTTAACTTGTACCTAAAAAATAAAAGTCTAATTTTAAAAAAATTTAAAAATCTTTATTTTTGACAGGCAAATTGTTTAAACTATCAAAAATTTTAAAAAAAGTTTTTTTTTATTATGTATATCAAAGTTCTAATTTTTAATAATTGGTGCAATTTATGCTAAACAAACTAAAATATAATTTTTATCAAAAATTTAAAAATAATTTTTTGTTGATTAAGTTAAAAATACTTAGTTTTTAATCTTTTCCTTAGTGTATCAAAGTTTTTATTTTTCTAAATCAATCAAATACTGCAATTTAAAAAAATACTTATTTTTTAAAGCTTTTGTATAAAAAAAATAATTAAGAAAAAAATTTAAAAAAAACAGATAAAAATATAAAAAACTTTTACTTTTTAAGCTTTTTTTAATGTATCTTTAGTTTTAAAAATAATTGTAGTCTTTCCAAACATAATAAAAAAAAATTTTTTTTTGTAGCTTACTTTAGGCTTTAAAATACGTTTTTAGTTTTTGGCTTTTCTTTCAATCTATAAAAGATTTATTTTTTAAAAATTGGCGTAATAAAGACTAAGCATACTGAACAAACTAAAGCTAAAAAAATGTATTACCTAACTTATTTAAAATTTTTAGTGTTTAAGCATTCTCCTTAATATATTAGTTCAAATTTTTGAAAATTAATTTTATATATGTCAAAAAAAAACATTAAATTTAGACTTAAAAATATAAATAACTTTTGGTTTTTGAGTTTTCTCTCAACGCATAAAATTTTTAATTTTTTAAGTTAATGTAAAATAAGATAAACTTACTAAAAATAAATTTAAAAAAAAATGTAGGGTAGTTTAAACTCAAAACAAAAATTTAGAATCAAGCTTTTTCTTACAATGCAATAATTAAAGTTTTACATTTACACGTAAAACTGAAAAATGTAATTTTTAACAAAAATTTTAAAAAATTATAATTTTAGGCTTAAAATGTATTAATGTCCAAGTTATAATTTTTGCAAATATAATCTTACTAAAAATTTAAAAAAAAAATGAGGCAAAATTTAGGATTAAAAATATAAAAAAATCAGTTAACCAACTAATTTTGATACCAAAAATGCAAAACCAACATTTAAAAAATGAAAAAAAAAAAATTCTTGTTTTTTTATACAAAAAAATTGTTGAAAAATAGGCATTATTAATTTAAGACCCCAAAAATTGTTATTGATCATATTTCTTTATGTATCAAAGGTAGATAACATAGTTTGATATAAAATGTTACAAAAATTAAAAATTATATATTCTAAATATATTTTTTTTAGTATTCTTTTTAATAATTCAAAATTTTAAAAAACTAAAGCAATATATATTAGTAAATATAATAAAAATTATAGTGAATTCGTTGTTTTTGCAATTAGGTAAAATTTAAAAAAAAAGTTAAAATTATTTCAGATTTCAACTTATTAGAAATAAAAAATATTATTAACAAAAATTAAGTTTTTAAGCTTTTTACAAAAGAAAGCTACAAAAATTATTCTTAACATAAAAAATATACAACAAAATTTTAAGTTCTTTTCAAAGTTTCTAAATTACTAAGTTTTGAATGCATTGTTTTAAAAAAATTCAAAGTTTATTATACTCTGACACTTCTGTCAAATGTTAAGATGTTCTTTAAAATTGTGATTTGACATCTTAGGCTAGGATTACCATATTTTTGTTTTGTTGAAAGAAGTTTTAGTTAAGTGAATCTTAACACTTTTTAGAGATCCAAAAATATATCAAAACCTAATCAAAATTTAGTTTTGACGTTTTTTTTTAATGTTTTATAGTCATAATTTTTAAAAATAAACATAAATTCTAAGCAACTAAAAAAAAATTTTTAAAATTAAAAAAAAAATCTATTTTGACAAATTAAAGCCTTAAAATATAAAAAAATATGTAAGATTGCCAGAAAAACAAAAATTTATAAAAAAATTAAAAAAAAATAATTGTTATTTAGGTTTAAAAATACAAATATTTGTAGTTTTTAAGCTATTTTTCTTATTTTATTACTGTCTTAGTTTTTGAAAATTTATAGAGTATTAAGCCAGCAAACAAAAAACAATGTAGCCTAATTCAAGGTTAAAAATATAAAAAAATATTGTTTTTTTTTTGCTTTTTTCTTAAAGTATTATTTTTTTTTTTAATTTTTGAAACTTAATGCAATTTATGCCAGACAAACAAAAATATATTTTTAACAAAACTTAAAAAATAAATGTTTCTCGAATCCAAATTTTTGAAAATGAAATATATGCCAGACATACTAAAAAACATCCAAATTGATGTTAATTAAGCTTAAAAATATAAAAATTCTTACTTAATTTAAGAAACAAGTGCAATAAAAAAAAATTTTTTGAGCACTAATTCAGGCTTAAAATTATAAAGAATTATATTTAAAAAAAATTTAAATATAATAAAGAATGTCAGATATATTAAAAAAAAAATTGTGGCATAATATTAAAAATTATTAATTTTTATGCTTTTTTTTACATACAAAAAAAAAATTACAAAAACAATAAAAAAGTAATATTTTGTGGCCTAATTTAAGCTTAAAAAATCGTTTTTGTTTTTCAGTTTTTTTTTCAACGTATAAAAATTCAAATGCCAGTCGTACTAAAAAAATAACCAAAAATTAAAAAAAATCAGACGTAATTTAAAATAAAAAGCTTTTTTGTCAATGTATAAAACTCTTATTTTTTTGGAAATTGATGTAATAAATGTCAAGCGTAAATTCTTAGAAATCTATATAAAGTGTGCTAAGCAAACTTCATATTTTTCATTCAGCAACCTACATATTTTACTCGTAATAGGCTTTTTGAAAAACCAAGATTGATAAATTTGTATCTTTCAACTATTCCAGAGATTACAACAACAAATGTTGAGGCTGCTTTAAAAATTCAAATTTTTCACTTATTACGTTGTTAAAAATAAAAAAATGTTTTAATAATTTTGATTTTGATACTGCAGCAGAAAATTTCACAAAAACTATTCAAAATGTTATCAAAAAATTTGTTCTTTTCTCTGTAATTAAACCAAAACAAACTTGTTTTTAATTTAGACAAAAAAAGCAGTAAATAAAAAGCAAAAATCATTTAAAAAACACATCAGTAATCGTTTCAAACAAACTAAAAAAGATTATAAGTTAGCTCGTCATTATTGTGACAACTTAATACAATCTGAAAAAGATAAGATTGACAGAAACATATCTTATCAAATTTTTCAGCTTTCTATAAACAACAAAAGAATTTATAGAAGAATGAATTCATTGCAAGGTAGTACAAAATCTTCAATATTTCCTCTTCAAAATGATCAAAACAATTAAGTTACTAATCCAAAAGAAAAAGCAGTATATTTTCCAAACCAGTTTGCATCTAACTCTATTATAAATCCTTTCATTTTTTGACAAATATTCACTAACAGTTCAGAAATGTAGAACTTAAACTTTTAAAAAAGATTTCTTTAACAATACTATCAACAAATAAAATAAACTTCCAAATTCAGTACTTTTTAAGCCACAAATATTCAAAACTCGCAACGCCAGGTTAGCCAAAACAGTGTTTTAAAAAAATTAGGTTTGTCTATTTTAAGCTGTTAACAGCAATTAAGGATTTCACAGTCCAGCCTTTATTGCATACTGCATAAAAATCTTATTTTACATTCTAATAAAATACAGCTGACGCATGAAATGTAATTATGACTTTTTTTAGAAAAAACTTATTTTTACAAAAAAAAACAACTCTATTTCACTGGGTTTGTCAATAGACAGAACTGCCGTATATAAGGTTTAAAAATTCAGAGAACAATACTTGAGAAACCTCTTTAAGCCTAATGAGTTACTGATTGGTATAAATTTTGGGTCGGCAAAGTCATAAAACTTTACTTTTTTGAGAATGACAAAATTTCTGACTTTCTTTGTCCTATATTCAACAACTTGAGCATAAACAATTTTTATTTGCAGCAAGATGATGTTAGGAACTACACAAGCCGTTTTTTCTTCAAAGCTGACAAAGTCAAGATGAGTTTTTATTTAGATATCAATTTCTACAATTTAAAGCCATCAAAGATGGGCAATTCCATTTCAAACGGACCAGAGCTGGGGGGGGGGGTGCATTGAGAAACTTGTTTATGTTTTTAATTTCTTTGTACTTTAACAATATAAAACATTTTGGATAAACTGTTATATCCACATTAATACAATCAAAATTTAAAAAGTAGCAGAAATGGCAGCAGCGGCTGTAGTTGCAGCCATCTCTTTTTCCTTCCTGTCCTTCTTGAGTACTTTCATGAACGCAACCTTGTCTTAAACAGTTTGGAATCTACCATGTACAAATTTGTATAAAGTATTAATAAACTAAAGATTAATCATTTCAAGTGCAACACGCTTACGTATGAATAAGAATAAAATTACTCGCTTCTGAAAACCCATGCAACAATCTTTAATCCTAATTGACTTCATCATAACGAGGGAAATCATCTATTGTAGTGATAGTATTTTTTGCTAAATCGTTTTTTTAGACCTTTTCATCTTTAGTGTGGATTCCAGCACCAATATGGTAGATTTTATTGTTTATTTTTGTACAATGATGGTAAATCCTTTGACCGGCACAAGCAACAGTAAATGATACGCAAAATGGATACCAAGCTCTAACTTTACACTTAAACGACTTACTTGGCAGTTTCTTTGTATGCCAACAAAGAGTTACACCCTTGTATCATTTTCTTCTTGTGATACTAATGCAATCAATCATCTTGTCTTGGTCAAATACATTAGCAACTGGAATTGGTTTTTGAAGATTCACAAACCCATTTTACTATATTTCCCATGCCACCTCCGATCAATTAAATTTCTATGATATGGGTATGTGCAATAACACAAAGAACTTTGCAATATTTAATAATCTTATTTAAATAACGTCCAATGGACTTCTTTCATGTTCATCTTGCCATTTCTTAAAAGCTTTAATAAAAACTTTTTTTTTGCTTTTCAACCAGTTTTTGTTTAAAAATTAAAAGTTTCGCTTCTCTGCACGCGTAATAGTTTTTTTTGTCAGAAGAAGGAAAGGTGGTATCCAACTTCTTGATGACCAACACTTGGGTGGGTGGCTGGGTCACTCAATTTATAATTACCAGCCACTAGTTCAAACTGTAGTGCCTAGTTACCCGCCCAGGTGTTTCTTATCAAGAAATTTAAAGTTTCTTCACCTTGTAAGCGTAAGAAGTTTTTGTCAGAGGAAGAGGTAGTAATATTCAACTTTTTGTTGACCACTAATTGAGTGAGTGGGAAGGTTACTCAGATCTTATTTATTGTGTTAAAAAATGATTAATAATCACAGCTTATTGATTATTTTTTATTTTCCGTGATGTATTTAAAATTTCAAGTAAAGGGTCAATGCCCTTCAATAAAATTGGAAATAGCAATAACAGTAATCATTGTTTATTTATATACCCACAACAAAACTAATATAAATACTAAATAATCAATAATGATACTAAGCAATTGTAATCAGCTAAAACATGTCTTACCTTTATCATTGCTCCAAGCATCACCGATTTCATCCGATCCATTGCTATAAGCATGACCCACAACACTAATATTACATATTTTCACTATTTTCCGCACTGAATTCAATAAATTTCCATTGATTTTCACTACAATTGCATCGATAAATTAATCAATATAACATACACAACCTGTCACTCAACACTGCCGTCACTGTCTGTGCTGCGGCGCAGAGTTGCCAATGCTAGGGATGTTACTTGTTACCATTCTGATATAATTAACATCACAAATATGATATTTGTAGACACATTTTGGAAACAAATACAGTTTTGTAATTGTTAAATATTGACAAACACTATTTTAAATCGTTCAATTAATTCGTTTTTGTATTTTGTATTGATAATTTTAATGACCTTATGCAGTCTGAATGTCAAGCTGTGTGGAGTGTTATATCAGCTGATTTATCGAAATATTTTTTGTGAAAATTAATGGAAATTTGTTGTGTGCAGTGCGGGAAATTGTGGAAATTAGTTATAGTACTGAATTTAATTATTTTAACGATGTGAAAAGGTTGTGTTGACGATCAACTGTAATTGCTGCAAGGAAGCCGTCAGCTGGACTTGATTAAAGTAAGGAATTGTTTTTACTGATTTGATGAGTCGACAAAAATCGTAAATTTTTTCTTAAGGATTTTATACTTTCATAAACCGATTAAATGACTACTAATATAACTTTATTACACGTTATTTAATCCAATTTAATTTAACTTAATTTAATATAAAAGGAGGGCCGCTTTTACAACCCCCAGTTAAAGCATAGTTAGGATTTGAAGGGGAATAACCCGGGGTTAACTTATCCGGTGCTCGAAGCAGTAGTTATACCTAGTATAACGCACATAACCTCGTAAGCGCCGCACATATCATATTAGTAAAAATAAATAAGGAAAAAAGTAAGGTTTGTTGCTTCAATTTTTGTCTTTTTGTCACTATCTGATTTAAACATATTTACGTTATAGAGAAGACAATATAAATTTGCTTATAAATAATTTACGGTACAATTGACGTTTTAATAGGTTATCCTAGAGAATAAACTAACTTAGCATTTGTAAAATGCTTTGCTTGTTAAACTAGGTATAACTGTGGATTAGTTTATCCGACGGTTGTAAAAGCGGCCCTAAGAAGTTTTATTTTTAATAGCAGGCTATTTGAGCAGATGTCAATTTTGAAGCTATTATCTTTTGACATTTGACAAGTAAAAACTACGCCATTATTAAAAATGGAATAATACACGCTTCAACAACGCATTGAAATTATTAAAATTCACTACAAAACCGGTGAACATTTTTCAGTCACAAGTTCGCAAAACTAAAGCACTTTTTGGTCGTCGTAAAGCACCTTCTCGGCCGGCAGTAGTAAACCTGGTGGAAAAATTTGAGCTGTTGGGACAAGTTTGTGATGTAAAGAATCGAAACCGTGTGCATCGCTCAAGAAAAATTCAGGTTTGTCGATTCCTCGTCGATCTTTAGAATTAGACATTGCATAAACGACATTACACCGTATTTTGCATAAAAAGTTTATAAAGTTTAGTTAACACAAGAACTCAAGCCGGTCAATCACCATAAACTTCGTATCTTTGCTGATTGGGTTCTTCAAATGCATCAAAATGATCCGGAATTTCATCGAAAAATCATCTTCAGTAATGAGACCCATTTTCACCTCGAAAGCTACGTTAATAAGCAAAATTGTCGCATTTGGGGCTCAGAAAATCCAAGAATAATTGTTGAAAATTTTTGCATCCTCAGCGTGTCACAGTTCTGTGCGGTTTTTAGGCTGGCGGTGTGATTGAACCTTACTATTTTGAAAATGAGGCTAGTGCAACTATTACGATAAATGAATGGCGCTACCGAGCTATGATTAATAATTTTTTATGGCCGGATTGGAAGATATTGATGTATACGACGTATATTTTTAGCAAGACGGCGCTACAAGCAACGAAACAATCGCAATTTTGCAAGAAAAGTTTCCTGACCGTGTTATTTCTCAAAGAGGTGATTACAATTGGCCACCGAGATCTTGTGATTTAACAACTTTAGACTTTTTTCTTTGGGGCCACGTGAAAGATAAAATCTATGCCAAAGCTCCACAATCGATTCAAGATCTCTTTTTTTTTCATTAAATTTTGAAAATTTTGCAAAACTTTAAAAGACAGTTTTTCTTAAAAAAAAGACGGGTGTATGGATAAAAACGTGCTTTTTTTATGTGGAAAAGATACTTAGAAAATTTCAGGAAGTGCCGTGTGCTACAATTTGAAATATCTTACAATGTATCCACAGAAAATAGCTAAAAAAAATTTAAATTTTAAATTTACATTTTTTTATTGTTTGTAACTTCTCAGAATCGCATTTTTAGGAAAAAATTAAAACAAACTTTTTTCTTTAAATTTGTCTAAAGAATACTTTTTCACAGGCAGACATTTTTTTTTTTTAATTTTGAAAATTTTGCAAAACTTTAAATAATGGTTTTTTTTTTTAAATAAGATAAAAACGTGTTTTTATATGTGAAATACGTTTTTATCCATAGTTGAGAAAAAATATTGTATGTGAAAACTTATTCTTTACAATTAAATAAAAAACTTGTAATAATTTTTTTTAAAGATACAATCTTGAGAAGTTACAAACGATCAAAAAAATGTAAAAAAAGTCAAAAACCTATTTTTTTTCAAATATTGATTGCTTATTACTCGGAAATGGTTTACTAGAAAATTCTAAAAAAAATCACATAATCAGGATTCATGTAGAAAAGGGCATTTTCAGTGATTTGAGGAAAAACAAATTTTCATTCCGTACACTTGACTCATACATGGCCATATATATATCTTGTAGTATATTGGTGGTAGAGCGGTTAATAAAAAAGTCGGTTATTCTTTAAAAATTTGAAAATTAGCCATGGTTCTGTACACTGCATTAAGCACAAAATCTTCCAGTTCCGTAAAGTGTCAGCAAGATGGGTCCTAAAGCAATTGACTTTAAATTTAAAATAACACGTCGTGTTGATGTAGAACTTTCAAATTAGCATAAAACATGAAAAGATGTCTTTTTGTCAAACATTATAACTGGAAATAAGTCCCGGCCGCACCATCACTAATTTAAAACCAAGAGCACAAGCAAAGATTGGCAATTTGCTAAAATCAACAAAATTGTCTACGTTCTCGACAGAAAAGAGAATAATTTTGGAATGCGTACTTGTACTAATACCACAAAAAATAAAAATCTGTGAGTAATGGTGTGAAGGTGATTGCTATTCAAGAATTAAAGTTTGGTTGTCTGTCATAATTACCTTAATTCCCTGGAATAACTCTAAACAATTACCAATTATTTGCTGCACAACAGCTGTAGACCAAACAATTACATCAAGAAGCCGGTAGCAACCTTTCTTTGTTGTCAAATAAAATTTTGTGAACCAGCAATATTTTACCAACATTGTTACCAAGATCAAAACCAAGGACACACAAGCAAAAAATGCAAACTCTTTAACGTGCAACTCAATCAGGAAACAAATCGTAAGCACAAAGCTACTAAAAGGAAACCCAATTAGCCTTAATCAGTAAGACAACCCCGACAACCAGCACGTCATCAAAGAAGCGGCCACTATTATTAAGGTTGGCAATTACTTTGCGCTCCGTATTTGAGCAAGGAAATAAATCCCGGTCATCCTTTGCTTGATAAATGCGTCACCCTTCAACTATGGACAAAGACAAATTTACTTAGAAAAAACAAAAATTGGACACGCAACTCAAATTGCACCTTCACACGTTATCTCTGGTAGGCATATCACAACATCCTTTCCAGATTTTGCCGATTTGTTCAAGAGTTCAAACTATTTTGATATCCATTTGACCACACTCATAAAACGCTTATAAAAAACGCTTGATTAAGACTTAAACAGCACCAGTGGGAGCAACTCTTCCCAAAATGTAAAAAAAGACTAAAAGACACTGTCCATGATGCTCTACCATTCTAATCGCATCGCAATTAAATTGCAAAACTAATGTTAAAAATAAAAATAACAAAATTTGGCTTTCAGACATCAAAAAAGCACTATTAAAGTGTTAAACCTTATATAATACCTCAAAAATAGCAAAATCTGGTTATAAAATCTGTTGTAGTGCAAAATTCTATTCATAAAATAACAAAATTAGTTAAATCCAGCTTGGAAATACCAAAATATTTTTAGAAGCTGCACAATTCAGCCATAAACTGTTGAAAAAAGTAAAATTTTAGTTATAAAATGTCAAAAATAACAGATCCTGGCTTGAAAACATCAAAATATTGTTTAAAAACACTAAAAAGCGGCCAAAAACAATTTAAAAATGCAAAGTTTAGTTATAAAATGTCAAAAATAAGTAAATCTAGTCTTGAAACATCAAAATATTGTCGAAACCAGCAAATTTCGGTATAAAATATTAAAATATTGTCACAAAGAACCAAAATTTTAGCATTAACTGTTAAAAACACAAAATTTGATTTATAGAAAGTAACAAACGCTAAAATTTGTTCATAAAATTAAAAGAAATATTTATAAAATCCCAAAAATTGATAAATGATTTGTTGTGAAAAGTGTAATATTTTATTTATAAAATGTAAAAAACAGCTAAATCTGGCCTTAAAGCATCAAACATTGTTAGAAAGTACCAAAATACGACAATAAACTCTTAAAAAATGTAAAATCCAATCTCATAAAATGTCAAAATGCAGTCATAAAAAATAAAAAAATGATAAAACCCCAAAAATAGCAAAATCTGGTTTTAAAATAGCAACATATTGCCAATAATAATCAAAATCAAATCATAAACTGTTAAAAAGTGCAAAATTAAATGTCAAAAATAACAAAATATTAAAAAAATCTCAAAAAATAACAAAATCTGCTTAAAAAGTAAAAAAAAAGTAGAATTCTTTAAATAAAATGACAAAACTAGCAAAACTTGGCCATAAAGTATTAACATATTGTTAAAAAGAACCAAACTCCAACTTTGGAACATCAAAATCAACCAAAATCCGGCTATAAACTGTTCAAAAATCCTAAATGTTAAAAATAGCAAATACCAGCCTGGAAACATCGTAGTATTGCTGGAAACCATTAAAATGAGCAAAAAAAATGTAAACATTTTAATAAAATCTCAAAAATATGACAAATTATTACAAAGTAATAATCATTTAATGCCCTTGGCATGACATAATAAAATGTTACAAAAAACAATAATATTATGCCCTTATTTTATTCTCTTATGTTATGTCAAAAAATTACAAAACAATTATCATATATTATCTTTAGTAAGTCATATTAAAAATATAAAAAAGTAAATCATTTAAAGTTACAAAGCAATAATTATATAATGCACTTGGTATATAATAATACAAAGATACAAAGTATTATACAATGTCCTTGGTAGGTTATGTCAAAAAATGTTGGTTGATTGATAGCCTAAACACCAAAGATTTTAATTTTTTGCAAAAATTTTTATTATGTCTTCATTAAGATCATCTACAACCACATAATATGTAAAGACATTTTAGATTTCCTCAAAATTTCATTTTGTTGGTAGCCTGGCCAGTCAAGATTTTAATTGTTACCAAAAATATGCACGTGGCATTAATTAGAAGCATTTAAAAGCCAATCTGTAGCATATTCAGTCAGGACTTCAATTATTGCCCACAGTATGTCAAACATTAATTAAATGTAGGTAATACAAAAGAAATTTCAAGTTCTTCTAAAATTTTATTTTTTTGAAATTCCTCAAATAATAATTTGTTGATAACCTAACTTTTACATTTATTTATTACAGCGCCGGTTTTGTTGGCCAAACTTTAGCCCAAAAATGATCAAACAGTTTAAACTAAAACCCGAAAAAATGCCGGTTTTCCGGTAAAGTGCAAATTTTGTCACAAAGTTCAACAAAATGTTCTCTACGACGGTATTAGGTTAGGTTAGGTTAGGTTAGGTTAAGTTAGATTAGATCAGGTTAGGTTAGGTTAGGTTAGGTTAAAGGTTAGAGGTTAGAGCACCTCTGCATAAACCGTTTTTTTTTTTTCAAAATATTTACGTTTTTTCAGATTGAAAAGAACAGCGGAACGTAAAAATAATTTTTGGATCAGGTGGTGGATAGTCAGGGGCCATGTTTTGTTGGACAAACTTTAGCTTAAAAATGTTCAAACAGTTCAATCCAAAACCTGAAAAAATGCCGGTGTTCCGGTAAAGTGCAAATTTTGTCACAAAGTCCGATAAAATGTTCTCTACAAAAGTATTAGGTTAAATTAGGTTAGGTTAGGTTATGTTGGGCTAAGTAAGGTTAAGTTAGAGTTTAGAGCACCTCTGCATAAGCGGTTTTTTTCTTAAAAATATTTACGTTTTTTTTAAATTGAAAAAAAACAGCAAAAGTGAAAATAATTTTTAAATTAGTTAGGTGGATAGTCAGGAGCCACTACAGTTAAAACTACTGTCCCGCAAGCAATGATCTGAGTGCCAGTCAGTGGTTTAAACTGTAGTTGCCTCCCACCCACCCAAATGTTTGTTATTAAGAAATTGGAATTTTTTTCTTTCTGCAATAGCAAGAAGTTTCTAAGACAGAAGAAGAGATGGTGATATAAAACCTTTTAATGACCAACACTTGGGTGGGTGGGTGAGTCATTTCAGTTTATAATTACTAACCAGTAGTTTGAACTGGAGTGCAAACCCACCCGCTCAAATGTTTGTTATCAAGAAATTGAAAGATTCTTTTTTCTGCAATAGTAAAGATTCTTTATGTCAAAGGAAGTAATGGTGCTATACAAGCTTTTGATTTGATTCCAATTAATAATTACCATCTAGTAGTTTGAATCATTCAACCAAGTGTTCTTTATTAACAAATTAATTTTTTTTTCCTGCAAAAGTAAGAAGTCTTTATGACAAAGGAAGAACTGTTTATATCCAACCTCTTAATAATCAATACTTGGGTGGGTAAGTGGGTAACTTCAGTTTATGATTATGACCCAGTAGTTTAAACTGAAAAGCTCAATCTCCCGTCCAAGTGTTTGTTATCAAGAAATTAAAAGTTTCTCTTTCCTGCAAGCGTAAAAAGTTTTTGTCGGAGGAAGAGAATATCATATATAATTTCTTAATGTTGAACACTTGGGTGGGTAGGTTTGTGAGTTACTCCAGTTTATAATTACTAACCAGTAGTTTAAACTGAAGTGCCCACCCACTCGCCCAAGTGTTTTTTATTAAGATATTAGAAGTTTTTCCATTTAGGTCGGAGAAAGGAAAAGTGATATCTAATTTATTAATGACCAACACTTGGATAAGTAGGTGGGTCATTCCATACTATGATACTAGCCAGTAGTTTAAACTGAAATGCTTACCTACATTCCCAAATGTTTCTTACAAAGAAATTAGAAGTTTTTCCTTTTTGCAACAGTAAGTAGTCTTTTGTCAGAGGAAGGAAAGGCAATATCTAATTTTTTGAAGACAAACACTTGGCTGGGTAAATCACTTCAGTTCATAATTATGAGCAAGTAATTTGAACTAGAGTGCCCACCCACTCAAGTGTTTGTTATCAAGAAATTAAAAGTTTCTCCTCTCTGCACAAGTAATAGCTTTTATGTCAGAAGAAGGAAAAGTGGTATCCAACTTCTTAATGACCAACAATTGGGTGGGTGGCTGGGTTACTCAGTTCATGATTACCAACCACTAGTTTGAACAGGACTACCCAACCACCCGCTTTTTTTGTCAGGAAATTTGAAGTTTTTCCTCCTTACAAGCGTAAGAAGTCTTAATGCCAGAGTAAGAGGTGGTGATATTTAACTTTTTAATGACCACTAATTGTGTGGTTGGGTAGGTAACTCCAGTTCATGATTATGAACCAGTAGTTTAAATTGGAGTGCCCACCCACCCACCCAAGTATTTGTTATCAAAAAGTTGGAAGTTTCTTCCTCCCTGTAAGCGTAAGAAGTCTTTATGTCAAAGTAAGATAAGGTTATATCTAATCCTCCACTTCATGATTACCAGCCAGTAGTTTGAACTTTATACAACGCTTTTTTTGGTATTTTAAGTAAAAAAATTACAAAACAATTATAATATAATGTCCTTAGTATGTTATCTCAAAAAAATTAAAAAGTAAATATTATTTAACGCCTATGGTATGTCATGTAAAAAGTTACAAAGTAATGATCATATAATGCACTTGGTATGTCATAAAAAAAAGTTAGGAAAAATTACCAAAACATGTTATCAACATTCTAAAATGTACATATGATCTGCTTCTCAAATTATTTTACTAAATTTTGACAAACTTTCACAAATTAATTTTAAAGTTTCAGATCTCATTTATTTAGAATATTGTGATAAAAATTATTAATAATCACAGCTTTTTCGTGATGTATTTAAAATTTTAAGTAAAGGGTCAATGCCCTTCAATAACATTAATTTAATAATAACAGTAATCATTGTTTATTTATATACCCTCAACAAAACTAATATAAATACTAAATAATCAATAATGATATTAAGCAATTGTAATCAACTAAAACATGTCTTACCTTTATCATCGCTCCAAGCATCACCGATTTCATCCGATCCATTGCTATAAGCATGACCCACAACACTAATATTACATATTTTCACTATTTTCCGCACTGAATTCAATAAATTTCCATTGATTTTCACTACAATTACATCGATAAATTAATCAATATAACATACACAACCTGTCACTCAACACTGCCGTCACTGTCTGTGCGTGCAGAGTTGCCAATGCTAGGGATGTTACTTGTTACCATTCTGATATAATTAACATCACAAATATGTTATTTGTAGACACATTTTGGAAACAAATACAGTTTTGTAATTGTTAAATATTGACAAACACCATTTTAAATCGTTTAATTAATACGTTTTTGTATTTTGTATTGATAATTTTAATGACCTTATGCAGTCTGAATGTCAAGCTGTGTGGAGTGTTATATCAGCTGATTTATCGAACTAATTTTTGTGAAAATTAATGGAAATTTGTTGTGTGCAGTGCGGGAAATTGTGGAAATAGTTAGTTATAGTGCCGAATTTGAGTATTTTAACGATGTGAAAAGGTTGTGTTGACGATCAACTGTAATTGCTGCAAGGAAGCCGTCAGCTGGACTTGATCAAAGTAAGGAATTGTTTTTACTGTTTATTTATTATTATTATTATGTATTATTATTATTACGGTCTTGATGTAGGTTAAGCAATTTATCAATATTTTTAACAAAATTGCAATAATAAAACACAAAATCATTTAAATGACTGCCACGGTAATCTAACCCAATTTTTTTGAATTTTTTTATTGTTTGGGCTCTAATCGCATGAATGGCATTTTTGATTTTGTGTTTCAAGGCATCAATCGTTTCTGGATAGTTAGCATAACATTTATCCTTAAGGTCTCCCTACAAAAAATTCCAACGGGGTCAAATCACAGCTCCTAGGCGGCCAATTGACATCAGCATTTTGGCTAATTATTTGATTTCCAAAAATAGTGCGTAAAATAATTTTTATGAAGATCAAATTGCAAAAAAACGTTAAAATTCTTACGTAGTTTGTCGTAAAACAAAAGTTAATTAGACCAGATGTTTTGAAATGTGAAAATAATTTAAAAACCGTAATTATATTAAGAAAAAATGGTTTTTAAAATCAAAAAATTGCAAAAAACGGAATAATTCTGAAGTATTTTGCCGTAAAACAAAAACCAACCAAACAATTTTTAAAAATTTGCTGGTTATTAGGCAAACATATTTCTAAACGTAGAAAAAAATTTAAAACTTATAATAATATTACAAAAAATGGTTTTTATAAAGAACAAGTTACAAAAAACGATAAAATTCTCAAGTAATTTGTCGTAAAACTAAAATCAATCAAGCCATTTGTATAATTTTTTTTGATTAGTAAGCTTAGATAGTTTCAAAATATATAAAAATTTAAAAAACCGAAATAATGTTATGGAAAAAATGGTTTCTAAAATGATTAAAGTGCAAAAAACGGTATAATTTTGACGTATTTTGACGTAAAACAAAAACCAAACAATTAAATTTTTAAAAAATTTGCTGGTTACTAGGCAAACATGTTTGCAAACGTAGAAAAAAATTAAAAACCATAATAGTTTTACAAAAAAATGGTTTTTATGAGGATCAAATTGCAAGAAACGTTAAAATTTTTACGTAATTTGTCGTAAAACTAAAATCAATCAGACCATTTGTATAAAATTTTTTGATTAGTAAGCCTAGATGTTTTGAAATATAGACAAAATTTAAAAACCTTAATTATGTTACAAAAAAATGGTTTTTAAAACCAATAAAATGCAAAAAAACGGAAAAGTTCTGACATATTTTGCCGTAAAACAAAAACCAACCAAACAATTTTTATAAAATTTGCTGGTTACTAGGCAAACATATTTCTAAACGTAGAATAAAATTAAAAACCTATAATAATATTACAAAAAATGGTTTTTATAAAGAGCAAGTTACAAAAAACGGTAAAATTCTAATGTAATTTGTTGTAAAACTAAAAACAATCACACCATTTGTATAAATTTTTTTGATTAGTAAATCTAGATGTTTTGAAATATAGAAAAAATATAAAAACCTTAATTAGATTATAAAAAAATTTGTTTTTAAAACTAATAAAGTGCAAATAAACGGAAAAATTCTGACGTACTTTTCCGTAAAACAAAAACCAACTTAACAATTTTTATAAAATTTGCTGGTTATTAGGCAAACATGTTTCCAATCGTAAAAAAAAATTAAAAACCATAATAAAATTACAAAAAAATAGTTTTTATGAAGATCAAATTGCAAAAAAAGATAAAATTCTCATGTAATTTGTTGTAAAACGAAAATCAATTAAACAATTTGTATAAAATTTTCTGATTAGTAAGCCTAAATGTTTTAAAATGTAAAAAAAAATAAAAATCTTAATTATGTTATAAAAAAATAATTTTTAAAACCAATAAAGTGCAAAAAACGATATAATTCCGACGTGTTTTGCCGTAAAACAAAAACCAAGCAAACAATTTTTATAAAATTTGTTAGTTATTAAGCAAACATGTTTCCAAACGTAGAAAAAAATTAAAAACTATAACAGTATTACAAAAAAATAGTTTTTATAAAGATCAAATTGCAAAAAACGGTAAAATTTTTACGTAATTTGTTGTAAAATTAAAATCAATTAGACCATTTGTATAAATTTTTTTGATTAGTAAGCCTAGATGTTTTGAAATATAGGAAAAAAATTTAAGTTTTATTTATGTTATAAAAAAATGGTTTTTAAAACCAGTAATGTGTAAAAAACGGTATAATTCCCACGTATTTTGTCGTAAAACAACCAAAAATTTTTTTATAAAACTTGCTGGTTACTAGGCAACTTGTTTCCAAACGTATAAAAAAATTAAAAACTATAATAGTATTACAAAAAATTGCTTTAATGAAGTTCAAATTGCAAAAAAACGGTAAAATTTTCACATAATTTGTCGTAAATCAAAAATAACAAAAATAGAAAACCGCAATTATGTTAAAAAAATGGTTTTTAATACAATTAAAATACAAAAAACGGTACAATTCTGACGTATTTTACCGTTAAACAAAAACCAACCAACCAATTTTTATAAAGTTTGCTGGTTATTAGGCAAACATATTTCCAAACGTAAAAAAATTAAAAACCTTAATAGTATTACAAAAAAAAATGTTTTTATAAGGATCAAATTGAAAAAAACCGTTAAAATTTACACGTAATTTGTCGTAAAACAAAAATCAACTAGTCTAATTGCACATAAACATCTGATTAATAAGCAGAAATGTTTTGAAATGTAAAAAAAAACTAAAAACTAGAAACCATAATTATTTTATAAAAAAATGGTTTTTAAAACTATTAAAAAGCAAAAAACGGTACAATTTTGACGTATTTTGCCGTAATACAAAAACTAAGCAAACAATTTTTATAAAATTTATTAGTTAATAGTAAAACGTGTTTGCAAACGTAGAAAAAAATTAAAAACCTTAATAGTATTACAAAAAGTAGGTTTTTTTAATGATCAAAATGCAAAAAACGATCAAATTTACACGTAATTTGTTGTAAAACTAAAATCAATTACACTATTTGTATAAACATTTTTGATTAGTAAGCCTAGAAGTTTCAAAATAAAAAAAAATTTCAAAAACCCTGATCATGTTATAAAATATTGGTTTTTAAAACCATAAAACGGTTTAATTCCAACGTATTTTGCCGAAAAACAAAAACCAACCAAACAATTTTTATAAAAATTGTTGAATGCAATACCAAAATCTTTCAAAACGTAGAAAAAAAAAATAGAAACTATAATAATATTACAAAAAAATGGTATTTATGAAAATCAAATTGCAAAAACGGTAAAATTCAACACTAATTTTGACTTTTTTCTCTGTGCGTAATACTTTGTTGAATGAAGCTGAGAGCTAGTAATCAAACCAGAGTTCGTTAACTGCGCTTTAAGACTTAGCCGGGTTAAAGACTATTTGGCCTTGGTGGTTGAAAGCTTTTTTGGCGCTGCAAATAATCAAAAAAAAGTTTACCCGTAACTTTCTTTAGTTTTGTTCATCTAAGTTTAAACTTTGGGGGCGTGAGATTTAGATAATTGTTTTCCACCCACTCGCCCAAGTGTTTGTGATTCAATTTTTTTACTACAAACATTTGGGTGGGCGGGCGGGCGGGAACTAAGTTTAAACTTTGTGGGAGTGTGATTAAGATAAGCGTTTCCCACTCGCACAAGATTTATTTGTATTATTACAAACATTAGGGTGGGTAAGCGGGAACTATGTTTAAACTTTTTGGGCGTGTAATTTGCATAAACGTACCCCATCCACCCGTCCAAGTGTTTGTGATTTAATTTCTTTCCTTTAAACACTTGGGTGTGTGGGTGAGAACTAAGTTTAAACTTTGTGATCGTGTGTATTGAATAAGCGTTTTTGACCTACTTGCCCAATTGTTTGTAATTAAATTTTTTTACTACAAACAGTTAAGTGGGTGGGCGGAAACTAAACTTAAACTTTGTGAGCGTGTGATATAAATAAGTATTCCCCACCCACCTACCCAAGTGTTTGTAATTTATATGTTTAACTACAAACACTTGGGGAAAAGGAACTAAGTTTAAACTTTACAGGCTTGTAGTTTGGATAAGCGTTTCTTAAGTGTTTGTGATTCAATTGTTTTACCACAAACACTTGGGTGGGCGTGTGATTTGGATAAACGTTTCCAGAACGCTACAGCTTTACACACTCACAGCGTGCATGTGTATGTTTGCATCAATTTGATGATTATAGTATAATTTTTTTTGCGTAAAATAAAGATTATTACTGAACTTAAGATGTTTCTCAATTTAGGGTGCCGTTCTGTTTTCTTGCAAAGATTTCTGGGTTGCATAAAGGTACGCTATTTTTTTGTCAAAGTTTGCCGTAAAGCAGTTTCTTTTTGATTTGTTTTGTTTGGTGTTGTTATTGGTGTTTGTGACTGTTTAGAGGGCAGAGCCAAAGTGTAGCACTTCTTCAAAGTACTCTTTTTCAATTTTTTTGTTCGTGTTTATTGGTTTGACTTCTATTACCGTTAACGGTTGTGGTATGACAAGTTTTGCTAATTATTCTATAACTTCTTTGGTCTCTAAGGCAATGTTGTTAATGCTAGCATATTGTAACATGTTCTGCGACAGCAACCAGTACATTTGGTCTGTTAGGCACACTATGGCCTCCACAAACTTGGCAAGATTTCTTGTTTTTGTATGTTAGTCGCAAACGTATTCTGGTTCTTCAAATTTTGTTAAGATATGGTTGATTTTTTCTATGACCCATTGAATCACTTTGGGATTGGTGCTATTTTTGGGCTTTTGGTTTCAACTGAGGTGCAGTAGCAAAATTTTGGATCTTAGCTGATGAATCCTTCCTTTGGGGACGGTTTTTTTTGTCAACGTTATTTTTTAGTAGAATTTCTGAAGAGGTCAAAGTCAAACAGATTCTAAGCAGAGCTCTTGAAAGTGGTCTGGATCTGAAAATCCGGAGTCCTGGTAGGGTGAAGATTGGCAGACTCAAGGGATTATTTTGGGAAAAGTTTGTGGCAGTTTGGCTGGCAACAAGTGAGAACTTGACCACGTGGAAGGCGGTTTTACTCTTTCTTATTTTTTGCGTAATGTCTTTTATTCTTTCCGTTTTTTTTTTGATCAATTTGGAGAAAAATCTGTTTATCTTAATGACGATCTTCTTCAGTTAATCTTTCAGTTTCTGGGTCTGGACGTAAAGGAGTGCTTGGATTTGGCCATTGGATCAGATTTTGATTCTTTTTAAAAAAACTTTATTTTGTTGGTTTATAGTTAAAATTAACAAAGCTGTTACCGGTAAAAGATAGAATTGGTTAATTTGAATAAAGTTGAATAGACATGAAAAGAGTTGAGAAACTTAGATTGTTATGTTTATATTTTTTTTTGACAGTTTATTATTTATTTTAAACTCTCATTCGAGGAAAGTAATCAGTTTAAAACCAACAATTTTTGTAAATTGCTTGTGTTTCCACAATGGACTGCACTTAAATCAGCAGTAAATGGCTTCATTAAAATGAGTATAGATAAATGCACTACACTACATGCTCAAAACTGATGCAACAATAACAAATTGATTTTTAAAATAACACATTCCAATTAAACTAATTGATTTACATCAACTAACCATGCATACGCAAACAATAAATCCGTTCTTTGTGAATGAAAAACGAAGCACTCTTATCTTAGTTTATCTAAAAAAAACAATTTTTAGCCAAAAAATGCGGTAAGGGGGGAAAAACTAATTGCGTTATTATAAAGATTTGCAGAACCAAACTCGGCAAGAAAACGCTTAAATATAATTGAATAAAATTTTCACACATTATAGAAGAAAGTCCAATCAAACTTTTAAAAATTTTATGCAATATTTTTTATTTAGTTTTTTATTAATTTTTACTCTTAAATATAACTTTAACTCAAAAAATGAAGACAGAATATTGTATGTAGTTCAACATATAAAAAGAGTGTTAATTGAAATCTTATTGTTTGGATATTGAGTTAGTTGGCGTTTTGTCTTATAAGAATTAATATTCTTATTTTTCCATACAATGTTTGTTTTTTTTGTGCGTTTTTTACGGCTATTTTACATCGCAAAGTAAATCTACAAATTGAAAAAGGTTTAATGAGACCATGAAAACTTATTAGGTAACTTCCAAACCACCCTAAAATAAAAAATACTATTTATTTATTACATAAATTGCATTGAAGACATTTAATTAAGCATTTTTACCGTATTTTATTTCGTTGCTCTAATTTGATTTGATTTAATGAATTCAAGCAATTAATAAATCATTTTTACATAAAATCAAATAAAAAGTTTATTAAAATATAATTCAGCTTAAATTTTATTCTAAACCTCTTATTAATTAATTAATTAATACAATTTTATTTTCAATTAATTAAGAAACAAAGCTATTAACAAGTTTAAAATAAAATAAGAAATTTGACTTATAATTTTATACATTTTTATTTACAACCGGCGGCGTATAAAGCATACTATTAAATATATTTTACAAAAACTTATAATTTACTCCTGTATATTTCAATGTCTTCTTACATCACACTAATATTGCAACAAAAATAACATTTATATAGAATAAAATAGTTCCGCAATGTTAATACGTACTACCACAACACGCACAAGCACTCAAATAAAGCGCCCTAACATACGCCTATTGCATACTTAAAATAAGCAATAAACAAAAAATTCTTTATTTCAATTTTTCACAAAACTCGATAAAAATATGCAATAAGACTTTATTCTTGTACTATTTGTATTAAAATTTTAATCAATAATAATATAAATTGAATTGATTTCTTCTTTTCATTGTAATTTTATTTTAAAACTTGAGTTAGTTAGCAGTAATTTTATATTATATTCTACTTCAGCCCTTTAAATATCTATACAATGCGATAATGATGTAAATATACAAATTTAATTATCTAAATTTAATTATCGCAAATTTAATTATAACTTTGTTAAGTTTGCAAGGAATCGTTGATTAAGATGGTTGGTAGTTCAATATTGAATTAATTCTTTGAACAATTTCAGTTCAATGTTTAAGTTACAGCAGATATTTTGTAATAAAGAAAATTGATTGAAAAATTAATATTTGTTTATAATTCAAATAATTTTTGATTTGATCATTAAAAAAAACCTAACCTAAAATTACAAAATAAATAAAATTTATTTTAGAAAATTATTAGAAAAAAAATACTTTCTCAAAACATTATAAAATGTTAAAATTTTAATACAAGATTTCAAAAATTAAGTTATCAAAACTAGTTTCAACTTGAATAAAGCAATCTATTTTTTTAATAAATTTAATTAAAACGCATTTTTATTACATCAATCTAAACTCGTAAAGCCAGTACATTCTTACTACGGGTGACAACTTTACGTCTTAGTTAAGAACTTGAAGCGACGACAATAAAACTAGCGCAACGGGATTAAGAAGACCTCCAACCCTTTTAGACATGTAATAAACTTCTACTCTTCAAACCGTCATCATTTTAAAGTTAATAATAATATAAAGTCCTAACAATTTCGGACGACAATTAAGATAGAATCGATTGCGATTATCTTTATTGAATGGCGCCGACTATATACGTAGAGGGGAATGGGAACCGCGAATTACTGCCACGCCGGCGCTTAATTAAATCACCATCAAGTCGATATTTCATAACTTAATCCGTGCCTATTCAATTATGATGGGCGTCTTTAATGTAATATTTAGAAGGTCGCATAAGTAAGGGCTTTAAGGGATAAATGAAGGATGTATATAACCTTCACCCATTGCGCGATTTAAAGCTTAAAATGGGTAAAATCAATACAAAACTATTTAATTAATTTAAGATGAAATTAGTTCTGTCAGATTTTTATAGATTATATTCCATCAATCTAGGATAGTAAATTATAGTATTATTTTACGTCCCTAGTGGAATTCCACTCGCTACTCGAGCTGGGAAATTAAAGATGTGCGATTCTTTTTTTAATGCATTTGAGGATTTTAAGGGATTAAACATTTCTCGAGATTGCTAGCCGACGGTTGCTTTGCAATTTATTATTGCAATCGAGAAGTGTTCTTAATCTTACTCAATCATAGATTAATATTGCAGAGAGGTCAAAATATAAAACATTGTTTCATATACTGTTTCAAACTAAATACATTATTTTTTGTAATTCAGTAAAATATTAAAATAATCATGGGTAATATAAAAATTATGTTTAAGTTTTTTTAATTTAATTTGCTTTGAATAGATATATCAAAATTAATCAACACAATTTTGTTAACTAAATAAAAGACAAGTTATCAATTATTGTCTTTCTTTGTCAACAATAAAAGATTTTTCAAAACCTTTTATAAGTCTTAAACTTAATATTAGTTTTGAACAGTCTAATTTAAGATAACATCTTTATCTTTTACGCAGTTTACAAGCAACAACAACTACGTTTTTGTCAATTTACAGTAATAGACAACAATTGGAAGCCAAAAAAAAGAACAAAAATAGAAAGTAAAAATTAAAAGGCAGCGGCCGGGATACTGTAATCAGTAAATCAATGTGATTAATAAAAAAAACAGCTGACAATGGTTAGAAAAGTTTAGCACTTGTAGTGTAATTAAAATGCAATTAATTATCAACAACATAAATGTTTGATGCAAAGTGTTTGCTCACGTCAGTTAATTAAAAAAATAAATTGCGCTTAAATTATTTAAATTTGATTTGTTTTTTAATAACTAAACGCAGCAATCGCTTAACCAACCATCCACCACACCGTGCGTTTACGTAGTATATTCATTAATTAATTACTAATTTACTGTTTTAATTTTCCAAATTTATTGCAAAATAACACTAAAACTTTTTTTACCCTTTTTCAATTTGCACTCTCTGCTCAAGTTGGTCCACTTCATCTCATTGTCTCGCATCTGCGCTCTATTACTACAGCCCATCATCGTTTACGCGTGTTTTACTATAAAATAAATCTGCACATAACTAATAAAATACTGCAGAGTATTTGACTGATTCGACTACAAGCAGCCGACTAGCAAGCATCTACTAGCAAAAGCCAAGCTGATACTTCAAACAGATCTTCACTAAACAATTTTTATTGCTACTTGATATTCATAGTTTTAACACCAAAAAGTGAATAAAATTATTATTATTCATTAATTTTTGTTTTTCCGCTGTTTTAAGCCAAGCTTGAGAAAACAAAAAAAGATTTTTTACAGTTTCCCTAAACTGCAATGGCAGCCAAAGGGAAATTTTTATCTGCCGCCCGGAAGGTCGGCAGGCATACCCAGAAAAAACAAGAGAGGGACCGCCGAAGGAAGATCAAACATCGCGCCGCTCGCACTTGCAACCCAAAACCAAAGATGTCATCAAGGCTTTGCAATCCCAGATCGGGAAACAGCAACCAAATGGTGGCAATGAGAAAGCAAAATTAAAAACTCCAAGCCATCATTGAGAATCAGAACGCTATCATCGCCGTCGCCAAAGGAATGGACCTGTCGGCTTCTACCCAAAAACAGAGGGCCAAGGCTGCCACCACTAAAGGGAACTGCAAAATCAACACCAAAAAGGGCTGAAAAGCCGCCTCCATCTAAGGGGGCGGCACGACATAACGCCAAGCCTCTACTACAAGCAACAAGAACCGCCCCCAGAAGCCCAAAGAGATGCAGCCGGAAGTCACCGTCAAGCAAATTCCTCCCAAACCCAAGACTATCGAGGACAACGAAAAATATACCGTGGTTATCAAAGGAAAGAAAAAAAAAGGCCCAGGGTAAGTCTTCAAACTCTTTTAATAAAAGACCTTCAGTCAATCCCCAGCGCTCTTTAGGTGCTGTGCCCAAACGGCCGTCAAAAGCCACTCAGCCGGCTCCTCAAGCCAATCGGCAAAAAAATCTTACACCTAAAAAAATGGCACCGCCCCCACCAATAAAAAGAAATAATACACCAAAGTCAGGTTCAAACCACAATTAAGTCAACTCACTTCTTTATCTTTGTGTCCGTGGCCTTTGCCACAACTCAACACTCTTCAACGGCATCCTCGACACACCGGACACCAACGACAACCACCAAAAGGCTACGGCCTATCTTAAAACAACTCCCAATTACTTCACGTGGGTTTTTTTTGAAGAACGCTGTTTGGAGGTAGTTATTCGCAATTTGCCGCTTTTTCTCTCTAAGAAAAATTAGGTCAAGCACTAGTGGAAATGGGTTTCAAACCCACAAACGTGCACAGAATGTGGAACAAGTTTGGTCGCTTCCCTATGGTTTTGGTTCAACTCCCAGAAAGGAAAAAGAGCCAGTTTATTACGGACCTTAAGGTCATCGTTGGCTTTTCTGTGAGAGTGAATCCAAAAAAGAGAATGAGAAGAAGAGATGCTTCAAAGCAGGCCAAGTGTGCCGTAATTGCTCGAGACCCCACAGGTCGGTGTCATGCCCAAAAAACACACCTTCAAAGTGTGCCCTGTGTTCAGACTCTTATCCCGCCAATCATCAGGAATGCAAGGTATACACTATGATGGCTGCTTGGGCCAAAAACAAAAAAATTGCCGCTCCGGCGTCAGGGTCCCTATCTCAGGTTTTCCAAAGCTCAGGTCCCCGCTAACCTGCAGCTGAGGTATACCTAAACTGGTCATTTGCAAATATGGTGGCGCCTCCAACCCCAACCACAGTGAACAACAAAATGGCCCAATTATTGGTTGAATTCATTAAGTCTCAACAGAGAATAACCATAGTTAAACGTCTGCCAAATAATAGATAATACACCCAAAGTATTACTAAGAGTATGTTTTCAGAATGGAAAACCATTTACAAAAAGATAGGCAATGTAGAAAAATTCTTTTCGACATCATGCTGGTTTGTGAGTTAAATCACAAACCCTGGCAGACGCTGAGGCTCCCAAATAAAATAGGTAATTGCTGGACCATTCTGAAATGGACACGCTAGACACATTATCTCTGGAATCTAATGCAATAGTGGTGAAGATGCAGAGGTTGGGCACTCTCAAAATTTCATCTGGATACGTCAACCCAACCAACCAAATTAAAATGACAGATTTAGACACGGTTTTATCATCTCTTTTCCCCACTATCCTAGCAGGGGACTTTAACTTGAAACAACCCGCCTAGAACAGTCAGGCTGAGCTTTGCAAGGCCATGTAGAGACTAAAAGGTATCGAGTCAGATGATCCTACACACTTTAGCTACGCAAGTTATTGAAGGAACGTTCTGGTTTTAGCAATCCTAAAGCTCCAACCACATCGCGGTAGTTCTGGAACTCTATGAATAAGGATCTGGCAAGAAAAGAAGACGATTTGTTACCCACACAAATTAACTTTTTTTTAAAGATTCCTAAAAGATAGCAGGCTTGTTTTAATAAGAACGGTTGCGGACATCAAAAAACTGTCGAAAAGTTCACAGAACTTATTTACAAGACCAATGAGCTGGCATCTAAAACTCATCAGGTCCGGGCAAATAATTCACTGTATGAGAAATGCCGCCAGATGTCAATGTCAAAAGCATTGCGACCCCTTAGATCGTAAAATTCTAAACAACCTTCACAAAAAAATTTGATTGTCCATAAGGCTGCTCATAATCAGTGCTGGCAAAAAACTATGGAATCAACTACAGAGGATACGAATCTGTTGTAGAAGATCTTCAAAGCCTTACAAAACAGAAAAGTCCTGATACCAGTCATCCATGATGAGACCGGGCTCCAATACTCTATCAAGAGAAACGCCAATGCATTTGCCTGAAAATATAATGCTCCCCCTCAAAAGAGAAATATGATACGGAGCACGTCAAACGAGTTGAAAAAGCGGTGGAAAGCTTTTTAGAAGACAACCCGTTAAACCACGTTTGACCGTCACGGATCAGAGGTATCTAAACTTAAAGCTCAAACTGCGCCAAGTCCTGATTTTATTCTAAACAAAATTCTCAAATCTTTTTTGAACAAAGCGGTAATGGTTTTGACCAATATTGCCAATGCAATTTTAAGTACAGTTTGGAAAGGTTTACACGTAATTAATACCTCAAAACCTGAGAAAGACCAACTGTTTCTTCAAAACTATCGGTTAATCAGTCTTTTATGCACCTTGAGCAAGGTCATAGAAAAAGTAATCTTAGACAATCTCCAAGAACACGCAAAAGTAAATTTTATTTTACTTTATCATTAGCCTGGGTTTAAGCATGAATATTCTGTAGTACACCCATTAAACTGCGTGACAGATTGCATTACCGAATTTTTCTATAACTATCTATATTGCGTAGAAACTGGGAACTGATCCTTTTAATAATTACGCTTGAGTTGTCACCTTACAACTGATTTTGTATACCTAGTAAATTAATTACACAATATATCCAACAAACTCGTTAATGAATGAATAACAACAAAGGCTCATATCTAGACCAGCAACACTCACATATTAAATTTAATTATGTTTACATGGACTCTAATCATATTAAAACATTTTTTTCCTATTTCAACAGCATTTTTATTAATATTTTAATAAAGCCAGCAAAGAAAATTATCAAAGCAATAACAAAGTTATTTAATCCTCTGGTCTTAGCAAGAAAAACCCCCCAATGCGATGCTGATTAACAATTTCAGTCACGCCGCCGAATCAACATTTAATTCCGCATGTAATGCCAGACATTGTATATTTATAAATGCAATTAGATATGCAAATGGGGACTAATGATTGCCAGATAGAATTAACTGGCTTTATGAATATATGCTTCGCATACAGACATACAAATAACCTATATGTAATGTAACGGTGGCGCCCGTACATGAATATTACATTACGCGATCGCGAATACATATGTTTGACTCTATCTTCAATCAGGACGGGTGCACACAATTGTTGCATTGGGCCTTCCCGTCCGGATTGTATATAGTTGTGGCACGATGCACGATGCGTGATTAGTAAACAATGCCTGTACTGATTGCTACGTCCTAATTTCATGTCGAATTTATAAACTTTGATTGATTTATTGCTATAAGGGAAGTTTGGTTTTGTGATTTATTGTATAGCTACTTCCCGTTATTAGGGATGTAATTTGTTGATAATTTATGGCAAAACCAGGATTGGTTTGATATATATTTTTTTGTCTATCCCAACGATTTAAATTCATTCTTTTCTATTCCATCCTCCGCAAACAAAAAATCGAATCAATATCATCCACTTTTGCCCTTTTCCCCATTGTCCCAGAAGGTTCACAACCCACAGGCTGAACTCTTTTAATATTTTTTGTAAGTGAAATTGAACTAATTCTTTTGCTTTAAGCTTTAAGTTAAATTACTGTTCAATATTTCAAACAATTTCATATATAATATTTCATCCCTTTATCGCAATTATTATTGCTCCCCTAACGCTCGCTCAATCATAGAGATTTGCAGTCTTCAGCGTTCTATTATTGCTTAGACATCGAATAATCCTGTATAACTGGCAAGGGGGCATCGATCGGTTCCAATATTACAAGAACTTTGCCAACATACTTTTTTTATTAAAAAAAAAGGATGTAGTGGAAAGGGGTACTAGATGGCATCAGTATAAAAAAAAGAAATGGCTTGGCATTAACATATAAATCGGACGTAAAAAAGCAAACGTCTAAATCTTTCGTGTACTTTTATTTTTCTACGACTGAGCTTTCACTGGATGAAATGCAAATTTCAACCTGTTCGTTTGTGGAATTATGAAGTTTTATTGTTTAGTGTTGATTGCGCCGATATAAGCTGCTAAATATATGAAAAAATATGCTAATTAAAATTATTTGAGATGGATGAAAAGGATTAGGAATAAAACAAACAAGATTTTTTAAATATTTGCTGTTGGGTTGTGATTATAAAATAATTTCAACGCTTTATTATTCAATTTAGTTATAATACCACTAAAACTAAGCTGTTAATGTCCAGAAGCTTGAGCAAATCCATCAGCTAGAAACAAATAGTTTGACGGCAACATAAAAAGACGCGGTTAACCTGCGGGCAGACTCATCATTCAACGTCTACAAATGCTTAATATTTTTTTGTTGAATTTAGCATTAGTTTTACCTTCATATATTTATATAACAAACATTTAAAAAAAGAATTATAGAACAGATAAAGAATTAAAAAAAATTCAATTAAGAGCTAAAATGCTATTCCGATGTGCACGATCTAACTAGTTGCAAATACTTCACACAAACATTGTCAAACTAACATTTTACTAACATATTAACTAACAAAGTTTTAGTAAACTAACAATAAAAAATAAATTTTGCAAACTTCAAAACATCCAAAATGAGTTATTAAAATCTAGTATCAAATTTATAAAATCCGGCTATAACATACAAAAAATTGACTGATAAAGCTAATGTTTAGCTCAAACACCAAAATCCGACCTCAAATTAATAAAATCCGGCCACAAAATACTAAAATCCGGCCATAAAATACAAAAAAAATAAAGTTGTAAAAATCTGGCTTTAAATTAATAAAAACCGGTTTGAAATTAATAAAATCCGGCCCATAAAATCAAAAAGTTGATTAAAAATGCTAAATTCTAGTTTAAATGTCAAAATCTGACTTTATTTATTGTTAAAATTTGTTATTAAATTAAGGGAGAAGGTTGATAAGTTTAACTTTTTAATTAGTAGTTTTAATCGGAATGCCCCAACCACGCACCCATGGTTAGGTTAGGTTAGGTTAAGTTAGGTTTCATTCAGACCTGTTCTTCGTACAAGACACATGTGTTTTTGCGGAGCTCTTGTAAGAAAGTGTGTCATTTCAGTTCAAATAGTCCAAATTTTGTGTAAAGTAGGCACCTTCGGAAAGTGTTCTGTCTTACTTTGGCGTTAGTGTGGTGTGTGTAGTTTGTTGATTGCTCCGGCAACTAGCAATTTACTGTACTGGACGTGTGGAAATTTTCCATTGTGTGACGTAGTGTTCTGTGACGTACTGTTATTCGTGTGCGTAAAGTGGGAGAAGGCTCGCGTGCGCGCGATCTTCCTCGCGAGTGGGAGCACCTCTGGGTGCGCGCGAAATTTTTGGGAGTGGGGAAATCCACTTTCCATTGTTTTCATTTATTACCGGTCATCGGACGAAAAAGTCCGAAATTTTATTTGGCACAATCTGCAAAGTCGGGTAGACCAAGCAGATAGTAAAAATTTTTTTGCCGTTAAAAACTTTTTTCGACATAAAAAATATTTTTGGACCCGGCGCCTCCACCACCAAAAAAAAAATTTTTGTTTTGAAAGATGGGAACTGACAGCAAAGGCGAAATTGATGTGGAAAACACTGACTATGAACAGATTTTTGAGCAAGAGAGATTGAAGGCTAGAAGAAATCTGATGAGAACCCCCCCGGAAAGTAAGGAGCTAGACAAAAAAAGTCAGTCGGAACAAGGTACCTCAAATGCTGAGGAGGACAACGAGGTGTTTATAACCGAAGAGCACGGAACCATAGACTTGGATAAGACTCCGGAACAGCAATCAAAACGCAAAAGAGAAGATGATAACAAAAAAAGGGACCACAAGGTCGCAAAACAAAGACAAAGTATGTTGGATCTCATGCAGTCCATAGACAAAATGGTTCATGACTTAAATGGCTTCTTACTAAAAGGCACCTGCAAAGAAATTAAAAACGTGACAAAACAAATGCTAAGTGTCACGGCCCAACTAAACACAAAGGCAATGCGGGCTTTGGTTGCAGACTCTTCGGGCACAACCCAGGTCACAGACATCGCGGAGGTAATACAAGTACCTGTTCACCAAAAAGAAGTGACTATCTGTCAAAAATGCAATAGACACATTAAGGATGAGGAGAAAAAAGTTGCCTTAATTCGTAAGAAAATAGAGGAAGCAGATCCCATCAAAATGGACGTAAATCTGCTGAAGGAAATCCTGGGTGTAGAGTGGCCTGAGGACATGACAGTGGTGCCAACAAAAAAAGGAAACCCTTTCAAAGGCACCGAAGACGTGCTAATTCTCCTTGAGGGGGGTAAAAAAGAACTCTCTGGTTTAGCCAGAATTGCCGGAGATAGATACCCGGAATTAACAGAAATGTGGCTGGATGAGTCTCTTAAGGGGCGTATTGAAACTGGTACAAGTGCAACTAAAACCAGTAAGGGAACAAGGGAACAAAACGTACATGCCACCCAAGTGGAAGCAAACGACCTGACAGGCTTAACAAAGACACTGACGGAAATCCGGGAACAGATGGAGAAAAGACGGACAATACAGCCAGTGCTAGCCGTAGCAGCCACAGAAGGCCACAACTGGCTGGAAATAAAGAAACTACTATGCCTACACTTTAGAGGCACAAGTATTAACGTAGAATTCTACGTCCCATCTAGTTTCCGGGAAGTGGCGGAGCCAAAAAAAGCAGTCCAGGTGAGGGCACAACAAAAAATAATGCCAAACACGGAAGCTATTATTGTAAAGCCTAACGCTCATGCCAGCACATAGGCAGACCTTTTAAAACAATTTAAAACTAAAGCGGACCCAAACCACGAAGAAGCAGGAGTAAAATCCATTAGGGCGACTAGAGACGGAAACTTGCTCATAGTCACCGAAAAGGGCAAAGCAGAGAGTCTGAAAGATATATTACATACAAAAATGGGAAACACCTATCTCATTAAACAGAGCAATAGACAAGAAAAAACACTGCACATGTCAAACATTGACGGTGACGCGGACCAAAAGACCATCGAAGATGCCATTAAGGAAAAACTGAAGGAACTGGGCTTAAATAATCAGGATTTCAGCATTAAAAATTTGAGACCAACAAGACGTGGCAACCAAATCGCCACTTTTGTTATCGAGGAAAAGGCAGCGAACCTGTCAAGGAAAGCCCTGGTTGCTTAAAATGCTGCAAGCCGGGTCACCAGGCCAAAGACTGCAAGGACGCTGCTTTTTGCATCCACTGCAATTCCGAGCATCGGTCTGACTCAACAAATTGTCGGGTCTTCAGAAGACACTTAGCGCAGAGCAGGGAGGAGCTCGACAAAGCTGAAAATGCTTAATATAATCCAAATAAGTATTGGCACCGCTAGGGCCGCCTACGATGCCGCAGAAGCACAGGCAAAGCGGGCGAATGCAGACCTGGTTTTGCTGCAGGAGCCAAACAAAATTTTGGCAAAGAGGAAGGGCTTGCTGACCGACCGGAGAAGTGATGTGGCAATTCTACAGGTCACAAATAAGGCCCAAATTACTAGGCATCAGGCCGAAGAAGGCTTCCAGATAATTGAAATGCAAGAAATGGCGTTAATAAACGTGTATATTTCCCCAAACATTCCCTTGGAGGAGTACAAAGTAAAAGTAGATAAAGTAATGACCCATACTAGGGAACTAAGGCCAAAAGGGGTCGTCATAGCGGGAGACTTCAACGCCAAATCTCCAGCATGGGGATCTGACAGAGAGGACAAAAGAGGAGAGCATCTCGTTCAGTGGATGGCGACACTAAACCTGGTGATTGGTAACGACGGGAAAGCACCTACGTTCGTTAGAAAATCAAGTAGTTCGTTTATCGATCTAACGATGACTACGGAAATTGTGGTTTTAACGGGCTGGTTGGTGGACGAAGCCGAAGAATCCTTGAGCCTCCACAGATACCTCTCATACAAGGTGGCGTGCGGAGGTAAAAACAAACTGGAAGCCCGGAGTGGCAGTGGGTCTTAGATGTCGGAAAGGCAAGGAGAGCACTTAGAGAGGCAAGCATAAATCAATGCGTGTTTAAAACCCTAAAAAAAGCTCAAGACTGGGCCAGCTACAGGCTAGGAGGAAAGGGAGGCAAAAACATGCCGTACTGGTGGACCGACGCCATCGAAGAAGACCGGAAGTCTTGCATCGAGATAAGAAGGCGTCTAACGAGGAGCAGATCTAGAGGCGAAGCGACTGAGGACCTGGAGGAACAGAGTAAGGCCGCCAGAAACAACTACAAAGGGGCCATTAAAAAAAGTAAAAAGGAGAAATGGCACGACATGTTAAACGACCTTGAGAAAGATCCATTTGGACAAGGGTACCAAATTATGGTTAAAAGGCTGGGCGTAAAGCCGAAACAAATAGCTCTGAATGACACCACAAGAAGTAAGGTGATTGTGGAGCTCTTTCCTGACTTTGACGATATAGCGACACCCTTGCCAAATTTGGAGAACTCGGACACACCTCCCCCTTTCACTGAGGAAGAGATGAAGGCGGCCATTACAAGGATCGGACCAAAAAAGGCTGCAGGACCCGACGGCGTCAAAGGCCAAATAGTAAAGTTGGCTCAGGAAGAGATACCTGAGGCTCTACGAAACGCATACAACACAGTCCTGAATAGTGGAGTCTTTCCAAAAAAATGGAAAAAAGCAAAAGTGGTGCTGATTCCAAGAGGAGAGTCTAATAAATTCAGAGCCATAAGCCTTCTGGACGTGCCCGGGAAGACCTTTGAACATCTGCTAAAGGGATGGCTAGAGAAGGAGCTAGAAGAGAAGGGGGCTATCTCGAACGCCCAATACGGCTTTAGGAAGGGCCGATCAACGGTAGACGCTGTCATGAAAGCAAAGAAACTGTGTGAGGACCCAAACAGCGCATGGACGGCAATCATCCTCTTAGATGTTAGAAACGCGTTTAATACTGCCAGATGGAGTAACATCCTAAGGCAACTGCAAGAAATAGGGGTGTCTAGATACCTGCTGGAGTTTATGGCCAGCTACTTAAACGAAAGAACGCTCCTCATTAAACCGGGAGAAGAAAAAAATTTGACGCAGGGCGTGCCGCAGGGCTCGTTCTCGGACCGACTCTGTGGAACGTACTGTACGACTCCGTTCTGAGGCTGGAGATCCCGGACAAATGTAGGATGGTGGCCTACGCCGACGACCTGGCAATAGTGGTCAGGGCAAAAGAGGCTGAGAGGCTTCAGGAAGCTGCGAACGTGGCCTTGGCCATCGTGGACAAATGGATGGTCAAAAACGGATTAGAAGTAGCCCCAGAAAAGACAGAAGCCATGATAGTGAAAGGATCAAGAAAAAAAAACGAGGTAGTTTTCGCTCTCAGAGGACAGGATGTAAAGCCTAAGAAGACCGTAAAATATCTAGGGGTCTGGCTGGACGCAAATTGGACTTTTGGAAATCACGTGGTGAACAAGATTAGAAAAGCCGAGAAGACGGTAACGGCTCTTACCAAGATCCTGCCAAACATAAGCGGTCAAATAACGAGAAGAAGGACGGTTTACCACGCAGTGGTCCAATCCATATTAACGTACGCAGCGCCTGTATGGAAAAGAGCACTCGGAGTAAAGAGGCACATGACAGCGTTGACCTCAACACAAAGAAAGGTCCTGCTGAGGGTAATAAGTGGATACAGGACTGTTAGCGCAAATGCAGCCTGCGTCATAGCAGCGATCCCACCGATCGAGCTAAAAGTCTTGGAATTGGACGACAGATATAGCGCCAGGAAAACAGGTCGAGAACAAACTTACACTATAGAAGAGCAGTGGCAGAAAAAATGGGAGAACAC
Organism: Tachinus rufipes; assembly: GCA_963932245.1. NCBI lineage: Eukaryota > Metazoa > Arthropoda > Insecta > Coleoptera > Staphylinidae > Tachinus > Tachinus rufipes. Next base: position 97,085,072 of record OZ010746.1, read on the forward strand.
GCAAGAAAACGCACAATGGACAAAGAGGCTGATTCCAAATATCGGAATCTGGAGAAGGTGTCCTCACAGAAACTCCGATTATTTTTTAACACAATTTTTGTCGGGCCACGGCAGTTTTGGGACGTATACCAAGAGGATTGGAAAAACTATTGACGACGCCTGCTACTATTGCGGCGCCCAAGACTCAGCCGAACACACAATTTTTATCTGCAATCGATGGCAGGTCGGTAGGCAAGAAGCGGAAGTAGCCATAGGACAAAGCCTCAAAGTGGACAATCTGATAACTTTAATGACTGGCTCAAAGAACATGTGGAGCCACATCTATTCCTTCATTAGCGAGACCATGAAGTGCAAAAAAGAAGAAGAAAGGGCAAGGCAGAAAGCCGCAAGTAAATAATTGACAATAGAGAGTCCAGCCGTCTTGGACGATGAAAAACCTTCCCAGGGTATTCCGTCCAACCGGTGTGAAGAAAAGAGGTTTTTTAGTGGGTGAAAGTCCCACACTCCCGGACTCATTGAACCTAGAGCCCGGGGAGCATTAGCGTTTACCTCACCAAAAAAAAAAAAAAAAAAAAAGTTAGGTTAGGTTAGGTTAGATTAGGTTAGGTTAGGTTAGGTTAGGTTAGATTAGGTTAGGTTTTTCTTCCAGATGGAAAGTAGCCAGATTGGTGCTACTAAGGAAGGCTGATAAAGTGCCAGAAGAACCTTCATATAGGCCAATCTGTATAATTAACAGGGCTGGAAAGCTCTTTGAAAAAATAATAGCGGACAGAGTAAATGCAGAACTAGAAACAATTGACGGACTATCAGATAAACAGTTTGGATTCAGGAAAAAAAGATCCACAGTAGATGCAATAAATGCTGTCCAGGACGTGGCAAAAGTAGCCAACAGCGGCCCATTAAGAAAAAGAGAGCACTGCATTATTGTGGCCTTAAACATTAAAAATGCATTTAATTCTATTAAATGGCAAGTAATCATAAATGCACTAGACAAACTAAATATCTCGGTAGGGATAAGACGTTTGATAAGCATCTACCTTAACGATAGAAAGCTAGAGTATAATGACAGCAAGAATGAGACTGTAAAAATCAAAGTGACAGGTGGGGTGCCACAAGGGTCGGTGCTTGGACCACTTCTATGGAACTTAGCCTACGATGGCGTGCTAAGACTTAAATTCCAAAGAGGCATTCAGCTAATCGCATTTGCCGATGACTTAGCAATAATATCCAGCCATAGCGGCATTGCTAAAGTAATGGAAAATGCAGAGAAGGCTATTATGCAGGTGTCAAAATGGTTGGAAGCAAACAGTCTAAGCTTGGCTGCGCACAAAACCGAAGCAGCATGGCTATCAACAAAGAGAAGCGGAAAACAGGGCGATGAACGAATAATGGTACAAGGCAATTCTGTGCCTATTGGAAAAAGCCTAAAATATTTTGGCGTAATACTAGAAGCCAACAAATGGCATAGTAGTCAGGTGGCAGCGGCCGTCGATAAAGCATCCAAAACAGCGCTAGCTATATCCCAAATAATGCCTACTACAGGCGGACCAAGCCAGGGGAATAGAATACTCTTGGCCAGTGTAGCAAGATCAAGACTACTCTACGCCGCACCAACGTGGGCGGTAGGGACGGGTGTTCAAAGAAACAGAGACAGACTGAGGAAGGCGATGCGGGTTCCTGCAATCAATATAACTAGAGCATACCGGACAGTTAGCACGTATGCTCTAGAAGTGTTGGCGGCGGTAGTTCCAGGAGACCTCTGCGTTGTAGAAAAAGGAAAAGTATTCTATTCCATTAAGCAAGGACTATTAAGGTTAGAGGCATCTAAAATCGAAAGGACTGAAACACTAAGAAAATGGCAAGAGAGATGGTCGCAAACGGACTCCCGTGCAGCTTGGACACGCTGCTTGATTTCATTAATAAGCACATGGATTGAAAGAAAGCATGGCGAATGCACTTACCACCTGACTCAACTACTTACAAGCCATGGTTGCTTTAGCAAATACTTATTTAGAATAAGGAAAAGGAATAGCAAAAACTGTATTTACTGCGATTTGACCTGCGACGACGCAGAACACACAATTATTTATTGTCCTAAGTGGGAAGACTCAAGAACAATACTAACTGACACCTTTGGCATAAAACCAACGGCATCAAATATTGTAAGCCATATGCTAAAGTCAACCACAAACTGAAATGCGGTAAACGAATTTGCAGTGTCGGTTCTAACACGAAAGGACCTGGACAATAGGGAAAGGACCAAAACGTTAAATCTAAATCTGGTTTAAACCATTGACCTCAGTGTAATGTGAAGTAATACCGAGAGGTGATTCCGCATTACACTGGTAAAGAGAAGGGAGTTTTTAGTCGGTAGGAACCCGACACTACTGTCAGCCAGAGCTGACAGTGTCTTAGTTGAAGATTTTCCTCCTTCGGTAAAAAAAAAAAGGTTAGGTTAGGTTAAGTTAGGTTAGGTTAGGTTAGGTTAGCTTAGGTTAGATTAGGTTCCAAAAATTGAATATTTCTCTGATATCAAATGGGAAAAATAGTCGAAAAAATAAAGTCTATAAATGGCGGCAGTGAAGTATTTAAGGACCAGTTTTTGAAACGAAGAGCCAGTTGAGAAGATGATTTTATAAACAAAAACCATTGACCTCTAGAAAATTAAAAAAAGTCTAAGCTAAACTCCGCAATCCAAACCATATCGGAGTTAGTCGTAAAAAAGTATCCAAAGTTCCCCTCCCCCCCTTATTGAAAAAAACTAGATCTAGTCGAAAATAAACGTCAAACCTTTTCACAGCAACAAGCGACGTTTGTACTCTCTTTTCAAAAACAAGAGTGATTTTGCCCAAGACCTAACCGATACCGGTTTCATCCACCTAGCCATGTCCGTGATTAACGCTGTTGTCGTCACCGCCCCCGCTTTACAAACAAAAACTAAAAAATTTGGAATAGAAAAAGCTGATAAAGAGTTTCAAAGCATCCAAACAAAAAAGAATTCTAACTCCAACCTCCAGAAGCAGTCAACTCCCTCTAAAGCTACCGCCACCAAAATTCCCATTGTGGATAACAAAAGGTACCGGCAGGCTTAATTCAAAGATATAAAAAGCAAAAGCAATCTAAGTGTAAGTCACCTTCATTTAAATTACCTAAAGAGCTTTCAGCCAACACACCGTCTCATTGCATCCAACGTAGATTCCTTTCCTACGTCTTCTAAATCAAAACAATTGTTTTCGGATTTATCCAAGGCTTTTACCAATAAGAAAATTGCTATTTTATGCCGGCCACCAACGCCGACAATTTTTCAAAAAACAAAAAAATATTTAAGGCTTTAAGGAACTGACAAGTTCCCATTCCAACCATTCATGGCAAAAACAAAATTCTATCAAATAAAAAGCCAAAGCAGTTTCTAGCTACCTTAAATTTTAATGCTCCTTTTCATATACCAAGAATACTGATTTAAAGCACCTCAAAAAGGTCTACCGAAAAATCAGAAACGTTCTGAAAATTAAAGAATTCAATTCATCAACAAATTTAAAGCTCAAACTGCTCCTGGCCTTGATAAAAAAACTAACAGAGCTCTCAAACCGTTCTTGCACAAAGCAATAATAGAATTCACCAACACTGCTAATGCAATTCTGCAATCAGTTTACTATGCACCCTAAGCAAAGTTTTGAACGGAATCCAGGACCACACAAAAGCTTCCAATTCTCCCCTCCCCACCAACATGGGTTTAGATGAGGATATTTAACAGTCCATCATCTAAACCGCGGGATAAACTTTATAATTAAAAGATTTAGACTAAAGAAAATCACGGGGTAGTCTTTTTTGACGTCGAAAAAGCCTTTGACAAGGTTTGCCACAAACTGTACAAAAATAACTTTTCTCTGCGCCTTATAAGACTAATAGCCTTATATTTAAATTGCAGAACTCTAATAGTAAATTTCAAAAAGCATATTATTGCAATAGTTCCTCAAGGCTCTATTATCTCTCCGCTGCTATTTAACTTATACGTCGCTGACATGCCTTTGGAATTAACGCATTAGTTAAAATAGTACAATAACTATCTCAAAGCTACAGAAAGCCACCACCGACCTTAAAGATTGGTTGAACAAGTGGCATACCAAAGTGACAAAACGCACCTAATGAGAACATCCACCAACGAGGTTCCCATACCGTGGTCCGATGCTGCCAAGCATCTAAAGATTAGTATAGTTTCACGTGCATTACAATTTTTAATAAAACCAAAATAACAAAAAAAAATTTTGTTATAATAATGCGTCAGACCAGTGGTTTGTTGCTACGAAAAAAATTCGGTTCTACAAATCAATTATCACCTTTTATATTGGAAACTTCCTCAATCTTCTTAAAGTTTTCTAAAATAACATTGAAAGAGGTTCCTAAAAGCTAATGATTTGGCCAAAACAAAAAAAATTAGACAAACTTCAAACACCCACGCTTTGCTAACACATTAAAACTTTGGCTGAAAAGTATTCCAAAAATCTTGCAAAACATTCCAACCTTGATTTAGCTCAATTTGTCAAGCCAGACAAGAAAATTTTCTACCTTATTCTAAAATGAATAACATCTCCTAAATTTCAATCTTTAAACGAAAGGTACATAAGCCAAAAAGCCAACTTCTAGGTAAATAAAGAACGCCAAAAGATTCACAACTGTTCAGAGAAAAAATAGACCTCAAAAAAAAACATAGGGTAAGTGCCTTATTTGTCTACCGGGCCATCAGCTAATTTTTAACAGTCAAGAACTATCAACAGCCATCAGCGGTTATTCCCGCCGGCCCTTTAAACCAAATGTCACAAGAACCTTCTACTTCATTAAAAAGCAGCCCCCACAAAAAAAAAGAAAATGCCCTTAAAACCTTTATTGAAGTGAGGCTCCGGTGATGATGTCGATAATCTTGACTTCTCCCAACCTACAAACAATTCTTTTAAATCCAGTCCCTTAGCATTTGTACTTACAAAAAAGCACGCAGTCCCGGAACTGTTAAAATATTTTGGCGACAACCATATCGATATTATTTTTTAGCAATATACCGACAAAGGCATTTGCATGACTTTAGTTTTTAGTACCAACCATAAGAAAGTAACGGCACACCTCAAACATGTTGAGTTCTTTTACTAGTAGTTGACCGCAAAAAAACGATGCTCCGAATCCGGCATGTCCCGGAACACCTCACAGAATCAGAAATAAGATTTTTATTAGAATTATCTCCTAAAAGTATTTATTGCGTGAGCAATAAGCTCATCCAATTCAGTAGAATCTTGGTGCAGCTTTCAAAGGAAGCAAAAAACGCTTTTAGATTTGACTAAGCTTTTAAATTAAAGGAATTGGTCTAGAACAACTAAAATGCCAGAAAATCGGGCTACCGCCAAAAGTTGTTTTACCAATCGCTGCACTGCCTCAAAGACACACCTCCCAAGTAGTGTGCATTATGTTTTGACTAACGCCTTGCCAAAATTGCAAAAAATCAAAAATAAATTATTCTCTCACAAATAAACAACAAAGTTTGGCCCCGGCCTTGTTTCTATGTCTGTGCGCAGGTTCTCACATTACGACCCCAAAGATTGTAAGATCATAAATTTGCATTACAAAGATGTGAGTATGACCATAAAATTGCTCATAAATCTGTGCAAAAATAAACTTTAAAATCCATCACAATATCTAATTTAACGGATCTACGGAATAGACAACTCCCCATTCCAGCCATTTATGGCAAAAATGAGGTTTAATGCACTATTAAAAGAAAGGCCAAAGCATTTGCAATCAACTTCAAATTCCACTAGAGGAGCTAGAAGACACTGATCTAGAGCACGTCAAAAGGGTTTACCGGGAAGTCAACAACTTTTGCTGATAACGAGCGTTCTACTTTCTCAAATCAGAGAAATTTTCAATAAACTTAAAGTTTTAGTTTTCTACCAGTTCTAACAAAATACCAAATCTTTTTCTAAAATTGTTCTCGCATAAAGCAATAGTAGCGCGCTCCAACATTGCTAATGCAATTCTTTAAACCAAACACTTTCCTACAAAATATAAAGGTTTACTTGTAACATTCCAAAATCTGGAAAAAACCCGAGTTTACCATAGAACTACCGGCATATCAATCTTCTAAGCAGCTTAAGTAAAACCAGAGGAGATATGATCCAAAATCAGGCAAAAAGTAGCAATTTATCAAAATGGGTTTAAATAAGTTAATTCAGTTGTTCACCAACTAAATCGCATGACTGACCACACTGTCAAAGGTTTCAGACTAAAAAAGACAAGATCTAATACAAAGGTTTGCTCTATAAGTTGCACAGACAAAACTTTCCTTGGCTCCTTATAAATCTGATAGCCTCATATCTAAATTGCAGAACTTTGGCAGTAAAAATTCTTAACAATATTTCTACCTCACATCAAAAGTTCTTCAAAGCGGACAAGTTTTTAAGATGTAACTCAATACGCTGACAATACACCACTTATATACTCTTCAAAGTAACCTATGATGGTTACCTTAAAGTTACAAAAAAGCATCACTGATTTTGAAAGTTAGTTGAACCACTAGCAAGTTAAAATAAATCCAAAGAAAAACAAAGCTGTTCTCTTCACACAGCCACAGACCACCCCACTTAAAATTGTTTTTTTTTACAATGTTCCTATATTGTGTTCCAATGCTGCCAAGTATCTGAAACTAACGTGTAACAACAAACTCACGTACTAATTGCACGTACAGTCTATTCTCAATAAAGCCAGAATAACAAAAAATTTCTTGTTTTGAGTATGCTGCTCTACACTTCCAATAGTCACTTATGCGTCTTTCATCTAAAAAACCGCAGCAAATTGGCAACTCAGTCGTCTTGAGTCTGATTTTGAGGATGGTTCTTGAAGCTCTGCGGTTTGTCCAAAATTGTGCAAACACATCAAAACTTTGGTTTGACAATTTTGCGGTTTAATCCAATTATGATCTACTTTGACTTGCCAAGCCAAATAAGAAAGTTTTTCTCTATAAACAACCAATCTTAACCTAAAATGGCTAACACCACATCCCCCTACAGTTTATAGGGCGACCTTTCCTAATTCACCTTCTAAATAATTTATTTACAGTTTTAAACTATCAGGAATTTAACACTAGGGAAAGAAAAAAGAGAAAGAGGTTAATCAATAAGCGTTTTCCTTATTAGAGTGAATCCGACACGTTAAGTTTTTAAAAGATTCCCAAAGATAGCCAGTAGACACAACATTTACCGACGCAACTTCGCAGCAAGAGATTTTCATCAATTACCACATGGAACCACACGCGCTTAAGATATTGCACCGACCGCCTTTTCTAACGCCATGCAACTCCAAGTTGCAATTGAGAGTCTTCGAAGGCTAAAAGGCTCAACCACCATGAACTTAACATTATTTCACGCTTGGAGAATCTTTCCAAGAAATCCCAATCAACACAAAATTTCAAGAAAATGTTTTGTTTTAAAGCAAGCACCTATCTTCCAAAACTAGTGTAATCCCTGCAGAGTGTTTACCTCTCTACAAGTTGTCTGCAGAAACTATAAAAACTCAAATCAAAACATTTTTCGGAAGTACAAGAACTCAGTAAAACTTGTCAAAATGGCAAGCCAATTAACCACTTCCATTTACAAGCCAAAAAAACCAGTAGAAGTTACATAAAAAGCCAAGCGGCTTTATTTTGCCAAGTGTACCCGCGCCAATCCAAGAAAATCATGTGTAACACTATTGCCGCTTTGGTAGAACCTTGAATCAAAATGGAAACTAGTTTGCTTTTTGGCTTTGTCCAAAAACAATAACTACGGCAAACCAAAAAACACAAATTGCCCGATTTGACCCATCAATAACAAACATTGCCAAAACAAAATTAAAAATCAAAGCAAAACCCCAAAAAAATCCATCTTTCACGACAAAACCACTAGCTACCAAACACCCAACACCAAATAACAGATTAAAAATTGGGGCTTAAAGAATTCTACTTTGCATCACTGCAAACATAACGGAATCCAGATTAAAGCTGTAATCGATTTAGAAGTAAGCCAGAACTTTACCCAAAAAACTATCAAACGGAAAAATCAAGCAAACTAACTCAAAATCCTTAGTGCAGATTAAGGACAAGGTGAAAGCAACATTTAAAATTAGCGCCCAATGCCAGGTTTTTTTTTCACACTCAGTTTAGAAAAAGAAGTGATATTAGACCACCAATGGCTGAAAGATTAACTTTCCGCTAATGTTTATCACCATATACTAGTTGCAATAACAATTAAACCAAGTTTTGGCCAAAAATGAATCTATAATTTCTAACAACTTGTTCTCAAATCAGGCTCAAATAACAGACCTCAAAAGTTCCACACGGTATTCAACAATTGCATTGTTCCAACGGCCAATAAGACCATCAGCCACCAAATTGATCTAATAAACAAAACTCCGGTGCAAGCTCCCAATACACCCACAAATTAATCACCAACATGTAAATCAAAAGAAGCAACAGCAGTTACTGCGCTCTAGTGGTATTAATTATCAAAAAAGAAAGAAAACCACGTCAAAACCAAAGTAGTACCATTTCTGAAAATTCAAAAACTTTAAAAGATTTTGGAATTTCTAAAGTCTTTAACAAACTCGACTTAACCTCAAGCTACTAGCAGATACTAATTAAAAAAGCCGCAAACCTTACATTACCTTTAAGGCACTAGATGGAGACGTTTATCATTTTACAGTAATGCCATTTAGACTCAAAAATAGGCCAGTCACTTTCCAGAAGTTTATGTCATTGATTAAACTCCTAGATACCATTGTCCTAGTCTACTTAGATGACATCATAGTTCTGTTTCAAAATTATAAAGAATACATCTTCACCCACTTCTAGAACGATTGTAAAAATATGGTTTAAAGTGTCAAATACTTAAGACACCAAGTTAGTGCTAAAAGAAATCAACCACTACCACATACGTCTCAAATTTTTTTATTATAGTTCATAGCCTAATAAGGGAGGGGAGGGGAGAGAACTGTAATAATTGCTGTAATGTGTTATTTTATAAACTAAATATTATTGCTAAAAAAACATATTTTATTTTCTACGTTTCATTATGTACGTATAATGCATGCAAAATAGGTCTATTGTGCACAGAGCTATAGAAAAAATGACTAATAATTTATCAAACAGTCATGATTTGATAGATGTTTAAGTTATCTGTAATTAATAAACAATTAAATTTGGTTAGTATTACCATAGTCGTAGAAAAAGCACTAAGAGTCCAATTTCCACTTATAAGAATTGAGACTTCCCAACATGTAACGTTCATACTCCTCAAAAATAAATATCATACCGAGCTTGTTGCACAATATAGTACAGTCATTATTTTTGCTTTGTTCCAGTAACACATTTTTCCTTTGTAGTTGTTATATAGAAAAATGTAAATATATAAAATATTATTAGTGTTGTAATTAATACCCAGTCGTTAAGTTTAGAGTCCGTAATTCCGCATAGGAACAGGACACCGTATAATAGCCCGCATTTACATGCTGAACAAAGCAACATATCAACTTTGTTGTTTGTGCAATTCACAGTTATGCAAAACCGCATGCAACCCCATTTTTATATAATAGTTGCACCACAACCACCACAACTAACTAAAAGCAATAATGGTCTTACAGCGAACGATGATCAATCATAAAACTATTTTTATTTCTTGTAAAACCGGGAGGGGTAATTAATTAAAAATCCCGACGCTTGTTTTTCTTATATTATTATTCTTCTCGGTGCTATCGCTCAATATACCTAGCGGAAGTCGCGGGAAAACAGCAGGCGGCTCCGCAGGGGCTAATGGAATAGGCGTATCAATTTAAAAGTATTTACTCTAATTGCCGCCCTCATTAGATTGAATTATTGGCTTCCACCCACTTGAGCACAAATAAGCTCTTAAAATAAAATGTTCAATTATTAAATATTGTTATTTTATAATCAAGTGGAACAGCTTTATATGCGGTGATGTTGTTATATTTTTATTTTACTTAAGGCCTAAAATGGAAAGCAAACACAGCGTACACAGGGCTTTCTAGTTATCCGATTTCTTTAAAAAAATAATAACCGCTGGAGGGTGGCCGCCAATTTGAAAGCGGGTATTTGCATTTTTCAATGTTGGGCAGCAGGGGAAAAAGGTAAACATTGAAGATCAAAGTGTTGGTTGCTAGGTAGGAATTTTTTTAGAGTGCTTCGTTTTTCATTCACAAAGAACGGATTTATTGTTTGCGTATGCATGGTTAGTTGATGTAAATCAATTAGTTTAATTGGAATGTGTTATTTTAAGAATCAATTTGTTATTGTTGCATCAGTTTTGAGCATGTAGTGTAGTGCATTTATCTATACTCGTTTAAATGTAGCCATTTACTGTTGATTTAAGTGCAGTCCATTGTGGACACACAAGCAATTTACAATTAGTTTAAAAATTGCTAGTTCTAAACTGATTACTTCCCTCGACTGAGGGTTTAAAATAAATAATAAACTGTCAAAAAAATAGAAACATAACAATCTAAGTTTCTCAACTCTTTTCGTGTCTATTCAGCTTTATTCAAATTAACTAATTTAATTAATCTTATACCGGTAACAGCTTTGTTAATTTTAACTATAAACCAACAAAATAAAGTTTCTTTAAAAAGAATCAAAATCTGATCCAATGGCCAAATCCAGGCACTCCTTTACGTCTAGACCCAGAAACTAAAAGATCAACTGAAGAAGATCGACATTAAGATAAACAATTTGAACAAATTCTTGATAAAAAAAGAAACGGAGAGAATAAAAGACATTACGCAAAAAATAAAAAAGAGTAAAACCGCTTTCCACGCGGTCAATTCTCACTTCTTGCTAGCCAAACTACCAGAAGCTCCATCTTCAGCACAGACTTTTCCCAAAATAATCCCCTGAGTTTGCCAATCCTCATCCTACTAGGACTCCGGATTTTCAGGTCCAGACCACTTTTAAAAGCTCTGATAAGAATCCGTTTGACTTTGACCCCTTCAGAGATTCTACTAAAAAATAACGTTAACAAAAAAAACCGCCCCAAAAAAAAGATCCATCTGCTAAGATCCAAAATTTTGTTACCGCACCTCAGTTGAAACCAAGAGCACAAAAATAACACCGATCCCAAAGTGATCCAATGGGTCATAGAAAAAATCAACCATATCTTAACAAAGTTTGAAGAACCAGAATACGTTTGCGACTAACATACAAAAACAAGAATTCTTGCCAAGTTTGAGAAGACCATAGTATGCCTAACAGACCAAATGTACTGGTTGCTGTCGCAAAACAAGTTACAATATGCTAGCATCAACAACATTGCCTTAGACACCAAAGAAGTTATAGAATAATTAGCAAAACTCGTCATACCACAACCGTTAACGGTTATAGAAGTCAAACCAATAAACATCAACAAAAAAATTGAAAAAGAGTACTTTGAAGAAGTGCTACACTTTGGCTCTGCTCTCTAAACAGTCACAAATCCCAATAACAACACCAAACAAGACAAATCGTAAAGAAACTGCTTTACGGCAAACTTTGACAAAGAAAATAGCATACCTTTATGCAACCCAGAAACCTTTGCAAAAAAAACAAAGCGACACTTTAAATTGAGAAACATCTTAAGTTCAGTAATAATCTTTAATTTACGCAAAAAACATTATATTATAATCATCAAATTGAAGCAAACATACACATGCACGCTGTGAGTGTGTAAAGCTGTAGCATTCTGGAAACGTTTATCCAAATCACACGCCCATAAAATTGAGTTCCCGCCCACCTACCCAAGTGTTTGTGGTAAAACAATTGAATCACAAACACTTAAGGAACGCTTATCCAAATTACAAGCCTGTAAAGTTTAAACTTAGTTTCTTTACCCGCCCAAGTGTTTGTAGTCAAGAATTTGAATCACAAACACTTGGATGGGTAGGTGGAAAATACTTATTCATATCACACGCTCACAAAATTTAAATTTAGTTTACGCACCCAACTGTTTGTAGTAAAGAAATTGAATCACAAACAATTGGGCGGGTAGGTCAAAAACGCTTATCCAAATCACACGCCTACAAAATTTAAACTTAGTTCTCACCTACCCACCCAAGTGTTTGAAAGAATGAAATTAAATCACAAATTTTTGGACGGGTGAATGAGGTACGTTTATCCAAATTACACGCCCGAAAAGTTTAAACATAGTTCCCGCGTACCCACCCTAATGTTTGTAATAAAACAATTAAATCACAAACACTTGTGCGAGTAAGAAACGCTTATCTTAATCACACTCCCACAAAGTTTAAGCTTAGTTCCCGCCCGCCCACCCAAATGTTTGTAGTAAAAAAATTGAATCACAAACACTTGGGTGAGTGGGTGAGAAACAATTATCTAAATCACACGCCCTCAAAGTTTAAACTTAGATGAACAAAACTAAAGAAAGTTACGGGTAAACTTTTTTTTAATTTTTTGCTTCACTAAGCCTTTAGCTAACCTCACAAGTCAGGTATTTACAGCGCCAAAAAAGCTTTCAGCCACCAAGGCCAAATAGTCTTTAACCCGGCTAACTCTTAAAGCGCAGTTAACGAACTCTGGTTTGATTACTAGCTTGCAGCTTCATTCAACAAAGTAGTACGCGCAGACAAAAAAGTCAAAATTAGTATTGAATTTTACCGTTTTTGCAATTTGATCCTTATAAAAACCATTTTTTGTAATATTGTTATAGTTTTTATTTTCTTTCTACGTTTAGAAACATTTTGGTATTGGAATCAGCAATTTTTATAAAAATTGTTTGGGTGGTTTTTGTTTTACGGCAAAATACGTTGGAATTATACCGTTTTATGCACTTTAAAGGTTTTATAAACCATTATTTTATAACATAATCAGGGTTTTTAAAATTTTTCTATATTTTGAAACTTCTAGGCTTACTAATCAAATTTTTTTATACAAATAGTGTGATTGATTTTGGTTTTACAACAAATTACGTGTGAAATTTATCGTTTTTTTGCATTTTGATCGTTAAAAAAAAACATTTTTTTGTAATATAATTAAGATTATTAATTTTTTTCTACGTTTGCAATTACGTTTTACTATTAACTAATAAATTTTATAAAAATTGTTTGCTTAGTTTTTGTTTTACGGCAAAATACGTCAAAATTGTACCGTTTTTCGAACTTTAATGGTTTTAAAAACCATTTTTTTATAACATAATTATGGTTTTTATTTTTTTTTTACATTTTAAAACATCTAAACTTAAAAATCAAAAAATTTTATACAAATGTTTTGGTTGATTTTAGTTTTATGATAAATTACCTGTAAATTTTACCGTTTTTTGCAATTTGATCTTCATAAAAACCATTTTTTGTAATACTATTATGATTTTTAATTTTTTTCTACGTTTGAAAAAATGTTTTCTTAGAAACCAGCAAATTTGATAAAAATTGTTTGGTTGGTTTTTGTTTTACGGTAAAATACGTCAGAATAATTCCGTTTTTTGTACTTTAATGGTTTTAAAAACTTATTTTTTTATAACATAATTAAATTTTTAATTTTTTTTTTATATTTCAAATCTTATAGTCTTACTAATCAAAAAAATTTGTACAAGCGGTCTGATTAATTTTGATTTTACGACAAATTACGTGTAAATTTTACCGTTTTTTGCAATTTGATCTTTATAAAAACCATTTTTTTGTAATACTTCTAAGGTTTTTGATTGTTTTATACGTTTGGCTACATGTTTGCTTAATATCCAGCAAATTTCATAAAAATTGTTTGGTTGGTTTTTGTTTTACGGCAAAATACATCAAAAATATTCAGTTTTTTGCACTTCAATAGTTTTAGAAACCATTTTTTCATAACCAAAACACGGTTTTTAAATTATTTTTTGATTTCAAAACATTTAGGCTTATTAATTAAAAAAATTTATACAAATGGTCTGATTGATTTTTGTTTTGCAACAAATTACGTTAGAATTTTGCCGTTTTTTGCTTTTTGATCCTTATAAAAACAATTTTTTTGTAATACTATTATGGTTTTTAATTTTTTTCAACGTCTGGCCACATGTTTGCTTAATATCCAGCAAATTTTATAAAAATTGGTAGGTTAGTTTTTGTTTCACGGCAAACTACGTTAGAATTGTACCGTTTTTTGCATTTTAATAGTTTTAAAAACCATTTTTTTCATAACATATTTACGGTTTTTAATTTTTTTTTACATTTTGAAACATTTAAGTTTATTTAACAAAAAATTGTATACAAATGTTCTAATTGATTTTTGTTTTACGACAAATTATGTGTAAGTTTTACCGTTTTTTGAATTTTGATCCTTATAAAAACAATTTTTTTGTAATACTATTATGGTTTTTAATTTTTTTTCTACGTTTGGAAACATGTTTGCATAGAAACCAGCAAATTTTATAAAAATTGTTTGTTTGGTTTTTGTTTTACGGCAAAATAATTATTCCGTTTCTTGCACTTTAATGGTTTTAAAAACCATTTTTTATAACATAATTGAAGTTTTAAATTTTTTTCTATATTTCAAACATCTAAACTTACTATTCAAAAAAATTTATACAAATGGTCCAATTGATTTTAATTTTACGACATATTACGTGTAAATTTTACCGTTTTTTGCAATTTGATCTTTATAAAAACAATTTTTTTATAATACTGTTATAGTTTTTTGTTTTTTTCTACGTTTGAAAACATGTTTGCCTAATATCTAACAAATTTTATAAAAATTGGTAGGTTAGTTTTTGTTTCACGGCAAATAACGTTAGAATTGTACAGTTTTTTGCATTTTAATGGTTTTAAAAAATATTTTAGTTTTTATTTTTTTTACATTTTTAAACATACAGGTATATTAATTAAAAAATTTGATACAAATGGTCCAATTTATTTTTGTTTTACAACAAACTACGTAAGATTTTTAACGTTTTTTGCATTTTGATCTTTATAAAAATCATTTTTTGTAATACTATTATGGTTTTAAGTTTATTGGTACGTTTGAAAACATGTTTGCCTAGTAACCAGCAAATTTTATAAAAATTGTTTGGTTGGTTTTTGCTTTACGGCAAAGTACGTCCGAATTGCACCGTTTTTTGCACTTTAATGGTTTTAAAAACCATTGATTTATAACATATTTAAAGTTTTAAATTTTTTTCTATATTTCAAAACTATCTCTAATCTAGGCTTACTAATCAAAAATTTTTATACAAATGGTTTGATTGAGTTTGGTTTTACGACAAATTACGTTTGAATTTTAACGTTTTTTGCATTTTGATCTTCATAAAACCATTTTTTTGTAATACTATTATAATTTTTATTTTTTTTCTACGTTTGGAAACATGTTTGTCTAGTATCCAGCAAATTTGATAAACATTCTTTGGTTGGTTTTTGTTTTACGGTAAAATACGTCAGAATTGTACCGTTTTTTGCATTTTAATGGTTTTAAAAACCATTTTTCTATAACATAATTACGGTTTTTAAAATATTTCTACATTTTAAAACATCTTGGTTTACTAATCAAAAATTTTTATACAAATGGTCTGATTGATTCTTGTTTTACGACAAATTGCGTCAGAATTTTAACGTTTTTTGCAATTTGATTCTCATAAAAACTATTTTTTTGTTATACAATTATAGTTTTTAATTATTTTATCTACGTTTGAAAGCATCTTTGCCTCTAACAAATTTTATAAAAATTGTTATGTTAGTTTTTGTTTCACGGCTAATTACGTTAAAATTGTACCGTTTTTTGCATTTTAATGGTTTTAAAAATCATTTTTTTTTTGACATATTCTTGGTTTTTATATTTTTTTATATTTAAAAACATTTAAGCTTATTAAACAAAAAAATTTATACAAATGTTTAGATTGGTTTTTGATTTAAAACAAATTATGTGAGAATTTTAACGTTTCTTGCAATTTGATTCTTATAAAAATCATTATTTTGTGATATTAATATGGTTTTCAATTTTTTTTTACGTTTGAAAATATGTTTGCTTAGAAACCAGCAAATTTTATAAAAATTGTTTAATTGGTTTTTGTTTTACGGCAAAATACGTCAAAATTATACCGTTTTTTACACTTTAATGGTTTTAGAAACCATTTTTTAAACATAATTAAGGTTTTAAATTTTTTTCTATATTTCAAAACATCTAGGCTTCAGAAAATTTTATACAATTAGTCTGGTTAATTTTAGTTTTACGACAAATTACGTAAAAATTTTACCGTTTTTTGTAACTTGTTCTTTATAAAAACAATTTTTTGTAATATTATTACAGGTTTTTAATTTTTTTCTACATTTAGAAATATGTTTTCCTAGTAACCAGAAATATTTATAAAAAATGTTTGGTAGGTTTTTGTTTTACGGTAAATTACGTCGGAATTATACCGTTTTTTGCACTTTAATGATTTTAAAAACCATTTTTTCTTAACATAAAAACGGTTTTTAAATTTTTTCTACATTTTAAATCATCTAAGCTTATTAACTTAAAAAAATGAGACAAACGGTCTAATTGGTTTTTGTTTTACGACAAATTACGTAAAAATTCTACTGTTTTTTGCTATTTGATTGTCGCAAAAATTATTTTTTTGTAATATTATTATAGTTTTTAATTTCTTTGCTACTTTTGGAAACATGTTTGCCTGGTATCCAGCAAAATTTGAAAAAAATTGTTTGGTTGGTTTATGTTTTACGGCAAAATACGTCAGAATTGTACCGTTTTTTGCTCATTAATGGTTTTAGAAACCATTTTTTTATAACATAAATACGGTTTTTTAATTATTTTAACCTTTCAAAACATCTCGGCTTATTAATTAAAAAATTTGATATAAATGGTCTAATTAATTTTTGTTTTACGACAAACTACGTGTAAATTTTACCGTTTTTTTGCAATTTGATTCTCACAAAAACCTTTTCTTGCAATACTATTATGGTTTTTATTTTTTTTCTACGTTTGGCTACATGTTTGCTTAATAACCAGCAAATTTTATAAAAATTGTTTGATTGGTTTTTGTTATACGGAAAAATACGTCGGAATTATACCGTTTTTTTGCACTTTATTGGTTTTAAAAACCTTTATTTTATAACATAATTGAAGTTTTCAATTTTTTTTAATATTTTAAAACATCTAGGCTTACTAATCAAAAAAAATTATACAAATGGTCTAATTGATTTTGATTTTACGACAAATTACGTAAGAATTTTACCGTTTTTTGAAACTTCTTCTTTATAAAAACCATTTTTTGTAATATTATTATAGATTTTTAATTTTTTTCTACGTTTCGAAATATGTTTGCCTAGTAACCAGCAAATTTTATAAAAATTGTTTGGTTGGTTTTTGTTTTACGGCAAAATACGTCAGAATTGTTCCGTTTTTTGCAATTTATTGGTTTTAAAAACCAGTTTTTCTTAACATAATTTTGGTTTTTAAATTATTTTTATATTTAAAAACATTTAAGCTTATTAATTAAAAAATTTGATACAAATGATCTGATTGATTTTTGTTTTACGACAAATTACGTGTAAATTTTACCGTTTTTTGCATTTTGATCCTTAAAAAAACAATTTTTTTGTAATAATATTATGGTTTTTAATTTTTTTCTACGTTTGGAAACATGTTTGTTTAGTAACAAGCAAATTTTATAAAAATTGTTTGGTTGGTTTTTGCTTTACAGCAAAATACGTCAGAATTATTCCGTTTTTTTGCATTTTAATGGTTATAAAAAAAAAAATTTTAACATAATTACGGTTTTTAAATTATTTTTACATTTTACAGCCTAGGAGCTGTGATTTGACCCCGTTGAATTTTTTTGTGGAGAGACCTTAAGGTTAAGTGTTACGCTAACTATCCTGAGACCATTGATGCCTTGAAGCACAAAATCAAAATTGCCGTTCATGCAATTAAAGCTCAAACAATCAAAAATGTGCTAAAAAATTGGGTTAATCGGATGGGTTACTGTCAAGCCAGCCGTGGCAGTCATTTGAATAATGTTGTGTCTCATTCTTAAATAAAAATGTCTAATTTTTCTAATAAACTCACAAGTTTTTTATTTATAGTCAAATTCCAAAAGTTTGATGGTCCACCCTTCATTATTTTTTTTTATGTGAATGCATTTTTGTTAAAAATCTTAATAAATTGCTTGACTTACATCAAGACCGTAATAATAATTCATAATAATAATAATAAATAAACATTAAAAACAATTCCTTACTTTGATCAAGTCCAGCTGACGGCTCCTTGCTGCAATCACTGTTGATCGTCAACACAACCTTTTCACATCGTTAAAATAATTAAATTCGGCACTATAACTAACTATTTCCACAATTTCCCGCACTGCACACAACAAATTTCCATTGATTTTCACTAAAATTAGTTCGATAAATCAGCTGATATAACACTCCACATAGCTTGACATTCAGACTGCATAAGGTCATTAAAATTATCAATACAAAATACAAAAACAAATTAATTAAACAATTTAAAAAAGTGTTCGTCAATATTTAACAATTACAAAATTGTATTTGTTTCCAAAATGTGTCTACAAATAACATATTTGTGTAGTTAATTATATCAGAATAGTAACAAGTAACATCCCTAGCATTGGCAACTCTGCGCGCACAGACAGTGACGGCAGTGTTGAGTGACAGGTTGTGTATGTTATATTGATTAATTTATCGATGTAATTGTAGTAAAAATCAATGAAAATTTATTGAATTCAGTGCGGGAAATAGTGAAAATATGTAATTTTAGTGTTGTGGGTCATGCTTATAGCAATGGATCGGATGAAATCAGTGATGCCTGTAGATTCCAAATGAATGTTATTGCTGCCGGGCGATGATAAAGGTAAGACATGTATTAGCTGATTACAATTGCTTAATATCATTATTGATTGTTTAGTATTTATATTAGTTTTGTTGTGGGTATATAAATAAACAATGATTACTGTTATTATTAAATTAATGTTATTGAAGGGCATTGACCCTTTACTTAAAATTTTAAATACATCACAAAAAAGCTGTGATTATTAATCATTTTTAACACAATATTCTAAATAAATGAGATCTAAGACTTTAAAATTAATTTGTGAAAGTTTGTCAAAATTTAGTAAAATAATTTGAGAAGCAGATCATATGTACATTTTAGAATGTTGATAACATGTTTTAATAATTTTTCCTAACTTTTGATTATGACATACCAAGTGCATTATATGATTATTACTTTGTAACTTTTTAACATGACATACCATGGGCGTTAAATAATATTTGCTTTTTTATTTTTTTGAGATAACATACTAAGGACATTATATCATAATTGTTTTGTAACTTTTTTACTTAAAATACCAATAAAAGCGTTGTATAAAGTTCAAACTACTGGCTGATAACCATGGAGTGGAGGATTAGATATAACCTTACACTGACATAAAGACTTCTTACGTTTGCAGGGAGGGAGAAACTTCCAACTTTTTGATAACAAATACTTAGGTGGGTGGGTGGGCATTCAAATTTAAACTACTGGTTTATAATCATAAACTGGAGTGACCTACCCACCCACCCAATTAGTGGTCATTAAAAAGTTAAATATCACCACTTCTTACTCTGGCATTAAGACTTCTTACGCTTGCAAAGAGGAAAAACTTCAAATTTACTAATAAAAAACACTTGGGCGGGTGGCTGGGTAGTCCAGTTCAAACTAGTGGCTGGTAATCATAAACTGAGTAACCCAGCCATCTACCCAATTGTTATTGGTCATCAAGAAGTTGGATACCACTTTTCCTTCTTCTGACATAAAAGCTATTACTCGTGCAGAGAGGAGTAACTTTTAATTTCTTGATAATAAACACTTGAGTGGGTGGGCACTCTAGTTCAAATTACTTGCTCATAATTATGAACTGAAGTAATTTACCCAGCCAAGTGTTTGTCTTCAATAAATTAGAAATTGCTTTTCCTTCCTCTGACAAAAGACTTCTTACTGTTGCAAAAAGGAAAAACTTCTAATTTCTTTGTAAGAAACATTTGGGTGTGTAGGTGCTCATTTCAGTTTAAACTACTGGCTAGTATCGTAATATAGAGTGACCCACCTATTTATCCAAGTGTTGGTCATTAATAAATTATATATGACTTTTCCTTTCTCCGACCTAAATGGAGAAACTTCTAATTTCTTAATAACAAACACTTGGGCAAGTGGGTAGGCACTTCAGTTTAAACTTCTGGTTGGTAAACATAAACTGGAGTAACCCACACACCTACCCACTTAAGTGTTCAACATTAAGAAATTATATATGATATTTTATTCCTCCGACAAAAACATGTTACGCATGCAGGAAGGAGAAACTTTTAATTTCTTGATAACAAACACTTGGACGGGAGGTTGAGCTTTTCAGTTTAAACTACTGGGTCATAATCATAAACTGAAGTGACCCACTCACCCACCCAAGTGTTGATCATTAAGAGGTTGGATATAAACAGCTCTACCTTTGTCATAAAGACTTCTTACGTTTGCAGAAAAAAAAACTTTTAATTTGTTAATAAAAAACACTTGGTTAAATGGTTCAAACTACTAGATGGTAATTATTAATTGAAATGTCTCAAAGTGTTGGTTATCAAAAGTTTGTATAGCACCATCACTTCCTCTGACATAATGAATCTTTACTTTAGCAGGAAAAAGAGACTTCCAATTTTTTGATAACAAACATTTGGGCGGGTGGGTTTGCACTTCAGTTCAAACTACTGGTTAGTAATTATAAACTGGAATGACCCACCCACCCACCCAAGTGTTGGTCATTAAGAGGTTTTTGGTGTGATAACTCAATGGTAGAGCACTTGCATATCATGCGAGCAGTCCGGGGTTCGATCCTCGAAATATGACTGAAATGATAACTTGCTCTATATCCACCAGCGTGGTTCGGAAGTCACGTATTAAGCTGTTGGTCCCATCAAACCACTTTAAACAAGTCGTAGACTTACTGTGGCGATGTAAAATAGCCGTAAAAAGCATAATAATAATAATATCTTATATCTCTTCTTCTGACTTAGAAACTTCTTGCTATTGCAGAAAGAAAAAAATTCCAATTTCTTAATAACAAACATTTAAGCGGGTGGGAGGCAACTGCAGTTTAAACTACTAACTGGCACTCAGATCATTGCTTGCGGGACAGTAGTTTTAACTGTAGTGGCTCCTGACTATCCACCTAACTGATTCAAAAATTATTTTCACTTTTGCTGTTCTTTTCAATTTAAAAAAAACGTAAATATTTTTAAGAATAAAACGGTTTATGCAGAGGTGCTCTAACCTCTAACCTAACCTAACCTAGCCCAACATAACCTAACCTAACCTAACTTAACCTAATACTTTTGTAGAGAACATTTCATCGGACTTTGTGACAAAATTTGCACTTTACCGGAACACCGGCATTTTTTCAGGTTGTGGATTGAATTGTTTAAACATTTTTAAGCTAAAGTTTGGCCAACAAAACTTGGCTCCTGACTATCCACTACCTAATCCAACAATTATTTTTACGTTCCGCTTTTCAATCTGAAAAAAACGTAAATATTTTGAAAAAAAAAACGGTTCATGCAGAAGTGCTCTAACTTCTAACCTAACCTGACCTTACCTAACCTAACCTAACCTAACCTAACCTAACCAAACCTAACCTAACCTAATACCGTCGTAGAGAACATTTTGTTGAACTTTGTCACAAAATTTGCACTTTACCGGAAAACCGGCATTTTTTCGGGTTTTAGTTTAAACTGTTTGATCATTTTTGGGCTAAAGTTTGGCTAACAAAACCGGCGCTGTAATAAATAAATGTAAAAGTAAGGTTATCAACAAATTATTAATTGGGAAATTTCAAAAAATCAAAATTTTAGAAGAACTGAAAATTTCGTCACCGAATACTTAGTTTTACTTACATTTAATTAATATTTGATACATATTTTGAGCAATAATTAAAATCCTGACAGAATATGCTTCAGATAGGCTATTTACAAATTTATTTTTTTAAAGAAATTTAAATTTTGTACTCAGTTTTTTGGTACCAATTGAAATCTTGATTAGCCAGGCTACTAACAAAATAAAGTTTTGAGGAAATCTAAAATGTCGTCACATTATGTGGTTGTAGATGATCTTAATGAAGACTTAATAAATATGTTTGCAAAAAATTAAAATCTTTAGTGTTTAGGCTATCAAACAACCAACATTTTTTAACATAATTTACCAAAGACATTGTATGGTACTTTGTATCATTGCATTATTATATATCAAGTGCATTATATAATTATTGCTTTGTAACTTTAAATGATTTACATTTTTATCTTTTTTGAGATGATTTACTAAAGGCATTATATGATAATTGTTTTGTAATTTTTTGACATAACTTAAGAGCATAATATAAAGGCATAATATTATTGTTTGTTAATTATTTTGAAATTTTGTGATTATCTTTGTATAAATAGTAAAAAATGTATGAAATATATAAAAGTATGAGAAATTTTATAAAATTGTCTAAAGTTTTATGAACGTTTTAGATTGTCTTGCGCATGACGTCACAGAGTTCGATGAGAATGTTTTACTATTTATTAGTATTTTAACATAGATAAGTAAATGTATAATTTATAAATGTAATTAAATTTTGCTATTTTTAGGATTTTATTAAAATGTTTACATTTTGATTGCTTATTTTGGTGGTTTCTAGCAATATTTTGATGTTTCAAGGCCGGCATTTGCTATTTTTGACATTTTATAAATAACATTATAGACTTTTCATCAGTTTATAGCAGGATTTTAGTGCTTTTTGATGTTCCAAGACTAGAATTTGGTTTTTTCTAACAATATGTTAATATTTTATGGCCGGATTTTGCTAATTTTGTCATTTTATTAAGAATTTTGTGCTTTTTTAAATTTTTTACCCGGATTTTGTTTTTCTTTTGAGATTTTTTTAATATTTTGTTATTTTTGACATATAATTTTGCACTTTTTAACAGTTTATGACCTGATTTTGATTATTTTTGGCAATATGTTGCTATTTTATAACCGGATGTAGCTATTTTTAGAGTTTTATAATACTTTATAGATGAATTTTGGTGTTTAACAATTTTTTTTATGTTTTGAGACCGGATTTGGCTGTTTTTGCAATTTTATGAATAGAACATTACACTTTTTACAGCAGAATTTTTTAATTTTTGGGTTTTTATGAATATTTTTTTAAACTTTATGAACAAATTTTGGTTTTTGTTACTTTTTATAAATAAAATTTTGTGTTTTTAACAGTTTATGCTAAAATTTTGGTTCCTTGAAACAAAAGTTTAATGTTTTATAGTAAAATTTTGCTATTTTTGACCAAATTTGTTACTTTTGAACAATGTTTTGATGTTTTAAGACCAGATTTTTGACTTGTTATAAATAAAATTTTGCATTTTTAAATTGTTTTTAGCTGGCTTTTAGTGCTTTTTAACAATATTTTGATGGATTCAGGCCTGGTTCTGCTATTTTTGACATTTTATGAATAAAATTTTACACTTTTCAACAGTTTATGGCCGGATTGTGCTATTTCTAACAATATTTTTAATATTTCCAAGCCGGATTTAATTATTTTTGTCATTTGCTAAAGTTTTGGTTTTTTGTAACATAATTTTAATATTTTATAGCAAAATTTTTGCATTTTCAATAGTTTATAGCCAAATTTGTTACTTTCTAACAATGTTTTGATGTTTTAAGACCAGATTTTAGTATATTTAACATTTTTTTAATAAAATTTTAAATTTTAAAATTATTTTTGGCCTATTTTTAGTGCTTTTAAACAATATTTTGATGTTTCCAGGCCGGGTTCTGCTATTTTTGACACTTTATGAACAAAATATTACACTTTTCAACAGTTTATGGCCGGATTGTGCTATTTTTAACAATATTTTTAATGTATTCAAGCTAGATTTAACTATTTTTGTAATTTGCTATAGTTTTGGTGTTTTGTGACAATATTTTAATATTTTATAGCAAAGTTTGATATTTTTTAATAATTTATAACTGAATTTGTTACTTTCTAACAATATTTTGATGTTTCAAGACCAGATTTTTTCAATTTTGAGCTTTTATAAAAAAAAATTATTTTTAAATTGTTTTTGGCCGGCTTTTAGTGCTTTTTAACAATGTTTTGATGTTTACAAGCTGGAATCTGTTAATTTAGACATTTTATCAATAAAATTTTACACTTTTTATTAGTTTATGGCTAGATTGTGCTGTTTCTACCAATATTTTTAATATTTCCAAACTGGATTTAACTATTTTTGTCATTTGTTAATAATTCAATATTTATTAGCAAATTTTTTGCATTTTTCAATAGTTTATAGTCAAATTTAATACTTCCTAACAGTATTTTGATGTTTCAAGACCAGACTTTTTGATTTTTGACATTTTATAAATATAATTTTGCATTTTTAAATTATTTTAGTGGTTTTTAACATTTTTTGATGTTTCCAAGCTGGGTATTACTATTTTTGACATTTTATAAATAAAATTTTTCACTTTATAACAGTTTATGGCCGAATTGTGCTATTTATAATATATTTTTAATATTTCTAAACTGGATTTAACTATTTTAGTCATTTGCTAAAGTTTTAGTTTCTTGTAACAATATTTTAAGATTTTATAGCAACATTTTTGCATTTTTCAATAGTTTATAGCCAAATTTCTTATTTTCTAACAATATTTTAATGTTTTAAGACCAGATTTGCCTATTTTTGACATGTTATAAATAGAATTAGCATTTTTTAAATGTTTTTGGTCGGCCTTTAGTGCTTTTTAACAATATTTTGATGTTTCCAGGCCGGATTTTGGTGTTTTGGACATTTTATGAACAAAATTTTAAACTTTTTAAACAGTTGCTATTTTTAACAATGTTTTTGATATTTCCAAGCTGGATTTAACTATTTTAGTCATTTGCTGGAATTTTGGTTTCATGTGACAATATTTTAATACTTTATAGCAAATTTTTTGCATTTTTCAATAATTTATAGTAAAATTTGTTACTTTCTGACAATGTTTTGATGTTCAAGATTTTTTAATTTTTTACATTTTAAATCTAAATTTTTACATTTTTAAATTATTTTTGGCCAGATTTTTAGTGTTTTTTAACAATATTTTGATATTTTCAGGCCAGTATCTGTTATTTTTGACAGTTTATGAATAAAATTTTACACTTTTCAACAGTTTATGGCTGAATTATGCTACTTCTAACAATATTTTAGTATTTTCAAGCTGGATTTAACTATTTTTGTCATTTTATGAATAGATTTTTGCACTACAACAATTTTTATAACCAGATTTTGCAATTTTTGAGGTATCATAAAAGCTTTTACACTTTAACAGTGCTTTTTTACAATATTTTGTCTAAAAGCCAAATTTTGTTATTTTTATTTTTAACATTTGTTTTGCAATTTAATTGCGATGCGATTGGAATGGTGGAGTATCATGGACAGTGTTTTTTAGTCTTTTTTGGATTTTGGGAGGAGTTGCTCCCACTGGTGCTGTTTAGGTTAGGTTAGGTTAGGTTAGGTTAGGTTAGGTCAAGCGTTATTTATAAGCATTTTATAAGTATGGTCAAATGGATATCAAAATAGTTTGAACTCTTCAACAAATCGACAAAACCTGCGAAGGATGTTGTGGTATGTCTACCAGAGATAACGTGCAATTTGAATTGTGTGTCCAGCTCTTGTTTTTTCTAGTCTTTGTCCATAGTTGAAGGTTAACGTAGTCTTTGTCAAGCAAACAATGACCAAGAATTATTTCCTTGCTCAAAAACGGAGCGCAAAGTAATTGTCAATCTTGATAATAGTAGCCGCTTCTTTGGTGACGTGTTGGTTGTCGGGGTTGTCTTATTGATTAAGGTTAATCGGGTTTCCTTTTGGTAGAGGATGGCAACTCAAATTTTGCTTTGTGCTTACGACTTGTTTCCTGATTGGGTTGCACGTTAAAGAGTTTGCACTTTTTGCTTGTCTGTGCTTGGTTTTGATCTTGGCAACAATGTCGGTAAGATATTGCAAAGTTTAA
Organism: Tachinus rufipes; assembly: GCA_963932245.1. NCBI lineage: Eukaryota > Metazoa > Arthropoda > Insecta > Coleoptera > Staphylinidae > Tachinus > Tachinus rufipes. The sequence goes on from OZ010746.1 coordinate 97,111,119, forward strand.
TTGAGTTTGCTGGTTTACAAAATTTATTTTGACAACAAAGGAAGGTTGCTACCGGCTTCTTGAAGTAGTTGTTTGGTCTACAGCTGATGTGCACCAATTAATTAGTAATCGTTTATAGTTAGGCCAAGGAATTAAGGTAATTATGACAGACAACCAAACTTTAATTCTTGGATAGTAACACCTTTACACCATTACTCACAGATTTTTATTTTTTGTAGTATTAGTACAAGTACGCATTCCAAAATTATTTTCTTTTCTATCAAGAACGTAGACTATTTTGTTGATTGTAGCAAAGAAGTGTGACGCCAATCTTTGCTTGTGCTTTTGGTTTTAAATTAGTGATGGTGCGGCCGGGACTTATTTCTAGCTATAATGTTTGACAAAAAGACATCTTTTTATGTTTTATGCTAATTTGAAAGTTCTACATCAACACGACGTGTTATTTTAAATTTAAAGTCAATTGCTTTAGGACCCATCTTGCTGACACTTTACAGAAATGAAAGATGTTGTACTTAATGTAGTGTACAGAACCATGGCTAATTTTTAAATTTTTAAAGAATAACCGACTTTTTTATTAACCGCTGTACCCCCAATTTACTACAAGATATATATGGCCATGTATGAGTCAAGTGTACGAAATGAAAATTTGTTTTTGTTCAAATCACTGAAAATGCCTTCTTCTGCATGAATCCTGATTATGTGATTTTTTTTAGATTTTTCTAGTAAACCGTTTCCGAGTAATAAGCAATCAAAATTTGAAAAAAATGAGGTTTTTGAGTTTTTTTACATTTTTTTTTATCGTTTATAACTTCTCAGGATTGTATCTTTAGAAAAAAGTTATTACAAGTTTTTTTTTTTAATTGTAAAGAATAAGTTTCACATACAATATTTTTTCTCAACTATGGATAAAAACGTATTTTACATATAAAAACACGTTTTTATCTATAATTAAAAAAAAAAAAAGAAAAAACCCATTATTAAAAGTTTTTCAAAATTTTTAAAATATAAAAAAAAAATGTTTGCCTGTGAAAATGTATTCTTTAGACAAATTTAAAAAAAAAATTGTTTTAATTTTTTCCTAAAAATGCAATCCTGAGAAGTTACAAACAATAAAAAAATGTAAATTTAAAATAAAAAGTCTTTTTTAGCTATTTTCTGTGGATACATTGTAAGATATCTCAAATCGTAGCACGGCACTTCCTGAAATTTTCAGAGTATTTTTTCCACATATAAAAGCACGTTTTTATCCGTATTTGAAAAAAAGAAAACACCCGTTTTTTTTTAAGAAAAACTGTTTTTTAAAGTTTTGCAAAATTTTCAAAATTTAATGAAAAAAAAGAGATCTTGAATCGATTGTGGAGCTTTGGCATAGACTTTATCTTTTACGTGGCCCCAAAGAAAAAAGTCTAAAGTTGTTAAATCACAAGATCTCGGTGGCCAATTGTAATCACCTCTTTGAGAAATAACACGGTCAGGAAACTTTTCTTGCAAAATTGCGATTGTTTCGTTGCTTGTAGCGCCGTCTTGCTGAAAATATACGTCGTACACATCAATATCTTCCAATCCGGCCATACAAAATTATTAATCATAGCTCGGTAACGCCATTCATTTACCGTAATAGTTGCACTAGCCTCATTTTCGAAAAAGTAAGGTTCAATCACACCGCTAGCCTAAAAACCGCACCAAACTTTGACACGTTGAGGATGCAAAAACTTTTCAACAATTATTCTTGGATTTTCTGAGCCCCAAATGCGACAATTTTGTTTATTAACGTAGCCTCCGAAGCAAAAATGGGCCTCATCACTGAAGATGATTTTTCGATAAAATTTCGGATCATTTTGATGCATTTGAAGAACCCAATCAGCAAAGATACGACGTTTATGGTGATTGACCGGCTTGAGTTCTTGTGTTAACTGAACTTTAAAAGCCTTAAGACTTAAGTCTTTATGCAAAATACGGTATAATGTTGTTTGTAGAATGTCTAATTCTAAAGATCGACAAAGAATTGACAAACCTGGATTTTCTTCAACACTACGGGTTACATCAGCAATATTCTCATGTGTTCTTGAGCGATGCACACGGTTTCAATTTTTCACATCACTAACTTGTCCAAACAGCTCAAATTTTTTCACCAGGTTTACTATTGCCGACCGAGAAGGTGCTTTACGACGACCAAAAAGTGCTTTAGTTTTGCAAAAAAAAATCATTATTTTTGTAGTAAATTTTAATAATTTCAATGCGTTGTTGAAGCGTGTATCGTTCCATTTTTAATAATGGCGTAGTATTTACTTGTCAAATGTCAAAAGATAATAGCTTCAAAATTGACAGCTGCCCAAATAACCTGCTATTCAAAATAAAACTTTAGTTTCAATTAGAGTGCCCCGTCCATCTACCCAAGTGATAGTAAAAAATGGAATAATTTGCTTTCTGCAAAAGTTATTTGTTTTTAAATTGAAGAAAGAAAGGTTTGTTATTCAATCTTCAGATAACAAATAGTTAGGTTAGGTTAGGTTAGGTTGGACAAGGCACTCAATTTAATAAATGTGGCAATTAAATTCAAATATAATTAAAATTAGAGTATTTCTATTTGTAATTTGTCTTTAAATTTAAGAAAGACGGTTACAGAAATAACTTTATGATACCAACCAATTGAATGGGTAAGTGGGACACTCAGTTCAATAAATGTGGACAACTTGTTTTGGTTGAATTGCTCCTACTACCTACCTAAGTGTTAATGTTTCAGAAATTGAATTTTTTTAGAGTGACAAATCTAACCTTTTGATAACAAACAGTTGGGTGGGAGGAAAAGTACTCTGAAGTCATTGATTGCAAAATTGTAGTTTCAACTCACTAACCCAAGTGTTGCAGAAATAAGATTATTTCATTTCCGTTAATGTCACTTGTTATTAAATTAATGAAAAAAAGTGGCAAATTCAAAGAAAAGTTGGGTAGATATCTCGGAACGTGACGCTCACAACTTATCACCCCCGTCTCCACTGAGCTACGACAATAAGTAAAACCTTGTCCACATCTTACCCTTCCAAAAAGGCATAAGTTACCATGTTGAAGGTAGCCGTTTTGGTAACGTTACAATTGATTGAAAAACAGTAGATTCAATTGGTTTGCCGCCCGCCCACTCAAATATTAGTGATCTAAAAATTTGTTTGACACTTTTAAACAATTTGTGAATGACAGTTCACATATTTTAATTTAGCAGTTTTTAAAGGCTACTCTTCACAAATGTTAAATTTGATTGTTTGACAGGTTTGTGAATGATATTCACAGCTCATTAATATTTTGTTTGACAGTTATAAACAATTTTTGATTAATAGCTACAGATTATTACGGGTTCATGAATGATGACAGCTTACTAATAAATAAGTTTGTCAGTTTGACAATTGACAGTTCACTTTAAGAATATTTTTTGACAGACATTGTTGTTTTTAAATACAATTTAACATATTATATTGCTGTAAACTGTTTCAGTAACAGTTTAGAATAGAATATGTCGGATCTGATAAGTTGATTTCAACTTATAGTATATTTGCTGTAAATTGTTTGACAATTTTAGTAACTTTTTGAAATGTTTAGTAACTTGTTGACAAGTTGGAAAGTTTGAGACGGCTCTTTAAGAATTTTAAGTGTGTGGTACTAGTACAAGTATATATTCTTTAAAAATACTTCTTTAGAAAGATGTGGAAAATTTTGTTGGTTTTGGCAAAAAAATGTGACGCCATTTTTTTCTTGTGTTCTTGCTTTTAGGTTGATGATGGTGCGACCAGTCAGAAACTTTGACAAAAAGGCGTCATTATGCTAATGTGAAAGTTTTGCATCAACACGACGTTATTTTAATTTTATGGTCAATTGCTTTAGAATTCATCTAGAACTGAAAGATGTTTTGCTTAATGTCTTGTACAAAACTAAATTTTTGTAAAAGATAATCTGACTTTTTTACTAACCTTCAATTTAGTTTAGACAATTGAAATTTTTAGTAGTAGTTTAGTTTTATGACATTCCCTAAACCGCGCCCTTAACAAAAAGTAACTTGCACTATTACTATTTAATTAATTTAAAATTTTACTACTTTTTAAATCATTAAAATATGAATTTTAAACGTTAAATTAGGAAAATATATTGATGTACATATAAATTACATTTTAAAGACCTCGGAGATAGCTATTAACATTTCAAAAGTCATGTTTGGCATATATTATTCAATTACAAAATGTATTATGATTGTTTTCGCCTACTTTCCATTCCCTTTAATTTTTAATACGCAATTATTCTCCCTTTTCTTTTCGGTTTCTTTCTGTTTTATATTGCTGGCACTAAATAGAGGGTTGGTAGTATATGGAGAAAAATGGGCTCGGCCTTCGTTATTTCCCAATTTGCTAGTCGCGATGTTTCGTTCCCATATTTTGCGATATCTACCAGACAGGCACTGAGCATTTATCTTCTCCCGGTAAAGAATTTGCGAGACGTGGACGGATATCGCGCCGCTTATTTGAATTGCGATCAGATTAACTGGGCTTCTTAGCTAAGGACGAGGAGATGCTCTGACACGTATAGAAATTGAGGATTATTATTTTAAATTATTGTGAATATTTTAATAATAAAAAACGCCATTATTCTCTCAACAAAACCCAATAATTAAGCTCATTGTTTTTTGTAATGTTAAATCCATTCCATGTCATCCGTTAGCCAATTCGCAATTACCCATTTTCCGACCGGACGGGAAATAATGGATAAAAAGCACCGCGACCGACTCGCCGATTCGGAATCACGTGCAATTAAACAGCGCGCATTTAATTAATTTAAATCGGGGGGCAAAATTAAAACGAAATAGAACGGATCAGTGTGGTGCGAGGGTGAAAATAGGGGGAGATGGGGCGCCTAGATTTATTTATTTACCTCGAAAATCCGTCCGATCCAATTAGAAAAACATGGTCAGTGTACAAAAATGCATTATTTCATTGTACGTTGAAAAAATAATGACATAGATTTACAATACAATGTAGCAGAATACAAATTGAGTTAGAATTAATGGTTCTATTAATGCATAAAATGCATATTGTCTTATTGTTATATAGGAAGAGTTAATTAAACTTTAATTAATTAACATGTCTAGTAAAAAGGAATATGGTATAACCAATAAATCTTTTAAATGGTAGGTAGTCAAATGTTATCACCTTGTCATAAAACTGTCTTAATTTATGATGTACTCAAACTGCAATCAAATGTTTCATGTAAAACAGATAAAGCACTGCTTTAACTTATTTTTTTTTTAGATAAAACTTATGAAGTAATAAAATAATTTTAAGCCTTAAATAAATTAGCATTTTATGACTAAATATTAAGTTTAATTAACACTGTAATCTTTACTTATCACAATATTTAAAATAATATATTTTCCAACGGTCATAAAATTTATTAAGATAAAACTAAAAACTCATAAAATAAAATAAAAAAGTTAGCAACAGATCATAAAATGTTCCCAATTTGTAAAAGTATTGTGGCATAAAATATGATCTTAAAAAGTCACTTAAATATTATACAGTGCCTCATAAAAATATTGCTGCTATAATTTGCTATCAAATGACTTGCCGGGCCTAAAACAAAAGCTTTTTAAATGTTACACAGACATCAGTTGTAAGAATATGTCATCTTGTTCTAATGAGATTGTCATAAATGTTGTAAACTAGATTCTCAAGAAATTGCATTTTTTTTTTAATTTGTGAAAAAATGTGATATTTAAGAATTATTAAGTATAACAAAACAACATTAAACTACTATCGACAAATGGAAAAAACTTTCAAATTCATAATTTCCTGAGACTTATAATCCACAAATATTCAAAGTCAATGTTCACAGACTGCATAAATCTAGTCTTTAATATGATAGTTTCAACGAGAGTGGTTTCATTCAAAATTTAGAGATATTTTTATGTTGTGGCATATTAGGTAATTTTTAAATATGACATTTTACAGGTAGAAACAACAATTTTGAAAGTTTTGAAAAAAAAATTTTGAATAATCTTTTTTTATTTTTTGTTTTTTTTATTATTTAAGCATTAATTAATGATAATGTACAAAAAATTCCAACAAAATTCAACAATTAGTTTTTGTTTTATTAAACAATTAGTGATTAATCTAAAAAGTTGTAACTAAACAATTTTGAAAATTAAAAAAAAAATACTGTTGAATGGAGAATTTTGTTTTTTGTATTTTTTATTAATTTAACATTGATTGATAATCATGTACAAAAAATTGCAACAAAATTCAACAATTAGTTCCTGTTTTATTCTACAATTAGTGATTAATCTAAAAAGTCGCAATTAAACAATTTTGAAAATTTTGAAAAAAATAATGTTAAATAAAAAATTTTGTTTTTTGTATTTTTTATTATTTAAGCATTGATTAATGATGATGTACAAAAAATTGCAACAAATTTCAGCAATAAGTTTTTGTTTTATTGCACAATTAGTGATTAATCTAAAAAGTTGCAATTAAACAATTTTAAAAATTTAAAAAAAAAATTGTTGAATGGATAAATTTGTTTTTTGTATTTTTTATTATTTTAAGCATTGATTTGATGATATTGTACAAAAAATTGCAACAAATTTTAGAAATTAGTTTTTGTTTTATTCTACAATTAGTGATTAATCTATAAAGTCGCAATTAAAGAATTTTGAAAATTTAAAAAATAAAACTATTAAATTGAAAATTTTGATTTTTGTATTTTTTTATTTTTTAAGCATTAATTGATAATCATGTAAAAAAAATTGCAAATTAATTCAACAATTAGTTTTTGTTTTATTCTGCAATTAGTGATTAATCTAAAAAGTCGCAATTAAACAATTTTGAAAATTTTGAAAAAAATAATGTTAAATAAAAATTTTTGTTTTTTGTATTTTTTATTATTTAAGCGTTGATTAATGATGATGTACAAAAAATTGCAACAAATTTCAGCAATTAGTTTTTGTTTCATTGCACAATTAGTGAATAATCTAAAAAGTTGCAATTAAACAATTTTAAATTTTAGCAATTAATTTTTGTTTTATTCAACAATTAGTGATTAATCTAAAAAGTCGCAATTAAGCAATTTTGAAAAATTAAAAAAAAAAATCGTTGAATGGACAATTTTGTTTTTTGTATTTTTTATTATTTAAGTATTGATTTGATGATAAAGTACAAAAAATTGCAACAAGTTTTAGCAATTAGTTTTTGTTTTATTTCACAATTAGTAATTAATCTAAAAAGTTGCAATTAAGCAATTTGAAAATTAAAATAAAAACTATTAAATTGAAAATTTTGTTTTTTGTATTTTTTATTTTTTAAGCATTAATTGATAATCATGTAAAAAAAATTGCAAATTAATTAAACAATTAGTTTTTGTTTTATTCTACAATTAGTAATTAATCTAAAAAGTCACAATTAAACAATTTTGAAAATTTAAAAAAAAATACTGTTGAATGAACAATTTTGTTTTTTGTATTTATTATTATTTAAGCATTGATTTGATGATATTGTACAAAAAAATGCAACAAATTTTAGCAATTAGTTTTTGTTTTATTCTACAATTAGTGATTAATCTGAAAGGTCGCAATTAAAGAATTTTGAAAATTAAAAAAAAAATACTGTTGAATGGACAATTTTGTTTTTTGTATTTTTTATTATTTAAGCATTAATTGATGATCATGTACAAACAATTCCAACAAAATTTAACAATTAATTTTTGTTTTATTCCACAATTAGTGATTAATTTAAAAAGTCACAATTAAACAATTTTGAAAATTTAAAAAAAAAATTGTTGAATGGATAAATTTGTATTTGATATATTTATTATTTTAAGCATTGATTTGATGATATTGTACAAAAAATTGCAACAAATTTTAGCAATTAGTTTTTGTTTTATTAACCAATTAGTGATTAATCTAAAAAGTTGTAACTAAACAATTTTGAAAATTAAAAAAAAAAATACTGTCGAATGGAAAATTTTGTTTTTTGTATTTTTTATTAATTAAACATTGATTGATAATCATGTACAAAAAATTGCAACAAAATTTAACAATTAGTTCCTGTTTTATTCTACAATTAGTGGTTAATCTAAAAAGTCGCAATTAAACAATTTTGAAAATTTTGAAAAAAATATTGTTAAATAAAAAATTTTGTTTTTTGTATTTTTTATTATTTAAGCATTGATTTGATGATAGTGTACAAAAAATTGCAACATATTTCAGCAATTAGTTTTTGTTTTATTCTACAATTAGTGATTAATCTAAAAAGTCACAATTAAACAATTTTGAAAATTTAAAAAAAAATATTGTTAAATGGATAAATTTGTTTTTTGTATTTTTTATTATTTTAAGCATTGATTAGATGATATTGTACAAAAAATTGCAACAAATTTTAGCAATTAATTTTTGTTTTATTCTACAATTAGTGATTAATCTAAAAAGTCGCAATTAAAGAATTTTGAAAATTTAAAAAAAAACTATTAAATTGAAAATTTTGTTTTTTGTATTTTTTATTTTTTAAGCATTAATTGATAATCATGTAAAAAAAATTGCAAATTAATTCAACAATTAGTTTTTGTTTTATTGCACAATTAGTGATTAATCTAAAAAGTTGCAATTAAACAATTTTGAAAATTTAAAAAAAAAATACTGTTGAATGGACAATTTTGTTATTTGTATTTTTTATTATTTAAGCATTGATTTGATGATATTGTACAAAAAATTGCAACATATTTCAGCAATTAGTTTTTGTTTTATTCTACAATTAGTGATTAATCTGAAAGGTCGCAATTAAAGAATTTTGAAAATTTAAAAAAAAATACTGTTGAACAGAAACTTTTGTTTTTTGTATTTTTTATTATTTAAGCATTAATTGATGATCATGTACAAACAATTGCAACAAAATTCAACAATTAGTTTTTGTTTTATTTTACAATTAGTGATTAATCTAAAAAGTTGCAATTAAACAATTTTGAAATTTAAAAAAAAAAAACTATTAAATTGAAAATTTTGTTTTTTGTATTTTTTATTTTTTAGGCATTAATTGATAATCTTGTAAAAAAAATTGCAAATTAATTCAACAATTAGTTTTTGTTTTATTCCACAATAAGTGATTAATCTAAAAAGTCACAAATAAACAATTTTAAAAATTAAAAAAAAAAATTGTTGAATGGACAATTTTGTTTTTTGTATTTTTTATTATTTAAGCATTAATTGATGATCATGTAAAAAAAATGCAAATTAATTCAACAATTAGTTTTTGTTTTATTCAACAATTAGTGATTAATCTAAAAAGTCGCAATTAAGCAATTTTGAAAATTAAAAAAAATATCGTTGAAAGGACAATTTTGTTTTTTGTATTTTTTATTATTTAAGTATTGATTTGATGATAATGTACAAAAAATTGCAACAAGTTTTAGAAATTAGTTTTTGTTTTATTGCACAATTAGTGATTAATCTAAAAAGTTGCAATTAAACAATTTTGAAAATTTAAAAAAAAATACTGTTGAATAGACAATTTACTTTTTTTGTATTTTTTATTATTTAAACATTAATTGATGATCATGTACAAACAATTCCAACAAAATTTAACAATTAATTTTTGTTTTATTCCACAATTAGTGATTAATCTAAAAAGTTACAATTAAACAATTTTAAAAATTTTAAAAAAATATTGTTGAATGGATAAATTTGTTTTTTGTATTTTTTATTATTTAAGCATTAATTGATGATCATGTACAAACAATTCCAACAAAATTTAACAATTAATTTTTGTTTTATTCCACAATTAGTGATTAATCTAAAAAGTCACAATTAAACATTTTTAAAAATTTAAAAAAAAATATTGTTGAATGGATAAATTTGTTTTTTGTTTTTTTTATTATTTTAAGCATTGATTTGATGATATTGTACAAAAAAATTGCAACAAATTTTAGCAATTAGTTTTTGTTTTATTGCACAATTAGTGATTAATCTAAAAAGTTGCAATTAAACAATTTTGAAAAATAAAAAAAAATATTGTTGAATGGACAATTTTGTTTTTTGTCTTTTTTATTATTTAAGCATTGATTGATAATCATGTACAAAAAATTCCAACAAAATTCAACAATTAGTTTTTGTTTTACTAAACAGATAGTGATTAATCTAAAAAGTTGTAACTAAACAATTTTGAAAATTAAAAAAAAAAACTGTTGAATGGAAAATTTTGTTTTTTGTATTTTTATTAATTAAACATTGATTGATAATCATGTACAAATAATTGCAACAAAATTCAACAATTAGTTTTTGTTTTATTCCACAATTAGTGATTAATCTAAAAAGTCACAATTAAAGAATTTTGAAAATTTAAAAAAAAAATACTGTTGAATGGACAATTTTGTTTATTGTATTTTTTATTATTTAAACATTGATTTGATGATATTGTACAAAAAATTGCAACAAATTTTAGCAATTAGTTTTTGTTTTATTCTACAATTAGTGATTAAACTGAAAGGTCGCAATTAAAGAATTTTAAAAATTTAAAAAAAAAACTGTTGAAAAAAAAATTTTGTTTTTTGTAATTTTTAATATTTAAGCATCAATTGATGATCATGTACAAAATATTGCAACAAAATTCAACAATTAGTTTTTGTTTTATTAACCAATTAGTGATTAATCTAAAAATTTGTAACTAAACAATTTTGAAAATAAAAAAAAAAATACTGTTGAATGGAAAATTTTGTTTTTTGTATTTTTTATTATTTAAACATTGATTGATATTCATGTACAAAAAATTGCAACAAAATTCAACAATTAGTTTTTGTTTTATTAACCAATTAGTGATTAATCTAAAAATTTGTAACTAAACAATTTTGAAAATAAAAAAAAAATACTGTTGAATGGAAAATTTTGTTTTTTGTATTTTTTATTATTTAAACATTGATTGATATTCATGTACAAAAAATTGCAACAAAATTCAACAATTAGTTTTTGTTTTATTAACCAATTAGTGATTAATCTAAAAAGTTGTAACTAAACAATTTTGAAAATTTAAAAAAAAAATACTGTTGAATGGAAAATTCTGTTTTTTGTATTTTTTATTATTTAAGCATTAATTGATGATCATGTACAAACAATTCCAACTAAATTTAACATTTAATTTTTGTTTTATTCTACAATTAGTGATTAATCTAAAAAGTCACAATTAAACAATTTTGAAAATTAAAAAAAAAAATATTGTTGAATGAATAAATTTGTTTTTTGTATTTTTCATTATTTAAGCATTGATTTGATGATATTGTACAAAAAATTGCAACATATTTTAGCAATTAGTTTTTGTTTTATTCTACAATTAGTGATTAATCTGAAAGGTCGCAATTAAAGAATTTTGAAAATTTAAAAAAAAATACTGTTGAATAAAAACTTTTGTTTTTTGTATTTTTTATAATTTAAGCACTAATTGATGATCATGTACAAAAAATTGCAACTAAATTCAACAATTAGTTTTTGTTTTATTGCACAATTAGTGATTAATCTAAAAAGTTGCAATTAAACAATTTTGAAAATTAAAAAAAAAACACTGTTGAATAGACAATTTTGTTTATTGTAGTTTTTATTATTTAAGCATTGATTGGTGATCATGTACAAAAAATTGCAACAAATTTTAGCAATTAGTTTTTGTTTTATTAAACAATTAGTGATTAATCTGAGAAGTCGCAGTTAAAGAATTTTCAAAACTTAAAGAAAAAAAATACTGTTAAATGAAAATTTTTGGTTTGTTTTTTTTTTATTATTTAAACAATAATTGATGACAATATACAAAAAAATGCAACAAATTTCAGCAATTAGTTTTTGTTTTATGGGTCTTTTTATGGATCTCGAGTTTGTAATATATTGTCAACAGCATATAGAGCGCTTAATTTTTAGACAGAAGTTTAAGTTGTTCTTCTATTGTAGCCCACCTACCCACCTAAGTAATAGTAATTAAAAGATCTATTATAACATCATAAGTTGTTAGCAATTCAAAAGACGATTAGCTTACAATAAATGTCTTGATAACTAACGCTTAGATGGAAGGACGGAAATCAAGTTTAAATTGTGGGCGAATAGCATTTTCTACTGTGGCCCACCCACCCGCTCAAGAGTTTATGATCAAAAGATTTTTTATTACACCCACCGTCTGTGTAAGTTGTTAGCTACACAACAGACGATTAGCTTACAAAAAGGTTTCTTGATAACAAACGGTTGGATGGGCGGGCAGGAACTAAGTTTAATTTGTAAACAAATAGGTTCTTCTACTGTGTTTAAGCTGTAGACAAATAGTTTTTTCTAAAGTAACCCACCCCCCACCCAAGTGTTGGTGATGAAAAAATTTATTATTATACCCATCATCTGTGTAAGTTGTTAGCAACACAACAGACAAATAGCTTACAATATTTTTTTTGATAACAATTGCTTGGGTGAACAGAACATAGTTTAAATTGTGGTCTGGTAGCTTTTTCTACTGTAGCCCACCTACCCCCCCAAGTGTTGGTGATCAAATAATTTATTATTCCATCCACCGTTTGTGTAAGTTGTTAGCGATACAAGAGACAATTGGCTTACAATAACTTTTTTGATGACAAACGCTTGGGTGGGTGAGTGGAAACCAAATTTAAGTTGTAGACAAATAAGGTTTTCTACTATGTAAACATAGTAGAAAACCTTATTTGTCTAGTTGTGAGCAAATATTTTTTTTTACAATAGCTTACTCACCCACTCAAGTGATGGTTGTTGAAAGATCTATTATATTATCTACCGTTTGTGTAAGTTGTTAGCAATACAACAAACGATTAGCTTACAATAAGTTTCTTGATAACAAACGCTTGGGTGGGCGGGTGAGAACCAAGTTTAAATTGTGGTCAAATAGCTTCTTCTACTGTAGTCTACCTAATTAAAAGATGCATTTTATTATCCACCGTTTGTGTAAGTTGTTAGCAATTCAACAAACAATCAGTTTACAAAAAGTTTCTTGGAGTGGCGGGCAAAAACCAAGTTTAAGTTGTGGGTAAATAGGTTCTTCCACTGTGTTTAAATTGTGAGCAAATAGCTTCTTCTACTGTAGTCTACCCACCCACCCAAGTGATGGTAATTAAAAGATCTATTTATATCATTCTCCGTTTGTGTAAATTGTTAGCAATACAATAGACAATTAGATTACAACAAATTTCTTAATAACAAACGCTTGAGTGGGTGGGCGGGAACAAACTCACCCTAAGCGGAAACTAACTTTAAGTTGTGGGCAAATAGGTTCTTCCACTGTGTTTAAGTTGTACTACAGTAGCCCACCCACCCACCCAAGGGTCGGTGATGAAAAGATTCATTATTACACCCACTATTTGTGTAACAGCAACACAACAGACAACTAACTTACAATAAATTTGTTGATAACAAACGCTTGTGTGAGCGGGCGGGAACCAAGTTTAAATTGTGGGCGGGTAGCTTCTTCTACTGTGACCCACCCACCCGCCTATGTGTTAGTGATCAAAAAATTTATTAATACACCTAGCGTCGTGATGTTAGCAACACAACTGACAATAAGTTTACAATAAGTTTTTTAATAACAAACGCTTAGTTGGGCGGGCGAGAACTAAATTTAAGTAGTCCCACCCACCCACCCAAGTGATAGTAATTAAAAGATCCATTAAATCATCCACTATTTGTGTAAGTTATTAGCAATATAACAGACGATTAGCTTACAATAAATTTTTTGATAACAAACGCTTGGGTGGGCGGGCGGGAATTAAGTTTAAATTGTAGGTGAGTAGCGTTTTTTAGTGTAACGCCCAAGTGTTAGTAATTAAAAAATTTCTGAATGACAAACACTTGGGTGGGTGGAAGAACCAAGTTTAAGTTGTGGGCAAATAGCTTCTTCTACTTTGTTTAAATTGTGGGCGGATACCTTTTTCTATTGTGTCCTCCCACCTACCCACTCGAAAGTTGGTGAAAAAAAAAATATTATTTTGTCCACCGTTTCTGTAAGTTGTTAATATACAACAGACAATTAACTTACAATAAATTTCTTGATTACGAACGCTTGGGTGGGCGGGCGGAAACCAAGTTTAAGTTGTGAGCAAATAGTTTTTTCTAGTGTGGTCACCTATCAACCAGAGTATTATTGATGAAAAGATTTATTATTACACCCACCGTCTGTGTAAGTTGTTAGCAACACAACAGACGATTAGCTTACAATATTTTTTTTTTAATAACAAACACTTGGGTGGGCGGGTAGTAACCAAGCTTAAAAAAAATTAATATTCTACCTACCATTTGTGTAAGTTGCTTGCAATACAACAGACAATTAGCTTACAACAAGTTTCTTGATGACAAACGCTTGGGTGTTTGGACGAAAACCAAATTTTAGTTGTGGGCGGACAGATTTTTCTACTGTGTCCCACTCAAAAGTTGTTGATCAAAAAATTCAATATTTTGTCACCGTTTCTGTAAGTTGTTAGCAATACAACAGACGATTAGCTTACAATAAGTTTTCTAACCGGTCGTAAAATAAAATTTAATTGGGCAATTTTCATAAATTTTGTTGGTTGGTAGCCCAAGCTGTTGCTTAATACGTTACTAAAAGCTTCAAAACGGTAGAATTGATTTGTAATTGACTATAAAACAAAAACTAATCAAACAATTTTACGTTGCAGTTGAAATTTAAAAAAACAACAAAATTTGGTTATAAAATTTTCAAAATATTGTCAGAAATGTTCAAAATCCAATCGTAAACTTTTAAAAAATGCAAAATTGTATCCATAAATTGTTTAAAAGTACCTAAATTCGGTTATAATGTATAAAAACAATGACAGAAAGTATCAAAATCCACCATAAACTGTTACAGACTGAAATCTATTATATATTATAAAAATCTATGTTTAAAAAGACAAAACTGTTCATAAAATGTTAAAATATTTTCAAAAAGAACCACAAGTTTAGCTAAGGACGGCTAAAAAGTACAAAGTTTTGTTCATAAAAATTAAAAATACCAAAATGATTGTTTAAAGTTTTTTTCAAAAATTATCTAAATTTAACTGTAAAATATCAATATACAATAAGAACAACATCAATATTATGAAATGAATTAATAATTTATTGAAAATCAGTCAATCGAATCACAGCGGCCAAAGGTCAAGCATAGACAATTGTTTCGGTTCTACAAACCTCGTCAGTATGCCTTGTACGACCACGGCATTGCATGATAGCGAAGACAATTTTGAATAAATATTTCTGTTCTTATGAACACAATTGATATTATAAATAATCAAACGAAAGACTGGTTTGCCATCTAGTTGCAATTTTTAATACTAAAATGTTCGTTTGATTATTTATAACAACAATATTGTCAGAAAGCACCAAAATCTGGTCATAAAATGTTGACAATTCTCTCATAGAATATCAAAAATTGCAAAATCCGGCCATAAACTATAGTTTGTTTGTCTTAAACCACTAAAATTTAGTTATTAACTTAAAAACTGCAAAGTTCTATTCATAAAAAGTTTTTGGTCATTAAAATATATTTAAATAGATTAAAAATCCGACAAATAACGATTTAAAAATTTATAACTTTATTTATGTAATGTTAAAAAAAGCAAATTTTAGTCTTAAAACATCAAAATATCTGCTAACAACAACTTATGACAGATAAAGCAAATTTTGCTGTTTTTAATACAAAAAAAAAACAGATTACGCAGGTAAAGAAAAGAGAATCAGTGACGTAGATAGGATTTTTAAGACACCGCAAAATATTGCTAAAGGCAAATATTGTCATTTCTTAATCTTATAAACTGTTAAACATGTGGAAACTCTATTTATATAAAGTCAAAAATAACAAAATTTGGTCATAAAATATTAAAATATTTTCAGAAAAAAGTAAAATGCGGACAAAAACAGATGAAAAGTGTAAAATTCTATTTATAAAATGTTTAAAATTACAAAATTAGATCTTGAAACATTAAAATACTCAAATGCACCAAGGTCCGGCCAAAAACTGCTAAATTTTTTTTTTTTTATAAAAAGTCAAAAATAGCAAAATTTTTTTATGAAATATTCAAATACTGCCACAAAAAAAACAAAATTTGAGCATAAATTGTTGAAATTGCAAAATTTTATTTATTAAATATTAAAAATAGCAAAATTTGGTCTAAAAAATGTCAAACTTTTTATGAAATCTTAAAAATAGCAAAATTTGGCTTTAAAATATTAAAATATTGTCAGAAAAGTTCAAAATCCAGTCATAAACTTTTAAAAAGTGCAAAATTCTATTCATTAAATGTCAAAAGACAACAAAATCCGGCCAAAAAGTATAAAAACATTGTCAGAAAGTATCAAAATTTACTACAAACTGTTACAGACTGAAATATCTATTATATGTTATAAAAATCTATTTATGGAAAGTCAAAAATGATAAAATTTGGTCATAAATTGATAAAACATTTAAAAAAAAAAAATGGCTAAAATCGGTAAATTTATGTTAAAAATAGTAAAATCCCGGCCTTTAAATTTTAAACAAACATAAAAATAGCAAAGTTTAGCTATAAAATACCAAAAATATTGCTAAAATAAATCAAAATTTGTCATAAACTGCTAAAAAATTTTTTTTTTTTTTAATAATTAAATTTGTCCGTTAAATATTAACAACAACAATATTGTCAGAAAACACTAAAATCTGGCTAAAAACTGTTGAAATTTTTTTTATAGAATATTAAAAACTGCAAAATCCTTCCATAAATTATAATTTTTTTGTCTTAAATCGCCAAAATTTAGTTATTAGCAGTAAAAAAGTGCAAAATTCTATTCATAAAAAGTCTATAGTTATTAAAATATTTTTAAATAAAATATAAATCTTGCTAAAAACGGTTAAAAAGGTTTTTTTTTTTAATATGTTAAAAATAGCAAATCTTGGCCCTGAAACATCAAAATATTATTAGAAAACATAAATTTTGAGTTAAACTGTTAAGAAATGTATTTTTTTTAAGATTATTTGTCTGCTCTATCCGGTGTCAAAAACTAATGACAGGTAAAGCAAATTTTGCTGTATATAATACAAAAAAAAAAAACAAATTAAACAGGTAGAGAAATGACAAGCAGTGGCGTAGCTAAGATTTTCAAGACACCGCAAAATATTGCTAAAGGCAAATATTGTCATTTTTTAATCTTATAAACTGTTGATATGTGGAAGTTTTTTTTATAAAAAATCAATAATAACTAAATCCGGTTATAAAAAATTAAAATATTTTTAGAAAAATTTAAAATTCTGACAAAAACGGTTGAAAAGTGTAAAATTCTATTTATAAAATGTTAAAAATAACAAAACTAAGTCTTGAAACATTGAAATATCTAAATATTGTCAAAAAGCACCAAAGTCTGGCTGTAAATTATTAAAAAAGTTAAAAAAAATTATTATAGAAAGTCAAAAATAGCAAAATTTGTCTATAAAGCATTAAAAAATTGCCACAAAAAACCAAAATTTAAGAATAAATTGTTAAAATTGCAGAATTATATTTATAAAAAATTAAAGATGGCAAGATCCGGTCTAAAAAATGTAAAACTTTTTATGAAATCCCAAAAATATAAATTATCAAAATATAGTCAAAAAAGTTCAATATCTGGTCATAAACTTTTAAAAGAGCAAAATTCTATTAATAAAATGTTAAAACATACCAAAATTGGGCCACAAAGTATAAAAACATTGTCAGAAAGTATAAAACCTTAACATAAACTGTTAGAGATTAAAACCTATTATAAATTATAAAAATCTATTTATAAAAATGACTACATTATTTATAAATTGTGGCTAAAAACGACTGAAAAATGCAAAGTTTTGTTTATAAAATGTTAAAAATAGCAAAATCCGGGCATTAAATTTTAAACAAACATAAAAATAGCAAAATCCAGCTATAAAATACCAAAAATATTTGGACAAAAACAGTTGAAAAGTGTAATATTTTATTTATAAAACGTTAAATACTACAAAATTGGTTTTTGAAACATTGAAATATCCAAATATTGCCAGAAAGCACTAAACTTTAAAAAAATGCAAAATTTTATTAAAAATAATATCAAACAACATCAAAATCCGGCCATAATGTATAAAAAAATTGTCAAAAAGTACCATAATTAACCATAAACTGATAGAAACTGAAATCTATTATAAAAATCTATTATGAAAAGTCAAAAATGATAAAATTTTGTCACAAAATGTTAAAATATTTAAAAAAAAAACTAAAATCTTGCTAAAAAGTGCAAAGTTTGGTTTATAAAACGATAAAAATAGAAAAATCCGGCCATTAAGTTTTAAACATAAAAATAGCAAAATCTAGCTATAGAATACCAAAAATCTTGTTAAAATGAATAAAAATCCGGCATAAACTGTTCAAAAATGCAAAGTTTTTTTTCTTTTACTATGACCCACCCACCCGCTAAGCGTTAGTGATCAAAAAATCTAACGTGTACCTGGATTTAGATATGAGAGAATTATTTAACAATAAATCTCTTGATAACTAACGCTTGGGTGGGTGAGTGGGAACAAAGATTAATTTGGGGGCAAATTACTTTTTCTACTATAACCCCCCACCCGCCCAAGTGTTAATCATCAAAGAATCTAGTGTTTGTCACACCTCTTGTGGGTTTGGATTTAGATATGAGAGAATTGTTTAACGATAAATATTGTGATTTATTGTGACTAACGCTTGGATGATGGGCAAGAACTATTTAAATATTAACAACAACAATATTGTCAGAAAGCACCAACACCTGGTTATAAACTGTTGACAATTCTTTTATAGAATCTCAAAAATTGCAAAATCCGGCCATAAAGTATAAGTTTCTTGTCTTAAACCACCAAAATTTAGTTATTAGTAGTTAAAAAATGCAAAATTCTAATTAAAAGTCTATGCTCATTAAAATATTTTTAAATAAAATAAAAACCCCGCTAAAAACGGTTGAAAACTTTATAATTTTATTTATAAAATGTTAAAAATAGCAAATTTTTGTCTTGAAACACCAAAATATTGTTAGAAAGCACTGAAATTTGGGTTAAACTGTTAAAATATTTATTTTTTTTAGAAATCTCTGTTTGCCCTATCTGCTGTAGTCATGATGAAAATAAGTGTTTTTAGAATGAACAGTATAAAAATAGTTTTCTTTTAAATTAAATCAAAATTAAACATTACAGTGGCTAAATAGTTATATAAATTACATACAGTGGCCTAGCTAGCATTTTTAAGACACCGCAAAATATTGCTAAGGGCGAATATTGTTATTATCCGGTCATAAAATATTAAAATATTGTCAGAAAGAACTAAAATCCGGACAAAATAGGTTAAAAATAGTAAAATTCTGTTTGTTTAAATGTTAAAAATAACAAAATTAGGTCTTGAAACATCAAAATATCCAAATATTGTCAGAAAACACCAAAGTCCGATTATAAACTGTTAAAAAATGTAAAAAAAATCGAAAATAAGAAAATTTGTCTATGAAATATTAAAGTATTGTCACGAAAAACCAAAATTTGAGCATAAACAGTTAAAATAGCAAAATTCTATTTAAAAAAAATTTAAAATGACAAATTCTGCTTTAAAAAATGTAAAACTTTTTATGAAATACTAAAAATAACTAAATTTTATTTATGAAATATCAAAATATTGTCAAAAAAGCTTAAAATCCGATCATAAATTTTAAAAAAGTGCAAAAATCTATTCATAAAATGTCAAAAAATACCAAAATCCGGCCATAATGTATAAAAACGTTGTGTCAAAAAGTACCAAAATTTGTTACAGACTAAAATATCTATTATATTGTTTAAAAATCTATTTGCGGAAAGTTAAAAATGTTAAAATTTTGTCATAAATTGTTAAAATATTAAAAAAAAAAAATCCGGCAGAAACATGCAAAGTTTTGTTTATAAAATGTTAAAAATATCAAAAACCGGCTAAAAAACTTTAAACAAACTTAAAAATAGCAAAATCCAGCTATAAAATATCAAAAATATTGTTAAAATGAACTAATAATTGGCATAAACTGCTAAAAAGTTTTTTCTTCAAAAATAGCCAAACAACAATATTGTCAAAAAGCATCAAAATCTGGTCATAATTTTTTCATAGAATATGAAAAATTTCAAAATCCGCCTGTAAAATATAATTTTTTTGTCTTAAATTACCAAAATTTAGTTATTAACTGTTGAAATGTGCAAATTCTATTTATTTTTTTTTATAGAAAGTCAAAAATAACAAAATTTGTTTATGAAATATTACAATATTGCCACAAAAAACTAAAATTTGAGCATAAACTGTTAAAAAATTGTTTAGCTATGAAATATCAAAATATTGTCAGAAAATTTCAAAATCCGGTCATAAATTTTTAAAAAGTGCAAAATTAGAAAGTACCAAAATTTACCATAAACTGTTACAGACTAAAATATCTAATATATATATTATAAACATCTATTTATGAAAAGTCAAAAATGATCAAATTTGGTATAAAACGTCAAAAAAAATTATATCTGGCTAAAAAGTTTAAAGTTTTGTTCATAAATCTGAACAAAAATTGTTGAAAAGTGTAAAATTCTATTTATAAAATTTTAAAAATAACAAAATTAAGTCTTAAAACATGAAAATACTGTCAGAAAGCACTAAAATCCGGCCATAAACTGTTAAAAAACGTAAAAAAAAACAAAAATAGCAAAATTTAGCTATAAAATACCAAAAAAAATATTAAAATGAATCAAAATCTGGCATAAATTGTTAAAAAATGCAAAGTTTTTAAATTGTCAAATTTAGCCGTAAAATATCAACAATAACAATATTGTTAAGAAGCACCAAAAATTAGTCATAAACTGTCGACAATTCTTTCATAAAACATCAAAAACTACAAAGTCCCGCCATAAAGTATAAATTGTTTGATTAAATCACCAAAATTTAGTTATTAACTGTTAATAACCAAAATCCGGCCATATTGTATAAAAATATTGTCAGCAAGTACCAAAACTTATCATAAACTATCTATTATATATTACAAAAATCTATTTATAAAAAGTCAAAAATGACAAAATTTAAAAAATACAAAATCCGGCTGAAAAATGCCAAACTTTGTTTATAAAATTTTAAAAATAGCAAAATCCGGCCATTAAATTTTAAACAAACATAAAAATAGCAAACTCTCCAGCTACAAAATTTGACAAAAATTGACAATTTTTTTCTAAAATATCAAACATTGCAATTTTTTGTTTTAAACCACTAAAATTCAGTTATTAGCTGTTAAATAGTCTCCGATAGAATAAAAATCCGGCCAAAAACGGTTGAAAATACATGGCAAACAGATGCAAGCTAATCAGATAATTGATTTTTTTTACATTTGTGCAGTTTTATTAATGTGTTTTGAACACTTGTAGTTTTAATAATGGTTTTTTAATCAAAAAAGGTTGCCAATTCTTGCCTTAACATAAGCAACGCGCCAAGTTTACCGTTAAGTGTTTATAGTCTATCTATACCCAAATTTACCAGTCCATAGATTGCGCAAATCATGTAGTTCAATAACTTAGTTTAAAAAACTTAAATGTTATATTAAAATCAACTTAAAAATTATAATAATTTTTTGTCTAATTTTTTTTAAATTTAGAATAATTAAGTTTACAAAGATTTTTTGTTAATATGATTTGTGAGTCTATGTCTGCTTTAAAGTTAGATTTTTTTGTTTGCCAGAAGCACTATATAATGCTTTACCAATGGAAATTAAATTTTATAACGATTACAAATTTTATTATAAAAAAAAAAAAATTATATAGCTTTTAGTATATTTGCTTTGATGTAGTTTATAACCATTTACAACTCTAGTGTACTTTATAAAACTGAATTAAAATTAAAACATTTTAAATTGAATATAGCTAACTAAGTAATTCAATTTTGAAAATTAAAAAAAATATATATATTTTTTTTTTTTTTAATTTATTAAAAAAATATTTAAATATTATGTTATCATTAATGTTTAGTATTATTTAAAAATAATAAAAATCAGATAAATTATTTTTCCAGTTTTCAAAATTTTCAAATTATTAATGAAATTCTTGTATAGAGCTTCTTTTAATGCATATTTTATATTTTAAAATACTAAACAATTTTTTAATTGAGGTAATAAAATTGGAAGATCTGTGTTGGCATACGTAATATTATGTGATAACAATCAATTAATTGTTTTAAATAATTAAAACTTACCTATAGCTGTGAAAATTCCCCAAAACCTGGTGAAAGTCTGCAAGAAGTTGAAGCAAACCTCGCGCCAATTACGCGCACATTCCCCTTGCACCGGGGGCACGCCGCCCCCTCGCTGATTGTTGCTGCTACCGTGCGCTTCATTGTTAACCAAAATTGAGGGGGCACCACTCACACCGGGAAACATCATTTAATTAATAACAATCCACCAATGATTAAATCCAAAACATATTGCACCCCTTCATAACGCCGCACTTTAATAATAATAATTGCAAAAAACTTTTATCTGCGAAAAGACGACGATCGTCCTGCGGGATTGAATCAGACTGTTTTCGGGAGCGCGCGAGACGACGCCAGGACTCTGTGTGCGGTGACGGCATTTGTAGTGGGGGGTTGGTGGAAGCTGGGACATACAGGGCAAGGATAATTCCTGCGGTTGCGCTCGGGACTTGGGTATAAGTTTTATTGCAGCAGGAAATGCGAAAGGGTTTCGAACCAGAGTTAAGGATCTGGCACCGCTAATTGTTATAATCAGTTTAAGTGGCTTAGATTATCCCGTGTGGTGTCCTCTGCAGGGGTATGTATGTGTCGCGCGGAAAGTATCAATGTATTGCCCCCCTACTGACCACGCGTTTAGATTTACTTTTACCTGGATGTCGACCCTTCGTTAACGGATTTTCTCAATTAGTACGAAAACAGATTTATATCACGCAAGCTGGACATGAAAAACCACAACATTTTTCGGCATCAATCAAGCTTAATTAAATAATTTACACAAATTGTGGATAAAATTCTCTTAACTTAATTACTAAAATAAAATTTATATTGATTTAAGTCAGTTTTTTTTGGTAATTTATTTTATATGCAAATTAACCTACCAATTTTATTGGTTAACTTGAGCCAAAACTAGTAATGTATTTGCAAGAATAAACTTGTGAACTTGATACTCGATAATGGTTTTGATTTAAAACATCCAGAATAAAGAGGTTTTTAATTATTTTGTTATTTTATTATTTTATGACATAATTAAAACGTTAGTTTAATAATTTTGTTTCTAATATCTTTATTTTTTAACTTTCAGGATTGCATTTTGTAAACTTTTAATTGACTATCGCGTGTGTATTAGATGATCCATGCAGGAAATGAAATAGAGAAGTAACGCAGCTTTTCAGGAAGCAATTCCAGTTAGCAGATTCATTCAGCATGCAGGTTATCAACTGCATCTAAGGTACGTTCTGCAAGAGATGTCTCCAACACACAAGTAGTAAGCAATTTTAATATTTCTTAAAATTTATAAGTGGCGTAGTATTAGTGGTGACTAAGTGTAAAATATTTTTAATTTGATTTTAATTTATTAGTAAAGTAAGTACATATTAATAATATTTGCTTAAATTTTAAATTAATTTAACAGGAATTTTGTTATGTTTTAGGTCCAGCTAAAGCTTTTAAAATGATGAAACGAATGAAATAAGACTTCTTGTGTATCAACATTATTTAAATTAATAATATTTATTTTTAATTAATTTTATTATCAAATTTTCTTTATTTTTGTAACGTTTTAGATTACCAAACGGAAATTTCAGTCAAGGTTAATGCCCTGCAATCAATAAAGTGAGTACCCCGCCCGCCCATCAAATTTTTTTATTACTAACACTTGGATGGGTGAGCTTGGCTCTTAATTTATTCAAGTTTTAACTGGAACTACTTTCCCACAATCAATAACCGTCCCGCTCACTCACCCAAATGTTTGTTATCCAATTTTTTGATAACAAACACATAGATGGGTGGGCGGGGTACTCAGTTTATTGATTACAGGACGTAGCTTTGACTGGAGTTCCCGCCCACCCACCCAAATGTTTGTTATCCAGTTTCTTGATAACAAACATTTGGGTGGGTGGGCGGGGCACTCAGTTTATTGATTACAGGACAGTAGCTTTGACTGTAATTCCCGCCCACCCATCCAAATGTTTGTTAACTAATTTCTTAATAACAAACGCTTGGGTGGGTAGGCGGGGCATTCAGTTTATTGATTACGAGAAAGTAGTTCCAGTTAAAACTTTTGTCCAGCGGAATTATTGAACTGAGTACTCTGACCACCCATCCATGTGTTTGTGATCAAGAAATTGGATTACAAACATTGGACTGGAGTTCTCGCCAACCCACCCAAATGTTTGTTATTAACAAATTGGATCACAAACACTTGGGGGGGTGGATTTATTTTGACAGTTACTAGAAATTTATTAAAACATTGTTATTGATAGTTACTAAAAACAAGTTGACAGATATTGAGAACAGTTTGACAGTCACTACAAAATATTTAATATAATGTTGTGACTGCTGTTTAAAACAAAGTTAAAATCTTGTAATGGTAGCTGAAAATCTATTAAGAAAGACATTTTTTAACGGTTACATAAATATGTAATTTTTTTTAAATATTTTGACAGTTACTTAAACTTATCAATGTTACAACAGTTACTAAAAAGTTAAACTGCTTCTAAATCTCAATTACATGTTAATATGACAGTTACTAACATAGTATGACAGTTACTGCTGAAAATTTTTATTTGTAGAACAGTTATTAAAAATTTTGTTGGTTACTACAATATTTATGTGAGTTAAAAATCACTTTTGACAGTTACTATAAACTTTTTAACAAGCTCTAAAAATTTAGAGTATTTTGGCAGTTACTAGAAACTTATAAAATAACTAAAACTATATGACAGTAACATTGACAGATGCAAAAAACCTGTAGAACATTTAGAGTAACTAGAACATATTGACAGTTACTATAATATTGTGACAGTAAGTAGAAACTTAAACAACGTTTTTGGAATAGCTTAAACATTATGTTAGTTACTAAAACATTATGACAGTTACTATAATTTTACTAAAAACTTATAGATCATTTTTAAAATAACTAAATTATAACAATTACAAAAGCATTTTAACAGTTACAAGAAATCTGTACAGAACTAGAACATGTTAACAGTTACTATGATGTTGCAACAGTTACTAGAAGCTTATAGAACATTTTTACAACAATTAGAACATTATGACAGTTACAAAAGCATCTTGACAGTTACTGAAAACGTGTAGGACATGTTTTACAGTAACTAGAACGTTTTGACAAATACTATAATGTTGTAACAGTTACTTGAAACTTAAAAAGTTTTTATAGAACAACTAGAATAGTATGATAAATACTTGTAGTAGTCACAGTTAGTGGGCAAGGATTCTTAAAAAATTGGTAAAAACCGGAAGATGCTGCAACTCTTGTATTCAGAATGATAAATAAATTCAAAAAATTCAAAAAACCATTTCCAGCAATCTTATTTACCGATTGATTGTAAGTACACAATTAGCAAACTTGCGCTTTATGATCAAAGTAATGAATAATAATTCAGAATTGTTTATAAAACAACTGCGAAAGATCATTTTGCATTTTGTCGTTTAAAAAAACTCTCACTATACTGGCCACAAATCTGCATATTGCAAAAATCCTTCATGCATTTACGTTTTAAAATAGAATAGAATAGAATGTTGCTGTTTTTCTGGCAATAATTTGATATTTTATAACCGTAAATTGCAATAGCTATTTATAGCTCAATTTTGATGCTTTTTAAGACTATTTTAATGTTTTATGGCAGGAAATTTTTATTTTTGATATTTAATAAAATAAATTTTGAAGTTTTTTACAGTTTTATGCCAAATATTGATTTTATCTAATTTTTTTTTAATGTTTTAGATATTTTTGACACTTTATGATAAAATTTTGCACTTTTTAACAATGTTTTAATGTTTTATAGACTAGAATTTGCTATTTTTAACATTTTATAAATAAAATTTTAAAGTTATTTACAGTTTTTTGCCAAATTTTGAATTTATCTGATTTTTTTGTTTTAGCAATTTTTTACTTTTTATAATAGATTTTTGCACTTTTCAACAATATTTTAATGTTTTATTGCTATTTTTGACATTTTATAAATAAAATTAAGAAGTTTTTTACCGTTTTATGCCAAATTTTGAAATCATCTGATTTTCTTAATGTTTTAGCCATTTTTTTATTTTTATGATAGATTTTTGCACTTTTCAACAGTGTTTTGATGTTTTATAGACTAGAATTTGCTATTTTTGACATTTTATAAATAAAATTTTGAAGTTTTTTACCGTTTTATGCCAAATTTTGATTTTATCTAATTTTTTTTCAATTTTTTAGCAACTTTTTACTTTTAAGGATAAATTTTTGCACTTTTCAACAATATTTTAAAGTTTTATAGACCAAAAATTGCTATTTTTGACAGTTTACAAATCAAATTTAAAACTTTTTACCGTTTTATGCCAAATTTTGAATTAATCTGATTATTTTAATGTTTTATCCGAAGTTTTAGCCATTTTTTTACTTTTTCTGATAGATTTTCACACTTTTCAACAATGTTTTGATGTTTTATAGACTAGAATTTGCTATTTTTGACATTTAATAAATAAAATTTTGAAGTTTTTTACCGTTTTATGCCAAATTTTGATTTTTTCTGATTTGTTTTCAATTTTTTAGCAACTTTTTACTTTTTAGGATAGATTTTTGCACTTTCCAACAATATTTTAATGTTTTATAAACCAGAAATTGTTATTTTTGACATTTTATAAATCAAATTTAAAACTTTTTACCGTTTTATGCCAAATTTTAAATTTATCTGATTATTTTAATGTTTTAGCCGAGGTTTTGGCCATTTTTTTACTTTTGATGATAGATTTTTACACTTTTCAACAATGTTTTGTTGTTTTATAGACTAAAATTTGCTATTTTTGACATTTTATAAATAAAATTTTGAAGTTTTTTAGCGTTTTATGCCAATTTTTGATTTTATATGATTTTTTTTTATTTTTTTAGCAATATTTTACTTTTTATGAAAGATTTTTGCACTTTTCAACAATATTTTGATGTTTTATAGACTAGAATTTGCTATTTTTGACATTTTATAAATAAAAATTTTAAGTTTTATGCCAAATTTCGATTTTATCTGTTTTTTTTTTTTATTTTTTAGCATTTTTTTATTTTTTATGATAGATTTTTGCACTTTTCAACAATATTTCAATGTTTTATTGACTAGAAATTGGTATTTTTGACATTTTCTAAATCAAATTTTAAAGTTTTTTACCGTTTTATGCCAATTTCTGATTTTATCTGTTATTTTTTAATGCTTAACTGTTTTTGATTTTTTGTGATAGAGTTTTGCACTTTTCAACAATTTTTTGATGTTTTGTGGACTAGAATTTGCTATTTTTTACATTTTATAAATAAAAATTTAAGTTTTATGCCAAATTTTAATTTTAACTGTTTTTTTTAATTTTTTAGCATTTTTTTACTTTTTATGATAGATTTTCACACTTTTCAACAATGTTTTGATGTTTTATAGACTAAAATTTGCTATTTTTGACATTTTATAAATAATATTTTGAAGTTTTTTACCGTTTTATACCAAATTCTGATTTTATCTGTTTTTTTTTAATGTTTAACTGTTTTTGATTTTTTATGATAAAGTTTTGCACTTTTCAACTATATTTTAATATTTTGTGAACTAGAATTTGCTATATTTGACATTTTATAAATTAAATTTTGGCCGGAATTTTGTACTTTTCAACTGTGTATAGCCAAATTGTTGTACTTTCTGACAATATTTTAATATTTTAAGATTGTTCTCAACAATATTAAAGTTTTATAATTAGCTTTTATTAACAATTCTTTAAAAGAATTTTGCACTTTTTAACAATTTATGCCAAAATTTTTGTAACAATATCTTCAATATTTAAAAAACTGGATTTTACGGTTTTTGAAATTTTATGAAAATTTATACATTTTTTAACAGTTTGTGTCCAAATTTTTGTAATTTCTAACAATTGTTTAAAATTTCTGGATTTAACTATTATTATTGACATTTTATGAACTAAATTTTGTATCTTCTGATTGTTTTGGTTTTTGACTTTTTATGAATAAAATGTTGCAGTTTTTAACAATTTATAGTGAATTTTGTTACTTTTTGACTGTATATATACTTAATGAGTGGGTTTTGCTATTTGATAAATAGAATTTTGCATTTATTGACAGTTTATGACCAGATTTTGACAGCATTTTCATATTTTATAGCTGGATTTTAATATTTTTGAAATATTATAAATGTTTTTCACGTTTTTAACAATTTGTGGCTAGATTTTAGTACTTTGCAATAATATTTTTATGTTTTGTGGCAGGAATTTACTATTTTTGACATTTTATAAATATAATTTAAGACTTTTTAATCTTTCTTAGATTTTGATTTTATCTAAAAATATTGTATAAATGTATTATTATTGGATTTAGCTATTTTTTACTTTTTATGCTAGATTTTTTTTATTTTTTAACAGTTAATGACTAAATCTTTGACATTCTATAAATATTTACTAAAACGCATTATTGCGTTAATACGACCGTTTTGTGTGTATTTGTACATTTTTGCATAATAACTTATTATTTGAATGTTTTGTCCTAAATGCAGAACAAAGTAAATTGCGCAACTAAAAACAAAACGCAATTACAGGACTGTATTACTATTTTAGTTTTGCTCATTGTTGTCAACTTGCGCAACAGGCAAGGCTTTTAGGCCAAGTGTCTACCAAATTTAACTCTTCTTTTAAGGGTAACTACCCTTTCTACCAAAAAAACATCACAACTGTCAATCTCCGTCCTAACTTTTTCAGATCAATACTATGAAATTTTTTGTCCGGAACCAATTTGGCCCACATTACCAAATGCGGCAAACTTGAAAAAAAAATGCCATTTTTTTTATTTTGAAACGGCTGTAACTTTTTTATTTGTAAAAATATTGCTCTGAAAATTTATTCCAAAGTCCGTAAAACATTTCCAGAATTTTTTTTCAAAAATAATTTTCATCCCCGCGCCTGCACAAGCGTAGATAGTAAATGTTTTTTTTTTACCCAAATTTTAATAAATTTTTATTTTGTTATTAACGGGAATAATTTTGTTTTAAATTTTTTTTTTCGGGTTTTTCCCAATTTTTTACGTCTAAGATAATTTTTTTAGGACTACCCCTTTATAAATACAACCTCTGCGATTTTTGCAAGAGCTGTTTTTTACTTAAAACACAATTTTTAATCGATTGCTACCGGATGTTGTTGATAAGTAATTTTTGAATAAGTTTTTTAAGTTTTTTGACAGTCCTTACACCCCGCTGTGCAATCGTTTTTTTTTTAACTACCTCAAAACTTTTATAAAACTCACCCCAAGGTACCTGCAAAAGTACCCATGTTTGAGATCATTTTCTAAAAAGGCCAAGATACAGCATATGGATTTTCGGATTTATCGACTATTAAACTACAATTTGAAATTAACCGCGGATTTTTCAAAAAATCAGTAGCGGCGTGAGAATTTTTTTCCCAAAAAACGTAAATTTAAAACAACTGGAGCAAATTTAACCCTAAGAGGGTGGGATAGAAACCAAAAATATTCATTTAAAAAGCTTTTTCTTATATCTAATCCTCAATTTTTTTGTCTAATGTCGTCACAAATATTTTTTAATTCAAAAGTCAAAAATTGTGTTTTTACAAAAATGCAAAACTGGGCTTCGTATATATACCCCTAATTTTCATTTTACGTAAAAAATGAATATTTGTTGATTAAAATGTTTCAACTTTTTTAAACGCGCCGACCTGACAGAATTTTGATTTAGCCCCTTAATTTTCATCAGTGGCGTCCCAAAAACATCATTTTTAAGCTGTTTTTGAGAGTGAGCCACTAGTTAACCCGGACACGTAAAAAACTGTGCTTAGTTTTAAATGAAAGATACGTCCTTTGTCTATAAAATGTTATTTGTGTAATTTTTAGATATTTGTACAATTAAACCAGTGGCGGTTTGTGAAAGGTCGATAAAATATCGATTTTTGGCAAAAAGTAGTGTTACGCAAAAACCTGCTCCTCTTACAGTTTTTGAGATAGAGATTTGCGCATAGTTTCATTTGATAGAACTAAAAAGCGTCCATTATTTGATGTATCAAAATTTTGAAATTTTACCCCCAACTCTTTTTATGAGTTTTCAAAGTTGACCAATTTTTTGTTAAAAAAAAACTAAGATACAATTTTTTGCTAGATTTTTAAATACCAGATTCGTGTTCCTGGTACTAAAATTAATCAGAAAAATTATTTTCATCAAAATCGGCAAGCGTCAAAATTACACCCCTAAATTGCCAATACATTTTTTCGACAAATTTTTGTATCAAAACATTCATAACTTGAAAACGGTAGGTAGTAAAGACTTTGGATAAATCTTATTACTTTTAGAATAATACAAAGTAATTAGAATATTTTTAAAAAAATGTTAACCTTTATTTTTAGGGTATAAACAAATATTGACATTATTTCCGGCCATTTTTAAACGGTTCAACTTTTGTCAATTTTTATTAGATAGGGTTTATCAAGAGCTTTTTAACAATGTATAATGAGTTGGTTCTGCGGGTCATTTTGACCCATTAATTTTTTTTACTATTTACGCAACTATTTTTTTTTTATTTTATTGCTGACAAAACCAAATTTTTAAATTTCATAATAATGAACTAAAATGATATCTAGCATTGCTATAACTTGTAAAAATGTTTTATTAGACAACTTTTTAATATTTTAAAGTTTTCCCGACAAATCAGCCCCGCAGGCAACCTCATCCCCAACAAACTAGCCCCGCAGGGACAATCAAAAAACACTATCCAGATGCGAGCCCCCCTTAACAAACTAGCCCTGCAGAAGGTGGAGTAATGCGTCCTTAGTATTTTTTTATAGCTTTTTTGGTTCATTTTTAGCTTTTCTAGTATTGACTTCATAAATGTCCTGAGTTGGAAATTTGTAGGTGGTTACTGGAAGAATACATTGATTATATAGTTTGATTTTTAGCCGAAAAAGGATGTTCATAGTTAAGATGTTTTTTATTTTGCCATATGCAGTTCATGTTTGTCAAATTCTTCTTTTTGTTTCTAGTTATGGTTAGCTTTCCTCATAGTTATTGTTTGTCTTAGGTATTTGAATTTAGTTATCTTTTTGACGTTATAGGTTTTTAGCTTTAATTGTTATTCGGCATTTTCGTTTGTTGTCATGTACTTCTTTTTGTTGAAGTTTATTTTGTTGCCTATGAACTTAAGTAACTTAGTCTCTCTCCACATTTGGTGTTGGTACCTTTGTTCTGCCAGTCAATTGTATTTAATGCATCTTCTAGGGCTATAGTAAGCAACTTACTCTTCTATTTATTCACCTGTAAATGTATTTGTAGAGTAGCATTTTGGTAGATATTGTTAACCAAGTTTGCTTATCTGTGATCAATTTTAGCATTTTTAAAAGCTTTTTGGGGAGCCCATATTTTAAGGGTGTCAAAACCTTTTCTTAAATCGACAAAGGCTAGCCACAGAGTAATATTATAATCTACCAATTTTTCTATAAGCATTCTCATTGTTTGTATATTTTCAGTAGTGTTAAAACCTGGTTTAGTGTGATAGCTAGTTGATGGTATTGTAGTTTTTAAGATATGTTAATGTTAAATTTAGTATGAAAAATATTGATTTTATAAAATTTATGTTTAAATAAAAAAGTCTTGACCTTTCAAATTAAATGTTAGTTAGTTTCCCGGACGTTTTGAAAAGAATTTTTTTTTAATATTGTTGCAAAACTCTTTGGTTCTTTGTGGTTGTACTGCACATTTTGATAACGGTTTGATGATTATGAAATGGTTTTGGTACAACTCGTTCATATTCTTTTCCAAAAAAAGGCTTTCATTTGGAATCACCGCAAAACTAATTGCGTTGTATAAAGCCCTATTATACTCTGTGAAGTCAATTTGTTTTTCCTATGTTAAACTTGTTGAGTATAAAGTCTGTGTAATTGGTCAAACTGCTGGCTCAGCTTGTACAAGCTTTGGTATTCTGTTTGGGCAAATTTGGACAAAGGACTATTTGCCCAATTATGTAAAAATTGAAGCCAACGTGGTTAAAAGATGCGGACTGATTTTTAATAACCTTAATAGATTCGATTTAATTATCAAATATCGACAAATATGAAATTATATCAAAAGCAAATTAAAGAAATCAAAACTTTATTTGACTTTATTTGAACAAGTATCATCAGAAGAGAGGAAATTGCTCTATGTCGATAGCGCTTTTTTTTTTAAAGGTTTTCACATTTCTGTGTATAACGTTTCTATCTGACCTTGTCTTTCAAGTGACGTTTTTGATAGGTCATAAAAACGCGTTGTAAGCGTTGATTATGTGTAGTAGCGGAACCTGAGAAACCACAAGTTTTCTTTATACAGCAAAGGATGATGTTGTTGCTTGTATATAGAAATTTCTTTGTTTTATTTAACAAAACAGGATCTATGTGATTAGCGGTTTTACCAACAACATTTTTTGCTCCAACTCCAACATGTGATTTCTGATGGGGTCCTTTGAGAATCTTTTTTAGAGTCTTATTTTGAAATGGTTCTATTTTATTCAGGTAGGATAAAGCAGCTATACCCCAAGCTGGACATGCGTTGTCAGTGTTAACAAATGATTAATTTGAATAATTGCAATTTGTTGCACAACATGTTAATATTACCGGCTCGCAATTGCCGATTTAAAGTCCGGGAGCGGCGCAGGTACTCTTGGCAAAAGCTATCCAGTGGTTCGAAGTTTGCATTGTTAAATATATTAAAAATTTTCTCAAACATATATATTTGCGGTATCACTAACTTGACTTATTCATATTATTGCAAGCACGTATTTGCAAGGGACGTGGCTTTAAAGTTAACAAAATCATGTCTTGTTAGAACTATATAAAGCCTATAGGACGGCACGCATGTGCATTATGTAAGTTCTAAAACGTAATGATAAGTTACTTAAATAGGAAGGTTTATACTACAATGTTGTGACAAAGAACCTCTAGCACTCATTTGCCCGTGAGGGTGAATCCGACACTTTGCGAGACTTTAAGAAGATCATCATAGCCTTAAAAAAAATGCTAGCCAGTTCTACTGCATGCTTCGAGGTCTTAACATTGACTTTGCTGCTACCAAACATAACCCAGGCCGCAATGGGCCGAGTCATCTAAACCAGGATGACCAACTGCTTGAAAGGTGATTTCGACAAAAACTCAGCAGTATTACACTCTTAAGCTATCGGCCGCGATGAGCCCTAGATAGTTTAGTCTCGGCAGTAACAGGAAGGACATCTGTGTTAAACTATTGGTACTTTGGAGGGTTACCCAGTTCCTATCTCCAAGACGTAATTCATTGAACGGGCAGACCCCACAGCATCATTACACTACCAGAAGCATTTCCCAAGAAGAACATAGCCCAAACAGCACTAACCCCATTTTATTACTAATAACTATCTCAGTAGCAGAACACCAGCCAAAATCCCTCTGTCATCAACCTCCTACAAAACCTAAGTTGTAACAACATTTCCTGATCAAAAACAGTTAATGTTAATTCTATTTTCCATACTGTATTTAGCTCAAGCTTCTTGACAATGTGGTCTCTATTTTGACGGTCAAAAAGTGTTGCATTTTTTTTGCTGATTTTTATGTTAATTTATTTATTTGTTTTTTTATTAGTAAGTCTGTGTTGTTGTGCAATACAAAGCCAGATTTTTACAACTACAGTGCTATTTGGGATTTTTTTTTTGCCAAAGGAGAAGAAAGTTTACAAAAATTTTGTTTAAAAAATGTTGGACTTGTTAGTTTAACTCAAAACGCCTACTGACTACTGATTTTCTTCTTCCCCCTCCTCTCTTTACATGGTCATGGTAATTTTTGGCATTTTTTTGTCATGGCTTAACTTTGTCTATTTAGTTTTTTATTGAATGTTTCTTGCTGGTAGTTTTTTATGTTCTAATAATGTTATTAATTATTTTTGCCAAAGTGGAAAAAACTCTTTCAGAAATTTTGTTTAAAATGTTGGACTTGTTAGTTTAACCCAAAACGCTTTGCTTGCATTTTAAATTTTATTACAACTAATAAAACTAAAAAAGTATGCAAGCTATATCTATCATAACAAATTAATTACAACATTATTCTTAAAAACCCTTGATCCAACCGTAGAAAAGTATTTAAGTTTTCTAAGTTCGGTCTCGGATTGTAATTATGTTAACCGATGCATTAGTTATCTTAACGCCCATATACATGTAATTCCCAATACTAGCTGGGAGTATAGAGTCAAGCTAAAAAAAAAATCATAAGCTATAATGTTGTAAAGTATACAAATGTTTAAAACTTGTTTTTGATGTTCGAGGGTGTGGATGGCCTGACTATTCTTGAATAATCAAAGATAACGCAATGGCTTTACTAATAACAGATATATTGAAATACAACTGAATACAACATATATGACATATCTATATATGACACTTGACTTTTTATTAAAGTCTGTTTACATGGTGCAGGTTGCGGTGAATCCACAACACTCCCCCGGAACGCAAGCCCAGATTTCGTTCTGAAATCGGCTTGTTTCTCCTTGTTTACCGCTTTGGTTAGGTAGTCCGCTATCATGTCGTTGGTAGGAAGATGAATCAATTTAACATGGTTTTCGGCAACCTTTTCCTTGACATGATAATACTTGGTGTTGATGTGTTTCGAACTCTGCTTAATTGCTTCGGATTCGGCCATGGTGATCGTTGACTTATTATCGCAGAAAACAGGTGTTAATTTTATTTCTTTCGGCATGATCTCCTTCAGTACGAGTTTCACCCAGGTCAACTCTTCTACGGCTGCTGAGAGTGCCATGTATTCGGCTTCTGCTGTGGAAAGAGCGACTGTCTTTTGTAGACGGCTTTTCCAGCATATTGCACCGCTTTGCAGCGTCACTATGTATCCTGTCACTGAACTGCGAGTGGATGGGTCGTTTGCCCAATCAGCGTCTGAATATGCTCTTAGGTCGATATCTTCGTTTTCTCCATTTCTCTTGTAGAGTAGGTTTATCTGTGTTGTCCCCTTTAGATATTTGTAGATCCTTTTGACGGCGTTTAGGTGACATTCAAGTGGTTTCTTGGCGAATCGGCTCAAGAAAGTTGTAGCGTATGATATGTCCAATCTGGTAATACATGCGAGGTACATCAAACAACCAATCATTTCTTGGTATAGCTGAATGTCTGCTTCTTTGGTAAATGTCTCGTCAAACTGTGTTCCTACTGGCATTGGAGTCTTCACTGGATTACAATCCAATAATCCGAAACGATGTAGGATAGTGTTTATGTAATCAGACTGATTTAGGCTGATTGTTGCAGTCCTTGCATTCTTCATTATTGTTATGCCAAGGAATTTTTTCACTACTCCAAGATCCTTGATTTTAAATGCTTGCGTCAATTTTGACTTGCATTCTTGGATGTGATTCTCGTTTTTACAGAATATTAAAATGTCATGTACATATGTTATAATTATGACGATCTCATTTTTTGTGGTTTGGTAATAAAGACATGGGTCGGCAAAGCTTCGTTTGTAGCCCATTTTGGTTAGCTCATCATTAAGTTTGATATTCCACTCACGCCCCCCTTGCTTTAAACCATAAATTGGCTTTTTAAGTTTGCATACTTTTCCCTTCTCATTTTAATTCACAAACCTTTCTGGTTGGTGCATGTATATTTTGTCGTGTAAGTTGCTTTGCAGATATGTCGTTTCGACGTCGATTTGATGAATCTTGAAGTCCATTTTTGCAGCGAGTGCAAACAATATTCGTATAGTTTCGTGTCGAATCACAGGTGAGTATGTTTCCATGTAGTTTATGCCCTGAACCTGTGAGCAACCTTTCGCTACTAGTCTCGCTTTGAACTTATCTGGCTTTTGTTTGTAAACCCATTTACAGTTCAAGATTTTAGCGTCCTTTGGCTTATCTACTAGTGTCCAAGTTTCGTTATTGTTCTGTGCTTGCATTTCATTTAGCATTGCTTGATGCCATTCATTTTTATTCTTCCCTTCCAATGCTTCTTTGTAGGTGAGTGGTTCTTCCTTCGATACATTACACGTGTACTCCGGCCATTTTTTTGGACATGGTTTCCTTGTTGATCTCCTTAATGCGATTTGCTTTTCATCAGCTTCCTCGCTGAAGTATTCTTCTTTACTTGGGACGAAATCGGAGTTTTCCTTTTCTTGTAATGTGTCCTCTTCAGATACTTCAATGGAGTCGTCTTGATTTACATCATTTTGCTCTTGCTCGACTTCTTCATTTATTATTATTTCTTCTTGGGACGGTACAATTTCTTCTGGGAGGAAGTTTATGTCGATAACATGAGTTGGTACATCATTAGTGTCATTAATATCACCTTCACTACAATTTCCAAAATCTCCTTCTAGAAATTTGACATCTCTACTTACGACAATGCATTTTTCTTTTATCATCCAAACGCGATAAGCTTTGCTTTCTTCGCTATAACCAACGAATGTTCCAAGATCTGCTGTTGCTTGCAGCTTGTTTCTGTTTGGACGTTTATTTAAAACGTAAGCCTTGGTGCCAAATGACCTCCCGAACCAGATCTCGTATGGTGTCTTATTGATACTTTTTGATATGCACCTATTTCGAGTATAATTAGCTGTTGCTACAGCTTCACCCCAAAAACTTGGTTGGCATTTCGCTTCAATTAGCATGCATCTTGCTGTCTCTATCAGTGTGCGGTTTTTACGCTCCGCAGTGCCGTTTTGTTGCGGCGTATATGGTGCGCTCAGCCTTCGTTGAATGCCATGAGCTTTCAAATAATCATTTGATCGGTTATCAACGAATTCTAGGCCATTGTCAGACTGCAGATATTTTAATTTTTGCCCGGTATGTCTCTTTGCCATTTTGTGGTAATTCACGAAAGCCTCTAAAGCGTCAGACTTTTTCTTCAGCATGTTTACAATAGTATAACGCAATTTTGTATCGGTGAACGTAATGACGTAAAGAGCTCCTCCATTCGAAGCTACTGGCATCGGCCCGCACAGGTCTGTGTGAACTATCTCTATCAATTCGTTTCCTCTGGTGTCACTTGATTTTGGGAATTTGGTTCGAGCCATTTTACCTTGTGGACATATTTCGCAGTTGATTTCAGTTTTCAAATTCTTCGGCAACGGATTCATTCCAAGTACGGAATTCTTTTGAATCATTTCACATAAACTTTTAGCATTTAGATGACCAAGTCTAGAATGCCACAGATCAAAGACTTTATTTTCTTGCCTTGTGTTGCATAAGTTGGCTTGTTCGTTGCTTTTTGCTTGTTTGATTACATAAAGATTGTTTTCCTTGATTGCAATTGTAGTTGGAATGTTCTTCTCATTGCGAATTATTGCTTTCTCTCGGTCGAATGTAACAGTGTAACCATTTTCGGTTATTTTTCCAACGGACATTAGATTCAGTTCTAAGTTTGGAACGTACAATGTTTGTGATAGGTCACATCTCCTTGTATAATTCTCAACTTCAACATCTAATTTGACAGATCCTGTTCCAACAGATGGAGAATTTGTATGGTTAGCCATGTTTACCCATGTCTCAGATGGATTTAGGTTTGTAAATTTGTCTTTGTTATTGCACATGTGTGATGTACAACCACTATCAAGTAACCACTTGTCCTTTTTTCCTTGCGCTAGTGTGCATATTTCAGATGCAAAGTAGCATTCTTGATTATCCTTATTGAACCAGCAATCAGCTATTTGATGTCTATTACGTTTGCATATTGTGCACCTAGGCGGTTTCTTACTGTTACCTTGTGTTGGGTGTTTCTGTTTCAGCTGTTGATTGAATTGTTTCTTGAATGGTCTCTTCTGTTTCCAGACTACCAATGCTGCATCACTTGTGTAATGCCCTTGCCTGCCATACCTACATTCACTCTCTTCCAGTATTTTCACGAGTAGATTTTCCATCGTGGGAAGTTCATCTCTGCTTTCGATTGCGACTTGAAAATTGTCATATGATTCTGGTAGACTGTAGAGAAGTATAATTGTGAGCAGGTCCTCATTAATTTCGAGTTCCATATCTCGGAGTTTGTCCACAGTTTCTTCCAGCTTCTCTAGATGAGCGTGGGTGTCCTGGCCTTCTTTCATCTTCGTGAAGAGTAGCTGCTTCAGTAGATTTGCCTTTTTGGCAGGACCCTTTGACTCATGGATTGTGGCTAGCTTTTGCCACACATCCCTGGAAGTTTTGCAGTATTTTACTTCACTCAAAGCTGATACTTCAATTGATAGTATGAGGTCAGACTTAGCTGTTTGGTCATTGTGATCCAACAACGCGGCCTCTGCTACTTCGGTAGGTTTTGCTGGGTCTGCTTCTGGTCTTCTCTTTGAGCCGTTCACATATTCCTCCGGTTTTAATTAGCAATGCCTGTGCCTGAATTTTCCAGGTGTCGTAATTGGATTTGTTCAATGGCTGGATCCTCGTAGTTGCGTTCATGGTTATTCCAATCCTATCGCACTTTCTTGCTTAATATTTGCATCTATCTGTTTATTAACTCATCTGGGCCCATAACCTGATGTTCGAGGGTGTGGATGGCCTGACTATTCTTGAATAATCAAAGATAACGCAATGGCTTTACTAATAACAGATATATTGAAATACAACTGAATACAACATATATGACATATCTATATATGACACTTGACTTTTTATTAAAGTCTGTTTACATGGTGTAGGTTGCGGTGAATCCACAACAGTTTTCATACTACATACATATTTAAAATAAATAATTATATAATATAAATGAACTACAAATGGAATTTAATAAGGTACGAAGTAACAAATAAATATAATTCAGCAAGTTATCTTAACTGTATACAATTATTTGTTTGTTATAAGCTAATTAAGGGCAAAGGGATGGTAGATTGCGGCCTATAAAGTTGTGTATATGCTTGTGCGTGCGTTACTGCCAGGTCAGCTAATTTGATCGTGCGAGAGGTGCTTTTTGGTGGGATCTCTAGTAGTAGTAATACTAGCGCCCCATCCGTAATGGAAGGGCGAAGACGATACGAGCTTTTCTAATTAATTAATGCTCCTTGGTTGCGGAGTTTGCAACCCTCTAATGACGTTTTCAAAATTTCCAAAGTTTCCTTCCGCCGCACGGTCGAGAAAAGCCGGCGGGCTACCTCACACTAATACACTACTCGAGATCCTTCCTCTGTGCCTGGAGCAGAGCATAAAACGAAAACGACTTCTTAACCACCTAAAACACAACCCACATAAATCACCATCAACTTCATACGCAGACACGTCGGAACTAACCTCAGTAAATGTATCCAGATCTAAATTCAAGACTCCCCCTATGGTCATTCGATTGATCTTATTCACTCTCAACTGCATGAAATTAATATCTTTCCCATGGCAATTTAAATGCTCGTACCAATTACTTCTATACAAAGCTGTACTCGTTTCTTCAAGCTACAATTATATTAATATTTTTATATTTTATATTTTATATTTTTCCTTACCTTAATTGCAATTTGATATCCAAAGAAGCAGAACAAAAATAACTGCATTAACGAGCTCCCTACCATTATGAAATGTATGGGGGCGCTGATGTGTGTAAACCTGTAGCGAGTAATATTAGTTGGCAAATTATTTAAATTAGTACTGAGAAAAAATTAAATTAAACTCCCCGTGAGGCAGAAAGTTAACCTTTGGTATTATGTGTTCTATACAGCAAATAAAATTAATGTATTTTTTTCACTTTATTGTTGCTACTATTCACATTTTTTTTTACATCAACTTTAAATTGATAGAACAACAAATTCCCCTTGGGGCAACTGTCGCTACACTTTATGATTACCACTTGGGGTTTTCTCTTCACATTTCAACCTACTCCACACAGGTACAGGTACTTGTTTTTTTTTTTATTGAGGTTGTTTTATATTGTTTGTTGCACTAACAATGTTTGAATTTTTAGTTAGTCAAAATCCGCTTATTTAAATTTTGCTTAACATAGCAAAACAATTTTTTGTTGAAATATTAATTCTCCCTTGAGGCGAAAAATAAAGTGCTCAAAGTGGGCTTTTGATGTTATGTGTTCATACATAGCAGCAATTAAATTAATGTATTTTTGTCATTATAAAATAATTTAATAAAATTAGCGGTTAATTTACCCATTAATGTTGATGATGAATAAACCCATACAGATATTACAAGTGTTGGATAATAGCTGCAGCAGCATAAATTGTGAAAACATCTTTTCCGTGTTTGTAATACAACTGAAAAATATAAATAGGAAGAAATATAAAAATAAAAGTATCATGTTTATTGCGTTATCCATGAATATTTAAACGCAAACTGTTAATAAAGAAAATCGTTGATGTCTGGAGGCAAGGCAAACATGGAAAATATGAAGTGTAGCGCTACATAATTGTAAATTTTCGGTACTAAATATGTTACAGCCCTATAAAGTTGCATTTTT
The DNA here is from genome assembly GCA_963932245.1 of Tachinus rufipes. Lineage (NCBI taxonomy): Eukaryota > Metazoa > Arthropoda > Insecta > Coleoptera > Staphylinidae > Tachinus > Tachinus rufipes. The sequence continues at coordinate 97,151,757 of OZ010746.1, forward strand.
ATGTTGTTTTTACGAGTATACCAAGCCCGCATCTTTTATTAAAAATAAAATTACTTCAGTATCAAGTTGTGTCTGAGAAGTAGTTTCTTGAAGCGTGCTCCAGGTGTCTTGAAGATGTCCTCCATGTGACCATTAAGGATGCCAATTTGTGCTACGACGTGGGTAATAACGGAGGCGTAAAATGAATCGAATGCGCCGACGGCCAGTATCAGGATGAAGCCATTCACCGACTGAACCAGCAAATAGATTATGTAATGGGAGTCGTTGTAAGGAGTCCACATTATATACGGCAGCTCTTTATCGCCCAAATAAATAGCTCTTACTATCATAAGAACGACTGCGGAATTAGAACTATAACGCAAAGTTTTTAGGAACTTTTTTACCATTTTGTATATGTCCTTGAAGTCGTTAAGGTTTTTAATTTTATGAGAATTGAGTGTGTTTAGAGTTTGAAGAATTTTAAAGGCGGTTTCTTTGTGTTTTATTATTACCAATATCTTTCCTGTTGCCTGAAACATTAAGATATTCAATTAGAATTCTTTGTAATTTTTGTTTATTATATTTAGACATAAAATCACAACATCTTAAATAAAACTTAAACAAATGTATAGAATTTGATCAAATTTGCTATGCACAATTTAGAATAAGTACTTTAAATGTGAAAAATGTCAAAAACTCAATTTGCAAATTAGAATTTTTTTTTTTATTTTTTAAATTTTTGTTTATTATTTTTTGAGCATCTAATCACTAAATCTTGAATAAAACAAAAACGAATCTATATAATTTGATCAAATTTGCTTTGCACAATTTAGAATAAATGCTTTAAATAGCAAAATTGTCAAAAACTCAATTTGCAAATTAAAAGTATTTTTTTTTTTTTAATTTTTCAAATTTTAAAGCATAAAATCACTAAATTTTGAATAAAACAGAAACGAATCAATAAAACTTGATCAAATTTGCTATGCACAATTTAGAATAAATACTTTAATTGTTCAAATTGTCAAAAACTCAATTTGCAAACTAAAAATATTTTTTTCAATTTTTTTAAATTTTTGTTTATTATATTTGGATGCTCCAAATCTCTAAATCTTGACTAAAACAAAAACTAATCTATAAATATTGATCAATCTTGCTATGCGCAATTAAGAATAAATACTTTAAATGTCAAAATTGTCAAAAACTCAATTTGCAAATTAGAATTTTTTTTTATTTTTAATTTGAAAATTTTGTCTATTATATTTTGAGCATCAAATCACTAAATCTTGAATAAAACAAAAACGAATCTATAAAATTTGATCAAATTTGCTATGCACAACTTAGAATAAATACTTAAAATGTCATAATTGTCAAAAACTCAATTTGCAAATTAGAAACATTTTTTTTCAAATGTTTGAAATTTTTGTTTATTATATTTGGAGCATCAAATCACTAAATCTTGAATAAAACAAAAACGAATCTATAAAATTTGATCAAATTTGCTATGCGCAATTTAGAATAAATACTTAAAATGTCAAAATTGTCAAAAACTCATTCTGCAAATTAGACAATTTTTTTTTCAATTTTAAAAATTTTAGCCTATTATATTTGGAACTACAAATCACTAAATCCTAAATAAAACAAAAACCAATCCAAGAAATTTGACTAAAATTGCTATGCACATTTTAGAATAAATATTTTAAAAACCAAAAATGTCAAAAACTCAATTTGAAAACCAGATGTATTTTTTTAATTTTTTTTAAATTTTTGTCTATTACATTTTGAGCATCAAATCACTAAATCTTAAATAAAACAAAAACGAATCTATAAAATTTGATTAAATTTGATATGCACAAATTAGAATTAATACTTTAAATGTCAAAACTGTCAAAAGCTCAATTTGCAAACTAAAAATAAATTTTTAAATTTTTTAAATTTTTTTAAATTATTTTTGGAGCATTAAATCACTAAATCTTGAATAAAACAAAAACAAACTTATAAAATTTGATCAAATTTGCTATGCACAATTTAGAATAAATACTTTATCTGTCAAAAATGTCAAAAAAAATATTTGCAAACTAGAAATATTTTTTTTTAATTTTTGAAATTTTTGTTTATTATATTTGGAGCACCAAATCACTAAATCTTGAATAAAACAAAAACGAATCTATGAAATTTGATCAAATTTGCTATGCACAATTTAGAATAAATACTTTAAATGTCAAAAATGTCAGAAGCTGAATTTGCTAATTAGAAATATTTTTTTTAAATTTTGTTTTTTATATTTGAAGCTTTAAATCACTAAAACTTAAATAAAGCTAAAATGAATTTATAAAATTTGATCAAATTTGCTATGCACAATTCAGAATAAATACTTCAAATGTCAAAATTGCCAAAAACTCAATTTGCAAATTAAAAATAATTTTTTCAAACTTTTATAGTTTTTGTTAATTATATTTGAAGCATCAAATCACTAAATCTTGATTAAAACAAAAACAAATCAATAAAAATTGATCAAATTTGCTATGCACAATTCAGAATAAATACTTTATATGTCAAAATTGTCAAAAACTCAATTTGTAAATTAAAAATAATTTTTTTAAGCTTTTAAAATTTTTGTCTATTATGTTTTGAGCATCAAATCACTAATAAACCTCAAATAAAACAAAAACGAATCAATGAAATTTGATGAAATTTACTATACACATTTAAGAGTAAATACTTTAAATGTCAAAATCGTCAAAAACTCAATTTTCGAATTAAAATTTTTTTTTTTTATTTTTAAATTTTGTTTATTATATTTTGAGCATCAAATCACTAAATCTTAAATAAAACTAAAACGAATCTATAAAACTTGATCAAATTTGCTATGCACAATTTAGAATAAATACTTTAAATGACAATATTGTCAAAAACTCAATTTGCAAATTAGAAATAATTGTTTTAAAATTTTTGATTTTTGATATATTTGCTGTTATCTAGTTTTTGAATCTCTCTTTTAAAATTAATTTAGTCCCTTTTTTTAGTATTGTATTATATGCAACCTCTCATACATTTCTGTATTTCTGTAAAACTACAGTTTTCTCGTTTCATCTATTCTACAAAAAATATAATTTATTTCAAAATGAAAAAATAATTATAGTTTAGTAAAAAATACTTTAAATTTGAAACATATTGCAGAATATTAATTATATTAACTCACCTGAATGAATGGAAAAAATACTTCACATACATCCACCATAGTTTCCAAACTACTATCCATAACTAAAGCCATTAAAACCATGAACGATGAACAAGATAAACTCAAAATTATGCATATTCTGAGAATTTTTCTCCAGCGCGGTAAATACTCAACAGCAGGATTAATGCCGTATAGATCAAACCACCAAAGGCAATCTGAAAATAAGTCGTCTTTCACAATTTCAATCATATTGTAACAAATAAATTTGCTTAGTAAATGAGCTATAAGTCGTTTTATGAAACCATGAAATATTTAATGATCAATTGGGTAATAACAAAGTTTTATTAAATCGTTTCAAATCAAGAGCAATCAATTCTATAATTTGAGATCATTTGTATTAGAAACATTTAGTAAAACTTTAAAATTGTTGATTAAATATGTAAATGTAATTTAAGTATGATAAAAATCTATAATATCGTTTGGATTTACATGATTTGATATTAACAATTTTTTTTCATTATTGACTATGAAGTAATTTAAAAACATTCTAACTTGTAAACCATGCATTGGATTCGTTTATAAATTGGCACCAACATACTTCATTATCATGAGTATCAATTGTGTAAAAATAATTAATAATGACACGCCCAATTTTTCATAACCTCAAACTATTTGACATACAGTAAATGGATTAAGTAACTACAGAATAATTTAAAAAATTCGAACTTGTTAACCATGCATTGAATTCTTATACAAATTGGCGCCAACATACTTCATTATCATGAGTATCAATTGTAAAAAAATATTTAATAATGACACGCCCAATTTTTTATAAATGCAAACTATAAACAAGCAAAGTTACTAAATATTTCATCAATTTTTTCCTTGACTAATTTTTTATTTATTTTTATATTTTTAAACCTATAACTTTCAAAATTGACAAATTTATTGAAAACATCTTGAAGCATATTTTATGAAAATTACAGATTGCCAACTTGAAAAGTAAAGAAACTATAAACCAAAATGTCACTAAATATTTTATTAAAATTTTTCAGCTTTTTCAAAATTATTTCTCCAAAAATTAGTTAATCCACTTTTCTCAAAATTAATGAATTTATAGAAAATATGTTGAAGCATCTTTCTTAAAAGTTCCAGATTGCTAACTTGAAAAGTAAAAAAACTATCAACCAAAATGTTACTAAATATTTTATCAAAATTTCTCAGCTTTTTCGAAAATTTTTCTCCAAAAATTAGTTAATCCACGTTTTTCAAAATTAATAAACTTGTAGAAAACATGTTGAAGCATCTTCCTTAAAAGTTCCAGATTGCCAATTTGAAAAGTAAAAAAACTATGAACCAAAAAGTCATTTAATATTTTATCAAAATTTTCAAACTTTTCGAAAATTATATATAAGTTAAACCACGTTTTTTTATAATTAACAAACTTATTAAAAACATGTTAAAGCATCTTTTATAAAAATTACAGATTGCTAACTTAAAAAATAAAGAAACTAAGAACCAATAAAGTCACTAAATATTTTATCAAACTTTTCTAAAATTATTTTTTCAAAATTTTTTGTTAGGCTACGTTTTTTACGTATAATTAACAAACTTATTAAAAACATGTTAAAGCATCTTTTATGAAAATTACAGATTGCCAACTTGAAAAACAAAAAAATTATGATCCAATAAAGTCACTAAATATTTTATCAAAATTTTCAAATTTTTCCAAAATTAATTAATAAAAATATAAATTAACCCACATGCCAACATGAAAAATAAAGAAACTATGAACAAAAAAGTCACTAAATATTTTATCAAAATTTTTCAGCTTTTTCAAAATTATTTCTCCAAAAATTAGTTAACCCACGTTTTTCAAAATTAATGATTTATGAAAAACATGTTGAAGCATCATTCTTAAAAGTTCTAGATTGCCAACTTAAAAAGTAAAGAAACTATAAACCAAAATGTCACTAAAAAATGTATCAAAACTTCTCAACTTTTCTAAAATTATTTCTCCAAAAATTAGTTAATCCACGTTTTTCAAAATTAATAAATTTATAGAAAGCATGTTGAAGCATCTATTATGAAAATTACAAATTGCCAACTTAAAAAGTAAAGAAACTATAAACCAAAATGTCACTAAATATTTTATCAAAATTTCTCAGCTTTCTCAAAATTGTTTCTCCAAAAATTAATTAATCCACGTTTTTCAAAATTAATGAATTTATAGAAAACTTGTTGAAGCATCTTTCTTAAAAGTTCCAGATTGCCAACTTAAAAAATAAAGAAACTATGAACCAAAATGTCACTAAATATTTTATCAAAATTTCTCAGCTTTTTCAAAATTAATTCTCCAAAAATTAGTTGATCCACGTTTTTCAAAATTAATAAACTTATAGAAAACATGTTGAAGAATCTTTTTTAAAAGTTCCAGATTGCCAACTTAAAAAGTAAAGAAACTATGAACCAAAAAGTTACTAAAATTTTTATCAAAATTTTTCAATTTTTACAAAATTATTTATTCAAAAATGATTCAACCCACGTTTTTTAAAATTAATGAATTTATTGTAAGCATGTTGAAGCATCTTTCTTAAAAGTTCCAGATTGCCAACTTGAAAAGTAAAGAAACTATGAACTAAAAAGTCACAAAATAATTTTTTAAAATTTCTCAGCTTTTTCAAAAATATTTCTCCAAAAATTAATTAATCCACGATTTTCAAAATTAATAAACTTGTAGAAAACATGTTGAAGCATCCTCCTTAAAAGTTCCAGATTGCCAATTTAAAAAGTAAAAAAAACTATGAACCAACTACTAAATATTTTATCAAAATTTCTCAGCTTTTTCAAAATTATTTCTCCAAAAATTAGTTAATCCACCTTTTTCAAAATTATTAAATTTATAGAAAACATGTTAAAGCATCTTTCTTAAGAGTTCCAGATTGCCAACTTAAAAAATAAAGAAACTATGAACCAAAATGTCACTAAATATTTTATCAAAATTTCTCAGCTTTTTCAAAATTATTTCTCCAAAAATTAGTTAAGCTACGTTTTATTCAAAATTAATGAATTTATTGAAAACATGTTGAAGCATATTTCTTAAGAGTTGCAGATTGCTAACTTGAAAGTAAAGAAACTATGAACCAAAAAGTCACTAATGATTTTATCAAAATTTCTCATCTTTTTCAGAATTATTTCTTCAAAAATTAGTTAATCCACGTTTTTCAAAATTAATAAATTTATAGAAAACATGTTAAAGCATCGTTCTTAAAAATTCCAGATTGCCAACTTGAAAAGTAAAAAAAATATTAACTAAAAAGTCACTAAAAATTTAATCAAAATTTCTCATTTTTTCCAAAACTATTTATTCAAAAATGATTCATCTCACGTTTTTTAAAATTAATGAATTTATTGTAAGCATGTTGAAGCATCTTTTATGAAAATTATAATTTGCTAACTTGAAAATTGAAGAAACTATGAACCAACAAAGTTACTAAATATTTTATAAAAATGACTCAACTTTTTCAAAATTATTTTTTTTTAAATGATTCAAACCCACGTTTTTCAAAATTAATAAATATATTGGAAACATGTTGAAGCATCTTTTATAAAAACTACAGATTGCTAACTTAAAAAAAAAGAAACTATAAACCAAAAAGTCACTAAATATTTTATCAAAATTTTCAAACTTTTTCAAAGTAATTTTTTCAAAAATATAAGTAAACCCAGGTTTTTTATAATTAAGAAACTTATTGAAAACATGTTGAAGCATCTTTTATAAAAATTACAGATTGCTAATTTGAGAAATAAAGAAACTATGAACTAATAAAGTCACTAAACATTTTATCAAACTTTTCCAAAAATTTTTTTTCAAAAATATAAGTTTACTCAACTTTTTTTATAATTAACAAACTTATTTAGAACATATTAAAGCATCTTTTATGAAAATTACAGATTGCCAACTTAAAAAATAATGAAACTATGAACCAATAAAGTCACTAAAAATTTTATTAAAATTTTCAAACTTTTCCAAAATTATTTTTTCAAAAATATGAGTTAAGCCACATTTTTTATAATTAACAAACTTATTGAAAACATGTTGAAGCATCTTTTATGAAAATTACAGATTGCCAACATGAAAAATAAAGAAACTATGAACCAATAAAGTCACTAAATATTTTATCAAAATTTTCAAACTTTTGCAAAATCATTTTTTTCAAAAACATAAGTTAAACCACGTTTTTTTATAATTAACAAACTTATTAAAAACATGTTGTAGCATCTTTTATAAAAATTACAGATTGCTAACTTAAAAAATTAAGAAACTAGGAACCAATAAAGTCACTAAATATTTTATCAAACTTTTCTAAAATTATTTTTTCAAAAATATTTGTTAGGCTACGTTTTTTATAATTAACAAACTTATTAAAAACATGTTAAAGCATCTTTTATGAAAATTACAGCTTGCCAACTTGAAAAACAAAAAAATTATGATCCAATAAAGTCACTAAATATTTTATCAAAATTTTCAAACTTTTCCAAAATTAATTAATAAAAATATAAATTAACCCACGTTTTTTATGATTAACAAACTTATTGAAAACATGTTGAAACATCTTTTATAAAAATTACAGATTGCCAACTTGAAAATAAAGAAACTATGAACAAAAAAGTCACTAAATATTTTATCAAAAATTTTCAGCTTTTTCAAAATTATTTCTCCAAAAATTAGTTAATCTACGTTTTTCAAAATTAATGAAATTATAGAAAACATGTAGAAGCATCTTTCTTAAAAGTTCCAGATTGCCAACTTAAAAAGTAAAAAAAACTATGAACCAACCACTAAATATTTTATCAAAATTTCTCAGCTTTTTCAAAATTATTTTTCCAAAAATTAGTTAAGCTACGTTTTTCAAAATTAATAAATTTATAGAAAACATGTTGAAGCATCTTTCGTAAAAGTTTCAGATTGCTAACTTGAAAAGTAAAAAAACTATGAACCAAAAAGTCACTAATGAATTTCTCAAAATTTCTCAGCTTCTTCAGAATTTTTTCTCCAAAAATTAGTTAATCCACGTTTTTCAAAATGATTAAATTTATAGAAAATATGTTAAAGCATTTTTCTTAAGAGTTCCAGATTGCCAACTTGAAAAGTTAAGAAATTATAAACCAAAATGTCACTAAATATTTTATCAAAATTTCTCAACTTTTCTAAAATTATTTCTCCAAAAATTAGTTAATCCACGTTTTTTAAAATTAATGAATTTATAGAAAACATGAAGCATCTTTCTTAAAAGTTCCTGACTGCCAACTTAAAAAGTAAAGAAACTATGAACCAAAAAGTCACTAAATCAATTATCAAAATTTCTCAACTTTTCCAAAATTATTTCTCTAAAAATTAGTTAATCCACGTTTTTCAAAAATAATAAATTTATAGAAAACATGTTGAAGCATCTTTCTTAAAAGTTTCAGATTGCCAACTTAAAAAGTAAAGAAACTATAAACCAAAATGTCACTAAATATTTTATTAAAATTTTTCAGCATTTTCAAAATTATTTCTCCAAAAATTAGTTGATCCACGTTTTTCAAAATTAATGAATTTATAGAAATCATGTTGAAGCATCTATTATGAAAATTACAAATTGCCAACTTAAAAAGTAAAGAAACTAGAAACCAAAATGTCAAACTTTTCCAAAATTATTTTTTCAAAAATATATGTTAACCCACGTTTTTTTTTTATAATTAACAAACTTATTGAAAACATGTTGAAGCATTTTTTATGAAAATTACAGATTTCCAACTTAAAAAGTAAAAAAACTATGATCCAATAAAGTCACTAAATATTTTATCAAAATTTTCAAGTTTTTCCAAAATTATTTTTTCAAAAATATAAGTTAACCCACGTTTTTTATAATTAACAAACTTATTGAAAACATGTTGAAGCATCTTTTATGAAATTTACAGATTGCCAACTTGAAAAACAAAAAAACTATGATCCAATAAATTCACTAAATATTTTATCAAAATTTTCAAACTTTTCCAAAATTAATTAATAAAAATATAAATTAACCCACGTTTTTTATAATTAACAAACTTATTGAAAACATGTTGAAGCATCTTTAATGAAAATTACAGATTGCCAACTTGAAAAATAAAGAAACTATGAACCAATAAAGTCACTAATAATTTTATCAAAATTTTCTTTTCCAAAATTATTTGTTAAGCTACGTTTTTTATACTTAACAAACTTATTGAAAACATGTTAAAGCATCTTATATAAAAACTACAGAATTAAAACAAAGAAACTATGAACCAATAAAGTCACTAAGTACTTCCTCAAAATTTTCAAACTTTTCAAAAATTATTTTTTCAAAATTATAAGTTAACCCACGTTTTTTATAATTAACAAACTTTTTTAAAACATGTTGAAACATATTGTTTGAAAGATACAGATTGACAACTTGAAAAATAAAGAAACTATAAACGAATAAAGTCACTGAATATTTTATCAAAATTTTCAAACTTTTCCAAAATTATTTTTCAAAATTATAAGTTAACCCACGTTTTTTTATCATTATCAAACTTATTGAAAACATGTTGAAGCATCTTTTATGAAAATTGCATATTGCCAACTTGAAAAAAAAACTATGATCCAATAAAATCACTAAATATTTTATCAAAATTTTCAATCTTTTGTAAAATTACTTTTTCAAAACAATAAGTTGTTTACCCACGTTTTTTATAATTAACAAATTTATTGAAAACATATTGAAGCATCTTTTATAAAAGATACAGATTGCCAACTTAAAAAATGAAGAAACTATGAACCAATAAAGTCACTACATATTTTTCAAATGTTCAAGCTTTTCCAAAATTAATTTTTCAAAAGTATAAGTTAACCCACGTTTTTTTTTGTAATTTAAAAACTTATTGAAAAAATGTTGAAGGATCTTTTATGAAAATTACAGATAGCCAACTTAAAAAATAAAGAAACTTTGAACCAATAAAGTCACTAAATATTTTATCAACATTTTCAAACTTTTCCTAAATTATTTTTCCAAAAATTTAAGTTAAGCCACGTTTTTTTATAATTAACAAACTTATTAAAAACATGTTGAAGCATCTTTTACGAAAATTACAGATTGCCAACTTGAAAAATAAAGAAACTGTGACCCAACAATTGTCACAAAATATTTTATCAAAACTTTTTCAACATTTTTTTTTCAAAAATGATTCAACCCATGTTTTTTAAATTTAATGAATTTATTGGAAACATGTTGAAGAATTTTTTTATGAAAAATTTTAAACTTCCAACTTGAAAATTAAAGAAATTATGGACTAACAAAATTACTAAATCTTAGTAACTTTGTAACTCAAAAATAAAAGAAGGTTATGCATTATTAAATTTATTATTTCATTAAATAGATGATATAATTACAGTAAACAGTTTTATTTTATTTGTATCCATAGTAATACTTCTGGAGGAAGGAATTGGCAAAAAAATAAATCATTGCACTTGATTTAAAAAAAAAAAAATTAAATAAATAATCACTTCATCATTATCTAAATCGATTACAATGTTATAAATATTTTCATGGGGGAGGGCAGGGAGTAAATTTTTTATCTATATTAAAAATTACATATTCACTAACAACATAATCAACAGTACAATTTCGGGATGAAATAAAAAATATAGTACATCATTCACCATCGTGAGAGAACCCTGTACAAACTAAATTTAAATAATTTTAAAATCACAGGCAACAAAATTGGATTAGTTATTTTTTATTGGAAATCATAAGTTCACTCTGGACCGGCTGCACGACCTCCTGGGAATGGAAGAGGGCGACGATGCTCCCCCTGAATACCTTTGCGGAGAGGGTGGCTCCCCTGGCATACGCCACAACCTGCTTGGTGGCTTCTGCGGCGTTGGTGTTTGAGACGCGCCGCGAGATCGCCTCGTTGGTGTCTCACTGGCACTGAAATCAACAAAAACATTTATTATCACAATAATAAACCAATAAGCATTTATTAAACTCGATTTAACCTTACCCGAAACGTCTAAAAAGCCGCATGAAACATATTTTATATTACAAGTACTGGATTTATTTAATCAATCACACAATCATTCATAAGGCACTAAGTAACTACAGGAAAACCACAATATAATTAAAATATATTTTCTGTTAATATCACAGTGTTAATTAATTAATTAATTAAAGCTGAAGCTATATTGTGTGGTTAATTAAAGGAAATCAGATAAAGGATCATAGTTACATAAACTGGAACAGGAATAGAGGAGGTTGACTAGACATAGGAGATTCACAGCACACAACACGCATACTCCTAATAGTACATCTGTTGAGTGTACCTGCCCTATCCTGAAACTGTTTTGTCCGGTAACGAATGCAGCAGGAAAAAATACAAATTATTAAGAAATGTATTACTTTATTTTTGAAAATATTATAAATAATACCTGACTAGAGATCCAGGATTTACATCTGTTGGAGATCCTTGAAGTAAAGAAGGTCCTGCTGATATGGGTCGCAACTAAAACAAAGTTAAATTGTTTACTGGTATACCACAAGGATCAGAATATAAAAATAATGTCAAAAAACAGACCCCATTTCTCAATAGTATAAACGTGGCTACAGGAGCCTTTGGCGGTACTACAATTTATACCAGTACGAAATGGACATTACGTGCAAGTTGTAGACTATACTTTTTCTACTATTACAATAAATAAAAGAATTAAGCATTCGTAATGAAATATATTTCACGCTTTTCCGTAGCAATTACACTTCCACAATGAATACATCACAGTAAAGAGTAGAAAAAATATATTTAAGAAATTAGAAGGAAGGGAAATTGATTTATAATTTTTTGCATTTTAGCATTTGTCCATTTGACAAATTAAATGGCACTCCACTCCAATTCCACATAAATTGATTACTTTAGGTTGAGTCAGTCTAACCTAAGCTGACTTGACTTAACTTTATCTGACTTAAGTTTAACTAATCTGGTATCCCCCAAGTACATATAATAAGTTTATATTTACCCTTTCTGTTTGCGTCGCCGCATTGCACGTAGATGCAAGCGAGTTCACAGAAGCGGGTGCGCTTTGAGAACTCTGCTGCTCGGTTACGATTTTCACCATCTCCTCTTGCAAATTATGCACAGTCCTCTCCTTATCTTCAAGCTGTCCCTGCAGGAACAACACCTGTCGCCTCAGATTAGACAGCTCCTCCCTATTGGAGGCGTCCTGATCTTCCGCGTCCTTCTCACAATCCGAGCTAAAACCATTGAAGAACCCATTTTCTAATGGGTTGCGAGTTTCTGACTAAAATATTAATCAAAAATTAGATACAAAATTCAAGTTCGTTTTATTAAAAGTGATATAAATCAATAAAGTAAGCGATGATTAAAATGAAAATAAAAGTACTCACCTTCAGCAAAAAATCTTCATCGGTTGGCTGTTGGTGAGGCGACAACAAAACCAAACATGCAAAACATGTGAGAAATTAAAATGGAAGCCAAAATCAACAAAATTAAAACAAAAATATTAACATAAGCAATGATTGATCCTAAAAATTTATAACTGGTATCCCTCAAGTAATTATAATTTCTTAATTGATATGAAATAATTAAGCTTGGCAAAAATTGATTCCGGTTTATGATTTTGTGCATTAAACTCAAATCGTGTAAATGTTGATACCTTTTACGAAATGTTTACCTCATGTAAAACTCTTTTGAGCTTTAGTAGCATGGTCTTGATGCTCATAACATCCTGTTGCATAGCGCAGTGCTGCGCTCTGTCCACTTTTATTGCCGAATCATCGGAATCGTAACCTGCTGTCCCCGTCGATGATCTGCTTGATAGTCTAAGTGGACTGTGTGAGATGGACGTCTTTCCCTTTAGGCCTTCTACTGATCGGGGTGAATCTGGTATGGAGCTGGGCGTACCGGCACGGGAGCGTAGTAATCTAGTTGGTCTTGACGCCAACCTACAAGTAAAGACAAAAATTAATATAAATATATTTGTTTATGATTATGCTATTTTTGACAATTTATAGAAACCAAAACTTGTTATTTCTAACAATATTTTACTACATCTGGCTTTTTTAATTTCATGAAAAAATTTACATTTTTCTACAGTTTGTGGCTGGATTTTGGTGCTTTTTAAAAATATTTTCATTCATAACGGCCGGATTTTGCTATCGTTGACATTTTGATTCTATCTAAAAGTATTTTAATGTTTTACAACCGGATTTAACTATTTTTGGCTTTTTATTTAAAGAATTTTACACTTTTTAACATTTATGGCCAAATTTTTGTGCTTTCTGACCATATTTTCATAATTTATGACTATTTTTTCTCTTCAAAAATAAAGTTTTGCACTTTTAAACAATTTATGGTCAAATTTTGGGGTTTTCTGGCAGTACTTTAATGCTTCAAAGTCGAATTTTGTGTTTTTGACATTTCAAGAACATTTTTAATATTTTATGACTATTATTTTGTTATTTTTGGCATTTCATAAATTGAATTTTGCACCTTTTAACAGTTTTGGCAGTATTTTGATGCTTCAACAAAAAATTCTGCTGTTTTTGCCATTCCAATAATAAAATTTTGCAGTTTTTGACGTTTTATGGCTGGGTTTTGTTGATCCTCATATTTCGTTACAATATTTTTGTACTTTTCAACTGATTTTGGTTCTTTTTGACAAAATTTTAACACTTTATGACCAAATTTTGTTATTTTTGGCATTTCATAAATTGAATTTTGCACTTTTTAACAGTTTGAAACAAAATTTGCAGTTTGTGGCGGTATTTTGATGTTTCAAAGCCAAATTTTGCTGTTTTTTGACATTCCAAAAATAGAATTTTGCAATTTTTGGCAGTTCGTGGCCTGGTTTTGCTGTTTCTCACATTTCATTAAAATAATTTTGTACTTTTCAACTAATTTTGGTTCTTTTTGACAATTTTTCTAATATTTTATGACCAAATTTTGTTATTTTTGGCATTTCATAAATTGAATTTTGCTTTTTTTAACAAATTGTGACAACATTTGCAGTTTTTAAGCCAAAATTTGCTATTTTTAATATTCCAAGAATAAAATTTTACAATTTTGGCAGTTCGTAGCCGGGATTTGATGTTTCTGACATTTCATTAAAATAGTTGTATACCTTTCTACTAATTTTGGTAGATTTTGACAAAATTTTAATATTTTATGACCAAATTTTGTTATTTTTGGCATTTCATAAATTGAATTTTGCACTTTTTAACAGTTTATAACAAAATTTGCAGTTTATACCAGTATTTTGATGCTTCAAAGCCAAATGTTGCTGTTTTTGATATTCCAAAAATAGAATTCTGTACTTTTTGGCGTTTTGTGGCCGGGTTTTTGCTGTTTCTCACATTTCATTAAAATAATGTTGTACTTTTCGACTGATTTTGGTTCTATTTGACAAAATTTTAATATTTTATGATCAAATTTTGTTATTTTTGGCATTTCATAAATTGAATTTTACACTTTTTAACAATTTGTGGCAGTATTTTGATGCTTCAAAGCCAAATTTTGCTGTTTTTGATATTCCAATAATAAAATTTTGCACTATTTAGCAGTTTGTGGCCGGGTTTTGCTGTTTTTTACATTTCATTAAAATAATTTTGCCCTTATTAACTGATTTCCGTTCTTTTTGACAAAATTTTAATATTTTAATACCAAATTTTAGTTTTTTTTGGCATTTCATAAACTAAATTTTGCACTTTTTAAAAGTTTGTGGCAAAATTTGCAGTTTATGGCAGTATTTTGATGCTTCAAAGCCAAATTTTATCGTTTTTGACATTCCAAGAATAGAATTTTGCAATTTTTGGCACTGTTTCTCATATTTCATTAAAATAATCTTGTACTTTTCAACTGATTTTGGTTCTTTTTGACAAAATTTTAATATTTTATAACCAAATTTTGTTATTTTTGGCATTTCCTAAATTGAATTTTGCACTTTTTAACAGTTTGTGATCAAATTTGCATTTTATGGCAATATTTTGATGCTTCAAAGCCAAATTTTGCTGTTTTTGATATTCCAAAAATAGAATTTTAAACTTTTTGACATTTTGTGACCGGGTTTTGCTGTTTTTCACATTTTATTTAAATCATTTTGTACTTTTTAACTAATTTTGGTTCTTTTTGACCAAAGTTTGTTATTGTTGGCAATTCATAAAGTAAATTATGCACTTTTTAACAGTTAGTGACAACATTTGCAGTTTATGGCAGTGTTTTGATGCTTCAAAGCCAAATTTTGCTGTTTTTGAGATTCCAAGAATAGAATTTTGCAATTTTTGGCAGTTTGTGGCTTTGTTTGGCTGTTTTTTATCATGCATTAAAATGATTTTGTACTTTTTAACTGATTTTGGTTCTTTTTGACAAAATTTTAATATTTTATGACCAAATTTTGTTATTTTTGGCATTTCATAAATTGTATTTTGCACTTTTTAACAATTTATGGCAGTATTTTGATGCTTCAAAGACAAATTCTGCTGTTTTTGACATTTCAATAATAAAATTTTGCACTTTTTAGCAGTTTGTGGCCGGGTTTTGCTGATTTTTACATTTCATTAAAATAATTTTGCCATTATTAACTGATTTCCGTTCTTTTTAACAAAATTTTAATATTTTAATACAAAATTTGAGTATTTTTGGCATTTCATAAACTAAATTTTGCACTTTTTAAAAGTTTGTGGCAAAATTTGCAGTTTATGGCAGTATTTTGATGCTTCAAAGCCAAATTTTGCTGTTTTTGATATTCCAAAAATAGAATTTTAAACTTTTTGGCATATTGTGGCCAGGTTTTGCTGTTTCTTGTATTTCATTAAAATAATTTTGTACTATTCAACTGGTTTTGGTTCTTTTTGACAAAATTTTAATATTTTATGACCAAATATTGTTATTTTTGGCATTTTATAAATTGAATTTTGCACTTTTTAACAGTTTGTGGCAGTATTTTGATGCTTTAAAGCCAAATTTTGCTGTTTTTTACATTCTAAGAATAAAATTTTGCACTTTTTGAAGTTTTGTGGCTGGGTTTTGCTGTTCCTCATATTTCGATAAAATATTTTTGTACTTTTCAACTGATTTTGGTTCTTTTTGACAAAATTTTAATATTTTATGACCAAATTTTGTTATTTTTGGCATTTCATAAATTGAATTTTGCACTTTTTAACAGTTTATGGCAGTATTTTGATGCTTTAAAGACAAATTTTGCTGCTTTTAACATTCCAAGAATAAAATTTTGCACTTTTTAGCAGTTTGTAGCCGGGTTTTGCTGTTTTTTTACATTTCATTAAAATAGTTTAACTGATTTCGGTTCTTTTTGACAAAATTTTAATATTTTGTAACCAAATTTTGTTGTTTTTGGCATTTAATAAATTGAATTTTGCACTTTTTAACAGTTTGTTACAAAATTTGCAGTTTATGGCATTATTTTGATGCTTCAAAGCCAAATTTTGCTGTTTTTTACATTCCAAGAATAGAATTTTGTAATTTTTGGCAGTTCGTGGCCGGTTTTTGCCGTTTCTCACATTTTATTTAAATAATTTTGTACTTTTCAACTGATTTTGGTTCTTTTTAACCAAATTTTGTTATTGTTGGCATTTCATAAATTGAATTTCGTACTTTTTAACAGTATGTGACAAAATTTGCAGTTTATGGCAGTATTTTGATGCTTCAAAGCCAAATTTTGCTGTTTTTAAAATTCCAAAAATATAATTTTGCAGTTTTTAGCAGATCGTGGCCGGGTTTTGCTGTTTCTCACATTTAATTAAAATAATTTAGTACTTTTCAACTTATTTTGGTTGTTTTTGACAATATTTTAATATTTTATGATTAAATTTTGTTATTTTTGGCATTTTATAAACTGAACTTTGCACTTTTTAACAGTTTGTGACAAAATTTGCAGTAATTTGATGCTTAGAAGCCAAATTTTGCTGTTTTTGATATTCCAAGAATAGAATGTTGCACTTTTTGGCGATTTGTGGCCGGGTTTTTGCTGTTTCTCACATGTCATTTAAATAATTTTGTACTTTTCAATTGATTTCGGTTCTTTTTGACAAAATTTTAATATTTTATGACCAAATTTAGTTATTTTTGGCATTTCATGAAATGAATTTTGCACTTTTTAACAGTATGTGACAAAATTTGTAGTTGGTGACATTATTTTGATGCTTCAAAGCCAAATTTTGCTATTTTTGAAATTCCAAAAATAAAACGTTGCAGTTTGTAGCCAGGTTTTGCTGTTTTTACGTTCTATTCAAATAATTTTGTACTTTTTAACTGATTTTAGTTTTTTTTTACAATATTTCATGACCAAATTTTGTTATTTTTGGCATTTCATAAAAAGAATTTGGGATTTTTAACAGCTTGAGACAAAATTTACAGTTATTGGTCAGATTTTGGTGTCTTCTGGCAGTATTTTGACGCTTCAAAGCCAAATTTTACATTTCATTAAAATAATTTTGTACTTTTTAACTAATTTTGGTTCTTTTTGACAACATTTTATGACTAAATGTTGTTATTTTTGGAATTTTATAAATAGAATTTGGCATTTGTTAACAGCTTGTGACAAAATTTACAGTTTATGGCCAAATTTTGGTGTTTTCTGGTAGTATTTGGTGCTTCAAAGCCAAATTTTACTGTTTTTGACATTTCAAGAATAAAATGTTGCAGTTTGTGGCCAGGTTTTGCTGTTTTTTACATTTTATTAAAATAGTTTTGTACTTTTTAACTGATTTTGGTTCTTTTTGACAACAGTTTATGACTAAATTTTGTTATTTTTGCCATTTTATAAATAGAATTTGGCATTTGTTAACTGCTTGTAACAAAATTTACAGTTAATGGCCAAATTTTGGTGTCTTCTGGTAGTATTTTCATGCTTAAAAGCACTTTTTGGCAGTTTGTGGCCGGGTTTATTAAAATAATTTTGTACTTTTTAACTAATTTTGGTTCTTTTTGACAACATTTTATGACAAAATTTTGTTATTTTTGGCATTTTATACATAGAATTTGGCATTTTTTAACATTTTGGGACAAAATTTACAGTTTATGGTCAAATTTTTAATATCTTCTGGCAGTATTTTGATGCTTTAAAGCCAAATTTTGCTATTTTTGACATTCCAAAAATAAAATGTTGCAGTTTGTGGTCAGGTTTTGCTGTTTTTTTACATTTCATTACAATAATTTTGTACTTTTTAACTGGTTTTGGTTTTTTTACAATATTTAATTATTTTTGGCATTTTATAAATAGAATTTGGCATTTTTTAACAGCTTGTGACAAAATTTACAGTTTAGACCAAATTTTTGGTGCCTTCTGGCAACATTTTGATCTTCAAAGTTTGTAGCCGGGTTTTTACATTTCATTACAATAATTTTGTACTTTTTAACTGATTTTGTTTTTTTTTTACAATATTTTATGACCAATTTTTTCTGTTTTTGACATTCCAAAAATCAAATATTGCATTTTTTGACAGTTCGTGGACGGATTTTCTTTTTGACAATATTTTAATAATTTATGACCAAATTTTGTTATTTTTGGCATTTCATAAATTAAATTTTGGACTTTTTAACAGATTTTGACAAAATTTGCAGTTTATGGCCAGATTTTGTGTTCTGGCAGTATTTTAATGCTTCAAAGCCAAATTTTTCTGTTTATGACATTCGAAAAATACACTTTTTAGCAGTTTCTGGCCAGGTTTTGCTGTTTTTGATATTTTATTAAAAAAAATTGTACATTTTAACTGTTTTTGGCCAAATTTTGGTTCTCTTTGAAAATGTTTTAATATTTTATTGTCCAAATTTTGTTGATTTTGACATTTTATAAATAGAATTTTGCAATTTTGAATAATTTATGACAAAATTTGCTATTTCTAACAACCAAATTTTAAAATTTCTTTTTTTTTACGTTTTTCAACAGTTTATGACCGCATTTTGGTGCTTTCTAAAAATATTTTTATGTTTGAAGACTGGATTTTGATATTTTACAAATAAAATGTTGCACTTTAAAACCGTTTTTGGCCGGACTTTGATGCTATCTAAAATATTTTAATATTTTATGACCAAATTTTATGATTAGAATTTTACATTTTTAACATGATTTTGGTGTTTTAGGTTATAAATAATCATTTAACTCATTTCACAATTCAAAAAATAATTTACATATAAAGTTTTAAGAAAAAAGGACAATTTTTTAACTCTTGCTAATTAACCCAGTTTGTGTGGTTCATGTTGACTACATATAGATTAAAAAAGAAACGTCAATAAAGTCTTGCCATGGCATTAATAATAGTTTAGTAGTTTGATTGCTAGTTTTCTACATTTTAGATATGACGTTATGAACTTGACTAGGTGCAAAATAAATTTCTTCTTCTTCTTTATTTCGCGTTTTACAGCTATTTTACATCGCCCCAGAAGTCTTACGACTTGTATGAAGGGGGTTGATGGAACCAACGGCTTATTAGGTGACTTCCAAATCCGGTGGATAAAGAGCAAAGTTATTATTTTAGTCATACTCGAGGATTAAACCCCGGACTGTTAGCGTGCTACGCTAAAGCTCTATAACTGAGCTACCTCACCGTACAAATAAATCATTAAAGCATTGAAAGCAGCTTCTATGCTATATTTTCGAACCCGAAAACAAATTTCTGATAAAATACAAAACATCCAAACCTAAATTAGAAAACATTTCTAAAATATGTTAGTCCCGTAGGCGGAGGATAAGGTGATATTCAATCTTTTAATGACCAACACGTGTTTGGACAAGTCACTCTAGATCATGACTACCATTAAATAGTTTCTTCTTTTTGCAAGCGTTAGAAGTATTCATGTTAGGAGAGGGGAAGGAGGGGAGGGAATTTCTTAATAAGCAGCACTTGAATAGGTGGGTAAGTTACTCCAAACCATTATTACCACTGAGTAGTTTGAACCCACATACCAGTTTGTTATTAAGAAATTGAAAGGTTGTCCAAGAAATTGAAAGTTTGTCCAAGAAGGAATAGGTGAGAACAAAATTACAAAAAAACCTTATTTTCTAAAATTAAATAAAAAATTACTAATAATCAATCAAAAAACAAAACTTGTGCGGTTCTCTAAAGGTTTTCCTAACACTTATAATTTCAAAACTGATTTTGTACTAAAAATAAAGTTGGCAACCATTAGTTTGTAGAAATATATGCAGTACAAAATGACAAAAAACCATTGATAACTTAAAAAAATTGGGTCTTAAGGGGTTAAAATATAACAAAATCAAAATCAAGAAATGTCAAAAACAACACGTGCTAGGTTAATGATTGAATAGGGTAAAAGAAAAATTATGTAACAAACTTGGTCCTACTGTACTCAGTGTAAAGCTATGCTATTTGCTAGCCAAAGCACTAAACCAAAACATTCAAGCGATAACAAAAAAGTTGAAACAAAGAAGAAAATAAATAAAAATAGACAAATCAATGGAACCTGTTGATTTTTAGTACAACACTTTTTGCAACAAGTTATGTAATCAAAATAAACTACGGAAAGAAGCAGCCATAATGAGTCCCAAAGATATTTATTTCATTTGTTATCAATCGCGAAGCCAAAAACTAAAGTATGAAGTCACAAAATTGCTTTAAAAGTAATTATGAAGCGACATAATGAGCCACAAAGATATTTATTTCATTTGTTATCAATCGCAAAGCGACAAACTAAACTATGAGATCACAAAATTGCTTTAAAAGTAATTATGAAGCAACATGATGAGTCACAAAGATATTTATTTCATTTGTTATCAATCGCGAAGCAAAAAACTAAAGTATGAAGTCACAAAATTGCTTTAAAAGAAATTATGAAGAGACATAATGAGTCACAAAGATATTTATTTCATTTGTTATCAATCGCGAAGCAAAAAACTAAAGTATGAAGTCACAAAATTGCTTTAAAAGTAATTACGAAGTAACATACTGAGTCACAAAGATAGTTATTTCATATAGATCGTATTCTGAAAATCAAAATCTAGGGACCATTTTACGTAGAAAAGTTTTTACGTGAATACAGACATCTTATAACAATTTCGACTTTGGTATTTTCGATGTTTCCGCAGTTCAGTCAATTTTTCTTAAGATAATTTAAAAAAAAATGCATTTATTGTTGGATTGTCATGACAACAAAGTGGCAACCTATCTTCGGTAAGGGCAGGAGCACCCACCGACCTCGGTAAACGCCCAGCCAAAATCCGAACAAAACATTGTTTTCCTATGAGGATCAAAAGAAAGTTCTTGTTATTAAATTTATGGGTGGTATTGGCTTTTATTGAGATACATATTTGCAATTAGAATAAATTGATATTTTTGTGTCCAGTTTATTTGCATCATCTACTTAAAATTGTGTCCGATAAAAATAATTAGAAAAACAAAAATCTAAATCTCTGGGTTCCTGCAACCAACCACCAATATGTATATAGTATAGGCTCTACCAAAGCCGTCGTCAAGAGAATTTAATTTAGCAATCAAAACAAATTCTTAGTAAAAATTTGAAGAGTTGCTGGTGAAAATATCAAAATAATGTTTGTCTCTCATCGCACCCTACCTTATTATCGATTTATTAAAAAAATGCCCTTTTTCAGTGAGCAAAGAAGACTAGGCCGTTCCTATGACTGACCACTAACTTTGATAAGCGCTCTGCCAAAGCGGAAGTCAGTGCTTTTACTTCCTCAATCAAAAAAGTTAAAAACAAACACGATTTTGCACTTTTCTACGTAAAATTGTCCTAAAGTGTCGTTTGCGTAGTTCAGACACAGATTTTTTAATATTCTTCTTTCAATTAAAAAAACTTAAGTCATAACGCTAAAACGAAAAATTGACGGCTAGCAAGTACGACTTCTGAAAAACTTTCAATTTTTTTGGTTTCTTACATAAAATTTACCCCAGATTTTGATTCCAAGGCTACCATCAATTGGTTAAAGTTGGCTTAAAGCTTAGTGGAACAAGAAATCAAAAAAGGTTTACCTGTAACATTCTTTGGTTTTGTTCGTATTTCACCCACTTGTCCAAGTATTTGTGATCCAATTTCTTAACTACAAACATTTGGGAGATAGTCGGGAACTAAGTTTAAGCTTTGTGGGCATGTGATTTAAATAAATGTTCCCCACCTATCCGCCCAAGTGTTTGTGATTCAATTTATTTACTACAAACACTTGAGTAGGTAGGCAAGAACTAAACTTAAACTTTGTAGGCGTGTGATTTGTACAAGTGTTCTCTACAAACCCGCCCAAGTGTGTGTGATTCAATTTCTTTAATACAAACACTTGGGTGGGTGGGCAAAAACTAAATTTAAACTTAGTGGGCATGTGATTTGTACAGGTGTTCTCTACCCACCTGCTCAAGTGTTTGCAATCTAATTTTTTTACTACAAAATTTTGGGTAAGTGGGCGAAAACTATGTTTAAGTTTTGTGGGTATCTCCGCCCACCCGCTCAAAGTGATTGTTATGCAATGTCTTTACTACAAACACTTTGGTGGGTGG
This sequence comes from Tachinus rufipes, assembly GCA_963932245.1. NCBI lineage: Eukaryota > Metazoa > Arthropoda > Insecta > Coleoptera > Staphylinidae > Tachinus > Tachinus rufipes. Next base: position 97,174,455 of record OZ010746.1, read on the forward strand.
ATAGAAACTAAGTTTAAACTTTGTGGGCGTGTGATTTGGATAAGCGTTACCCACCCACCCAAATGTTTGTGAATCAAATGCTTTACTACAAACAGTTGGGTGAGTGGGCAAAAACTAAATTTGAACTTTGTGAGCGAGTGATTTAAATAAGTGTTGTCCACCCACTTGCCCAAGTGTTTGTGATTTAAATTCTTTACTACAAACACTTAAGTGGGTTGGCAGGAATTAAGTTTAAACTTTGTAGGTGTGTGATTCAAATAAGTGTTCCCCACCCACCCGCCCAAGTATTTGTGATACAAATTTTTGACTACAAACACTTGAGCAGGTGAAGGAACTAAGTTTAAGCTTTATGAGCGTGTAGTTTGGATAAGCGTTTCCCAAGTGTTTGTGATTGGAACTAAGTTTAAACTTTGTGGGCGTGTGATTTGTATAAACGTTTTTCACCCACCCGTCTAAGTATTTGTGGTTCAATTGCTTTACTACAAACATTTGGGTGATTCAGGTCCAAAACTTGTCTTAAAGTGGTTTTCCGAAGCGTCGGAGATGTTGTTGTTGTAGATCGTTTGAGACTTTTTATAGGGTTGAGCCAATCACACTTGTTTACGCAGAACGCTACAGCTTCACTCACTCACAGCGTGCAAATTGAGCAGATTCGGATATGTCAATGAGGAGACTTTTGACCCTTGAGTAAGTTCTATATTTGTTAGTCACCTTTGTAAAATTGACCTCAGATTTCGATTTCAACGCTTCCAATATTTGATACAGTTTCGCAGCTCGATTTAATAAAAAACATCAAAAACAAGTTCAACTTTTGTAAATGAATTTGAAAAATTGCGGGATTAATTTTGATATATTTTGATCTTCAAAAATTATAAAACAATAAAAGCGTCTTTTAGTCGATTTTAGTAACTGAAAAAGGTGCTCTACCAAAGCAGGAAAAAAATATTTCAAACTTATGAAATACAAATACGGGTTTTAACACTTGGCACTAACAGTTGGCAAAAAAAGTTTTTCGTCGATGAAAGCAAGTTTTTGATCTCTTCCGAAGAATTTGCTCAAAATTTTGATTTTTATAACGTTTCTACAAATATAGTCAATTTATTAAATAAATATTAAAAACTTTTTCCTCGTTTGGTTGATTTTTATGGCCAAAAAAAGAAAAAAAATCTGGTAAGTACTCTGCGAGAGTTCAATTTTCGTTTGACGATTAAAAAAGTTTAATTTTGCAAAATTTACAGGAGGAATCTTGGTGTTAGTTAAAAAATACTCTTTGCTACGTAAAATTAAATCCGTAAATCCGTAAATGCCAATGTTTTTGGGTTTCAGACGACGCAGAGGCACTTTCTGGCAAAAAAAGTTGATCGCATTTGTTTCTGCGGTTTGCCACCAAAAACAGTAAATGTTCTGCTAAAACAAAAATCCGAGGCTTACGTGGTTACGTTTTCCATCGGTAATCAGAAAAAAAATCAATTTTAGAAAGTTTTGTGGCAATTCTGCAAAAGCAAAAGCCCTGTGGTTTTCCTTCCAAAATAAAAAAAAAATGTACAAGATTTAAATGATAATATTTTTAATTTTTACACACATTTTTTGACTTTTGATTTCGCTTCCGTAGTTTCGACCAACCCAAGTAGATGCGAAGAAGATTTCTTTTATAATCAAATTTAATAATTTTATATCTACAATTTTTTAAAGTACAAAAATGACGCGCGTTACATAGATAATTGCAACCGTTCACAGATATTTAAAATTACAAAAGAGCAAAGCGGTAGAAGCATGCAAAATATGAGTTTATTTTTTGCGGATCCAAAATACGAGCAAAAAACTGTTTTTCAAAGTGAGCTGGCAGAAAATAGGTTATATGCACAATTTCATGTATAATGCCTAAAATTTGTTTAATAGAATTTAATGCAAAGCTTTTAGGTGCAATTTTTGATGAATTTTGATCAACAAATGCAGAATTTTTAATCAAATTCTTGTAATAAATTATTTTTTACTAATATTTGTAAAGAATTTTATAAAATTTTTAAAGTCTGCTATGAAGAAAAACTTTCACTTTCACTTTTTTTATAACAAATTTTTAGGAGGCTGGTTTTGCACTTCAGTTCAGAGTGACTAATCCACCTACCCAAGTGTTAGTCAATAAGTGTTAAACATCACGTGCTAACAAACTTTTAATACTTTCAAAGAAGAAAAACTTTAAATTCTTTAATAGCAAACTTTTGAGCGGGTAGGTGAGCACTCCAATTTAAACTAGTCAATGGTAATTATGATCTGGAGTGACCCACCCACCCGCCCAAGTGTTAGTTATCCAAAGATTGGATATCACCTCCTCCTTCTTGTACAAAAAGATTTTTAAAGTATGCAATGAGGAAAAACTTTCATTTTCTTGATAACAATTTTTTTGGAAGGCTGGGTATGCACTTCAGTTCAAACTCATGAAGTGACCCATCCACCTACCAAAGTGTTGGTCAATAAGTGTTAAACATCACGTGATTTTGTTCTGTCTAAAGAACTTTTAACACTTTCAAAGAAGAAAAACTTTAAATTCTTTAATAACAAACTTTTGAGCGGATATGTGAGCACTCCAGTTTAAACCAGTCAATGGTAATTATAATATGGAGTGACCCACCCACCCGCCCAAGTGTTAGTTATCCAAAGATTGGATATCACCTATTCCCTCTTGTACAAAAAAATTTTTAAAGTATGAGGAAAAACTTTCAATTTCTTGATAACAAATTTTTTGGGAAGCTGGGTTTGCACTTCAGTTCAAACTCATGGAGTGACCCATCCACCTACCCAAGTGTTGGACTAAAAGTGTTAAACAAATTTTTGAGCGAGTTCGTGATGCACTTCAGTTTAAACTAGTTAAAAGTAATCATGATCTGGAGTGTTGGTTATCAAAAGATTAGATATCATGTCTTTCTTCTTATTTTTAACGTCAAACTTCAAACTTTTAGATAACATTGATAATTTTCATTCAATAATTTTAACAATTTTCTTTCAATCTTTTTAAAATACTACAAAATATAAGTTTTTGGATTTCGGGCTGCTACAAGCTTTTTTTCGGGCAACAACTTTTGCAAATGGAGCAAGTTTGATTTTTTTATCTTCTGCAGGTGGATTCATTTTAGTTGATTTTTATGGCCGGATGACCAAAAATTTCACACTTGCGGGTGAGCGGGTACCGCCACCCTGGTCAATACTTTGCTAGAGTCCAAGAGTTTATGGTTTTCCATTTAGCAATCAAAAAAAGTTCAATTTTGCAATTGCCAATAGACTTTGCTACGTAAAATGAATCTCTAATTTCAGTTCCCTAAAAATGAAACCAACATTTTTGGGTTTCAGACAGCAAAAAAAACACTTTGCGACAAGAAAGTTAAAGGCAATCGTTTCTGCAGTATGCCACCGAACACCAAACGTAATTTTCGTTTGAAATTCAAAAAAGTTTTATAAAATTTTCATAAATCAGTTTTGGGAAAAATTGTTCAAACTTTTGGAAAGAATACGTTCATTTGCACTTTTCTAAATAAAATTGAGTTTTAATTTGGATTCCGTAGTTCTAACATGGTTTTTTTAATAAAAAAGAAAAAGTTTTTGGATTTCAAACTCCGAAAAACGGCTCTAGGGGTCGCAAAGCATCACTTTTCAATCCAAAATACGAGCAAAAAACTGTTTTTCAGGCAAAACATAGGCTGTACGTACAATTTCGCTTCAATTTCTAATGCTTATGCAACAAATGTATGATGTGCAAATTTTCATAATAAAATTTCTTGCAATAAATGGTTTTTAGGAGCAATTTTTGATCAATTTTGAGCAATAAATAAAGATTTTTGATAAAATTCTTGTAATTAATTTTCTATAATATTTTTAAAGAATTTCTTAAGACCAATAGGTTTCCTGCAATATTTATAATGAATTTCATGCAATTTGTATCAAACAGAAAGCTCCAAATAGTGTTAATAATTTTATTACAGGGTATAAAGTCTTCCTACAAAATCTTTTCAAGTTGGATCACTCGATCGATATTGTTTGATTTTTCTGAAGAGGCATTTCATTTTTCTGAAGATTCACGTCTAATTTAGGTTTGTATCTTTTTTATTTCAGCAAAAGTTTTGTTTTCTGGTTCAAAGATCTAGCATAAAAACTCCTCTCAAAGCTTTGACAATTTAAACTCCTTTTTCGCCTAGTCATGTTCATATTATCATATCTAAAATGTAGAACACTAGTAATCAAACTACTGTTCATACCATGGCAAAACAACGCCTATTTTTTAATCTATATGTAGCCAAAATCTCCTTGATCCACAAAAATAGGGTTAAAAAGCAAGAGTTGAAAAAAGCCTCCTTTCTTCCTAAAACTTTGTCACTTTGATAATGCATAACATGTGTAAACGTAAAGTAGCGCATAATAGATAAAATCCGACTGTTAAAAACTATAAAATTTTAATCATCCGTCTAAAAACAGTTAAAAAGTACAAAATGATTTTAATAAAATGTCAGAAACAACAGAACCTGGCCAGAAACTGACAAAAAGTGCAAAATTCTATTCTAGGAGTGTTATAAACAGCAAAAATGCTGCCAGAAATACCAAAACCTTGTCATCAACTGTCAAAAAATGTAAAATTATATAAATAAAAAGCCAAAAATAGTTAAATCCGGTCATAAAACATTAAAATATTTTCAGATAGAATCAAAATGTCAACGATAGCAATCCGGCCGTTAAGTATAGAAGTATTTTCAAAATGCACCAAAATCCAGCCATAAATTGTAGACATTTTTTTGATAAATTTCCAAAAATAGTAAATTCCACTTTATATTTTATAGACGGATACAAACAAGTTTTAGTTTCCGGCCATGAACTGCCAAAAATCCGGCCATCAAGTATAAAAATATTGTTAGAAAACGCAATAGCTAGCAAAAAACCTTGTAATCACAAAAAAGTAAACAAAACAAAGTGAAAGGCATCCACTTAATATAAAATACTTTCAATTCTTTAAAAATCTCCCAAATGGATATAACAAAATAAAACTAAAAACATAATTAATTTTAAAAAGTTTTGAACATCTACAACCACCCCAAACAAAAATGCCATAATAAATGGCACCGAAGTATAACACACTAAACAATTTCCAAATAATATCGAAAAACCTGACAAATACTTCTAAAATCAGAGTATACAAATCAATGATCAAGCCAATAAACATATTTTATTATAGTTCTTTGAATTAAACTAACCTAACCTAACTCAATTTTAAATTTTGTGCCACATTTATTCGTAAACTTAACCTAAGTTATCCACAACCCAAACAAACCATACAAAACTATGAATGAATAGAAGCAATCAAGCAATACTACTAATTAATTACCCAAAATTTTGAAATTCGTTGTTTATTTTATTTGATTCTATAATTCATTGTTTATTTTGTTTAGAAGAAAATTCTGTAAAGATTTAATAAACACTCATCAATTTTCTCAAAGACTCTGCACGCTTTTGTTTTAATAATTACTGGAATTGTCTCGACAGCAATCCAATTGAATCCAAAAGAAACCATTAACGGTTGGCTGGCCGCACCGTGTCAGAGAGGAAGAGTTGTTTCATTTCATTGTTCGCGATTTCAAACAGAGCGTGACACGTTTAATACATTTTTTTATTATTATAATGTTAATACTTTTCAACATAATGCAAAAAAGTTTATAAGGCAGAGAGACAGACAATGAATGGAATGCGGAGAGATTTATTTTAACCACAACAGTATATTATCAAACAACAGTAATTGGGCATTTAAATAATAATAGTTTAGCTATGTTTATCTATTATAAATAAGAGAATAAATTCCTTTAACATTTGTAAAAAATATCGGAATAAATCAGTTTTCCTTAAGTGAGTTTTATGGGCAATCTAGTTGATAATACGCTTGCACGTCTGGTTGAACACAATTTTCCCATATAAAGCATTAATTAAGAGCTATAATTACAGTCAAATCATAAGAGCGTTTCCATGTAATATATAAAAGGCACCTTGCAACAGTCCTCGTAGGAATTGGAGTTCTGGTGAACACTGGAATCCTTGATTTGGATTCATCGCACAATTTCTTTTTAACACCGGCACACGCCATCACTATTATATCATATGAAAAATACAACATTAAAATATAGAAAGTTCTTTTTATATTTATTTATTTTAATTAATTTAATTAATTTAATAAATTAATTAATTAGGCACATCAATCACAATTTTAGGTTTAATCTAATTAGGTCCGTGCGAACGGAAATGAAATATTCCGTTTTTTGTTTATTAGTATTTGTATAGGATACCGGGCCGGCATTGTTTGGTCTTATCTTCTGGTCGGTTTGGTAAAATGTGCTTGTATGTTCGGGGGAGGCTTGTTGCGTGCGCTAGAGCTCGGCGGGTTCGATGAATCGAAACATGCGCCCTTTAGGGTTGTTCTTATCCATGCCAAATATTATGGCATTTTGACCTATAAATACTTGCTCTAATTGTCCGCGTGACATTATGAAGCGTGCTAATTCCTGGCATACATATGCAATAATTTTTTACAAATCATAAATTTCTTTACCAAGGACGTTACTAATTTTATATTATGTGAAGGACGTTTAGAACAATAGTCTCGAAATTCAAAATCAATTATTTAGATTTATTACCAAAATATAAATAGAAATAATAAAAGAAATATTAATCTAACCCAATATAATAAATTGGGGTAAAATATACAGTTTCCAGATGGATTTAATCAACCTTAATTCCCCGGGAAATGGGAATTATAACAAATGGATCTACAAACTAACCTAGATGTGCCTTGAGATTGCTCCAGTTATTCCCCAGATATAACAATCTAACATAATCTTATAAAATGATTGATTTATTGTAGAATTAGTTTGATTAATTTATACTTTGCAATAGATTCTTATGATTAAAGTTAAATCTTCTCATATCATACTATAACAATTTAGTGAATATCTAAATATGTAAAGAAAATAGCTCATAAAAGCATAAATTCCTGCAACAAGTTTGGGATTAAATATTTAGTAATAATTCAGCTCATATCAATAAATTTGAGGTCATGCCAGATTGAGCGTATCAATTTTAATCTATTTTACGGAGTTTGTACTAATAATAATGGAGTATATTGGTATTAAATTATATCAATTTCCAATATACGATTACTGAGTTATCTTGATTTTAGTAATGAAGTACTCGCTTTAAATTAGTCAGCTCATATCAATTAATTTGAGGTTATGTCAAATTGAGCGCATCAATTTTAATCAATTTTACGGAGTTGGTACTAATAATGATGGAGTACATTGGTTTCAAATTACATCAATTTCCAATGTATGGTTAGCGAGTTATCTTTGTTTTAGTAATGGGGTACGCGTTTGGAATTAGTCAGTTCATATCAATTAATTTAAAGTTATGTCAGAATGAGCGTATCAATTTAAATCTAATTTACGGAGTTGGTACTAGTTATGATGGAGTATACTAGTATCAAATTACATCAATTTCCAATGTGTGGTTAGCGAGTTATCTTTGTTTTAGTAATGAGGTACGCGTTTAGAATTAGTCAGTTCATATCAATTAATTTAAGGTTATGTAAGATGGAGCGTATCAATTTTAATATATTTTACGGAGTTGGTACTAATAATGATGGAGTATATTGGTAACAAATTAGATCAATTTCCAATGTAAGGTTAGCAAGTTATCTCTGTTTTAGTAATTGGTTAAGCGTTTGGAATTAGTCAACTTATATCAATTAATTTGAGGTTATGTCAGATTGAGCGTATCAATTTTAATCTATTTGACGGAGTTAGTAATAATAATGATATAGTATATTGGTATCAAATTACATCAATTTCCAATGTATGGTTAGCGAGATATCTTTGTTTTAGTAATGGGGTACGCATTTGGAATTAGTCAGTTCATATCAATTAATTTAAGGTTATGTCAGATTAAACGTATCAATCAATTGGCAGATGCGTCTCACTGCATTCTATTAATATAAAATAATTTACATTTAATATGTCGCTTTGCTATTAGTGTCACGAGTTACACATAACCTAAAAAATTGTTGTCAGTAATAGTTTAATAACTTGGCTAAATTTGGTTTGAAACTAGACTAAACACCTAAAAACATTACAAATTTGTTATCGGTAATAATTTGAAACAAAATAAATTTATTTGTTGTCATTAGAGTCAAATTTTGCCATATATTGGTTTGCAACTTGGCTAAATTTAGCAAGTTTGAAACTGTACTAAATATTTAAAAACATTACAAAATTTTGTTATAAGTAATAATTTGAAACAAAATAAATTCAATTGTGTGCATTAGGCTGCAGTCTCACTGCACCACCGTCACCAACTATCACCGTTTGCAACTAACCACCAAAATGTACTACGGTCTCACTGCAGCTATTGGTGACCACCAAAATTTAAATTTCCCACTCATTTCTATGTCAGTAGAAGAGTGCTATATTTATATTTTATTTACTAATGTAATTTGTTTATCAATGTCGGGTGGTGTCCATGTTTCTTCCATGTTACCGTTTTTAAAATTCTCAAATATTAAAGCAAAAATTACAGATTAATTTTTGATTTGTAAAATATCAAGTTAGTATGTTTCAAATGACGATCAACTGTTGCCGCGCTACCACCAACCGATTTGAAATTATGAAACGGTGGTTACCAAATGACAGATGCCGGCGAGAATAGTGAACCAGTCGGACCGTCGCCATATGATTTAACGTGTTCGAATTTTAGTTGGTGGCGGTAGGTGGTGCAGTGAGACTGCAGCCTTAGAGTCAATTGTTGCAATATTTTGGTTTGCAACTTGGCTAAATTTGATTTTAAATTGTACTAAATACCTAAAAACATTACAAATTTGTTATCGGTAATAATTTGAAACAAAATAAATTCATTTGTTGTCATTAGAGTAAATTTTTGAAATATATTGGTTTGCAACTTGGCTAAATTAGGTTTGAACTTGTACTAAAATACTTAAAAACATTACAAATTTGTTATAGGTAATCATTTGAAACAAAATAAATTCATTTCTTGTCATTCGAGACAATTTTAGCAATATATTGGTTCGCAACTTGGCTAAATTTAGTTTGAAACTGTACTAAATACTTAAAAACATTACAAATTTGTTAAAGGTAATAATTTGAAACAAAATAAATTCATTTGTTGTCATTAGGGTCAATTTTAGCAATATATTGGTTTGCAACTTGGCTAAATTTGGTTTAAAATTCTACTAAATACTTAAAAACATTACAAACTTGTAATCGGTAATAATTTGAAACAAAATAAATTCATTTGTTGTCATTAGAGTCAATTTTTGCAATATATTGGTTTGCAACTTGGCTAAATTTGGTTTGAAACTGTACTAAATACTTAAAAACATTACAAATTTTGTTATTGGTAATAATTTGAAACAAAATAAATTCAATTGTAAGCATTAGAGTCAATTTTTGCAATATCTTAGTTTGCAACTTGGCTAAATTTGATTTGAAACTGTACTAAATTGCCTAAAAACATAACAAATTTGTTATCGGTAATAATTTGAAACAAAATAAATTCATTTGTTGTCATTAGAGTCAAATTTTGCAATATATTGGTTTGCAACTTGGCTAAATTTGGTTTGAAACTGTACTAAATACTTAAAAACATTACAGATTTGTTATAGGTAATGATTTAAAAAAAATCGTTTGTTGTCATTAGTCAATTTTTGCAATAAATTGGTTTGCAACTTGGCTAAAATTGGTTTGAGCTTATATTAAAATACTTAAAAACATTACAAATTTGTTATCGGTAATAATTTGAACCAAAATAAATTCATTTGTTGTCATTAGAATCAATTTTAGGAATATATTGGTTTGCAACTTGGCTAAATTTTGTTTGAAACTGTATTCAATTCTTAAAAACATTACAAATTTTTTATCGGTAATAGTTTGAAACAAAATAAACTCATTTGTTGTCATTAGAATAAATTTTTGCAATGTAATGGTTTGCAACTTGGCTAAATTTGGTTTAAAACTGTACTAAATACTTAAAAACATTACAAACTTATTATTGGTAATAATTTGAAACAAAATAAATTCATTTGTTGTCATTAGAGTCAATTTTTGCAATCATTTGGTTTGCAACTTGGCTAAATTTGGTTTGAAACTGTACTAAATACTTAAAAACTTTACAAGTTTGTTATCGGTAATAATTTGATACAAAATAAAATCGTTTGATGTCAATTTTTGCATTATATTAGTTTGCAACTTGGCTAAATTTGGTTTAAAACTGTACTAAATTCTTAAAAACATTATAAATTTGTCATCGGTAATAATTTGATACAAATAAATTCATTTATGGCTATTAAAGTCAATTTGTGCAATCATTTGGTTTGCAACTCAGCTAAATTTAGTTTGAAACTGTTATAAATTGTTAGAATCATTATAAATTTGTTATCGGTAATAATTTGATACAAAATAAATTCATGTGTGGTCATTAAAGTCATTTTTTGCAATTTCTTGGTTTGCAACTTGGCTAAATTTGGTTTAAAACTGTGCTAAATTAATGGAAACATTAGAAAACTGATTCCAGTAACAATTTGATAAAAAATAAATTTATTTGTGGTCAATAGAATTAATTTTAGTGATAATTTGGTTTGCAACTTGGCTAAATTTGGTTTAAAACTGTGCTAAATTAATGGACATATTAGAAAACTGATTCCAGTAACAATTTGATAAAAAATAGATTTATTTGTGGTCAATAGAATTAATTTTAGCAATAAATTGGTTTGAAACTTGGCTAAATTTGGTTTGAAACTGTCCTAAATACTTAAAAACATTACAAATTTGTTATCGGTAATAATTTAAAACAAAATGAATTCGTTTGTTGTCATTAGAGTCAATTTTTGCAATATATTGGTTTGCAACTTGACTAAATTTGGTTTAAAACTGTGCTAAATTAATGGAAACAATAGAAAACTGTTTTCAGTAATAGTTTGATAAAATAATAATTTATTTGTGGTTATTAGAATTAATTTTTGCAATGATTTGGTTTGCAACTTGGCTAAATTTGGTTTTAAATTGAACTAAAATTGTAAAAACATTATAAATTTGTTATCGGTATTAATTTGATACAAAATAAATTCATTTGTGGGCATTAGTGTAAATTTTTGCAATATTTTGGTTTGCAACTTAGCTAAATTTGGTTTAAAACTGTGCCAAATTAATGGAAACAATAGAAAACTGATTCCGCAATAGTTTGATAAAAAATAAATTTATGTGTGGTTATTAGAATTAATTTTTGCAATCATTTGGTTTGCAACTCGGCTAAATTTGGTTTAAAACTGTACTATATTCTTAAAAACATTATATATTCGTTATCGGTAATAATTTCAAACAAAATAAATTCATTTGTAGGCATTAAAGTCAATTTTTGCAATAATATCTTGGTTTGCAACTTGGCTAAATTTGGTTTAAAACTGTGTTGAATTAATGGTAACAATAGAAAACTGATTCCAGTAAAAGTTTAATAAAAAAATAAATTTATTTGTTATTAGAATTAATTTTTGCAACAATTTGGTTTGCAACTCAGCTAAATTTGTTTTGAAACTGTACTAATGTCTTAAAAACATTATAAATTTGTTATCGGTAATAATTTCAAACAAAATAAATTCATTTGTAGGCATTAAAGTAAATTTTTGCAATATCTTGGTTTGCAACTTGGCTAAATTTGGTTTAAAACTGTGCTGAGTTAATGGTAACAATAGCAAACTGATTCCGCAATAGTTTGATAAATAATCAATTTATTTGTGGTTATTAGAATTTATTTTTGCAACAATTTGGTTTGCAACTCGGCTAAATTTGGTTTGCAACTCGGTTTGAAACTTGACTTAATTCTTAAAAACCTTATAAATTTGTTATCGGTAATAATTTGATACAAACTAAATTCATTTGTAGGCATTAAAGTAAATTTTTGCAATATCTTGGTTCGCAACTTAGCTAAAGTTGGTTTAAAACTGTGCCGAATTAATGAAAACAATAAAAAACTGATTCCGTAATAATTTAATAAAAAAATTTGCAGTAATTTGGTTTGCAACTCGGCTAAATTTGGGTTAAAACTGTAGTAAATTCTTAAAAACATTAAAAGTTTGTTATAGTTAATAATTTGATACAAAATAAATTCATTTGTGAGCATTAAAGTCAATTTTTGCAATATTTTGGTTTGAAACTTGGCTAAATGTGGTTTAAAAGAACTAATGGAAACAATAGAAAACTGATTCCGTAATAGTTTGATCAAAAATGAATTTATTTCTGGTTATTAGAATTAATTTTTGCAATAATTTGGTTTACAACTCGGTTAAATTTGGATTAAAACATTATAATCATAGCTGAGTTAATGTAATCAATAGAAAAAATAAATTAATTTGTGTTCATTAGATGTAATTTTAGCATTTTTTGGTTTGCAACTTGGCTAATTTTAGTTTGAAACTGTACTAAACAAAAAAAACTTTAAAAAATTGTTGTCAGTAATAGATTGATACAAAATAAATTTATTTGAGGTCATAAAATTGCCTTTTGCAAAAGTTTGGTTTGGAACTTAGCTAAATTTGGTTTAAAACTGTAGTAAATTATTGTCGGTATTAAATTAATAAAAATATAATTTATTCGTGGTCATTACAATAAATTTTTGCAATAATTTGGTTTGCAATTCGGCTAAAACTGGTTTAATAATTTGATACAAAATAAATTCATGACAATTTTTGCAGTATCTCTAAAAATAATAAATTAAATTTGACAATCTCTTATGGAAAGTTTTCAATAAAGGAAATCAAATAACATTAACAAAATGATAAAATAAGCATAAAGCGGAAATTTAATTTAAAAGATCTTTTTTCCAAACAGGATGCAATAAGTCAATAGCTTCATATAGGAAGCACTACATTAATCACTTTTATGTAATCCCAACCAAGGAGAACAGCAATTTTTTTGCAATATTAAATTACACAAAATATTGACCTACAATTATACTATAATTAATAAATCCTAAGCTTCCTCATAATATGATTCATAAAAGGAAGTATTCTTATTAAGAGCGTTAATAACACGAATTGTTTTGGTGAAGAAAGCCGTAATGATTTTGTAGGAAGCCTTGTAATTTACAACATTCTCCGTCATTTTCTTCCTGGAATTCTGCATAACTTGTGGCGATTTTACACGCGCATAAAAATAAATGTTTTTTTTTTATTGTGTGTGCTAAATTGACAATCCAGCAAGTTATTCTGAACCCATTTGCAATTGAGGAATGTTTCTGTTTAAGAATATCAGCAATATTTATTTTTAGTTTGTCAGCTTGTTTCACTTTAGTTTTTAATAGTAAAACAAATAAAATTACATTTCATTTCCTGATACAATTGCGTTATATTTAGCATATTATCAATTGTATTATTAATAATCTCACAGAATTAAAATGATTTCAAAATAAAGTAAAAGCTTCCATCATTGAGATGTTTGCGTAACACAATATGCATATTATGTAAAATATTAAAATAAAAAATTAGAAAACGTAAACTATTTCAAGGTAGAGGTATTCGGTAAATTATATGTTTTGTTTGTTATTAATATGGGTCTATGAGTAAGAGAAGCGTCGGAATTAATGTCCTGTTAGTTGTGGTTTTGAGGAATTACTTGCAAGTTCAATGAACATTTACTTTTATTGGATTGAGGAAATGAGATTTGGAGACTTTCTCATGGCTTTAATGTAAATATAATTGAATATGTTTGCTTTGTAGACAATGTTTGTCATGTTTTGAAATGAAAAATATATTTATAATTTTTCACTAAGAAATTAAAAATTTTAGTTTTGTAATAGTATTTAATTGCTTTATTTTTTTATTCAAATTTAAGTAGTGAGAGCCAGAATGATTTGTTCATTTTTAATAAGCGGTAACTCTTGTGTTACTTAACATATTTAAAACTATATTTATCTAATGCATAATAAAGAGTTTTGTTTCCTATTGTGTGTTGAATGACCTCTATTATCCACGCACTTTTACGAAATCAGCCATAACTCGTTCAAGCATATCCTGGGGAATAGCTTAAATTTTGTATTTTTTAAGCTGCTCTTGATCTCTAGGCTTGTTCAGAAACACTTAACTTTTTAAATAACCCCTTTAGGCCGAGTGTATACTAAATTAAACTCTCTAAAACAAAACACAATCAACAGTTTATAACTGTTTTAATCCCCACAATTTTCAACCGATCGATCTGAATTTTTTACACAAGCTAAAACGATTTTGAACATAAAAGTATCTTTTTGTCGAAGACAATTTCAACCCCCTTTCTTTCATTTATAGACGCCTCTTAAAAAAAATCTAATTTTTGAAAAAAAATATTTTTTTTTTACTTTTTTATTTTTGAAAATCTCAAATTGATTTTTTTTAATAGAAATACGTAATTGAACTTTCAAAATCTCCTCTTAAAAATAATGTTCATCTCCGTCGCTGTTAACACGAGCGTAGAAAGTAATTTTTTTATAAAAACTTTTTTTTTTCAATTAACATGTAAATTTGCAGTTTCTGGAATAAATCTGACCCCAGAAGAGTGAAATGTAAACCAAAAAATTCCTTTTCTGGAGCCCTTTCTTATATCTGACCATCAATTTTTTTTAACCAGTGGCGTCACCAAAATTTTTCATTTCAAAGTCAAAAATTGTAATCATCTACTCCTAATTTTTGAATTACGTGAAAAATTAATTCCTGTGTATTGAAAGCCCTCATTGATCCCCAGAACGTAGATCTGGCAGAATTTTGATTTAATCCTTTACTTTTCAGCAGTTTCTAAAATCAGCGTTTTAGCCATTTTTGACAGTACGCCACTGGTTAACCCGGACACGGATCAAATTGTGCTTAGTCTCAAATGAAAGATCCGTCCTTGTTCTACAAATTTTTTTTTTATAATTTTTAAAAATTTGCAGTAATAAACCAGTGGCGGTTCGTAAACGGTAAAAAAAGCATTTTTTTGCAAAAAGTAGTGTTACGCAAAACCTTACTCCTACTACAGTTTTTGAGATAGAGGTTTGTGCATAGTCTTTTTCAATAAAAAACTAAATTTCGCATCTTCTCTAGGAGCCCAAAATTTGAATTTTTGCCCATAACCGTTTTTACAAATTTTTAAAATTAACCAATTTTTTAGTGTGAAAAAATTTAGAAACAATGTTCTTAATACTAAAATTAATAAAAATTTGATTTTTATCAAAACCAGTAGAGGTAAAAAATACACTCCTAAATTGCCGATAATTTTTTTCGGCAAATTTTCAACTTTTTGCACTAAAAAATTCATAACTTGAGAAAAACGGTTGGTAATAGAGATTTCGGACAAGTTTCATTATCTTTAAAAAAACCTTTCTGACTTTGGTTAAAGAACTTGAATTTTTTTTTTAATGTAATTTTGAAAAGTAAAAAATAAGTACCAAATGATCAAAAGCTCTTGACATTTTACAAAGTGACATCTCAAAAACAGGGTTTAAAGCACTTTTTGATAATGCGTTACTCGATAACCCGATCAAGTACGGCACTGTATTTAATAACACACCAAATCCACTAAACAATTTAATACATTTTTCAAATATCTGTACAAAATAAACCAGTGACGGTTCGTGAAAGGTAGAGAAAAATGCTATATTAGTTTGAAAATTAAAGAAAGCAATTTTTTTCGGATAAACTAATTTACACTCATCAAACGTTGCTGATAATCACATTAAACTCATGTCCGAGATCATTTTACAAAACAAGTTTAAGTTGTGGGCGAATAACTTTTTCTGCTGTGGCCCACCCACCTGCCCAAGTGTCGATGATTATAAAATTTTTATTATTTCATCGACCGTTTGTGTTCTTGTTCCTATTCTTAGCAAAAAAATAATTGTATATTGTTAGCAATGTAACAAACGATTAGTTTACAATAATCTCCATGACGACAAACGCTTGGGTGGGTGGGCGGCAACCAAGCTTAAGTTGTGGGTGGGTAACTTCTTCTACTGTGACCCACCCACCCGCCCAAGTGTTTATGATTAAAGAATTTATTATTTCACCTACCGTTTGTGTTCTTATTGCTATTCTTAGCAAGAGAATGATGATAAATTGTTACCAATGTAACAATCGATTAGTTTACAATAAATTTCATGCCATGGCAACGCTTGGGTGGGTGGGCGAAAACCAAGTTTAAGTTGTGGGCGAGTAACATTTTCTACTGTAACCCACCCACCCGCCCAAGTGTTGATGATTAAAAAATTTATTATTTCACCCACCGTTTGTGTTCTTACTGCTATTCTTAGCAAGAGAATGATTGTAACTGTTAGCAATATAACAATCAACTAGTTTACAATAAGTTTCATGCCAACGCACGCTTGGGTGGAAGGGCGGGAACCAAGTTTAAGTTGTGGGCAGGTAACTTCTTCAACTGTGGCACACCCATCCGCCCAAATGTTGATGATTACAGGATTTAGTATTTCACCCACCGTTTGTGTTCTTGCTGCTATTCTTAGGCAGAAAATGATCGTCAATTGTTAGCAATGTAATAATCGATTAGTTTATGATAAGTTTCATGCCAACGAACGCTTGGGTGGGTGGGCGGGAACCAAGTTTGAGTTGTGCGCCGGTAGTTTCTCTTACTGTGGGCCACCCACTCGCCCAAGTGTTGATAATTAAATAATTTATTATTTTACCCACCGTTTGTGTACTTGCTGCTATTCTTAGCAAGAGAATGGTGTCAATTATTAGCATTGTAAGAAACGATTAGTTTACAATAAGTTTCATGAAAACAAAACCTTAAGTAGGTGGGTGGGAACCAAGTTCAAGTTGGATGTGGGCACCTAAGCCGTTTTCAGGCTAAAGTTATCCTGGTACTGCCCCATGAGTATAGAAGTGACAGAACCATGTTGACCAGTGGTGGTGGCTAACTTCAGCTAAATTTAGGTTTAACTCCCGGGTGCTGTCCTTAGTTGTCTAGGTCAATTAAATTAAACGTGATCAGATCGAGTACTTGCAGATCCAGTTTTGTAGAGGGGCGTTGCTGATTTTATCCAAAGTTAGATTTTTTACTGTGAGAGAGCGAAATGAAGTTTATTTCTTCTCAATCAAGAGTTTTACAGAATAAATTAATCTTGATTTAAATTCGAACCAAAAATCGGTAGTTGTTAACTATTGGAGACATTCCCTAGATGGTAGGATCGCCTGGAAGTCATTCCAGTAGGGTGGAATGAGACGGTTCAATTTTTTGCTAAAATTTCATCCGCTTCCTTGGAGAAGCACTAATTGTTGTGGTCTAGCTTTTTTGGAGGTGATGGATGGAAATAAAAAAATCCTGTATCCAGGAATATATTAATACAAGCTGATGAAGTTGACGAAGGTGCAGATGATTATATCTTTTCGCGTTTGTACCAAATTATGTACCCACAGCAACAAAAAAAGTGAGATCGGTCACTTCTTGGAGAATGACTGTAACTTTTTCGTCATGACAGATTGAAAAGAATCATTTTGATTTCAAAATATGCAAAATCAAGAACTCTGTCGGTACCAGTAATAAATCAAAAATCTGGAATTTTGTCCTGTTTAAAACGGCGTTTGAGAAGTTTCTTCGGCGTCACAATGGCGTATAGTGGGTTTTAACAAAAAGTGTTTCTTATGTACTTTGTCCTTATAATTTTTTGCACTTTTCCATGATAAAGCCATGAGATCTACCGAGGTCCACTGACGTGGCACGTCCTCACTTAGAAGTTTTGACATCCATGGTCAGATTCAAAAATTTTATTGTGTAAATTTTTTTTTCGACTATTATTTTTTATCAAATTTAGTCGTGGACATAATAAAATCTACAAATTACTTAATATCCCACGCAAATTTCCATACTTTATTTTCAAAATTCCCGTAAAAAATTATTATTAAGCCATAAAATAAATTATTCCGTTACTTTTATTGTTTCAAGTTATAACATCAGCTTCGGGGTCATCTAAATAACAAAAGCTTGTCTCCGTTGCAAACAAGTTACATAAATAAAACTATAAATACCATAAATACGGTAGTCCCGTAGGCGAAATGAAATATATATTTCGACTCGCGTGTGGGTTAACAACATTTATTACCAACCAATATATTAATATGATTAATTTGCATTGATCAATTATATCAAAATTATTTTAATAAAAAAATAAAAGTTATTTATATTTCAAAAAAATTATATTATTAGAATCAGTCATAATAATTTACTATGTTTTTTATGACAATTTTATTCTTACAAATGCATTACTAGTTTCGGCTCTACTAGGGCCTTCTACAGATGTAATAAGTTGTATACAACCGTAGAATGCCCTAGTAGAGTCGAAACTAGTAATGTGTTCATAAAATTAATATTTTCATAAATTATTATTATTAAATCTGTCTTTTTTGTTATGGCTCCGTGCGTAATAAGCACTTTTCGCACCCAATATGCGTCCGTAATGAAACGTATATGTTTCCTAAACAATAACAGTTACATAAAGGATACATTATTAAATTTTAAGAATAAAAAATACAATTCTTTATGTTGAATTGTATTCAAAATATCTATAACCAAAAATATTCAATATTATTTCAAATCAAAATGCACGAAACGAGCACTCACAATTATTAAAATCGTGTCATTACTAATGGGGTTAGTGAACCTCTGAGCTGCAACCATACCGTGCCACTTCGCAATGCAGCAAAACAATATCAATTACAGCCCCATTTATTATTTTTTTGTCCTGCATGCGGTGAAACTGTTAAAAACTCATTTCGGTGCCGCAATTACCATCACGTCTTGAACTTTAACGTCCCAAACACGTGGCTGATTCTATGCCAATAGCGCAACACAACATTATTTAAAAAAAGAAATCGAAACGTAATCAGAACAAAAATAGCTAAAATATGATAATAACAATAAAATTATTTATTATTCCAGATCGGATAAATTCGCGTATTTTCGTATTCTCAAGACCAATCAAATTGTTTCATTAATAATGGCCGCTTAATATTAAAATTGTTTATTATTTGAATACGCTATCTGATAACAATCAAGCATGTTATAGTATTATACTATTATTATTCACTGATGTTAGATGACCTACTAAGGGTTGAAAACGTGTTTGTTATATTTATTATTCAATATGTTTTGATCAAATATCATTAAGTATATCGTGAGTCATTTAATTAGTTCATTAATTGCGTAAACGAATGCGATGCGAAAACATTGAAAAAAAAACTGGCTTGAAATAGAACAGATGTTTGGAACAGCGGCATATGTAACACATTGTCTGTCACTTTAACTGATAACTATACTAAAACGGGGCCAAGTTCACTACAGGTTTGTGAAGTAATCGAAAGGACGCTTATATTATTTATATGGTGGCTATAATTAGCTTAACGATAATACAATCAATTTTTGATGGCTTAATGGCTAAAAATGTGGGAAATATTTATTTATCAGTGACGAAAATAGATTTCACTTTCGGCGGCTTCAATTATTGTTAAAAAATAGTTTAATTATATTTTGGTCACGTCCAAATTAAATTTATTTATATAAAACAATAGCATAACATGTTCTTTCAAATATTTTAAAATAATTTATGCCTTGACTTTATTTAAGTCAAAATATTAGAAGTTGTTGCATTTAAGTTGAGATTGCAATTAGAAAACTATATTAAAATGACAAAATGTTTTTAAATTATTAATATGCAAAGCCTTGACTTTAGTTGTGTTTAAATTTAAACCATAATATTATAGTTATTTATACACAACGATTATAATTCCCGGAAGGCAACATGTTCCAACCTGAGGGCCCATGGCCCGAGAGATTAAAGTCGCCGATGACCATTATTATCTAGAAACGCACGTAGTGCATGCGTGTAATATTTTATATTTCACAAGAAAATTTGAATTAATATTTTGTTTCATGTAATTTTTGAGTAGAATTGGAATCGACAGATTCGAATATAAAAGTTCCTTCCCAAACTCTACTTTGGCTTCTGGGCACAAAATTTGCAAAATTACCGTTAATTTGAAGTAAAAAAAAGAGTCCATCGATAGAAACATTTTGAAGATTCCAAAAATCTAATCATGGCGAAAAAGTTATTCTTGGATTGCAATATCGAGACCGGATTTACGTTTTCTCATTTTTTTCAGACCGTTCCGATGCCTAAAATTGCTTCATATCCGAAGAAATTGCGGAATAGACGCGACTGCGGAACCTAAAAAGCGCAAAAACTCACAAAAGAGTCAACTTATTTATAATTCCTGTAAAACTAGAATGTTGGTAAAAA
This sequence comes from Tachinus rufipes, assembly GCA_963932245.1. Classification (NCBI taxonomy): domain Eukaryota; kingdom Metazoa; phylum Arthropoda; class Insecta; order Coleoptera; family Staphylinidae; genus Tachinus; species Tachinus rufipes. Next base: position 97,194,795 of record OZ010746.1, read on the forward strand.
AGTGTACGTTTTCCGTTTTTTAAAACGATGTTTTAGCACGCAAACTGAATTTTAGGTTAGGTTAGGTACTATTTTAGGACATAATTCATGTCACTGATTTTATGAGGATAGAAACATTTCGGATATTTTTAAAACCAAATTGTTCCTTTCCATATGTTATGGCAAAAAAGTTACAGTCGATCAAACCACCAATATTAATTCCTGTTGACGACGCACACTTCATGAGACATCCAAAAAAATCGTAAATTAAACGCAGTTACGAAACCTAAAAAGTATAAATATCTAGAAAACGACTAACCTAACCTAACCTAGAAAACGGCGTTTTTTGATACAACCAAAATATAGATCTCAAACAAAAATTTTGCTGAAACAAACAAACTTTTTATGATTCCAAAAAATCCTAACCTTACCTAACCAAACCTTAAAAGATAAATGCAGTATATAGATTTCCAGCAAAAATTTCGCAAAATAGGCAAACAAACTTTTTTATGATTTCCGCAAAAACAGAATTTTAGCGGAAGCGTAAATTCAATTTTGGCTTTGGGACGCAAAATTTTATATAAAAATTTTGGCGCTGTTTTTCGGATATTCCAAAAAGCCAATGTTTCTTTTGATCCATCAATCAAAAAATTACGACTGACATAACCCGCAATCTTTATTCTTGATGACGACGTACACTTCGGGTCTAAACCAGTCAACCGCTGTGCAAAAATTACAAATACCGTAAACCACAAATGACAAATACTGAACCGCGCAATAAAATTTAAAAACCGCGCCAACAAAATCAATACCTGCGTTACCTCCTTCCCGGAAAACGGTCTCTTGCGTTGCCAACAATCTGACGCGTCCTTGGATTGTAATATCATGCCCAAACTTGTTTATCTTGTATTTTTCAGACCAGACGATCTCTCGGTCTCACTAATCAAAATCGGATTAGACGCAAACACAGATCCAGGAAAGCTAAAATGTCACCGCAAAAAAATCAAGCGCAAAAACTTCTTTCCTGTAAAACCAAAATTTGGGTAAAAGCGTGTAACGGTTTTCCGTTTTTTTGAAAAGCTCCTTTGGCACGCAAACTCAATTTTGGTTTCAAAGAACAATATTTTGAAAAGAAAATGGCCGTAATTTTAGAAAAAATCCAATTGACCTCTTTTGATCTGTCTTGACAAAAAAGTTCCGCGGCCTCTACTTCTGATGACGCATATTACGGGTCTGACTAAACCAACCAACCACTTTGCAAAAATTACGTGCGTAACACCCTTTCGGCTTCGCGCGTTGTCGGTGATCAGACGAGATTTTTGTTTCCGTAATTTTTAGACCAAACAGCTTCGATCTCGATGTCCTGGATTGCTCTACAGAACCGGGAAAACGCAAATATTTCGGCGCATATTTTGATATATAAAGCATAAAGAGGTCGAGCCAAAATTATGCCTCAAAAACCAAAAAACAACTTTTTAGAATTCCCGTAAAACCAGAATTTTGACGGAAGCGTGCTAGAGGTCGTTTTTCGTTTACCAAAATTGTTTCTGGTACTACGTAAACTATTTTTTTGGTAAATTCCTAAACCCATTTAGTAATATTTTCTTTTATGTCGAACCGTCACTAGTTAAAATTGTGACGCTACTTTTAATAGCTACTTTTCAAACGCTACTGCTCAAAAGCAAAAGTCACATAAAAGTTAAAGAACAGCAATTACGGGAAAGTAATTTTCGGCTTTGACAACAGTTCCAGACGTCTAACCCAGATTCAAAACTACCACCTACATAAAGGCTTGGCTCTATACTCTTTGACATTGCACATTTTGCCATGGGTAACATTCAACATGGCCACTGTAGGTAGCTTTAAGCTCCTTCACGTCGTACCACACAAACTACTACTACTATGTTCTCTTGAAAACCAGCACTCTGAGTGAGTTCGTACGCGGTGATAGCGTCCTATCGTTTTTGGACTCCGCAGCGGTAACAAAGTCAACAAAAGGTATCCACCATTCCTTGACTACACTTACACACCATAAAGGAACAAACATACCAAAATACAGTTTCTCGAATCGTACTCAGATCATTGATTGGATTAACCAAGTGTTAGTGATCCAAAAATTACACTTTCTTCAGAGTGACAGATCCACCCTCTTGTTAACAAAAAGTCTAGTGAATGAGCGTTGTAGTAGTCTTAAATGAAGTGCCCATCTAACTTAAATGTTCTTCATAGTAACAGATCTAACGTTTAGATAACAAACAGTCGGGTAGGAGGGCGGGGCACTTAAATCATTGAGTACGCATCAGTAGTTTTAACTAAAGTGCTTGACTCAATCAACCAAGTGATCCAGTTATTGAATTATTTTCAGAATGACAATTCCAACCTCTTGATAACAAAAAGTTGGGCAGATGAGAGCAACTCAAACCATTGAGTGAGCATCATTAGTTTCAACTGAAGTGCAAAACATTGGATTTTCTTCAAAATAACGAATCTAACCTCTTAATAACAAACAGTAAAGTGGGTGAGAAGATAACCCAAACATTAATGTTTCAGAAATTGGGCTTTCTTTAGAGTGATAGATCCAACTTTTTCATAACAAACAGTCGGGTGGGCAAGCAAAGCACTCAGATCATTGATTTAACTAGAGTACGAGCCCGCCCTTCTTAGTGTTAGTGTTCCAGAAATTAGACTTTCTTCAGAGTAACAGATATAACCTTTTGATAACAAAAAGTTTGGTAAAGGTGACAAAACTCAAATCTGTAAAGAGTCCGCAAGATGCGCAACATCATTGACGGACTACAACAGAGGATAACCAAGCAAGAAGGAAACGTGACGTACTGTGGCCCCTACCCAAGTATCTGTGATCAAACAATTCATAACTAGTGCTTCTGCTGCTATTTTTAACAAGAAACCAATTAATTTACAAAAGTTTTTTGATAATAAACGCTTGGGAGGGTGAGCATAAACCAAGTTTAAATTGTGGGCGGGTAGCTTCTTCTACTATGGCCCACCCACCCACCCAAGTGTTAGTGATTAAAAAATGTATAACTTCAACTACCTCTTGCGTTTCTGCTGCTATTTTTTACTAGAAACCAATTGTTAGTGGTTAGCAATGTAACAGACGATTAGTTTACAAAAGTTTCTTGATAACAAACGCTTGGGCGGGTGGGCGGGAACCAAATTTAGATTGTAGGCGGGTAACTTCTTCTACTGTAGCCCACCCACCCACACAAATTTTGATGATCAAAAAACTCATTATTTCAACCACCTCTTGTGTTTATGATGCCAATTTTAACAAGAAACTAAATGTAAGTTGTTAGTTATGTAACAGACCATTAGTTTACAACAAACCTACAAACATCGTGTAACCGGCAAACCGCACAACTTCTCGTGCTGAGCTTGTGAGCACAAGTTGTCAAAAAAATACGTCTTAATTAGAAGGCAGACACACTAAATTTTAGTGCGACATAACTACATCGCTCAGAACTAATTTGCGCCCCACCCACCCAATTGTTCGTCATCTAGAGATTGTATGTTTGATCTCTCTGCGAACGTCAGAAACCTAACCTAACCTTTTGATAACTAACGCTTGGGTGGGTGGGTGTATGGGCTACTTTAACTGAAACTACTTGCGCGTAATCATAAACTTTTCTTCCCGCCCACCCACCCAAATGTTAGTCATCCAATCTCTTAATCACCAACAATTGGGCGGGTAGGCGGGTACTTTAAACAAAACTGCTTGCGCGTCATCATAAACTTGTGTTTACGCCCACCCACCCAAGTGTTAGTCATCCAATCCCTTTGTAACAGACACTTCGGCGGGCATTCAAATCCAAACTACTTGCGCGTACACTAAAACTGATGTTCCTGCCCACCCACCCAACCGTTGGTCATTTAATCCTTTCATAACAAAGTTTTGAGCGGGTAGGCGGGCACTATAATTAAAACTACCCGCGCGTAATCATAAACTTGTGCTCCCGCCCACCCACCCAAGTGTTAGTGATCCAATTTCTTAACCACCAACACTTGAGCGGGTGAGCGGGCACACCAAACCAAACTATTCGCGCGTCATCATAAACTTGTGTCATCCAATCCCTTGATAACAGACACTTTGGCGGGCACTCTAACTTCAAAAATTATTTGCGCCCAATTCGTGGGCATTCATAAAACAAAGAATTCCCTCTGCCTCTGAAACCACCGCCCATTGAAAACAAAACACTCCGGAGATGATGTATTTGGTACATCAACTCATGCTAATCGATGTATGCAGAAACTTCTTAGATATTTTTTTGTGAAATTTTGTGTGATTCCGAATTCCAAAAGGTGCAATAATACCGGAAAGGCCCCTATGCGGTCTCAAGTGATCAGCCAGAGTTTCTTTGTGTTCAGGGTCTCCCAGATGCAATTAAAGGTTGCGGTTCGTATTAGCTTGAGACGGTACTATGTTCGTCCTAAACTTGTTGAATGTATTTATAACAAAAATAATAAAAATAAACAAAAATAAATTTTGAAATTATCTAATTTATTTTTTCAAAATTTTGGAATTGTAATTCGAATATTTAAAATTTTTATTCTTTCATTTTAAATGTTTTTTTTATACTTTTACATATAGAAAATAATGCAAGTGCACTTAAAACTTTTGATTTCGTATTTTTTGTTTACTAAAAACTATCTACTCTAACCAATTTTGATGAAATCATAAAAATATCGTAAAAATTTAATGAATTTCATTGCAAGACATGCTTGTTACACACATTAATATGACTCATTGCAATTGGTAATCAAAAATAATAACATCGATAAGCGAAATCAAGCGAAAGCAAGCAACGAACATGGCAATATTGCTCAGCGGATTACACTTTTTTTAATGTAATTACCACAGTACTTAGTCACACTGTGTTATGGATGATGACAATGACCTTAATCATAAACATTTTTCAGAGCGTAGAATATTATTGTAAATGTTTGACGAAAAATTCAGCAGCAATTAAAAGATTAATTTAATTAGATCAAGATAATGAATTGAATTTAATTTTGAGTAATCCAAAAAGAAGGTTAAGATAAGAGTAAACCCATTCCATTGTTAGCTTAATTAGCAATTTTATTAATATTTTAAATTTTCAATAATTATTGCATATTTGAAACCCAGTAAAATTATAAATTGTTATCTCAATGGCAGGTGCTTATTTGCTTATCACAAGCGAGTTGATAACGTTAATATAAAAATAACAATAGAAAATTTCTATACCCATTTGTATGTGCGGGGGTGATGGGCACAGGTATCTGCCTTCCAGGTACTACAACACTCTTCATTGCGTCCACTTTTTCACTTTTATCCCACATTATTTTTTTTAAATAAACAATAAAACTAAACACAAATCACTCACTACATTTTATTCTAGATTTATTGATGATAAGCACAAAATGATAATAAATTTTTGTCGCAAAACTGGTGGCGATAGCCCCGCACCGGTGCCAAGCTCTGGCCAACTCTACACGCTCACAGCTGTTTAGTAGAAATGTTGTGTTGTGCTCTAGTTGAGAGAGGCAACAACTCTTGGCATGTGCGCTGTTACATGACTCACCTGTCACCGTCACAATTTACCTGCCAGGTAACCGCAAACGTATGCAACCAAATCGTCTTTTACTTATGTTATTAATCATAATTATAGCTTCAACTTGAAATCCTTGAATTTAGAAATAATCTCAGTAAAAGTATAATGTCGTGCGTTTGATTATTTACATTATTAATTTATTCAAATATGTCTGTCGCTATTATGCGATGCTGTGGTCATACGAGGCACACTGACGAGGTTTGTCGAATCCAAAAATTGTCTGTGGCCGCTGTGATCGTAAGATTAAGTTTGAATAAGTTATTAATCATAATTATTCTCTCGCTAACCATACATTGGAAATTGATGTAATTTGAAACCAATATACTCCATCATTATTAGTACCAACTCCGTAAAATAGATTAAAATTGTTACGCTCAATCTGACATAACCTTAAATTAATTGATATGAGCTAACTAATTCTTAACGCTTACCCCATTACTAAAATTAAAATAACTGGCTAACCATACATTGGAAATTGATGTAATTTGCTACCAATATATTCCATCATTATTAGTACCAACTTCGTAAAATAGATTAAAATTGATACGCTCAATCTGACATAACCTTAAATTAACTGATACGAGCTGAGTAATTCCAAACACGTACCCCATTACTAAAACAAAGATAACTCGCTAACCATACATTGGAAATTGATGTAATTTGGTACCAATATACTCCATCACAATTACTACTAACTCCGTAAAATAGATTAAAATTGATACGCTCAATCTGACATAACCTTAAATAAATTGATATCAGCTGACTAATTCTAAACGCTTACCCCATTACTAAAACAAAGATAACTTGCTAACCATGCATTGGACATTGATGTAATTTGATACCAATATACTCCATCATTATTAGTACCAATTCCGTAAAAAATATTAAAATTGATACGCTTAATCTGACATAACCTTAAATTAATTGACATGAGCTGACTAATTCCAAACGCTTACCCCTTTTACTTTTCTAATTATAATTAATAAATTTTAAAAGTTTTAACACCATTTCCATTAGATGCGCGCCAGAAAAGTCGTTAAAAGTGTAAATACACCTCTTGATTTAATAGCGCTACCCAAACGGAAAATAATCATAAATTATTTAGAAAAGTTTAGAAATCTTGTTTAATACAGATTCAGAATAAAATGAAATATATCTAAAATATTTATTAATTATGAAATAAAATAAGAATTTATTCAAACTCAATCTAAAGATCAGCGTCCAAATGTCAAGCACAGACAGTTGTTTCGGTTTTAGAAACCTCGTCAGTGTGCCTTGTTATTTAGAAAACATAGAAAGTTCAAAAATTTGTAATGTTGTGTGGCAATTGCAGATTAGTTCTGATAAAAAACACTTGAGTGGGCAAGCGGGAATATAGTTTATGATAAGTGTTCCTGCAGTAACAAGTTTGTAAGAATCACTGATAGATGTCGTTAAGTTAGAAGAAACAGTTGATGTAATCAATTTCTTGATAAATCATACGCCCATTAGGACTAGGATGAACAGCTTTTTGGAATTTGAAACATGTTTTTAAGAATACACACATCAGAACAAAAACACATGGAGAAACCTATATCCAGCAGGGTAGATCAATGCTTAAAAAAAAGAAAAAAACAAAACAATATGTCACTACGGCTTGCAGTAATTTTGCAGCTAAAAAACATAAAAGAATAACTGTCAGATGCCATTAAGTTAAAAAATGAAGTTGGAGTAACTATTTTTTTTTTAATAACAAATTTTTGGGCGGGCGGGCGGGGTCACAGTTTATGAAATGTAAACCGGTAGGTGGAATTTTTTTTCAAATAACCCACTCAAGTATTTGTTATCAAAGTATTATATGTTAGTAACGCCTGCAATCATCTTGCAGATAATAAACATGTCAAATTGACTAGAAGAAAGGTAACGTATCCGGTAGGCGGTTGGGGAACACAATTTATGATATGTAAGTGGATAGTTAGAAAATGTGTTACCATATCTACTATCTGCAGTGTTTCTTCAGCTAACAAACATGTCAAAATCACTGACAAATTCAATTTTTTGATATCAAACACTCAGTGAGCGGGCGGGGAACACAATTCATGATATGTAAGCTAGTAGTTAAAAAATATGTTCTCTACCAACTGCCTAAAGGTCTGTTATCAAAAATGTATGATTACTACGACAGAAAATGACAGATATTATTAAATTAAAAGAAGAGACGTAACCAACTTCTTGATAAAAAACTTTTTTTTTAGTAAGTTTATCTGTTTTAAGGTTAAGGTACGTCGACTGCAATTGCTTCGAATCTTGCAGGCATTGCTCTGCATCTTTTAGTCTATTTTTGTTTCCCTGCATGTAGGCTTACTTTAAACGCCGAGTGCTGTTAGATTTGTTTCTAAAAGAGCTTTGCTTGGGTTAGGCCGGTAGTTTGGTTTGTTTAAAGTTAGTTCTGGTTGCCATCATGACTTGTATATTACTTTTTTTTTTTTTAAATTTGCTTGTGAGTGGAACGTGGCTGCAGTATAATGTATTCCCTTTCACTTTTCATATGGCTTTACAACCTGAGGTCGGTAAACTGAGCTTTATTGCCTGAAAGTATAAATAATATGAACAACAAAATTTTATTCTCGGAGTCTGCACAAGCACTAAACTTGTAGAGGTTGATATTATTTTTAAACTGCAACAAATTATACGCCAAGATTTGAGTTAGTCGTTTCACCCAACTAAACCACTTTCCGGTGGAAACTGTCGTTCATATTTTGTGCCAACTTTTTAGAACTGCATTTGTGGTAGCATTAACTGCTAAGTGCAAATTAGGGCTCTATCTAGCTTTAACTTGTAGTCTGCGTCCATTTAAAAAAAAAATTCTTTCAATTTGCAACTTGTGGAATTGCTACAAAATTTTCTTGGTCGGAAGACAATTTAATTGACAACGTTGGCCACTTAATTGCAAATTTAAGTACAGAAAATTGCTCTGCAAGTTGCTATTGGTGGAAGCTAGAAGTTTTTGTGTATGATAAGTTTATTTCTGTAGCCCGTATTCGGAGTAGCCGTTCTACGCTTTTTGTTCTTTGGATGACGCAAAAAAGCATTTGAGAAGTTGTTTAACAGTGAATATGTTTAATAACAAATAGAGAAAAATAAACGGCATATTTTTAAGATAGATTTAATTTTTGATAGCCAACACTTGTTCCTTTCTGACTTCTTAAAAGACAAGATTTTGCTTATTCAGTTGCAGGGGTCGGACAAGTGCAGCTTTGATTTCCGTGAGAATGTTATCAGTTGAAGACCTTATTTGTTTCTTGTAAATTGGTTGGAGATGCAGCCAGATCAAAGATAAGCAACCTAAGGCTCCGGTGCCGCATGCATCTCTTTGAAAACATAATTGCGGTTCTTGTGTCTTTGTTGAAAATGTACTACAAAGTGTATCAAATCCCGCCAAAAAGTTTCCAATTGAATCACAATTTGGACAAATTGTAGCAAATCCGACTAAAAATGTTAAAATTCAAGTATTATTTATTAGATTCTGCCAAAATCAGCCTCAACACTAGACAAATTGTATGAACTTTGGCCAAAAATTATCCACATCAGCAATTTATTTTGATAATAAATCGGATACATTTTAAACAAATTTTATCAAATCCGGCCAAAAATGTTAAAATTCAACTAATAATGTTTAGATTCTGCTAAAATCAGCCTCAATTTAGACAAATTGTATCAACTTCGGCCAAAAATAATCCACATCAGCAACTTATAATAAGATCCGACTATTATTGACAAAAAACGATCACGATTCGGACAAATTGTATCAAACCTAACCAAAAAATGTTCCAATTCAGCTATTTATAATGAAATTTGAACATTATTTATAACAAATTGGTACAAATTAAATAAATTGTACCATATTCGGCCAAAAATTAAGAATTTCAGCTTTTTATGGAAAGATTAATTATAAAAAATCCGGCCAAAAATTATCAAAATTAACTATTTATAATAAGATTGTTCCAAAATCGGCCACAACTTAGACAAATTGTGTCAAATTTAGTCAAAAATGGTTTAATTTATCAATTTATAATAGAAACCAACCAATATTGACAAAAAATTAACCGCAATTTGAACAAATTGCATCAAATCCGACCAAAAATGTTCAAATTGAACTATTTAGAATGACACGCCAAGATCAAAAAACCAAAAAAATGTTCAATTCATAAATAACTGGTGAGATTTGGCCATTATTTATGAAAAAATCAGGCATAAACTGTTCAAATTCAACCACAACTTTAACAAATTGTATCAAAATCCGGCAAAAAATAATCATTTTAGCAATTTATGGTAGAACCCAGGCATTTTTTTTTTCAGATATTTTAAGGCTTTCATCTAAAAGTGTTTTTAAATACTTATCCAGTACTTAAAAGTTGTTGCGGAATGTTTTCCAAATTTGGAAAGCATATGGATAGTGTTTTTTGAGAAAATTGTCAAAAACTCCCATTCAAAATTCCCTTTATTTCCTAACCCCTTCATCATGAACATTAGTTCATCTTTCCTAAAAAATCCAGCACCACTGCACTAATAATGTTTCCCATACACAACACACAATTTTCAATAAATTTCAGCCGCAATATTGCGTTTGACAAAAACAAAATTTATCAGCAATTTAGAGGTGCACCGGTTATGATAAAAATTAAATTTTTGACAAATTTTGGTTCTAGAACACAGATCTGGTATTTAAAAAACTGAAACCAAAAAATTGGTTGACTTTGAAAATTCATAAAATAGCGCTGTAAGCAATATTAAAAAATATAATATAACAAATCGTGCATTTGCTCTTCTTCTTTCGAACAAGACCATACAAAAATTTCTATCTTAAAAAACGTGGAAAGAGTATTCTTTTGCCCAAAATTGAGTTTATCATAACATTTCACAAACCGCCAATAGATAATTTGTTCAAATTTAAAAAAAAAAAAAAATTGTAGGCAACGAATGAATTTTTCATTTAAGACTCACCCCGATTTTCTTTACGTAGCCGGGTTAACCAGTAACGTACTTTAAAAAAAGTACCTTTAATCGCTACATTTGAGACGTTACTGCTCAAAAACAAAAAATCGTGTTTACCGAGCAAAGCAGTTGTACAAAATCTCAATCTCAAAAAGAAATACTAATAATAAACTTTATTTCTATTACATACAAATAGAAAAGCAAAATTCAGATAGAAACCGTTGAAATTATCTAGTCTACAACCAGAAATACTATTTCTGCTGCAGACCGATGCTTGTAACATTAACGTTACGGCAGTCATGGTCCAGGAAATAAACCCCCAAAAACACATTATATCGTTTCCTCTCGTCTAGTTAGAAAATTTGGCAGACGCAAAAGCAAAATTTACCCGCTGCTCTCTCCCAAAAACTTGATTTTAAGGAGATATATAAAAATAAATAATAAACCTGTTACCCGACGCTCTTAGTCCAAGGGTATCCAAGCTCCGGCAGCCAAAAGATCAGTAAGACTGCTACCACCAGAAAATCCTGACTATTTGCCAACTATAAATTGTACACTCACCTAGCTCAAACGTACAGAACAAACTTCGCCATGATATGCCTCCTAGAAAGAGGGTGTCTCTTTCTAGGAGGCATAGCCGCTATAATCCAACGTGCAAACGTATAAAACATCATACAAAAGTACCACAAAATGGCAATCCATCCAGAACTCCCCAAAGACTTAGGAGTTAAGATACAAAATTAGAGAACTTCTAAAAACGAGCACAGGAACCAACCAGCTAGTGGTACCGGTCCATGCTCAGCATGAAGTGATCAAACACCATCACTTTTCAAGTACCCCTGGCCACCCAGGTCGCGACAAAACGACCATCAAAATCCTTCGAGCCTACCATTAGCTAGAAATCTGACAAAACGTGCACACGTTTATTAAAAGATGGTTGACGTGTTCAAAAATGAAAACTAGAACCACACAACCTAAAGCAAAAAAAGTAAAATGATTATATATATAGATTTTGTAGGACCCCTAGATACAACTAATTAGAGAACAAGTTTATACTAACGATGATGGACCTACATTAGATGGCTTAAAACTACACCAGTGCAACCAAAGTCTTCGAACAATGGCTGTTTTAATGGTAAGGATACCCAAAAATCATTTTGTCCGACAATAGCTCACCATTTACTAGCCAACACTTCTAAAGGCAATACAACGCACGGTTGAAAGCGGTACACAACACAACGGCAATCTTGTAGAACTGCGTCACGCAGAACTAAGAAAGCATCTTCGCACCTTGCGCGAAGAACGTCTAAACCTAGAATGAGACTATATCTACCCATAGCTTTATCCCATCTAACTTTTTTTAATTTTTACAATCATAATTTTGATCTAAATTGGATAACTTTTTTTTCTATTTTCTATTTTGTACTCCATGATTACAAACAGTAGTGTGGGTGAGCGGGGCACTCAAATCATTAATTGTAGGCTAGTAATTTTGACTAGAGTACACACCCACTTACCCAAGTGTTAGTGATCCAGAAATTGGATTGTTTTTACAGTGGCAAATCCAACCTTTTCATCACAAACAGTAAGGTGGGTGAGCGGGGCATTCAAATTATTGTATAGAGTACACGCCCACTTATCCAAATGTTACTGCTCCAGAAATTGGATTCTCTTTAAAATGATAAATGCAACCTTTTCATCACAAACAGTAAGGTGGGTGGGCGGAGCATTCAAATTATTGCATAGAGTGTTACTGCTCCATAAATTGGATTGTCTTTAAAGTGACAAATTCAACTTACATCATAAACAGTAAGATGGATGGGCGGAGCATTTAAATCATTGTATAGAATACACGTATACGCCCACTCACCCAAATGTTATTGCTCCAGAAATTGGATTGTTTTTAAAGTAGCAAATTCAACCTTTTCATTAAAAACAGTAAGGAAGGTAGGCGGGGTAGTAAGACTTATAATTGTAGTAGTTTTAACTCAAGTTTCCGACCATCCACAAAGTGTTAGTCTATCTATAAATTGGATTGTTTTCAAAGTAGCAAATTTAACCTTTTTATTACAAGGCGGGCATTGACAGCATTGATAACAAGTTAGAGTTTTGCAATTGCCAAGTACTTTTTTGTGTTTGATAAAGTAGTTTCTAGTCATTTCAATGCGGCATTTTATCTTCCAGTTCCAGTCTGCATGAAGCCAATAACGAAGGTACTTAAAGCTACTAACTCGTTCAATAATTTTGTTGTCAACTATTATTTTGGCTGTTTTTTTGAGCCTACTTACAATCATAAATTTTGTCTTTTCTGTTCATTTAATGCCGAATTGTTTGCTATAGTAATTTACTTTGTCCATTAGTAATTGGAAATCTGCTACTTTATTAGCTATAAAGGTGGAATCATCTGCAAATTGGATGTTATTAATGATTTGTCCGTAAATTTAATTGATATCAATTCACGAAAAATATGTAACTTTGATCAAAACCAACTATTTTTTATGAAAAAAAAAATTATTGATTTTGCACCTGAGTGTAGAATAAACTTTTAATAGAGAAATTGCAAAAACAAACACCTCACCCGCCCAACTTTGTGTTATCAAGAGGTTGGAATTGCCATTTTGAAGAAAATTCAATGTTTGGATCACTTGGGTTAGTAGTCAGGCACTTCAGTTAAAAACACTGAGCCGCAATCAATGAACTAAGTGTTCCGATCACCTAACCTACTGTTTGTTAACGAAACGTTAGATCTATCACTCTGAAAAATGTCCAAATTCTAGATCACAACACTTGGGTAGATGGGCGGCCACTTCATTTAAGACTACTGATGTGCAATCAATAATTTTAATGCCCCGCCCACCTATCAAACTCTTTGTTATTAAGAAGGTGGATCTGTCAATCTGAAAAAACTTTAATTTTTGAATCACTAATACTTGGGTAATCTAATGGATGATCTGAGTACAATTTGATAGACTGCAGTTTGGTCGCGCGTCGTCGACGTCTCCGTCATTTTTACTCTTGCGGTAGTCTTCTTTACATTTGGTATGTTTGTTCCTTTAGGGTGTGTAAGAGTACTCAAACCATTATGCCTTTTGTTGACCTTGCTGGTGTGTCATTTGTTACCGCTGCTTAGTGACAAAGTTCAAAAGCAATCGGAGTGCTTTTAGGAAAGTGGTTTAAGAAGTCGAACGCTATCACCACGTACAAACTCACCCAGAGTGCTGGTTCTCAAAAAAACATAGTAGTAGCAGTTAGTGTGCTACGACGTAAAGGAGCTTAAAGGTATGACCATATTGAATGTTACCCTTGGTGAAATGTGCAACGTCAAAGAGTATAGAGGCATGCTTCTGCTTAGGTGGCAGTTTTGAATCTGGGTTAGACGTCACGGGGTTGCAATTGTCAAGCTTGTATGTTGAACTTTTGTCGAAGTCTTAGACTTCTTTTCCTGTTATTGCCGTTCTTTAACTTCTTTCTTTCAATTTGCGTATCGCAAAAAAAATAAAATTGGCACCTAAAAATTGTGCTTAGTCTTAAATGAATCCCAAATCTATCTGTCGTCTACAAATTATTATTCTAATAGTTTTAACTAGTGAGTAAAGTGGTTTGCAAGAAAATTTTCCACAAAGTTTTTCAATAATCGTAAAACAAGATTTAGCCCGCGTCCGTCTAAATTGGAATTGTATAAAAGTGACTTTTAGTTTTTGCGCAGAACTTTTATCCGTCAAAATTTTGGCTCGACCTCTACATGTCTTGTGTATCAAAAATAACGTAATCGCGTCCAATACGTCTTTGCATGTAGAGCGATCCAGTGCATTGCAATCGATGCCGCTTGGTTTAAAAACTGCGGAAACTCAAATCTGGACTCGACATTGCAATCTGAAGTCGCGTCTGATCAGAGACAACGCAGTTGAGTATTTATTATTTTTAGTTTGCAAAGTTTAAAAATTTTGCACAGCGGTTAGCTGGTGTAGACCTGTAGTGTGCGTTGTTATCAGAAATAAAGACTGCCGGTTTGGTTGGCTATAACTTTTTTGACATTACAGTTCAAAAGGAGTGATTTGGATTTTTCGAACGTTGGATTTGGAAATTTCTTCTCAAACTATTAGACGTTGAAACCAAAATTAAGTTTCATGCAAAAAAAAAGAAACAATTCATTTGCACTATTCTGCAAAAATTTGAATATTATAAAAAAGTTTTTGAGCGTCCGTGATTGTATCTGATCCGTCGCAGATTTTTCAAATGATTTATGATTTTGAACAGCGAGACTGACGCCGGCTAGTCTAAAGTATACAAAAAAAAATTGGGCTCAATATTGCAATCCAAGAACGCGTCACATCATCGGCAACGCACGACACCGTAGGCGCGGTTTTCCTATGAGTTTTTGTCATTAACGGTTTATGGTGTCTATAATTTATGCACAGCGGTTAACTGGTTTAGTCCCAAAGTGTGCGTTGTCATCAGAACTGCCGGGTTGGTGGGTCAACTTTTTTGCCGTGATAGATTGAAAAGAATTATTCAAAATGTTTTTATCTTGAGTTTTTTTTTTTCTTACAAAAACATTGCCAAAATGTTTATTGCAAAATATTGCGTACCAAAACCAAAATCGAATTTACGGGTCAATAAAAGCTTTCCAAAAAACGGAAAACATCTATAGACCGCTTTTACTCAAAAATGATGCTGTTTTCTAAATATGTGTGCTTCTCAGGTTAAGTTGTTTGGAAATCATAAAATGTTCATTTACTCCAAAGAAATTTGTGATTTAAGTTTTGGATTCATCAAAAAAACGCCGTTTTCTAATAATGTGTGCATTTTAGGTTAGGTTAGCCGTTTTCTACATATGTATACTTTTTAGGTTCTGTAATTGCGTTCAAATCACAACTTTATTAAATGTCCCATAAAGTGTGCGTTGTCAACAGAAGTTAAGATTGATGGTTTAGTCAGCCGTATTTTTTTGCCATGACAGAAGAAGGAAAGAAACAATTAGATTTTTGAAATATCCAAAATGTTTCTATCCTCATAAAATCAGTGACAAATAGTACCTAACCTAACCTAACCTAACCTAACCTAACTTAAAATTCAGTTTGCGTGCTACTAAAAGATCGTTTTAAAAAACAAAAAACGTTTCACCAAAATCCTAGTTTTACAAGAGTTATACATAAGTTGACTCTTTTGTGAGTTTTTGTGCTCTTCAGGTTTTGCAATCGCGTCCATCTTCGGATGTGAAGCAATTTTAGGCATCGGGAAGGTCTGAAAAAATGAGAAAACGGAAATCCGGTCTCGATATTGCAATCCAAGAATCCGTCCGATCATTGGCAACCCACGGAACCGTTTTACGGGAAAGATTGACGTCGCTGAAAAGGTTTTCAACTTTTACCGGCCATTAAGACCGATGCCGTTTTGTCTGGAAATTACGGAAATGCAAATCCGGGCTTTGACATTGCAATCTAAGAACGCGCAAAGCTGAAAGGAGGCAACGCACTAATGAGTTGAGTGTTTATCATTTACAGTTTGTGGTTTTTGTTATTTTTGTACAACGTTTGGTTGAGTTGAGCTTGAGTGCCAAAGGCCTTTTCAACAAATGTTCATCAGTCAAATGACCTCATTAATAAAAAAAAATGTTTTATTAAGGTCATCTCACTAACAACGTTAATAATAAAACATTTTAAAATACCACCTCAGTTAACCTCAACCATGACCTCAAAAAGAAAACCTTAAAATAACCTCCATCAGTGAGATGACTTCATTAATAAAAAAGCCTTTGCACGTTTCTTTTTTGCGGCAAAATTTTATATGCCGATTTTATCTGAAAAAAATACGCTATTTTGTTTAACCTTATTTCAGTGAAAATGGTTTTACCGTTCCACTTTTACCCAGAAGGTTTAAGCTATTGGATCTAAATAGCCAAGGCAAACGATTATTGTTAATTTGTTCTAGGAAGTTTGTAGTTTCGTTAACAGTATAATGTTGTTGAAATCTGCTCTTGCCTGGTCTTGGTTGAATAGAAGTAAAAAGGGTTTTTAGAGTGTATTAATGTAACGCAAATATTAAAAAAAACTTTCTTCCATAGCATATTGCATCAAAATTAATGCTATATAAAGATGTTGTACAAATTGTAAATTTTGTCCCTTAAATATAAGTAAGAGTGTCATGAACATGACAATGAAGGCAATTTTTGCTCATACATGAACCCAGTTTTGTCTATCTTGGCATCACTGTTGGCTTTATGATAAAGGAAAAACAAAACAAGAACAATAAGAACGCAATCTAAAAAAGCACATTTGCTTATAAATAGTGTTTATAAAAACTCTATGACCAATTGGTCTTACCCAATTTATTGCAATTGCTTGGTTTTATTGGATTTTGAATTGCACTTTTCCTTAAGAATGGAATCTTTGCGTGTTACTCTGGAATGTCCACTAACTCTACAACAAATCTCTAGGCTTACTCTCTAATTTTAATTTACACTTACGCTTGGTTGACCAACATGTCTGCCAATTTACAGAACCCTAAACGCAACGTCAGTTAGTAACTGTTTAACTTTTAATATTGCCTAAATACTAATGTTGGTTTAATTGCAATGGGGATATCTGGCTAAAGATTCTACATATCATTGGCTCAACAGATTGAAACGTAGCGCACTCAAAAGTTATAGTAATTTTGGTGCATTTAGCATTTCAACAAAATATTTGTGCAAACTGGCCTAAAAGATTATCATAGACTTTTGTCTCTGTTTAGATAAAGTTTTTACCAATAGTGTACATTTGGTTGCCTACATCGTAAATCTCGGCATTTCTTGCTCGTACTGTATATAGATTTGTGCGTATAATCACTTATTTGTGTATAAATAACCAGATTTATAAATCAGAAAGCTGTATTTAAATAGTAGTACAAACTATTGCTAAAAATTCAAATTAATCCAATATACAGTTTTTAAAATAATCAACTTAATACAATAAACAAATACCAAGAGTTTATTGTTCAATTATATCTACTTTTATTGATGCAGATACTTTACATCATATTAGAATATTGGTAATATAGTCAAACGCACTAATCTTAAACCACTACACATGTAGAAAGTTTAATTTATTATAAATTCTGTCTTCCTTTACGATTTCGGATAATAGTATCCATACAGATTTGAATCGATCGACAAAAGCTCCGGATAGCAACTTGAATATTTAAAAAAGCTTTAGATCGAATCGAAAAGAAATCCTAAATTATGAAAAAAGGTTTCGAAATCATCTACATTATTCAAAAATCATTATAAATTTATTAAAAGGGGCCCCAATTGATTCTGTTTAGAAAATAAAGCTTCTTTATGCTGTAGTTGAAAAATAATAAAATGTTGCAACCCAATGTATGCAACTGTAATAACAAAAACGCGTATTAAGTTGCATAAATTTGTAAAAAAATTATGAATTGCAAAAGTATTTGTAAATATATTACAAAACTACTAAACAGTTTTAATAATATAGATTGACTTTGTTTCGATTGTTAAGATATATAGTATGCAACCAAACTAGCACAAATGTATATTGGGTTGCATACGTTACTTACTAATTTTGTAATATTTAATTGCTTTAACATTAAATAGTTTAAATTCACAATAATATAGTAAAAATTACAAACCTTTTTGCAGTGCTATCACATGCACTCATTAGCGTTGACCAGTCCCTCATAATCTCATTCGACTTCAAATCGACAGTTCTCACTTGCACATCGTCCAGAGAAAATCTGCTATGCTGTTCAGTCCTAAAAAAGTTAATAATTACATTTGAGTTAAGCAACTTTAGTTGCATATTAAAAACGTTTTTTGGCATTTAACTAATAATTTATGCTTACCTATCCATATCCTCAACACCGCTACTCTGGCTCAATTCAAAATCCATCATGCAATCATCAGAAGCAATACTTTCGCACGGCGATAACGTATCCAAGGATCCAGTCCTTGAACTCAACAACCTCCTACTCCTAGAAACCATGGGGCTTCCTTCAAAACTACCCAGCACTCTTCGCCTCAACTTAGGAGTCTGATCCACCAAAGTAATCTCAGACTTATGACTAATAACCTCACTGTTATTTGTAATAGTATCATCAAAAACCAAAGCCGGTTGATCAGCAATCTCATCATCAATCAAAAAATCATCCCTTCCTTCAGATAAAGAAAGACTATTAGAAGCATTAGTCGGACTTCCCGGACTACTAACAGTAAGCTTTTCATTAATATCTTTAGAATTTGAAGAACTGTTAACTAATTTCTTAGTGAATTCAGTTGCTTCTGAATAGCTGCAAGCTATGCTATCAACAGGAGATGTTTCATCTTCTAAAAGGGTGGTGGTACTATTTGCTGCTACTGCTGCAAATTTAGGATCTTCTATCGATAATATGACATTCCTAATTTCACTCTTTGGAATTGAATTTGTTAAAGAGGCCGTCATTAATGTTTGCAGCGCTGAGCCTATGGAGCGAGTTGTTATGTTTACAGGTACAACTGCCGGTTGATCCTTGTCTTTGCTCTCATCACTAGAACTAAAACTACAACTAAATTCATCAGCCATTGCCTCACCAGCGTTACCCCACATTTGATCATCCGAACTAGGCGGACTTGAATCGATCAATCTTGGTTTTAGAAAAGATTTTGGTAATTTTTCACTTCTTTGCTTCTCGCGGTACGTTTTTTCATCATCGTAATGACTGGATGCTTCTGATGATGTAAGTGAATTTTTACGCACACGTTCACTTTCATTATGTGTTACTTTTCTATCAATATTTCTTTGATATTCCATAGTTCTATCGCGTACAAAACCTGAACTGTGTTGTCTTTGAAATGCGCTTGGCAATGGAGGAAGATTGGGTATTGCTGCTTCTAAGGATTCATCAAAATCTCTTACGTCAAATGTATTACCTGATACTATCATTTCTAAATTTCGTGGCTTAATCCTTCGCCTGAACATCGGAGATCTATCAAGTTGTTGTATATCACCAACTCCTGAATCTTCAGTCATTGAAGAGCTCTCATCACCTGGCGTGATACAATTAACTTTTCTATTATTATTCGCCAGAGTTTTGGCTGTTTTGCTTTCTATTATTTTGATGGGTAGCATTGGCTTAGGTAATTGCGTACTTTGAAGCGTAAATTTACCTTTTAAATTCCTATTTTTGTTGTTATCATTCATATTAGCAGTCATCTTATTATGCATTTCAACTTTAGCTTTGATTGCATTTTCCAATGTTTCTGATTCTGATATTCTTTCCATGTTGTTGTTAGTATATTCCATATGTTGTGGGGGATTTGTATTCATATCAGCAACTCTGTTTAATCGATTGGCATTATTTTGTCTGAAACCAAATCGGCTTCCTTTAGTACATGCTGCTTCTTTTTTGGGTGGTGGTAATCGGTGAGGAGTTGATCTTCCTGATGATACCACGTTTGTTGTGAGGGGTTCTGTGTCATCGGAATTTCCATTGTTGTCGATGGTTTCTGTCGACGCGTTTGCTAGGCGTCTGGCTGCTGTTGGGTTTCCGGCGACCGACGATGCAGTGGTCGATCGCCGTTTGAACCCGAACGAGGTCGCCATGCCTTTTGTCAGTGACGGCTTTTTAATACCCGGTCCTTTATTTTCATCCTCTGGGCTCTGAAATTAATACAAACAATTATTAGTATAGAGAATATCGAGTAAAGTTGGAATGTTTTAATTTTTAGTTTAGTTAAAGTTTGATACAAAAATTATTTAGTAAAATGTTTCCAATGTATTTCTTGGTAATCAAAAATGAGCTGAGGGTAATCCATACAATGTTACAAAACTCTCAGAAAACCCAAAAATTCTCCAAAGACCAAGTAAAAAATGTTGAAAAAATGTTGTTCTTATGTTTCATTGAATTTTTAATTTTTTAATTTTTTTTTGGGCCTTCTAATTTTTTTTTTTACTTTTGATTTTTTTTTAGTTTTTTAGATCTTTTTATTAAAGTTTTTCTAAGATTTTAAATTTGTTTTTGAAACTTCTGAGTTTTTTTTAAGACTTCTATATATTTTTTTGAGTCTTTTAGTTTTTTTAATATTTTTTTTGAGATTCCTAAGTTTTTTTAATTTTTTCTTAATCTTTACTTAAAACTTCTTAGTTGTTTGTGTTTTTTAATTTTTTTTAAGACTTCTGAGTTTTTAATAAAACTTGGAAATCTCAAAAAAAGGTTTAAAAAACACAAAAAAACTTAATTCACAGAATCTCAAAAAGACTAAAAAAATAAATCTAGAAAAACTCAAAATTATCAAAGAAAGATTTAAAAGAGCGAAATTTTTTAAAAGACCCAAAAAAACTAATAAACACACTCACTAATAACTAGTAAGATTCTCACAACGCAGAAGATGACTTTCAAAAAACCCAAAACTCTCAGAAAACCCAAAAATACTCTAAACACTTAAAACTCCTTAAAGACCAAGAACAAAATATTGAAAAAAAGTTTCTTATACTTCTTTTAAGATTTTCAATCTTTTTTTTTTATTTTTTTATTTTTTAAATCATCTAATTTTTTTTTTACTTATTAGTTTTTTTTTTCGGTTTTTTAAATCTTTTTATTTAAGTTTTTTTAAGTTTTTAAATTTATTTTTTATAAGACTATATATTTTTTAAGATTTTTGAGTTTTTTTGTGTTTTTAAAATCTTTCTTTAAGATTTTTGAGTTTATTGAGTTTTTTTTAAACTTTTGAGTTTTTTTTAAACTTTTGAGTTTTTTTTAAATCCTTACTTAAGACTTCTTAAATGTTTGTATTTTCTGAAAATGGTTTTGAGTATTTAATTTTTTTTAGATTTCTGTGTCTTCAAAAGACTTGGGAATCTCAAAAAAAAATTAAAAGACACAAGAAAAACTTACACAGAATCCCAAACAGATTGAAAAAATAAATCCATAAAAACTCAAAAATATAAAAAAAGTTAAAAAACTAAAAAACACAAAAGGTTCAATTTTTTTTAAACCCAGTAAGACTTAAAACAACTTTTAAAAGACACAAAAAACTTAAAAATCTTACAAAAAGTTTAGAGAAATTACCCACAAGATTTAGAAAACTCAAATAAACTCAAAAATCTCAAAAAAATAACTTAACAGTACTCAAAAGCTTCAAAAAATATAAAAGTCTTAAACAATTATCAGAAATTTAAAAAAACTCAAAGTCTTTTGACTTTAAATCTTAAAAAAACCTGAAAAACTACAAAAAGGTTTTTAAGAAACTTTTAAAGATTTTAGAAAGTTTTATAAAACCTTAAAACGTTAAATGACTTATGTGAAGTTAATAGAAGGTTTTGAGAACTATTATGCTCGCTTATAGTAGTTCAAAAATTTTTTAAACAATCTATAAATCTCATAAAGCTCTAATAAAACCTTTGAATCAACTCAAAAGTTGTTAAAGACTTTGTTAAATGACTTTGAGAAGTCTCATAACACTTAATAAAATTTTCACAATGCAGAAGATGATTACCGAAAGACCCAAAACTCTTAGAAAACCCAAAAACACTCAATAAACCCAAAACTCTCCGAAGACCAAAGAATGTTGAAAAAAAAGTTTCTTATACATTTTTTAAGTTTTTCAATCTTATTAAATTTTTTTTTAGTTTTTTAAATAATTTCATTTTTTTATCATTTTTTAGTTTTTTTTCGGTTTTTTAAATTTTTTAATTTAAGTTTTTACATTTGTTTTTAAGAATTTTGAGTCTTTTTTTAAAAATACATATTTTTAAGATTTTTGAGCTTTTCTGTGTTTTTTAAATCTTCTTTTAAAAATTCTGAGTTTTTTGAATTTTCTGAATCTTTTGAGTATTTTTTCTAAATCTTAACTCAAGACTTCTTAAATGTTTTTTGAAAGTCGATTTGAGTTATTTAAATTTTTTAAGACTTTTGCGTCCATAAAAAATACAATATTTAAAAGACCCCAAAAAACTAAAAAACACAAAAAACTCAGTTTTTTTTAAACCCCGTAAAACTACTCTTTGAAGACTTAAAAGATTTACAAAAAGTTTAGAGAAATTCCCCAAATGAGTCAGAAAACTCAAACAATTATCAGAAGTTTAAAAAAAACTCAAAGATTTTTGACTTTAAATCTTAAAAGGACCTGAATAAACTACAAAAAGGTTTTTAAGAAACTTTTAAAGATTTTAGAAAATTTTATAAAACTTTGAGACGTTAAATGACTTTTATAAAGTTAATAGAAGGTTTTGAGAACTATTATGGGCGCTTATAGTCGCTTAAAGTCTTTTGAAACAATCTAGAAATCTCATAAAGCTCTAATAAAAACTTTGAAACAACTCAAAAGTTGTTAAAGACTTTGTTAGATGACTTTGAAAAGTCTCATAATACTTAGTAAGATTCTCACAATGCAGATGATGACTCTCAAAAAATCCAAAAATCTCAGAAGACTCAAAAAGACTCAAAAGACTCAAAAGTTTCCGAAGACCAACAAAAAAATTTTGGAAATAAAGTTTCTTAGATTTCTTTTAGGTTTTTTAATCTTTTTTTTAATTTTGTTAGTTTTTTAAGTCATCTAATTTTTATTTAAACTTTTGAGTTTTTTTTTTTTTTTTCAAATTTTTTTTATTTAAGTTTTATCAAGTTTTTGAATTTGTTTTTGAGACTTTTTAAGATTTGAGTTTTTTTGTTTTTTTAAATCTTCTTTGAGATTTTTATGTTTTTTAAATTTTCTGAATCTTTTGAGTATTTTTTCTAAATCTTTACTTCAGATTTCCTAATGATTAGTTTTCTGAGAGTCGTTTTGAGTTTTTTAAATTTTTTAAAACTTCTGAGTCTTCAAAAAGCCTTGGGAATCTCAAAAAAAAGGTTTAAATATTACAAGAAAAACTTAATGACACAGAATCTCAAAAAGATTAATCCAGAAAAACTAAAAATATCAAAAAAAGATTTAAAAGACTGAAAAAAATTAAAAACCCAAAAAAACAAAAAAACACAGAAATCTCAATTTTTTTTAATCTCGTAAGGCAAATCTTAGAAGACTTAAAAGTCTTACAAAAAAATTTCTAACTCTTTACTTAAAACGTCTAAAATCTTCTTTTGAGATTTTTAAGTTTTTTGAATTTTCTGAATCTTTTGAGTATTTTTTCTAAATCTTCACTTCAAATTTCTTAAATGTTTGTGTTTTTTGAGAGTCGTTTTAAGTTTTTTAAATTTTTTAAGACTTTTGAGTCTTCAAAAAACTTGGGAATCTCATAAAAGGGTTTAAATAATACAAGAAAAACTTAATAATGACACAGAATCTCAAAAAGATTAATCTAGAAAAACTCAAAAATATCAAAAAAAGATTTAAAAAACTGGAAAAAATTTAAAAATCCAAAAAACTCTAAAAAACACAGAAATCTATTTTTTTTTTTAATCTTGTAAGGCAACTCTTAGAAGACTTAAAAGTCTTACAAAAAAAGTCTAAATTTTTACTTAAGACATCTTAAATGTTTGTGTATTCTGAGAGCCGCTTAGAGTTTTTAAATTTTTTGAGTTTTTTGTGTCTTTAAATCTTCTTTTGAGATTTTTAAGTTTTTTGAATTTTTTGAGTATTTTTTCTAAATCTTCACTTCAAATTTCTTAAATGTTTGTGTTTTCTGAAAGTCGTTTTAAGTTTTTTAAATTTTTTAAGACTTCTGAGTCTTCAAAAAACTTAAGAATCTCAAAAAAGAGTTTAAATGATACAAAAAAAACTTAATAATGACACAGAATCTCAAAAAGATTAATCTAGAAAAACTCAAAAATATCAAAAAATATTTAAAAGACTGGAAAAAATTAAAAACCCAAAAAAACTAATAAACACAGAATTCTCATTTTTTTTTTTTAATCTCGTAAACTCTTAGAAGACTTAAAAGTCTTACAAAAAAATTTCTAAATCTTTACTTAAGACGTCTTAAATGTTTGTGTATTCTGAGAATCGTTTAGAGTTTTAAATTTTTTTTTTTTAATTCTGTATCTTCAAAAGGCTTGGGACTCTCAAAAAAAGGTTTAAAAAACACAAGAAAAACTTAATAAAAACACAGCATCTCAAAAATACTAAAAAAAATTAATTTATAAAAACTCAAAAATATCAAAAAAAGATTTAAAAAACCGGAAAAAATTAAAAGACCCAAAAAAACTAAAAAACACAAAAAACTCAATTTTTTTAAACCCATAGACAACTTTTAAAAAACACAAAAAAATTAATAATCTTACAAAAAGTTTAGAGAAATTACCTAAAAGATTCAGAAAACTCAAATGAATTCAAAAATTTCAAAAAAATAACTATTATGAGCGCTCATAGTCGCTCAAAGTCTTTTGAAACAATCTAGGATTCTCATAAAGCTCTAATAAAAACTTTGAGACATTTCAAAAGTTGTTAAAGATTTATAGATGACTTTGAGAAGTCTCATAATACCTAGTAAGATTCTCATAACGTAGAAGATAACTCTCAAAAAACCCAAAAAAACTCAAAAGACCCAAAACTCTCTGAAGGCTAAGGAAAAAATGTTGAAAAAAAAGTTTCTTAGATTTTGTTCAAGATTTTTAATGGTTTTTTAATTTTTTTTAGTTTTTTTAAGTCTTCTAAGTTTTTTTAATTTTTGAGTTCTTTCCGGTTTTTTTAATCATTTTATTTAAGTGTTTTTTAGAACTAATAATTTTTTTTTAATTTTTAAACTTTTTTGTGTTTATTAAATCTTTTTTGAAATTCCTGAGTTTTTTTTAATTTTCTGAATCTTTGGAGTATTTTTTCTGAACCTTTACTTAAGACTTCTTAGTTTGTGTTTTCTAAAAGTCGTTTTAAGTTTTCTTTTTATTTTTTTAAAACTTGATTTTAAAAAGATTTAAAAATGGTTTAAAAAACACAAGAAAAAGTCAAAAGTCTTAAAAAAACATAAAAATCTTAATAAATTAATTTAGAAAATTCAAATAAATTTAAAAATTTCAAAAAAATAACCTAACACTAACATTCAAAAGTCTTAAAAAAATATAAAAGTTTTAAACAATTATCAGAAATCTCAAAATAAGTTTAAAAACTCAATAATACTCTTTACATAAAAAAACTCAAATGTTTTAAAAAAGTATATAAAACCTAAAGTCAAAAAATACTTAATTTTTTTTTAAACCCAGTAAGACTTTTGGTAACACAAAAAAACTCAGTAAAACTTAAAAGTATCAAAAAAAGATTTAGAAAACACAAAAAAACATAGAAAGTCTTAAAAAAATATAAAAGTTTAGAACATTATTAGAAGTCTCAAAAAAAGACTCACAAATCTTTAAAAAAATATTAAAACTCAAAAAATACTCGCAGGAGACATAAAAAACTCAAATGTTTAAAAAAAAAGTATATGAAACCTAAAAAAAGTCAAAAAATTCATTTTTTAACCCAGTAAGGCCTTCAGTAAAACAAAAAAATCAAAAGTATTGGAAAAAAATTCAAAAGGCCCAAAAAATTAAAAGCTTAAAAAAAAATTTAAAAACTCAAAACTACTCTCAAAATACACAAAAAAACAGAAATCTAAAGCTAATATTTAAAAAATTTACTCAAAAACATTTAAAAAACACAAAAAAAGTCTTAAAAAATACTGAGAAGTTTCAAAAAAGATTTAAAAACCCAGAAAAACTAAAAAAATCTAAAAAAAATAAAAAAATCTAAAAAAAAGTTTCAAAAATAATTTAAAAAAAAACCAAAACAATCTCAAATGCGTCAAAAAAACTCAATAATTTGACAAAAATAATTTAAAAAACTCAAATGTCTTCTTCTTCACAAGAAAATCAGAAAAAAAATTAAAAAACTCAACAAGACGTTCAAAAGACTCAATAATACTCTAAAAGTCTCAAATAATTAAGAAAACTTGTCAAAAATTAACTGAACCTTCTGTTTTGTGTTTGTCAATTTTTGATTGGAAGTCAAATACACCTTTAGCAAATTAAAACTAGTCCCAAAAGATTCACAATATTAAGTTCAAATTCAAAAACCTCAAAAAAAGTTGTAAAAAACACAGAACAGACTCAAGAATCTCAAAAAAAAAAAGGTTTTTATAGTTTTTGAAGACACTCACACAAAAAAAATCAAATAACTCAAAAACTTTAGAAAAAAAAATTTGAAGAATCAAAAAAATTTAGAATTTTTAAAAAGAGGTTTATTAAACTTAGGTTTTTTAATCTTTTTTAAATTCTTAGTTTTTTTTTAGTCTGAGTCATTTTGAGTTTAAAAAAAAAACTTGAAAATTTCAAAAAAAAAGGTTTAAAAAAACATAATAATCTTAATATGACACAGAAATCTCAAAAACCTAAAAAAGAGTAAAAAAGATTAAAAAATATATAAAAAAAAAACACAGAAGGCTCAAAAAAGTTTAAGAGATCCCAGAAAGACTCTTATTAGAAGCATCAAAACAAGATTTAGAAAAACTCAAAATCTTTAACAGTTATCAAAAGTCTCAAAAAATACTCAGGAATCTCAAAAAAAAGGTTTAATAACTCAAAAAAGATTTCCAGAAAACATAAAACTATTAATAAATTATTAAAAAAATTAAAATAGTTTTAAAAAATTATTAAAAAAAATATTTTATTAAATTATTATTCTATAATTTATAGCAAAATAATAATTTATTATTATTAAATCAGTAAAAGTCATTAAAAACTACAAATTCCGTTGATTAAAAACTATAACCAAATCAGATTCCTATCTAATTTATATACCAATTCGCTTATTCAATTAAAAATCAAGATGTGTGCAATAAATTGTGCGCTATTAAAGTGAAAGAGGTTTTCTTGATATCTTTGAATGGCAGGTAACGGGTGCGTCCTGGGAATGTTCTCAAACGAATTTCTTTCACTTTGCACGAGTCATCTTTAAAAGGCATTGTTATAAGAGAGCAAAGTGCAAATAGGCTCCGATTTCCAGCCGTGTAATGAGCCATTTTTTTATTGTTATTTCTTCACATTATTCTTAAGAATTAAACGAAACAAACTGTGAGAATTAGTTTATATTTCTGTATTGTGCGTTGAATGTTTACGGTTTTATAAATAGTGCATGTAATGTACGATAATTTGGTATTTTATAAAAAAAAAATCAAATTTTGCATCAAAGGATGTAGTTAGTATAATAATCTGATTAATTATTAAATATTTTGATTTAATTAATGATCAGTTTTGAAAATATGTTCCTTATTATAGTAAATATTAATTGGAATAGAAAACAAGCAATTAACTAGTAGCTTCCTACAGTTCATTAAACTATCAAATTTGTTATAAAATTCATGTTTAAGATGGATAAAGTAATTAATCTAATTTACAGCGTATTAAATGTTAATTACATATTTTATCACGATTATTATGATTCTAATTATTCATTGTATAGTTCAGTTAAATTATAATGCGGTTAATAATAACATACTTAAAGTATGTTTATTTTTAAACGACAAATCGTGCTTAGTAAAAATTGATTCAAAAACTTAAAAAAAATATTTTTAATTTGCAAATTGAGTTTTTAACAATTTTGACTTTTAAAGCATTTATTCTAAATTGTGCATAGCAAATTTGATTAAATTTTATAGATTCGTTTTAGTTTTATTTAAGATTTAGTGATTGGGTGCTCCAAAATTAATTTAAAAAAAATAAAAAAAATTAAAAAAATTATTCAAGTTTGCAAATTGAGTTTTTGGCAATTTTGACATTTAAAGTATTTATTCTAAACTGTGCATAGCAAATTTGATCAAATTTTATAGATTTGTTTTTGTTTTATTTAAGATTTAGTGAATGGGTGCTCCAAATTTAAATAATTTTTTTTTTTTTAATTTAAAAAAATATTTCTAGTTTGCAAATTGGGTTTTTGACAATTTTAACATTTAAAGTATTTATTCTAAATTGTGCATAGCAAATTTGATCAAATTTTATAGATTCATTTTTGTTTTATTTAAGATTTAGTGATTTGGTGCTCCAAATTTAATTTAAAAAAATTTAAAAAAATTAAAAAAATATTTATAGTTTGCAAATTGAGTTTTTGACAATTTTGACATTTAAAGTATTTATTCTAAATTGAGCATAGCAAATTTGATCAAATTTTATAGATTTGTTTATGTTTTATTTAAAATTTAGTGATTGGGTGCTCCAAATTTAATTAAAATTTTTTTTTTTTTAATTTAAAAATATTTCTAGTTTGCAAATGGAGTTTTTGACAATTTTCACATTTAAAGTATTTATTCTAAATTGAGCATAGCAAATTTGATCAAATGTTATAAATTCGTTTTTATTTTATTTAAGATTTAGTGATTGGGTGCTCTAAATATAATTTTAAATTTTTTTAAAAATTTAAATAAACATTTTTATTTTGCAAATTGAGTTTTTGACAATTTTGACATTTAAAGTATTTATCCTAAATTGTGCATAGCAAATTTGATCAAATTTTATAGATTTGTTTTTGTTTTATTCAAGATTTAGTGATTGGGTTTTCCAAATATAAATAAAAAAATTTAAAAAAATTTAAAAAAAATTATTCTAGTTTGCAAATTTAGTTTTTGACAATTTTGACATTTAAAGTATTTATTCTAAATTGTGCATAGCAAATTTGATCAAATTTTATAGATTTGTTTTTGTTTTATTCAAGATTTAGTGATTGGGTGGTCTAAATATAATTCTAAAAAACTTCAAAAATTTAAAAAAATATTTTTAGTTTGCAAATTAAGTTTTTGACAATTTTGACATTTAAAGTACTTATTCTTAATTGTGCATAGCAAATTTTATCAAATTTTATCGATTTGTTTTTGTTTTAATAAAGATTTAGTGATTTGGTGCTCCAAATATAAATTAAAAAATTAAAAAAATTTAAAAAAAAATTGTTCTAGTTTGCAAATTAAGTTTTTAACAATTTTAACATTTAAAGTATTTATTCTAAATTGTGCATAGCAAATTTGATCAAATTTTATAGATTCATTTTTGTTTTATTTAAGATTTAGTGAATTAGTGCTGCAAATTTAATTAAAAAAAATTTAAAAAAATTAAAAAAATATTTCTAGATTGCAAATTGAGTTTTTGACAATTTTGACATTTAAAGTATTTATTCTAAATTGTGCATAGCAAATTTGATCAAATTTTATAGATTTGTTTATGTTTTATTTAAAATTTAGTGATTGGGTGCTCCAAATTTAATTAAAATTTTTTTTTAAAAAATTTAAAAATATTTCTAGTTTGCAAATGGAGTTTTTGACAATTTTGACATTTAAAGTATTTATTCTAAATTGAGCATAGCAAATTTGATCAAATGTTATAAATTCGTTTTTATTTTATTTAAGATTTAGTGATTGGGTGCTCTAAATATAATTTTAAATTTTTTTAAAAATTTAAATAAACATTTTTATTTTGCAAATTGAGTTTTTGACAATTTTGACATTTAAAATATTTATCCTAAATTGTGCATAGCAAATTTGATCAAATTTTATAGATTTGTTTTTGTTTTATTCAAGATTTAGTGATTGGGTTTTCCAAATATAAATAAAAAATTTTAAAAAATTTTAAAAAAATTATTCTAGTTTGCAAATTTAGTTTTTGACAATTTTGACATTTAAAGTATTTATTCTAAATTGTGCATAGCAAATTTGATCAAATTTTATAGATTTGTTTTTGTTTTATTCAAGATTTAGTGATTGGGTGGTCTAAATATAATTCTAAAAAACTTCAAAAATTTAAAAAAATATTTTTAGTTTGCAAATTAAGTTTTTGACAATTTTGACATTTAAAGTATTTATTCTAAACTGTGCATAGCAAATTTGAATAAATTTTATAGATTCGTTTTTGTTTTATTCAAGATTTAGTGATTTGGTGCTCAAAATATAAACTAAAAAAATTTAAAAAAGTTAAAAAAAATTGTTCTAGTTTGCAAATTAAGTTTTTGACAATTTTAACATTTTAAGTATTTATTCTAAATTGTGCATAGCAAATTTGATCAAA
This sequence comes from Tachinus rufipes, assembly GCA_963932245.1. Taxonomy (NCBI): domain Eukaryota; kingdom Metazoa; phylum Arthropoda; class Insecta; order Coleoptera; family Staphylinidae; genus Tachinus; species Tachinus rufipes. The sequence continues at coordinate 97,225,286 of OZ010746.1, forward strand.
TTTTATAGATTCGTTTTTGTTTTATTCAAGGTTTAGTGATTTGGTGCTCTAAATATAAATTAAAAATTAAAAAAAAAAAAAAATATTTTTAGTTTGCAAATTAAGTATTTGACAATTTTGACATTTAAAGTATTTATTCTTAATTGTGCATAGCAAATTTGATCAAATTTTATAGATTTGTTTTTATTTTGTTCGACTTTTAGTGATTTGGTGCTCTAAATATACATTAAAAATCTTTAAAAAGTAAAAAAAAAATTATTTTAGTTTGCAAATTAAGTTTTTGACAATTTTGACATTTAAAGTTTTTATTCTTAATTGTGCATAGCAAATTTGATCAAATTTTATAGATTTGTTTTTGTTTTATTTAAAATTTAGTGATTGGGTGCTCCAAATTTAATTAAAAAAAGTTTTAAAAATTTAAAAAAATATTTTTAGTTTGCAAATAGAGTTTTTGACAATTTTGACATTTAAAGTATTTATTCTAAATTGAGCATAGCAAATTTGATCAAATTTTATAGATTTGTTTTTGTTTCATTCAAGATTTAGTGATTTGGTGCTCCAAATATAATTAAAAAACTTTAAAAAATGTTAAAAAAAAATTGTTCTAGTTTGCAAATTAAGTTTTTATAATTTTGGCATTTAAAGTATTTATTCTAAATTGTGCATAGCAAATTTGATCAAATTTTATAGATTCGTTTTTGTTTTATTAAAGGTTTAGTGATTTGGTGCTCTAAACATAAATTAAAATTTTTTTAAAAGTAAAAAAAAAAATTATTTTAGTTTGCAAATTAAGTTTTCGACAATTTTTACATTTAAAGTATTTATTCTTATTTGTGCTTAGCAAATTTGATCAAATTTTATCGATTTGTTTTTGTTTTATTCAAGATTTAGTGATTTGGTGCTCCAAATATAAATAAAAAAAATTAAAAAAGTTAAAAAAAAATGTTTTAGTTTGCAAATTAAGTTTTTGACAATTTTGACATTTAAAGTATTTATTCTAATTTGTGCATAGCAAATTTGAACAAAATTTATAGATTTGTTTTTGTTTTATTCAAGGTTTAGTGATTGGGTGCTCTAAATATAAATTAAAAAATTTTAAAAAGGAAAAAAAAAAAATTTTTAGTTTGCAAATTAAGTTTTTGACAATTTTGACATTTAAAGTATTTATTCTTAATTGTGCATAGCAAATTTGATCAAATTTTATAGATTTGTTTTTGTTTTATTCAAGATTTAGTGATTTGGTGCTCCAAATATAAATAAAAAAATTTAAAAAAGTTAAAAAAAATTGTTCTAGTTTGCAAATTAAGTTTTTGACAATTTTTACATTTAAAGTTATTATTCCAAAGTGTGCATAGCAAATTTGATCAAATTTTATAGATTTGTTTGTGTTTTATTCAAGATTTTGTGATTTGGTGCTCCAAATATAAATAAAAAAATTTAAAAAAGTTAAAAAAAAATTGTTCAAGTTTGCAAATTAATTTTTTGACAATTTCGACATTTAAAGTATTTATTCTTAATTGTGCTTAGCAAATTTGATCAAATTTTATAAATTTGTTTTTGTTTTATTCGAGGTTTAGTGATTTAGTGCTCTAAATATAAATTAAAAAAATTTTAAAAGTAAAAATAAATATTTCTAGTTTGCAAATTAAGTTTTTGACAATTTTAACATTTAAAGTATTTATTCTAAATTATGCATAGCAAATTTGATCAAATTTTATAGATTTGTTTTTGTTTTATTCAAGATTTAGTGATTTGGTGCTCCAAATATAAATTAAAAAAACTAAAAAAGTTAAAAAAAATTTGTTTTAGTTTGCAAATTGAGTTTTTGACAATTTTCACAATTAAAGCATATATTTTAAATTGTGCATAGCAAATTTGATCAAATTTTATAGATTCGTTTTTCTTTTATTTAAGATTTAATGAATGGGTGCTCCAAATTTAATTTTAAAAAATTTAAAAAATTTAAAAAAATATTTCTAGTTTGCAAATTGAGTTATTGACAATTTTAACATTTAAAGTGTCTATTCTAAATTGTGCATAGCAAATTTTATCAAATTTCATCAATTCGTTTTTGTTTTATTCAAGATTTAGTGATCTAAATACAAATAAAAAAATTTGAAAAAGTTAAAAAAAATATTTTTAGTTTGCAAATTAAGTTTTTGACACTTTTAAAGTATTTATTCTAAATTGTGCATAGCAAATTTGATCAATTTTTATAGATTTGATTTTGTTTTATTCAAGATTTATTTATTTGGTGCTCTAAATATAACTAAAATTTTTTTTTTAAATTTAAAAAATATTTTTAGTTTGCAAATTGAGTTTTTGACAATTTTGACATTTATTCTAAATTGTGCATAGCAAGTTTGATCAAATTTTATAGATTAGTTTTTGTTTTATTCAAGATTTAGTGATTTGATGCTCCAAATATAATAAACAAAAATATGAAAAATTTGAAAAATCATTTTTTTGAATACTTGGATTTAGAATAATAAATTCAAATTTATTTATATAAAATATCTATCTTGGTGTTATGCCAAATAAATGAAGGTTATTTTAAAGATTCTGAGTAATAATCATATACAAATAGTTCACCAACTAGTTATGATACAAATGTTACAATATTTGTGGTTCTTGTGTGGCGCAAGTACGGGCGAGCGGTTGTATAAATTACATTAAGAATTCCTCGAATGCCATTCTCATGCAGAAACGATTGTCATGCAGATATATCGGGATAATTCCGCGTGTAAAGTATGCCATGCATATCCAAGAACAAATAATTCCATATCATTATACGAGATCGCAACAACGCATTTGCTTCCCCCACGAAATTACGGTGAAAGGCATTGACATTCGTGATGTAAGACAAGTTTCTATTCAAACCCATCCTCATTTCCACACATCTGTTCTTTTCGGGATTATGATTAATTGGTTACTATTAAGTTTGCTTAATAGACAAAAGTTCCGGTAATTCTTCTCTGTGCAAAATTGATATAATTAGTTGTGTAAGGATGAGAATTAAATTCTTTCATCACAATTTTTTATTTCTTCAAAATATATTAATGCAAATATCATAAATTAAACCAATTAAAAAGATGTTCCGGAAGCATGAATTCCACGAAGTATTAACACGCAATGAATAATTAATCGGATAATTTTATTATTATAAAGAAGAAAGTTGGGCGTTATTAAAGCCGCGGTTCTACTCTTATTATCGCACAGTTTTACTTTTTTAATTATAAAGTTTTTTATGATTTCCTTAAAATTTTCAAGCGAATGATTTCCTCCTAATTTACGCACATCCATCCAGGCAGCGACGACATGAGAAACCCATCCGTGCAGATAATTCATCATGATTTATTCCCACCGACCTGTCCGGCCGCAATTAATTAAAGCACGATTCAAATTGAAAATGCCACTCGCGTTTATACTATTGACTGTTAACATTGCAATTTGTGTTATTGAACCTTTCCAATTACATTAAGATAGCTAAGTAACATTCACCTGTGCCGGTTTTGAATATAATGTTTTTGTTGATGCACTGATTATTAAATTTCATCGGTGGTCTACTTCGATTCTAAATTTAAATGGACTGAATTCTAAATCCGCGGATTATTACGAAATGTATTGGGACATGTTGTCATTACGTGGTTAATTACGGACCCGTGCCGCTTAATTATATAATGCAATTGCATGAGAAATATATATTATTATTTATATAAATGTTTGTCAGGAAAAAACTGTTATTTCTATGCAAAGTAACGTTTACTTTTGCTATGCGCAAACGGTTCTATGCTAATTGTGAGTTAATGTGAAAAGAATGAAAAAATAAACTGGTTTCCTATTGAACTGTTTATGGGAACAGGTATTTGTTTGTATTTCTCAGCAACAAATTCAATAAGAATCATTATGTTGCATAAATAATAAATGTTAGAGTCATAGTTTGCTTAGGTTTTTACTCATTTAAAAATCAAATCAACTTATTGAGCGTAAATCAAATTACATAATAATATTTTTGAAAAATTAGTGAATAAATAACTGAAGTATCAAAATTGTCAAAAATTTAAATTGAAAACAATTTTTTAAAATTTTTGTTTATTATGTTTTGGGCACTAAATCGCTAAAACTTTAATAAAACAAAAACAAATCTATAAAACTTGATCAAATTTGCTATGCACTATATAGAATAAAAACTTTAATTGTCAAAATTGTCAAAAACTCAACTTACAAATTAAATTTTTTTTTTTTAATTTTTGAATTATATTTTGAGCATCAAATCGCAAAAACTTAAATAAAACAAAAACGAATTTATAAAATTTAATTAAATTTGCTATGCACAATCTAGAATAAATAACTTTAATGTCAAAATTATCAAAAATTCAAATTGCAAACTAGAAATTTTTTTTTTTGAAACTTTTTTAAAATTATATTTTGAGCATCAAATTGCAAAAACTTAAATAAAACAAAAACAAATCTACAAAACTCGATCAAATTTGCTATGCACAATCTAGAATAAATACCTCAAATGTCAAAATTGTCAAAAACTTAATTTGCAAATTACAAATTTTTTTATGTAATTTTTGAAACTTTTTTAATTATTTTTTGAGCATCAAATTGCAAACACTTCAATAAAACAAAAACGAATCTATAAATCTTGATCAAATTTGCTATGCACAATCTAGAATAAATACTTTAAATGTCAGAATTGTCAAAAACTTAATTTGCAAATTAAATTTTTTTTTTTATTTTTAAATTTTTTTTAATTATATTTTGAGCATCAAATTACAAAAACTTGAGTAAAACAAAAACAAATTTATGGAATTTGATCAAATTTGCTATGCACTATTTTGAATAAATACCCTAGCTGTCAAAAAACTCAAAAACTCAATTTGCAAATTAGAAATATTTCTTTGAAATTTTTGAAATTATATTTTGAGCATCAAATTACAAAAACGTGAATAAAACAAAAACGAATCTATGGAATTTTATCAAATTTGCTATGCACTATCTTGAATAAATACCTTAACTGTTAAAAAACTCAAAAATTCAATTTGAAAATTAGAAATATTTTTTTGAAATTTTTGAAATTTTTGAAATTTTATTTTGAGCATCAAATTACAAAAACGTGAATAAAACAGAAACAAATCTATGGAATATGATCAAATTTGCTATGCACTATTTTGAATAAATACCTTAACTGTAAAAAAACTCAAAAACTCAATTTGCAAATTAGAAATATTTTTTTGAAATTTCTGAAATTTTTGAAATTATATTTTGAGCATCAAATTACAAAAACGTGAATAAAACAAAAACGAATCTATGGAATTTGATCAAATTTGCTATGCACTATTTTGAATAAATACCTTAACTGTCAAAAAACTCAAAAACTCAATTTGCAAGTTAAAAATATTTTTTTGAAATTTTTTAAATTTTTTAATTATATTTTGAGCATCAAATTACAAAAACTTGAATAAAACAAAAACGAATCTATGGAAATTGATCAAATTTGCTATGCACTATCTTGAATAAATACCATAATTGTCAAAAAACTCAAAAACTTAATTTGCAAATAAAAAATATTTTTTTTTATTTTTTCAAACATTTTAAATTATATTTTGAGCATCAAATTGCAAAAACTTGAATAAAACAAAAACGAATCTATGGAATTTGATCAAATTTACTATGCACTATTTTGAATAAATACCTTAACTGTTAAAAACTCAAAAACTCAATTTGAAAATTAGTAATATTTTTTTGAAATTTTTAAAATTTTTGAAATTATATTTGAGCATCAAATTACAAAAACGTGAATAAAACAAAAACAAATCTATGGAATTTGATCAAATTTGCTATGCACTATCTTGAATAAACACCATAACTGTCAAAAAACTCAAAAACTCAATTTGCAAATTAGAAATATGTTTTTGAAATTTTTGAAATTTTTGAAATTATATTTTGAGCATCAAATTACAAAAACGTGAATAAAACAAAAACGAATCTATGGAATTTGATCAAATTTGCTATGCACTATCTTGAATAAATACCATAACTGTCAAAAAACTCAAAAACTCAAGTTGCAAATTAAAAATATTTTTTTGAAATTTTTGAAATTTTTGAAATTATATTTTGAGCATCAAATTACAAAAACGTGAATAAAACATAAACGAATCTATGGAATTTGATCAAATTTGCTATGCACTATCTTGAATAAATACCTTAACTGTCAAAAAACTCAAAAACTTAATTTGCAAATTAGAAGTATTTTTTTAAATTTTTTCAAAATTTTTAAATTATATTTTGAGCATCAAATTGCAAAAACTTGAATAAAACAAAAATGAATCTATGGAATTTGATCAAATTTACTATGCACTATCTTGAATAAATACCATAACTGTTAAAAACTCAAAAACTCAATTTGCAAATTAAAAATATTTTTTTGAAATTTTTAAAAATTTTGAAATTATATTTTGAGCACCAAATTACAAAAACGTGAATAAAACAAAAACGAATCTATGGAATTTGATCGAATTTGCTATGCACTATCTTGAATAAATACCATAACTGTCAAAAAACTCAAAAACTCAATTAGCAAATTAAAAATATTTTTTTGAAATTTTTGAAATTTTTGAAATTTTTGAAACTATATTTTGAGCATCAAATTACAAAAACGTGAATAAAACATAAACGAATCTATGGAATTTGATCAAATTTGCTATGCACTATCTTGAATAAATACCTTAACTGTCAAAAAACTCAAAAACTTAATTTGCAAATTAGAAGTATTTTTTTAAATTTTTTCAAAATTTTTAAATTATATTTTGAGCATCAAATTGCAAAAACTTGAATAAAACAAAAACGAATCTATGGAATTTGATCAAATTTACTATGCACTATCTTGAATAAATACCTTAACTGTTAAAAACTCAAAAACTCAATTTGCAAATTAAAAATATTTTTTTGAAATTTTTAAAAATTTTGAAATTATATTTTGAGCATCAAATTACAAAAACGTGAATAAAACAAAATCGAATCTATGGAATTTGATCAAATTTGCTATGCACTATCTTGAATAAATACCATAACTGTCAAAAAACTCAAAAACTCAATTAGCAAATTAAAAATATTTTTTTGAAATTTTTGAAATTTTTGAAATTTTTGAAATTATATTTTGAGAATCAAATTACAAAAACGTGAAAAAACAAAAACAAATCTATGGAATTTGATCAAATTTGCTATGCACTATCTTGAATAAATACCATAACTGTCAAAAAACTCAAAAACTCAATTAGCAAATTAAAAATATTTTTTTGAAATTTTTGAAATTTTTGAAATTTTTGAAATTATATTTTGAGCATCAAATTACAAAAACGTGAATAAAACATAAACGAATCTATGGAATTTGATCAAATTTGCTATGCACTATCTTGAATAAATACCTTAACTGTCAAAAAACTCAAAAACTCAATTTGCAAATTAGAAATATTTTTTTGAAATTTTTGAAATTTTTGAAATTACATTTTGAGTATCAAATTACAAAAACTCGAATAAAACAAAAACAAATCTATAAAATTTGATCAAATTTGCTATGCACACTTTAGAATAAACACTTTAAATGTCAAAATTATCAAAAACTCAATTTGCAAATTGAAAATATTTTTTTGAAATATTTGAATTTTTTTTAAATTTAATTTTGAGCATCAAATCGCAAAAACATATATAAAACAAAAACAAATTTATAAAACTCAAACAAATTTGCTATGCACAATCTAAAATAAATATCTTAACTATTAAAAATCTCAAAAACTCAATTTGCAAATAAGAAAGATTTTTTTGAATTTTTTTTAAATTATAATTTTGCAAAAACTTGAATAAACAAAAACAAATCTATAAAATTTTATCAAAGTTGCTATGCACAATTTAAAATAAATACTTTAATGTCAAAATTCTCAAAAACTCAATTTGCAAGTTAGAATTTTTTTTGAGTTCATTGAAATTTTTGTGAATTATATTTTGAGCATCAAATTGCAAAAACTTAAATAAAACAAAAAAGAATCTATAAAACTTGATCAAATTTGCTATGCACAATCTAGAATAAATATTTCAAATGTCAAAATTGTCAAAAACCCAATTTGCAAATTAAAATTTTTTTTTGAAATTTTTTGAAATTTTTTTAATTAGTTTTTGATATTGATATACAAAAACTTGAATAAAACAAAAACTAATCTATAGAATTTGATCAAATCTGCTATGCACTATCTTGAATAAATACCTTAACTGTCAAAAATTTCAAAAATTCAATTTACAAATTAAAAATATTTTTTTGAAGTTTTTGAAATTTTTTTTATTATGTTTTCAGCATCAAATTGTAAAAACTTGAATAAAACAAAAGCAAATTTATAAAACTTGATCAAATTTGCTATGCACAATTTAGAATAAATACTTTAAACGTCAAAATTGTCAAAAACTGAATTTGCAAACTAGAAATATATTTTTGAAATTAAATATATAAACTATATTTTGAGCATCAATTTGCCAAAACTTGAATAAAACAAAAACAAATCTATAAAACTTGACCAAATTTGCTATGCACAATCTAGAATAAATACCTTGAATGTCAAAATTGTCAAAAACTAAAATTGAAAATTAAAAATATTTTTTTGAATTTTTTGAATTTTTTTTCAATTATATTTGGGCATCAATTTGCCAAAACTTGAATAAAACAAAAACGACTCAATAAAATTTGATTAAATTTGCTATGCACAATTCAGAATAAATACTTTAAATGTCAATATTGTCAAAAACTTAATTTGCAAATTAAAAATATTTTTTGAAATTTTTGAAATTTTTTGATATTATATTTTGATCATTAAATTGCAAAAACTTGAATAAAACAAAAACAAATCTATAAAATTTGATCAAATTTGCTATGCACAATTTAAATTAAATACTTCAAATGTCAAAATTGTCAAAAACTGAATTTGCGTACTAGAAATTTTTTTTTTAAATTTTTGAAATTTTTTTAAAATATATTTTGAGCATCAATTTGCCAAAACTTGAATAAAACAAAAACGAATCTATATAACTTGATCAAATTTGCTATGCACAATCTAGAATAAATACCTTTAATGTCAAAATTGTCAAAAACTGAATTTAAAAATTAGAAATATTTTTTGAAAATTTTTAAAATTTTTTGAATTATATTTTGAGCATCAAATCGCAAAAATTTGAATAAAACAAAAACGAATCTATAAAATTTGATCAAATTTGCTATGCACAATTTAGAATTAATACTTTAAATGTCAAAATTGTCAAAAACTCAATTTACAAATAAAAATATATTTTTTAAATTTAAATTTTTTTTTTTTAGTTATGTTTTGAACATTAAATTGTAAAAACTTAAATAAAGCAAAAACAAATCTATAAAATTTGATCAAATTTGCTATGCATAATTTAGAATTAATACCTTAAATGTCAAAATTGTCAAAAATTCAATTTGCAAATTAGAAATATTTTTTTGAAAATTTTTGAGTTTTATTTATTTTAAAAAAGTTTGTAAAAATGATATTTATTGAAATCATTTCACAAATCAATAATAATGTTGACTTAATTATAAAAAACCTTTAAATAACTTAAAATCCAATTCTAAACAAAACGATTAATTTCATAAAATTATTTAAATAAAGTCTGTAAATCTGTTTACTGTTAACTAAATTATTAAATATTTTTAAATTAACCCAATTCTAAACAGAACAATTCAGTCCACAACATAAAGCCTTGTAAAATATAAAGCAGTATTCTAAAAGCTCACAATAAAATCTTCGATTCCTTTTGCATTCAAACTATAAATTAACTCTTTATTGCACCAAATGGGTGGTCTCGAAATTCGCTCAGAATACTACAATTCCCCAGTTTAATATAAAGCTCTGGATGCGATTCGATAATGTCAGCAGCAAGATTAATGTGAAGAGCTTTGCGTAAATTGCTTCTTATCGATTTCACATTTACGGTAAGTTTTATTTTTAACAGAAAAACCCACTCAAATAATCATAAATAATGATTACATTTCACTGAATAGAATGCATCTTAAATATGACAAACACGCCCAAAATAAATTACACGAATAAAGATCGACTGATAAACGTACCCTTGACATGGTAGCTTTTATCGATTCATATTATTTAATACAACTATTATTTAATAAAAATGGTGAAAGCAATTATACCCTGTGGCCGAATCTCATTATACTACAGAAAGCGAGCCGCGCCTTCCCAAATCAATTTTCCACATGGTCCGAAGACAACAACGCATTCAATTCATCTCATATAATAGAATCTCCAATAGAAAATTGAATCTATAGGAGAGAAAGAGTTCCTTGCACTTTTGTTAAATTTGGGTCGACTTACTGGTGTTTTCTTGCGTTTCCTCCGCATATTGTAACTGTAATTGTACAGGATTTGCATGGTTGTGGGAAAACAGTGCATTTGGAAACTGAACATTAAGCAATGCAAGTTGTATGAATACTGAAACGGTGTTTTTAAATATGTTTTTATCAGCGAAATGTATTAACCTTGGCGAATAACAATAAATGAGGTTGTACGAACCCATATTGTTGCATAATAAGTTTGTTTTGATGAATATTTTTGGATAAGATAAGAAATTCACGTATTGAATATTTTATTGCAAATTTTAGTTAGACACAATTTTTAATTTAATCACTTTTTCAAACATCAAATCACATAAAATTATATTTATAACAATCTGATTGAAACTTTTTTTCTTCAAGAAGAATAGCGTGCAACCGCACACTGCGTTCACATAATTAACCAAGAAAACTGTTTTTTATTTCATTTTCTCATAACAATTGCAGATATAATAATACCCTTTGCTTCAAGGATGCGCAACTATTGAATCAATTTAATTGATAATTCCATTGTATTAAGTAACAAATAACAAAGCATACTTTTATCTTCATTGGACTTTCTTCAATGGCGATTAATTTCTATGGTTATCGTTGATCAATATTGACATAGCCTTCACCATATTAAATTGGCTTTATTTTAATTATTATTATATTGAAATCAATTATGATTTAACAATTGTATTATAATATGTCAACATTATTATGTAGTGAGACATGTTGATTATAAACAATTAAATCAAATCTATTTGGATACTAATAGCAGCCTCCAGAATTAGACATGATGAAAATGTTGTTTTTAATATCAATCAATAAATCATTTTCAAGGATGTCGTAAATGCTTGTTATTTTAATTTTAAATTGTTTGTTTGAATAGTACAGTTAACTCATTCATCAAATATTACCTTCAAATTGGAGTATTATTGACATTGTATACATTTCCATCAGGGTTAAATACGCTGTAAATGCTTCAATTTATTGACATTCAGTAAACATTTTAAAGATGAATGACAATATAATATGTATATCCTTGAACGGTAAAAGAATAATTTGATAATGATATTTTCTTATATAATGTTATATTCTTTGCAAGTAGCATTTTTTTATATTTTCATTTTTAATTTTTTAATAATAAATATATGTTTTAAACTATTTTTTTGGCTTCAACAAAATGTTTCCATTTCGGATAGATTCAATTTTAAATATTATTGGTTCTAGAATATTATTGGTTATTATGATTATAAACTTCATTACTCAATTGCTTTAGCAAACACCGGGCGTACGTCGTAGTATGATAACGAGTCAGTAGTTTAGAATGAAGTAGCCCACCCACCCACCCTAATGCTAGTTAAGAAAAGGTTAGATCACGACTGTCTCTTGTATAAGTGACTTCTGACGTTTGCAGAGAGGTAAAACATTCATATCTAGATAACAAGTCAGTAGTTTGGATTGAAGTAGCCCGCTTACCTACCTAAGTGTTAGTTATCAAGAAGTTAAATCACGACCGTCTTTTGTGATTAAATGACTTCTGACGTTCGCAGAGAAGTAAAACATTGAATTACTTGATAACGAAAACTTGGGTGGGTGATTGGGACACTTTACAGCATGATAACGAGTTAGTAGTTTGTATTGAAGTGGTCCGCTTACACACCAAAGTGTTTAAGTTTTTAAGAGATTGGGTGACGACCGTCTCTTAAGTGACTTCTGACGTTTGCACAAAAGTGAAACATTAAATCCTTTAATAACGAACATTTGAGTGGGTCGGTGGGACACTTAATAGCATGATAACAAGTCAGTAGTTTGGATTAAAGTGGCCCAACCACCTACCCAAGTGTTAGTTATCAAGAAGTTAGATCACAATCGTCTTTTGCAATTAAAAAATTTTGACGTTTGCAGAGAGGTAAAACATTGAATTTCTTAATAACAAAAACTTGGGTGGGTGGGTGAGACACTTCATAACATTGTAAAGAGTCAGTAGTTTGAATTAGAGTGGCCCACCCATCCACCTAATTGTTACTTATCAAGAGGTTGAATCACGACTGTCTTTTGTGATTAAGTGACTTATGACGTTTGCAGAAATTTAAAACATTGAAACTCTTAATAACAAACAATTGCGTGGATGGGTGGGTGGGACACTTCAAAGCATGACAACATGTCAGTAGTTTGAATTAAAGTGGCTCACCCACCTATCCAAGTGTTGGTTTTTAAGAGATTAGATCACACCCTTGTGATTAAGTGACTTTTGACGTTTGCAGAAACAAAAAAAATATTGAATCCCTTGATAACGAACACTTGGGTGGGTGGGTGGGACACTACATAGCATAATAACAAGTAGTTTAGATTGGAGTGGTCCACCCAATAAATAGCAACTGTCAACAAATATAAATGTCAAACTATCAAAATGTTGTAAATTAACTGCAAAAAGTTAACAATTACAAACGTCAAAAAACCCAAAAATGTCAAAAATATCAATCAAAAGCTGTCAAAAAATATAAATGACATGTCAAATCAATACAAAGTGTAACTAACATAAATGTAATAAAAATATAAAAACCTTAAACGGTCAAACTTCATAAACGTTAAACGTCATAAACTTTACAAACAATATATACGTCATAAATATTTTAACTCTCAAATCTAAACGTCATAAAATAATAGATCTTATAAATATTATAAACGTCATAATATCAAAAACGTCATAGTTGCTATAAACGTTACACATTTTATAAACGTCATACAAGTATTTATATCATATACGCCATAAACTGTGCAAACGCCAAAAAAGCCTTAAATGACACAAATGAATGTAATAATAAAATAAAATGTAATAATCGCAATAAGCGTTATAAGCGTCACAAGCATCACAAACGCGGAGTACGCCAAAAACGTTATACTTCGCAAATATCATAAATGCCATAAACGTCACAAATTGAAAAATGCCATAAAAAATACAAAACTTTGAAACCAACGCATTACAATCGCGGAATACGCCATAAACATCACAAATGTCATGAACGTTATAATTGTCACAAATGTCAAAAAAATACAAACGTAATAAACGTTATAAATGTCTTTAATCAATTAAAAAAAACTGTATAGTTTCAAAACCATTCATAAGATTCTGATATAATTTGGCAACAATGTGCCTCGGTATTATTGCTACCAACTGTATAAAATTAATTAAAATCTCTAAGGTAAATTTTGCACTCCCTAAAAATGTAATGACCTTGTGCAGAAGCTAAAAAGCTAATCAAAAATTTAAAAAACCCAAATTGAAAAAACACCCAATCGCGACAGGCCTTTTAAATCAATCGATCCAAATTATCAAACTGATGCAACTCCAGCATTACTATTACACAGCAAATACTCTAAAGTACAACAGTTTCATTTGTTATTAATATGCGAAGCGACGAACTAAAGTATGAGGTCACAAAACTGCTTTAAACGTAATCGCAAAGCGACATACTGAATCACAAAGTCATTTAATTCATTTGTTATCAATCGCGCAGCAACAAATTAAAGTCACAAAATTGCTTTAAAAGTAATTGCAAAGCAGCATACTGAGTCACAGAGATATTTTATTCATTTCTTATCAATCTTGAAGCGACATGCTGAGTCACAAAAATATTTATTTCATTTATTAACAATCGCGAAGCAACAAACTAAATCACGAAGCCACAACATTGCTTAAAAGTGATTGTGAAGTCACAAAATTATTTATTTTAATTGTTATCAATCGTGAAGCAACATACTGAGTCACAAAAACGTTTATTTCATTTGTTATCAATTGCAATGCGTCAAACTAAACTAAGAAGTCACAACATTGCTTTAAAAGTAATCATAAAGCAACAAACTAAGTCACAAAATTATTTATTTCAATTGCTATAAATTGCAAACCAATATACTGAGTCACAAAGATGTTCATTTTATTTGTTATCAATTGCAAAGCAACATATTAAGTCACAAAAATTTTCACTTCAATTGTTATCAATTGCGCAGCAACATACTGAGTCACAAAAACATATAATTCTTTTGTTATCAATCGCAAAGCGACATACTGAGTCACAAAGACATTTGTTTCATTTGTTATTAATTGCAAAGCTAAAACTAAAGTATTAGGTTACAAAACTGCTTTAAATGTAATCGCGAAGCGACATACTAAGTTATAAAATTATTCATTTCAATAGTTATTAATAGCAAAGCAACATACTGAGTCACAAAGACGTTTATTTCATTTGTTATCAATTGCGAAGCAACATACTGAGTCACAAAGTTATTTATTTCATTTGTTATCTATCGCAAAGCAACAAACTAAAGTATGAGGTCGCGAAGCGACATACTAACTCATAAAATTATTCATTTTACTGGATATTATTAGCAATGCAAAGTATTGAGTCACAAAGACGTTTTTTTCATTTGTTATTAATCGCGAAGCAACATACTGAGTCACAAAAACATTGGTTTCATTTGTTATTAATCGCGAAGCGACAAACTAAAGTATGAGGTCACAAAATTGCTTTAAAAGTAATTGCGAAGCGACAAAATAAGTCACAAAATTATTCATTTCGATTGTTATCAATCGCAAAGCAACATACTGAGTCACTAAAACGATTATTTCATTTGTTATCAATCGCGAGGCAACATACTGAGTCACAAAATTATTCATTTCAATTGTTATCAATTGCGAAACAACATACTGAGTCACAAAGACGTTTATTTTATTTGTTATTAATTGCAAAACAACAAACTAAAGTATGAAGTTACAAAACAGCTTTAAATTTAATTGCAAAGCGACATACTAAGTCATAAAATTATATATCTCAATTGTTATCAATCGCAAAGCAACATACTGAGTCGCAAAGACGTTTATTTCATTTATTATTAATTGCAAAGCAACAAACTAAAGTATGAGGTCACAAAATTACTTTAAGTCGTAAAATTATTCATCTGAATTGTTATTAATCGCGAAGCAACATACTGAGTCATAAAGATGTTTATTTCATTTGTTTTCAATCGGGAGGGGCCATACTAAGTCACAAAGACATTTATTTTATTTGTTATAAATTGCGAAGCGACAAACTAAGCCACAAAGTCATAACATTGCTTTAAAAGTAATCACAAAGCGACAAACTAAGTCACAAAATTATTCACTTCAATTGTTATCAATCGCGCAGCGACAAACTAAACCACAAAGTGACAACATTGCTTTAAAGGTTATTACAAAGTAACATACTGAGTCACAAAAACATTTATTTTATTTATTATTAATCGCAAAGCAACAAACTAAAGTATGAAGTCACTAAATTGCATTTAAAGTAATGGCGAAGCGACAAACTAAGTCACAAAGTTATTCATTTCAATTGTTATCAATCGCAAAGCAACAGACTGATTTACAAAGACATTTATTTCATTTGTTATCAATCGCAAAGCGATCAACTAAACCACAAAGTCATAACATTTTGTTTTTATCAATCGCGAAGCGTCAAACTAAAGTGTGAGATCACAACTAAGTCATAAAATTATTCATTTAAATAGTTATTAATAGCGAAGCAACATACTGAGTCACAAAAACGTTTATTTTCGTTTATTAATTGCAAAACAACATACTAAGTCACAAAATTATTTAATTCAATTGTTATCAATCGCAAAGCAACATACTGAGTCACAAAGACGTTTATTTCATTTGTTATCAATTGCGAGCGACATACAGAGACACTAAGTCATTTATTTCATTTGTTATTAATTACGAAGCGACAAACTAAAGTATGGGGTTACAAAACTGCTTTAAATGTAACCGCAAAGCAACAAAATAAGTCACAAAATTATTCATTTGAATTGTTATCAATCGCAAAGCAACATACTGAGTCACAAAGACATTTATTTCATTTGTTATTAATCGCAAAGCAACAAAATAAAGTATGGAGTTACAAAATTGCTTTAAATGTAATCGCGAAGCAACATACTAAGTCATAAAATTATTTATCTCAATTTTTATCAATTGCGAAGCAACATACTAAGTCACAAAGACGTTTATTTCATTTGTTATCAATCGCGAGGCAACATACTGAGTCACAAAGTTATTTATTTCATTTGTTATCTATCACAAAGCAACAAACTAAAGTATGAGGTCACAAAATTGCTTCAAATGTCATCGCAAAGCAAGAAAATAAGTCACAAAAATATTCATTTCAATTGTTATCAATCGCAAAGCAACATACTGAGTCACAAAAGCATTTATTTCATTTGTTATTAATCGCAAAGCGACAAAATAAAGTATGAGATCACAAAATTACTTTAAAAGTAATCGCAAAATGACATAGTAAGTCGTAAAATTATTCATCTCAATTGTTCTTAATCGTGAAACAACATACTGAGCCACAATGATGTTTATTTCATTTGTTATTAATCAGGAGAAGACATACTAAGTCACAAAAACATTTATTTTATTTGTTATCAATCTCGAAGCAACAAACTAAAGTGTGAGGTCACAAAACAGCTTTAAAAACAATATACTGAGTCACAAAAACATATATTTCATTTGTTATTAATTGCAAAGCAACATACTAAGACACAAAATTATTCATTTCAATTGTTATCAATTGCAAAGCAACATACTGAGTCACAAAGACGTTTATTTCATTTGTTATTAATTGCAAAGCAACATACTTACTAAGTCACAAAATTATTCATTTTAATTGTTATCAATCGCGAAGCGACATACTGAGTCACAATGACATTTGTTTCATTTGTTATTAATCGCGAAGCGAAAAACAAAAATATGAGGTTACAAAACTGCTTTAAATGTAATTGCAAAGCGACATACTAAGTCATAAAATTATTTATCACAATTGTTATCAATCGCGAAGCAACATACTAAGTTGCAAAGATGTTTATTTCATTTGTTATCAATCGCGAGACGACTTACTGAGTCACAAAGTCATTTATTTCATTTGTTATTAATTGCGAAGCGACAAACTAAAGTATGAGATAACAAAATTTTTTTAAAAATTATCGGAAAGCGACAAACTAAACTGCAAAATTATTCATTTCATTTGTTATTGCGACATACTGAGTCACAAAGAGTTTTATTTAATTTGTTATCAGTCGCAAAACAATAAACTAAAATATGAGGTCACAATATTGCTTTAAAAGTAATTGCGAAGCGACAAACTAAATTGCAAAATTATTTATTTCATTTGTTATCAATTGCAAAGCAACATACTGAGTCACAAAAATTAATATTTCATTTGTTATCAGTCGCGAAACGATAAACAAAAGTATGAGGTTACAAAATTGCTTTAAAAGTAATTGCGCAACGACAAACTAAATTGCAAAACTATTAATTTCATTTGTTATCAATCACGAAGCAACAAACTGAGTCACAAAGAGTTTTATTTCATTTGTTATCAGTCGCGAAACGATAAACAAAAGTATGAGGTTACAAAATTGCTTTAAAACTAATTGCGAAACGACAAACTAAATTGCAAAACTATTCATTTCATTTGTTATCAATTGCGAAGCAACATACTGAGCCACAAAAAGTTTTATTTCATTTGTTATCAGTCGCGAAGCGATAAACTAAAATATGAGGTAACAAAATTTCTTTAAAAGTTATTGCTACGCTACAAACTAAGCTGCAAAATTATTCATTTTGTTTGTTATCAAACGCAAAGCAACATACTGAGTCACAAAAAGTTTTATTTTATTTGTTATCAATCGTGAAGCGATAAACTAAAGTATGATGTCACAAAATTACTTAAAAAGTAATTGCAAAGCTACAAATTAAGTTGGAAATTTATTCATTTCATTTGTTATCAATCGCAAAGCGACATACTGAGTCAAAAAGAAATTTGATTCATTTATCAGTCGCAAAGCGATAAACTAAAGTAAGAGGTCACAAAAATGTTTTAAAAGTAATCGCAAAGTAACAAACTAAGCTGCAAAATTATTCATTTCATTTGTTATTAATCGCGAAGCGACATACTGAGTCACAAAAAGATTTATTTCATTTATCAATTGCAAAACAATAAACTAAAGTATGAGGTCACAAAAATGCTTTAAAAGTACTTGCGAAGCAACAAACTAAACTGCAAAATTATTCATTTTATTTGTTATCAATCGCAAAGCGACATACTGAGTCACAAAGAGATTTATCTCATTTGTTATCTGTTGCAAAGCAACGAACTAAACTATAAATAAGGTTACAAAATTACTTTAAAAGTAATCACAAAGTAACATACTGAGTCACAAGACCATTTTTTTATTTGTTATCAATTTTAATTTTTGCAAAAGAATTAGACTTGCCATTTGGGGTCAAAGTTCTGGCAATCAAAGCCAGGATTCTGGCTTTGAGTAGACAGATCTAGTTTTTAAAGAATAGTGTTCTTGCGTACCCAAATGACTGACTTGACCTAGATCCAAAATACTTTTTTCCTACCTCTTCCAAACGCAAAAAATCTTTATCTAGCTTTCAAGGACTAGTGACCTCGCGTATCCAAACTCTCTAAACCACAATTCTACAAATAAATCCAGATATTAGTATTCTTTAAATGATCAATTTAACCTTCTAATCTAACAAAATTTTAAATTAAAGGTGTTTTAAACCCAATTTTTATTATGATCTGGAAAGACCCATCTTCCCACCCAAGTGTTGGTTACCAAATGATTAGATATCATCTTTCTTTTTACAAAAAACCTGCAAGTGTTAGAAGCCTCTTTGTCAGAGGTGGAAAAATGATATCCAATTTCTTGAGGACTATCACTTGGGTGAGCACTTCAGTTTAAATTGCTTGCTAATAATCATAATTTGGAGTGACCCGACCGTTACTCCAGATTATAAATTCCAGCAAGTAGTTTGAACTGCAGTGACCAAACCAATCACCCGCCCAAGTGTTGGACATCAAGAAATTAGATCTCACCTTATCTTCCTTTAACCAAGGAACTTGCAGAGAAAAAAAACTCCAATCTAAGCTGTTGACTTGCTATTATGCTCTGGAGTGTTAACCCATTTACCCAAGTGTTCGTCATCAAGAGATTGAATTTTTGACTTCTTTGTGAGCGTCAGAAGTGATTTTGTTACAAGAAAAGATTACAATCCAACTTTGCGATAACTAACTGGCTTGAAAAAACTCACCCACTCAAGTGTTTTTCATCAAAGGATTGGATGTTTGACCTCAAGTTACTTCTTTCACTGTGACCCACCCACCAGATCAAGTGTTAGTTATCAAAGGATTGTTTGTCCCACCTCTTGTGTGCTTGGATTTAGATATGAAAAATTAGTTTAACAAAAAATTTCTTGATAACTAACGCTTGTGTGGGTAGGTGAAAACAAAGTTCAATTTGTGGGCGAGATACTTCTTCTACTGTTGCTCACCTACCCACCCAAGTGTTAGTCATCAAAGAATCTATTCTGTATTTAGATTTAGATATGAGAGAATTGTCTAAAAAAAATCGTTTAATATCTAACGCTTGGGCGGGTGGGTGAGAACAAAATTTAATTTGTAGGCGAATTACTTCTTTTACTGTGACCCACCCACCCGCCCTAGTGTTAATCATCAAAGGGTCATTGTTTGTCCCACCTCTTGTGTTCTTGGATTTAGATATGAAAGAGTTGTTTAATAATATATCTCTTGATAACGAACGCTTGGGTAGATGGCTGAGAACAAAGTTTAATTTATAGGCAAGTTACTTTTTCTACTGTGACCCAAACACCCACCCACTCAAATGTTAGTCATCAAAGGATCTATTGGTTATCCCACCTCTTGTGTGCTTAGATTTAGATATGAGAAAACTATTTAACAATAAATCTCTTGTTAACTAACGCTTGCGTGAATAGAGAGAAACAAAGTTTAATTTGTAGACGAGTTACATTTTCTACTGTTAGATTGGAGTGGCTCACCCAAGTGTTAATTATCAAGAAGTTAAATCACGACCTTCTTTTGTTTAAGAGACTTTTGACGATAGCAGTGAGGTCAAATATACAATTTATTAATCACAGACACTTGGGTGAGTAATTGGGACACTTCATAGCATGGTAACAAGTCAGTAGTTTGGATTAGAGTGACCCGCCCACCCACCCAAGTGTTGGTCATCAAGAGATTAGATATTACATCTTACTCTCCTGACTGAAAACCTTTTAATACCTGCAAAAAAGAAAAACTTCCAATTTTTTTATATTAAACACTTGGGCGAGGGGTGGGCACTTCAGTTTAAACTACTCACTGGTTATCATAATCTGGAGTAACCCACCCACCCGCCTAAATGTTGATTATCAAGAATTAAATATTACTTCCTCCTTCTTTGACTAACTAAGGGATTTTTAATACTTGCATAGAAAAGTATCATTCAATTCTTTGATTGATGAGTACTGCAGTTCAAACTACTCGCAGGTAATCCCCTTTTTTCTAATCTCAAACGCTATACAACGGATAACCTCTTTGGATGTCTAGAAGAATGCAAAATAACATGTAAGGCCTACAACTTCTTTTATAAATGTTCTCTTAAACCCACATTTAGACTGGTTTAAAAAAAACTTTACTGCTGTGTGAAAAGTGTGTTTAATTCAAGATTTAAATTGTGGGGGGGGGGGAGGGTTGTCTAAAGAATAGCAGTATTTACTGTTCATTTTTTAGCTAGGTTAAGTCTTAAAACTGTATGAAAACTGTACTCCACATGGGGTAACTCACATTTTGTTTTTTGGAAGCATTCACAATTTTATTTGTATTTTCAAACATGACACAAAAAACACATGACATAGTCTCGATATAAATAAATCAGCTGTAGTCTAATCAGAGATTAATAATTGATAAAATGAACACCAAACATATTGCTAATATAAATAATTGAAAGCATTCTACAATTAAAAAAATAAAATTAATAATTTAATTCAACTCTATAATGCCACTTAGTTACGCCACTGCACAATAATAATCCGCATTGCATCGATTAACCTTGACTTTTGCTTTTACCAACATATATAGAACCACCGAATCCGATTACGATTTATTAAATGTGAAATAAATGTGCTACTGACCATCCCACCAGTGCAAGCCATGCTCTGCAATCCGCTTACCAGAAACCTTCTCATAATCACATATTACACTTTGCTATTAATTTACCGAGCACTTATCAATCACGACATTTATCACAATTAATCACTAGTTGGTTGGTTTATGCTGCTGGCAGTAACGAGGTCATATTTGACCCGAGTGCTAATGTACGTGTGTCGCCCACCTGGTAAAACTACAGTTCCCCACTTATGGACTTAGAGACTAGTTTTATGCATAAATTAACGCGAATTTTTTTGATTGTGTTAAAATGTTTATATTGTTAACATTATCTTGCAAGGATGTTGATTAAATATTATGTAAAATTAATTCAAATTTTTTATTCTAATAAAATATGTTCTTACTGAGAAGCATCAATCAATTATCATTTACGGCGGATATTAAATTAAATACTTTTAATATGTGTTTCCTGCAGCTTTTTATATGCATCATGCAGTGATGAAAGTCGTAAATCTGTACAGAACCGTACAATTACGTAGGCGTGCGAGAGACATACGAGGATGAAAGGATATACCTCCAGCTCATGTAACATGCAATAAATTTTCATTCATGTATACGGAGAACTCGAGGGACATTTATTTGAAACGTTTTGAAAAAGTCAAAATAATAAATACAACTTAAATTGATGACGAAAACTTTTCTACAATAAAATTGGCTCCCTTAGTGGTCAAAACAATAGTTTTGTCAGTTTCGAATAAAACTTTTTAACACCCAAAACTTTTATCTTGGAAAATGTTTACTGCCAGCAAACTTTATTCCCATTGTTGCATTAAAGATGAACTAAAATATTTTTGTTTGTTTCAATATCAATTAATTAGCGTAGGTCTTAACATTTACATCAAGTACTTTCTATATACGAAAGGTGAATATCATTATGTTTATTTGTGAGTAGTAAAGAATGGAATTGAAAGGACTGTAAATCCATCAATTTTATCTACAAATATAATTTATTGTGAAATCATACAATTATTAAATGGAAGGCTTAATTTTACTTCTTAGAATTGTATTGCACGCACCTCATTAGAGTCATTGGTGTTCGAATACATGTAATTTATTATTTAGTAAGTTTGATTTATTAATGTTGATTTATTTTTGTTACAGACTGGGACTAATTCAAGGATTTCTAATTGGATTGGTAAGAAACTTAATGATAATCTCTATCATAAAAATAAATTGAATATTTAATTAAATAATTTAAAAAATACAAGTTTTTATGATTTTTATTTATTTATCTGATTGTCAATTGCGTAGTAAAAAAAGCAAGGTCCAGTTGTGAATTTTGCTTTTACAAGTCTAAAATATATATTATGTTGCATATTTTATAGTTGGATTTTGCTAATTTTGAGATAGTTTTTACACTTTTTAATAGTTTATGGCCAGATTTTGATGATTTCTGAAATTTTTTGAACAGAATTTTGTAGTTTCCAATTGTTTTTGGATAAATTTTTTAAAAGATTTTATTATTTTTGAACGTATTTTACTTTTTTTTAACTTTTTGTTAATAGAATTTTACTTTTTTAACAGTTTATGACCAAGTTATTACAATATTTTTATACTTTAAAGTAGAATTTTGCTTCTTTTTTTTTAATTCATAAAAGTTTTTACACTTTAAATAGTTTATGGCAAAATTTTTATGAAATCTGATTTTTTTTTTCAACTATAAAGCCGGATTTTGCTGTTCTGACATTTTATGAACAGAGTTTTGCAATTGTTTTTGACTAAATTTTTAACAAAGTTTAATTTGATTCTGTTTATCACACCTCTTGCGTGCTTGGATTTACATAAGAGAGAATTGTTTAACAATTAATCTCTTGATAATTAACGCTTGGGTAGGTTGGTTGGGAACAAAGTTAATTTGTGGGCAAATTACTTCTTCTGCTGTAACCCACCCACCCGCCCAAGAATTAGTTATCAAAGGATCAATTACTTGTTCCACTTTTTGTGTGCTTGGATTTAGATTTGAGAGATTTGTTTAACAAAAAAGCTCTTGATAACTAACGCTGGGTGGGTGGGAAGAAAGTTTAATTTGTGGTCGAGTAACTTCTTCTACTGTGACCTATCCACCCCCAAGCGTTAATTATCAAACAATCCTTTGTTTGTCCCACCTCTTGTGCTTGGATTTAGATAGGAGAAAATTGTTTAGCATTTAATCTCTTGATAAATAACCTTTGAGTGGGTGGATGGGAACAAAGTGCCAAAGTGTTAATTATCAAATGATCCATTGTTTGTCTTACTTCTCGTGTGCTTGTATTTTAGATAAGAGAAAATTGTTTAACAATTAATCTCTTAGTAACTAACGCTTGGATGGATAGAAGAGAACGAAGTTTAATTTGTGGTCAAGTTACTTCTTCAACTGTTACCCACTCACCCAAGTGTTAGTTATTAAAGGATCTATTGTTTGTCCCACCTTTTGTGTGCTTCGATTTAGATATGAGAGAATTGTTTAACAAAAAACTATTAATAACTAACGCTTGGATGGGTGGGTAGGTAGAAAAAAAGTTTAATTTGTGGTCAATTAACTTTTTTAAGTGTTACCCGCCCACCCGCCCAATTGCTAATTATCAAACAATCCTTTGTTTGCCCCACCTTTTGTGTGCTTAGATTTAGATATGAGAGAATTGTTTAACAAAATTTACATTGTGGGCAAGTTACTTTTTCAACTGTGATCCACCCATCCGCCCAAGTGTTAGTTATCAAATGATCCATTGTTTGTCTCACCTTTTGTGTGCTTGAATTTAGATGTAAAAGAATTGTTTAACAATAAATCTCTTGATAACTAACGTTTGGGTGAATGAGTGGGAACAAAGTTTAATTTGAGGGCAAGTTACTTCTTCAATTGTTACCTACTCGCCCAATTGTTAATTATCAAGGGATCCATTGTTTGTTCCACTTCTTGTGTGTTTGGATTTAATCTCCGGATAACTAACGCTTGGGTGGGTAGGTGGTAACAAAGTATAATTTGTGGGCAAGTTACTTTTTAAATCCTTGTCTTAAAAAACGTCCAAATCTTATAAAACTCATGCCTAGAATTTTTTTAAAGTTTATACTTAAAAAGACTGGTGTTGTAGCAGATATAAGAAAGGCTTTTTTGCAAATTAAAATACTCGAAAGAAACTTCTTTAAATTTTTGTGATTGACAAAACATTTTTTGACATAAAAGAATTGTTTTTGGTGTGTGTAGTAGCTCTTTCCTTTGGGGCCTTGTTAAATGTAAATCTCCACGAGGTGACCCAACTTGATAGTTTTTACATTGATTAAGTTGAACAAGATGATTCAGCAATTGTCTGAAGTGTTGAAGCTATTCGCGTTTGATTTAAGAGGGTTGGAGAGCACGCAGAGCAACTCACAAAACACAAATATAAAAACACCAGTTTTTGGCTTGATGTGGAATAGAGGAACAGATATTATGTCTTTAAATCATCGAAGAAAGTTCACCTGCCCTGTTGCAACCCTGAGATCTAAATTAATGTTACAAA
Organism: Tachinus rufipes; assembly: GCA_963932245.1. Classification (NCBI taxonomy): domain Eukaryota; kingdom Metazoa; phylum Arthropoda; class Insecta; order Coleoptera; family Staphylinidae; genus Tachinus; species Tachinus rufipes. Next base: position 97,250,242 of record OZ010746.1, read on the forward strand.
AACGGTGGGATGAGAAAGTAGATGATACAACAGTAGAGAATTGCCTGAACTACAGAAGAATGCAAAAGTCTACACGTTTTTTGTGATGCCAGTGGTCAAGCTTACGCCACCGCAATATTTCTTTGAGTGGAAACCATCGAGACCAACTTGAACCTTCTACAAGCAAAAATAAAAGTAATTTCTATAAAAAAGCTGTTAAACTCTAGATTTGAGTTCCTGACTTCTCTACCGTGATCAGATGGATACAAAAAGAAGAAGAATAAAGTGTTTTTGTGGTAAACAGGATAAAAAAAAAATGTAAGCCTATGGATCAATCTCGGTAAAAGCACATACCTGGTGCAAGTAGACCTCTTTTAATCACCATAATGGGAGGGCCAAATTGACTATTACAAAGCTCAGATTACTGGCTTAATGCGTATGTCAATAAAAAAGAAATAAATCAAGAAAAAAGAAAATAAGTTGAAAAACGTCAGTTGCTACGGTTATTGATGAACTATGGTAATTTTTCCAATTATGTATCCGTTATTAGACACATTGCTTGGTCGTGTCGTTCAGTATCAGACCAGCAAAAAATAGGAAAGTTGATAGCGAAAGAAGTAACGGAAACTAAAAATTGTAGAACAGTAAAGAGCAAAAAAATAAAATACCTTTGATCATACACAGATGAGGAAGGACTAATAAAAAAAATCCTAAAACTAGTAAAATTCGGCCTTAAAATATCAAAATGTTACTTGAAATAGCAAAATTTGGTAAAAAACTGTCAAATAATTGCAAAATTCTATTTTTAAAATGTCAAATATAACAAAATCTTGTCATAAAATATTAAAATTATGTCAGAAAAACCAAAATCTATCAAAAAACATTTAAAGTTTTATTTACTAATAGTAAAATCCGGTCATAAAAGATTAAAAAAAAAAAACAAAAATAGTTAGAAACAATTAAAAACTGCAAAATTCTTTCTATAAATAATAAATAATAGCAAAAATATCAAAAATATTGTTAGAATAGACCAAAATACGGCATAAACTCTTGAAAAGTGAAAAATCTGACCATAATTCTCAGAAAACATTAAAATCCTTTGTTGCTAGATTGCTGGAAAGTGTAAAAATCTTCATGAAGTCTCAAAAATACAAAGTCCAGCAATAAAATATAAAAAATATTAATAAAAAACCAAAATCTGACCATAAACAGTCAAAAAATGTCAAATCTTGTATAAGTCTAAATATTAATTTGAAATATTAAATTTCTAACTTTGATATGGACATTTTGTGAAATTTTTATATTAATATTTCAGGATCTAAAGCGTTATTGGTTTTCTAACAACCTTTAAATGTTTTACTTGTGCTTTTTTTCTTAGTCTCTTGAAACTTTTTAGTGCTTTTGTAACTTATCAAATATACGTATAAAATTTTTCAAGAAATTAGAGTTTTGAAAACTAGAATTATTTCAATTTTTTTTTTAATATATTGTTTTATTTTTTCTTAAAACAATATACTTTAATTTATTTTTATAATTGTGTGCACCAACTGATACAAATATTCATAACGATACGATCTAAAAAACTGATCCAAACTAATAAAGAGTTTTTCAATAAGGACACAACAATTTTTTATTTAAATATCAATATTATGGTAAAGTTTACTACCGTTGTGGTCGCAACTTTAAGAACGCTTACTCCAATTTTTGGTGTTAATAATTGTCCCACCAGACAGGCTGTGCGCGCTATCGTGGCTAAATTAGAGTCAACATATTTACTATTGAATATCCCTGTGCCAGTATACAACACACCGGTACCAAAGTACCAAAAATATCGCAGCCGTAAGTGCAGTTTAAAATGAGCCTAATCAGTTGATTCCACTCCGTTCACAGAAGTTGGGAATCTCTCAGTCTACATTGTTGCAAATTTTGAGTAAAGACCTTTAGTTACTACATCTTTACATGATTAAATTAACTTAAGAACTGAAGCTTTCTGATTATTTGAAGCGCTAAAAACTTTTCTAATTAGACATTGCAAAAATTTTGAAAAAGTTTTGAATTTTATCGAAAAAATATCTTTAGCTTATTTATTGGCTTAATGGCTTTGTCAATATCCAAAATACGCGTTATTACACAGCAACACACCTACATGTGCTTCAAGAATCTGGATTGCATCCATGAAAAGTGACTGGTGATCTTGTCATCTCAAATGGCTTATGAGATTTCACGCCGATTAATGCTTTTAATGGGGCCACGTTAAGTTGTTGGTTTATGCCAACAAACGTTAGAGAAACTCAAAAATAATATCGAACGCAAAATTGCTAATGTTTCGGCCAATAAGAGTGGTGGAAAATTGGAATCAATTGTTGCCAACGTCCTTGCGGTACTCATATGAACAATATCGAATTCTATACTTAAATGTGTACTACATCTGAAGTAAGTTTTAGCCCGATATCTTAACTATTGTTTGTGTTTTATTTAATACAAAATTGTTATGTCCTTGTTGAAAAACCCGATACATTGAAATGATCTTCTGTTAAAATGATTCGAAGTAAATTCAAATAATTTAAAATGATTCACAAAATAATTTGAGTTGATTCAAAACATTCCATACATGTATTTGTTTACTTTTCTATGCTTTTGGAGAGTACGCTCTAAATTTGTAGGTAAAATTTGTGTGTGTTATTGCTTCTTTTTAATATTCCTTTTGGTCAATAGAAAAGTAAAAACCAACATTTTTTTTTTTGCCTATAACATGACATTTTAACAATATGAACAAAAATAAACTGCCCATTATCATTCCAGAGCATGTCTAGGGACAAACAACAAACCTGCAATAAGAAACAGAATCAACTAAAGAGCTTGTTGCAACATAAACAATCATAACACAACTCATCTAAACCACATAATGGCAGATCTTGTTTAAAACTTTGGGTGTTTTATTATCTAGACATTCTCTAAATTCACCCGACAAAGACCAAAAGGTATGAAGCACTCAAATATACATCTTTGTAGAACCCAATACCCGACAAAGAATACTAAGATCAATAAGATTTTTGCATTTTTAAAGTTAACTGAGAAGACACGCCTAAAAAAGACAGGATCGGTTACAGATTGCCAAAAAGACGTAACTAATCATGAGTCACTGTTAGCATTGTTAGACAGATATCAAGATTAACAATAGTGACGTAGGAAATATTTTACAAACTGAAATTATACCACAATGCAGATAACAATAATGACTAGTAGTTCTGTCAAGTTTAAGCAGACTCTAGTCAATCAACAAACTAAAAGTCTTAGATTTTGGGTAAAAGGTCAAATAAATTTTACTGCACTTAGACCTTAATAGGCCTTTTGTACTTCCTTCAAGGGTAGCTTTACTCCATTGCTTTGACGCACAACCAACCTATATGGTTGATGTATGCCAGGTCGCCGCTTGGGAGAGGTTTCCTTCCGCAACCTGGACTCTTGCGTAGAAGAGGAGGATTGTTTTGTCATCAATTTATTTGAAATAATATTATAATGCAGATAACAGTACTGACTAATAGCTTTGTCGGCTAGTTACAAATCAGGTTTAAGCAGATCAGTCAGTCAACAAACAAATGATAGTTCTAGATTTTGGGCTAAGAGGCAAATAAGTTTTACTTCACTTAGTCTTTAATAAGCTTTTTGTATCTCCATCAGTGGTAACTTTATGCTGTTGCCTCGATGCACAAACAACTTATATGCACAACCTGAACTCTGTAGCGTTGTAGTACATGCTCAATTATTATGTCATTAATTTTGCATCTTTTACATGTTGGGCGATCGTAGAACAATGGTCTAGTGCAAGAACTGTTGTGCAGGCCGCCCGAGTTTAATTCCCGGCCGCGGGAATATCTAGTTTGTCGAATATATTTTGATGCGGTCGTCTTATTTGCAACGCAATGGCAAACCAGCATATTACTTTCCTAGTAAATCCCTCTAGTGGTGTGATTTGGATTCCACGTTAAACTGTAGGTCCCGTATGTTTGTGTAGAACTATTATTGCACATCACAAAGCTCCTAACGAGTATGGCAGTATAAGAAAACATGTTGGGTTATTTTTATTTTTTTATGTATGCATGTGTTTCCTAAGTTGACAATGCTTTGTTAAGTCCTCTGATAATATTTGTAGATTTTTTTTTTAACTATTGTAAGTATTAGTCAACTATTTTACTGGTTAGAGGCTATTCATTGCCTTCTTTGCTTCTTTACAGCCTGGAGTATGGTATCACCGTATTTTTAGTGCGTAGTAGTAGGTTTAGATCCACACGTTTGAATGCGTGCCAACCTATCAGCAATGTATTGGAGCGTCCTTAGTAAAATTGATGGTATTTTCACGTGTTGATAGAGTAAGGACATTCTAATATTAACTTTGGCTTGTTTTAAGCTTGTTTATAGTTAGTTTTGCTAAATTGCACATTTTTGCCAGATATTTTTTGAGTTACCAAAAAAATTTGTTTATAGGATAGTTGTGTGTATTCCCAATGGTAAGTTCTAAAACCTTGAAATGTTTTAGAGCCATTGGTGTAGATTTGTTAAAGTTTATCCTTATGCAATGGTTACAAAAGGTAGTTAATAATAATGGAACGTAACCAATAATTAATCAACTTTGACCAATACCTACAAGCTCATACCACAGCTGAAAAAATGGTGGAAATAAATTGCTGCAAGCTGCCTATTAGACAAAAAAAAGTTTATGATGCACCCGGACATAAAGTGGCGGAAACTATTTGCAACCACCAAGTCAGATAGAAGTTTGGTTGCAAAATAGAGATAAACTTCAAAAATGATAAAAAGATGCACCTTTAGAAAATGTCTGTGAACTGCCCAAAGAATGAGTTTTATTGATAAAAACAATTAACCATTATGAGAAAAAATGGTTTAAACAAAATTGAGTGAATAAAATTAATTTTGCTCAATTTGTCTAGGAACTAGCAGCAAGAAAAAAAAGATTAAGAAAAAAATTCCTAGTAAAGTTTTCACACCTTTACCTAAAATAACAAAAACAGTCATAGTCAAACAGAAGCGCTATTAAGTCAATACTGGCCAACAGTTGAAAAAAATTGCAACAAAAAATTCTTTTTGGGAAAGTACTATATGACAGCTCAGCAAAAGTTTACATAACTTCAGAAGTCAAAAAAATTTTGGCGCAACCTAACGTCAGCAGGTCAAAAACGTCAAAATAATATTCGTGTAAAAAAGCATCTTTTGGCAAAACTGGCACAACTTAACTTATTGAAAAAGTTAGTCTACTGAACACGACCTTGACTGTAAAACGCGCCTAGTTAGCGGAGGTACATGCATCACGCTGTACCAACAACAAAACTTTAATTTGCTGACGATCAGTTGGATGGAAATATGGCCAAAGATTGGCAAACCTTTGTCTGACTAATCTGTTTCTTGACCTTTCAATTTGCCGTTCTTTACCTTTGTGGTAAAAGACTAACTTAGGTAAGGTTTGATCAGATAATAATTTGGTACTGCCTCAAAAGACTATATTGTCATGTTAACTATGAAAACAGTAGAATTGTCCAAGGGCGCAAGCAAGTTGTTTCTTGAGCTTAGAATTGTGGTAATATAATAGATAACAAATTTATAAAAATATATCTTATTAAATTGCTAAGCAAATGATAAAATGTTTCTACATATTAGCACGATCTGAGTAGATTTGATCTGTGGCTTTGTGAGTGATCTTAAACTGTTGATGATCAATCTTGTTTCAAGTTTTTTTTAAGGAAAAGTGGCAATATCTTGTCAGGTTACATTAACAGGGTCAAGTTAGCAGAAGCGTCTAGAAGTTCTTTTTTTTTTTCTCCTTTTCCTTTTTTTTGTTAGCCTGTTTGTCCAAGTTTGACACTTTAAATCATTCCATGTTGCCAAAAATGACGTTTTTATTGTTATTTAACAAAAATAGTTTTTAGCAAATCAATACATTTATGTCATCTTCCAAAATTGACGCTTAATGTCATCTGTCAACACTGACGTTTAGTGACATCTATTTGTCAATATAGGCCTATAATTCCATTTAACAAAAACGAGACTTTTATGCTAACTATCAAGACTGACTAGACGTCCTCAGTAAATATCAACATTTAGTGTGTTCTAACAAAAACTACTTTTTAAAGAATCTATTAATAATCTTTTAACATTTTATTTGCCAACATTGACATCTAACGTCATTAATCAACATTGACGTCTAACGTCATCAGTCAACATTGGCGTTTAGTGACATTTATCTGTTGATATAAATCCTTAATGCCATTTAGCAAAAACTAATTTTCAAAAAATTAGCCCTTTCCTTCTGGGAGCCACGCTAAATTTACATCTCAACAAGTTGACGCAACTTGTAAAGCAAAAGCCTTACTATTTTCTGCACAAATTATTCGTAAACTGAGACAAACATAAAAACACCAGTTTTAAGCTTGATGTGAAGTAGAACTATATGTCTATAAACCATCTAAGAAAGTTATCTCTGCTACCAGAAAAGAATTACGAAGAGGTACATACTGTTTGAGACTCAACAGTTCTTTAATCCAATAGGATTCATATGCACTGCTGCGACCTTGAGACCTAAATTAATGTTAAAAGAGCGGTGGATAAAAAAGATTGGGATGAAAAAGAAGATGATACAATCCGAGAGAATTTTCTAAAATGCTACAAAGAATCAAGAGAATTGCTTAAAGTCTACACGTTTTGAAGCAATATCTTTTTGAGTGGAAACCAACTAGACAGTAAACGTAAACTTTCTACAAGCAAAAAACTAGAGTTGCTCCCATGAAAAAGCTGTCAATTTCTAGACTTGAGCTCCTGGTAGTTGTAATTTGTGCCAGACTGTACCGAGAAATAAAAGACTATCTACCTAACATTATTTTTTGAAACAATTTCTCTACTGTAATCAACTGGATACAAAGAGAAAAGGAATTGACTGTTTTTGTAGGAAATAGAATAAAAGAGATTTGTAAGCTTACGGATCATGAAGGCACATACCTGATGTAAACAAGCCAATAGACCTGCTATCGAAGGGATGTAACTGCAAGGTCTTTTTTTCAATCACGAGTGGCCAAATTAGCTAAAATAAAGCTCAGATTAATTGTCTAATGCATATTTGAATGTCAATGAAAAAGAAATAATTCAAGAAAAAAAAACTTGTTGTATCGTCAGTTGCCACGGTTATTGAGGAACCATGGTACAGTAATTTTATTTAGTTATGTATCTCTTATTAGGCATATTGTTTGGTCACGTAGAAAAACAGGAGAGTTGACAGCAAATGAAGTGACGAAAGCTGCTAAAAATTGTACAACAGGAAACTATTCTTCTAAAAAGCAAGAAAATAAATTACTTTCGACCATATACAAAGAAGTCCTAATCTTACAAATGTAAAAAAATTAATACAATTCTAAAACTAGTAAAATCCGGCCGTAAAATATCAAAATATTACTAGAAATAGCAAAATTTAATTAGAAATAGTAAAACAGTGCAAAATTCTATTTTTAAAATGTTAAAAATAACAAAATCAAATTATATAATATTAAAATTTTGTAAAAAAAAAAACAATATCCATTAAAACCATTTAAAAAGTGCAAAATTCTTTTTATAAAAACATTAAAATCCGGTCTTAAAATATTGTAATATAAAAAAAACAAAAATTGACTAAAAAAATTGTAAAATCTGGTTTTTGATTTTAAAAAGAAATGTTAGATAGCACCAAATGTTGGCCTTAAATTTTTAAAACGAATAACATTATTCAAAATAATAAAAATAGCAAAATGTAGCTTTAAAATATCAAAAATATTGCTAAAATGAACCAAAATCCTGCATAAACTGTTCAAAAGTGCAAAATCCAACCATAATTGTCAGAAAACATTAAAATAATATATTGCTGGACCTTTTAAAAAGTGTAAAAGTTTTCATGAAATCTTAAAAATAACAAAATCCAGCATTAAATTATGGAAAATATTAATAAAAAACCAAAATGTAACCATAAACAGTCAAAAAATGTAAAACACAAAAAAAAAAATCTGTATTGCAGACCCTTCCTTGTTTACAGATAGTTAAGTCACTGTTTGTGAGACTTATTCTGGCAAATCTTGTTAATTAAATGATGTACAGTGGTTTAAAGTATCCAATTGAGTAAAAATAATATGAACTGGTTGGTTTTATACTTATCTGCTAAAGTAATCTGAAGTGATCAAAAGTAATTTAAAGTATTCTAAACAAATTTAAAATATTCTAATCCAATTTGAGCTATTTTGAAGTGCACCAATTGATCCAAATATTTATCATAATTTGATCTAAAGTACTGATCCAAATTGATATACCAAAATAATCTGTTGAGGTGATTTGAAGTACCTAAATAAAGAATTTATTATCCATTTACAGCGTGCGTTAATTGTACCTACAGCAATGCAACGAATAATCATTGTGCACTACTGGAAACACGGCACAACAGGCCAACCTTTAAATCTCTAAGATTCACATTTAATGCATTTATATGGATACTTTTTTTCTGATTTTTTAATGTTTTTTCTAAATTTGTAGGTCAAACTTCAGAAAAAAAATAATAAACAACATTTTTCTTGTATATATCATGACAATCTAACAATATGAACCAAAACAAACTGCCCATTACCATCCCAGAGCATGTCTAAGAACAAAAGTTACTTACAACAAATCTTTGCAACAAGCAACTTAAAAAAGAATCAACTAGGAAGCTTTTTGTTGCATAGTAGAAATTCAGAAACTCATCTAGATCACATAATGGCAGATTTTGTTCAAAACTTATGGAAACTTTATTATGTGGATATTCTCTAAATTCACTCGGCATAAAACAGAAAATACGCAGCACTCAAGAAAGCATATCTGGTTTTAATAGCTGACAAAGAATACTAAGATCAATAAGATAATCGTGCTAAGCTATCTAAAAGCCAATTGAGTTCTACGTTTGATTTCAGCAGTTTGGTTTTCTTTGCCAATTTCAATTGTATTTTTTTTTTCTTTAATTTTCGAAAAATTGGGAATAGTAGTAAGTTCTAACACTTGATGTTTTAGAGCATTATTTTAGGTTTTTAGGAGTTTATACTTATTTACGTTTTGCAATGTTTGTAAAAAGTAGTTAGCATGGTGAAACCTAACCAACATTTAGTCAACTATAACCAACGCCCAGAAGCTCATACCACTGCAGCTAGATAAAAAATTTGCAACAAAAAAAGTTGTAACCCGCCGATATCCAGTTATATTATTAAATAGTGCAAATTTCTATTCTTAAAATTTTAAAAATAGCAAAATCCGGCTATAAATTGCCGAAAAGTGCAAAATTATGTTTACAAAATTGCAAAATCCGACCATGAATCAAAATATTGTGAGAAAGAACTACTAAAATCCTGCCATAAACTGTCAAAGACCGCAAAATTTTATTCATAAAATGTCAAAAATAGCAACAAAAAATCATAAACTGTTAAAAAATGCCAAATTCTATTTGTGTAAAGCTAAAAATTACTAGTTTTTGCCAAAAAATTATTCTTTTATAGCCAGAAACTAAAAAATCTGTTAAAAAGTGTAAAATTGTGTTTACAAAATTGCAAAATCTGGCTATGAAGTATCAAAATATTTTTAGAATGAACCAAAATTTGTCTAAAAACGGCCAAAAAATGCAAAATTCTAATCATGAAATGTCAAAGTTAGCAAAATTTGATTATAAACCTTCAAAGTTTTATTCTTTAAATGTCAAAAATATAGCAAAGTCTGGTCTTTATAGTACATAATTTTCTTCACAAAATTGCAAAATTTAGATATCAAAACATTGTCAGAAACCAGCAAAATTCTATTCATAAATTGTCAAAAAAAGCAAAATTCTGTTAATAAATTTGTAAAATCCGGCCATGTAGTATCAAAATATTTTCAGAAAAGACCAAAATGTTTTTAAAAATGTTTGAAACATGCAACGTTCTATAAAATATCAAAATTCGGCCATAAACTATTAAAAACTGCAAAGTTCTATTTATGACATTGCAAAACTATAATAGTAGTCGGCTATCTTATGGGTTAGACTATTTATTGCCTTCATTGCCTGTGTACAGCCTGATGTATTGTATCACTGTACTTTGGTTGCGTATTATGTTTTAGTAGAGTGGTAAGACTTTTGAGATATGGTTTGGTTTATGGTTTTGGTTCACACATTTTGGTGATTGACTTTTTTCACACTAACCTATCGGTTTTTTCCTACTATATCGGAGCGTCTTTTTGTCCAGTACAGTTTGATGCTGTTTTAATATTAGCTTCAAAGTAGTCTTGAGCAAATTTGAAATGCCGTTTGTTAGAATTTGCACATTTTTGATAGATATATTTTTGGGTTACTAATTCCATTGCCCTAAAAATGATCCCGGCTACCTCTGCTTAAAGAATAGTCATGTGCATTCCCAATGGTAAGTTCCAGAATCTTGGGATATTATAGAGCTATTGGTGTAGATTTGTAAGAATTTATCCTTATCTACGTTTAGCGATGGTTGCAAAGAGTATTTAACAAAATAGGACGTAACCAAAAGTTTATACCACTGCAACTAGAGAATAATTTTGCAACTAAAGTAGATGTAACAGCTGAAAAGAAGGGAAAAAAATTGCTGCATGCTGCATGGTCTAATGGACCATATTTTTTGCGTGGGAGAAACTATTTGCAACCACCAAGTCAGAAGCAATTTTGGTTGCAGAATAGGAAAAAATATGAAAAATGGTGAAGAAATGCACCTTTAAAAAATATCAGTGAATTGAAAGAGTTTTATTGATGCAAAGTAATCAACCAAAACTTTGCTCAATTTGTCTAAGCACCAGCAGCAAGAAGAAGAAAATGAAAAAGAAAAAAACCCATGGTAAAGTTCTTTAGGCACGTTGACCCAAAATTACAAAAACAGGCACAGTCAAACAAAGACTTAAAAAAAGCGCTATTAAGTCAATACAGACCAACAGCAAAAAAAAGATGCAAAACAAATCTGCATAAGTATATTTTAATTCATGTTTTAAAAGTATTTTTTAAGAGACCCGACGGCACTTGCATTGAACGCACCATACCAAAGTTCAAAGTCTTGGACTTTAATTTGCTAACGATCAATTGGATAAAAACTTGGTCAGAGAGATTGGCAAACCTGTCTAACTAATCTATTCCTTGACCATCAGTTTTTCCATTATCTGCCGTTGTTGTAAAAGAATGAATTGGGTATGGTTTAATCACATAACATTATTTGGTGCAGCATCAAAAGACTAAGTTAATTATAAGAATAGTAAATTATAAAACATCCAAGGGCGCAAGCTTTGAGGTGGCTTTTGAGCCTAAAATTATGGTATGATTTGAAATAATAGATTTATACAATTATATCTTATTATATTGCTATACAAATAATTAAATGTTTTCATATATTAGCGTGATCTGAGTAGATTTAATCTATGACTTTGTGAATAACCAATTTAAAACTATTGATGATCAATCTAGTTTAATGTTTTTTAAAAGAAACGTGGCAATAACTTGTCAGGTCACATTGGTAAAGAGCAATAGACCAAAGCGTCTTTAAAGTTTTTGTTATTTTTTAATTCTTTGTTAGCTTGTATGCGTCCAACTTTGGACATTTGAGTGATCAAATTATTTCATGTTGCTCTATTTTGTGCTACACGCTTTTGGTAGAAACGTAGTCCTTTAAAAATTGTTGCCTTATCTCATTGTGAGTTTACTACGTTTTTGTTTGCCAAGCCAGTTTCCACTGATGTTGCACGCTATTTCATTGTTTGTCTGTTTGCGTTGGATTAGGACACAATGCGTAGCTTCATTTGAGCTCTGCCACTTGTTAGCAAATGTAATTTGAATCAATGCTTTGTACATTTAAGTTGCATTAGTATTGACGTTTAGTGTTATCTGCTAAAAATTACGTTTTTATTGCTTTTTAACAAAAATACTTTTTAACAAATCAATACTTATGCCATCTACCAAGATTGACGCCTAATGGTATCTGTCAGCATTGGCATTTAGTAATCTATTTGTCAATATTGGCCCATAATTCCATTTAACTAAAACAAGACTTTTATGCTAACTATAAAGACTGACTAGACGTTCTCAGTAAATATCAACGTTTGGTGTGTTCTAACAAAAGCTACTTTTTAAAAAGTCTTTTGACATTTTATCTGACATTTTGCAATTGCTCATGCCATTTGCCAACATTGACGTCTAACATCATTTGTCAATACTGACGTTTAGTGACATCTGTTAATATAAACCCTTAATGCCATTTAACAAACACTAATTTTCAAAAAACTTTCACGCCAATTGTTGAGATTGATATATAATGTCATCTGCCAACAATAAAGTTTAATAACATTTTTCAGTCAAAATCAAAGGTTAGTACCATATTTAATTTAATCTATCATTGTCTTTTTTGATATTTTATCAGTTAACATTTTTTTGCAATCAAGTATTTTATGCCAAAATTGACGTTTAGTCTGCCAAAATAGACGATTAGTAGTAGTTGTCTGCCTAAATTGACACTTTTCTGTAGCAATTTGTTAATACTTTTGTCATCTGTCAAATTGACGTTTAGTGTGACTTAAAAAAAAATTTTTAGGAGTTTAACAATATTCTTTAAACATTTTATCTGTCATATTGCAATTAGTTATGCCAACTGCCAACTGTCAACATTGATGTTTATTGACTTATCTGTCGATATTGGCTCTTAATGCACTTTAACAAGAACTATTGTTTAAAAAACGTTCATGCCAAAATTGATATGTAACGTCATGTGTCAATATCATCAGCCTCCAAACATTTAACACAAACTTTTATAGAAACTTTAAGATTGACGTCAACATTGACGTTTAGTAAAATTTTTTGGTCAATATAAACCTTTAGTGCCATTTAACAAAAACTTTTCTTTGTCATTTTGTAATTAATTGTGCCAACTGTCAAAATTGGTGTCTAACGTCATCTGCATTGACGTTTACTGCCAAAATTAACCTCTAATATCTTGTGCCTATGTTAATGTTTGGTGACATTTATTAGTCAATATCACCCTTTAGTGTCATTCGACAGAAACAATTTTTTTAGAAATTTTAATGCCAACTGTCAAAATTAACATTTTTGCCATTTTGTAATTAATTATGCAATCTGTCAAGATTGGTGTTTATTGTCATCATTGACGTTTAGTAAAACTTATCTGTTAATTTTTATGCCAAAATTAACCTCAAATGTATTCTATAATGTATATTGACGTTTAGTGTCGTTTATGAGTCAATATCACCGTTTAGTGTCATTCAACAAAAACAATTGTTTTAGAAACTTTAATGCCAACTGTCAAAATTGATATTTATGTGCCATTTGTCAAAATTAACGTCATCAGTCAACATTGTCGTTTAGTAACAATTATCTGTCAATATCAACGTTTAGTGCCATTCAAGAGAACTATTTTTCAAAAAACTTTTATGCCAATTGCCAAGCTAATGTCAATATCGGCGGAAAATTGACGACTAATGTCATATGTCAACATTGACGTTTAATGACAATATCAATCTTTAATTCCTTTTATTAAAAAAATATTTAAAAAATCTCAAGACCATCAAAAGCAATTAAACCAATTTAAAATAATCGCAAAGTGGCTTCTGAGGTATTTCAGCAGCAATCGTCAGGAAGCGACAAAATATCGTTTGAAAGTATTTAATCAGACATAACAAAAAAGTTTGTTACTAAACTGTGATACTATAAATAACTTCAGACCTACATTAACCAGTCTAGAATTAGATAAATGACAAAATATAATTCAAATTAATTGAACCGATTAATATTAATAGAAGCATCTCTCTTTTTAACGTAAATAAGTTTGCAATTAATTATCAGATACGTTTAAACAATTTCTATTTAATTGGAGATTAATATACCTCAGAGCCTTAGTAGCGACTAATATTGTCTGAGGCGTTTTCAAGTGCTTAAAAGGTCATCAGGTTGCATATGCAAAGGTTGTGACGTGACATCATAAGATCAAGCCCTAAATACCGGCACTTGTAAGCTGAACTTGAAATGATTTAAAGTGTATCAAATAGTGTTAAAAAAAAGTTATGAAAGAATTATGCGTTAATTAGTTACTACAACGGTCAAAAAGAATTCGGTCGATAGCAGAATATCATTTAGCGCATATATTGCAAAATATTGATGTACTCTCAGTAAGTAAGCATTTTATTTGATTGTCCTAATTTACATTAACGACAAAATAATACTAACTGCATTGCTATTAAATTATTTAATTTTATTAATCAAAACCACGCTTTATGAATCATGCTTAGATAGCTTATCTGAGTTAAAAAGTGTAACACAAATAAAACCATAATCTAATCAAATTACAATCAAAATATTTACCCTAAGATCGGGCGGACATTCATCCATCAGCAAGTTGCTGTAATTGTCCATCTTTCGAGAAGGAGGACGTCTGAAGAATTTCTTTAGCCACTTCACCTTGAAAATCTTTTATCACATTCCAGCACAAAAAATAAGAATAAACTTTAAAACTGTTTCAATATTTTACAAAGTAGTAATATTAATCAACCCGCATTTGATCTGTTTTATTCGGGTATTGCGTCGGTGGGATATAGAGAAGCAAAGAAGCGTCAACATCGATCGCGTGTAATGCGGCGTCGCGACGCCATGCGCGCTGGACGCCGACTGAAAACGTGCGTACCCTACCACCAAAATAAAACAAACGTGCGTGTATTTCACTACTACTTCTGTATTTTTATTTTGAATTCGCTTGTAATCGAGGAATTTCGTCACCTCGGAACAATCCCGATTATAATTAGAATTTAAGGAGAAGAAGAAGATACTCTCGGTTTCTACACATGACGCGATCGTGTTCTATAATTTGCATAATATTTTGTTGGGTTGTTATGTAAACTGTGATTTTATTTATTTTTGCTCGCAATTTCTTCATGATTGAGCCAGCTTTCAGTTTCTTGAACTCGCTGAATGTTTTGCGTTGAATTTCCGCAATACAATTTTTATAGGGAAAATAAATATTAAAACAATTATTTAAAAAAATATTTAAACTTTAAAATCTGGTATTTTAGGAATTCTGTGAGAATTATTGTGATAGTCGGCTTATTTTTAAATCAAATTAAATAGAACTTTTTGCAGTCCTAAGACTTTCTGCTTATTAAAATAAAAATGCCATCAAATTAATTAACAAAATATTAACGAACAGAAAATATATTTGTATTTAGTCATCAAATAAGAGACGCATTTCAGTTTTAATAACACAATTTTGATTTATTGACTGACTTGGCGGCTTGCCAGTTTTATTGGCTTAGTTATGTAACTTTTATTTGCACTGTTTGACCAACTTTAATAATCTAAATGTTCAATTTTTATGCTTTTTATAGTTCTATGGATTCTTTGTTATTTTTGTCTATAATCAATCAATTGTTGGCCGGATTTTTTAATCATTTGGTTGGATTTTTATGTAAATATTGTCCAAATTTTGTTATTTAAAGAATATTATTTATAATGCCTCTCCACTCCAGACACATTCACTAGTGTTTCGGAGTATGTACTCATCATCAGTGTGCCTAGCATCTCACTGGTCAAAGAGACAATTTCAACGTTTCTTCTAAAAAATTAATAAAAAGAGTGGTTGTTGCATAACAAGAATAAGAGAATGCTGCTAACTAATTTATTATCCTCAGTAGATAATATGTTGCTTCGCGATTAGATGTCCTCTGAGCACATTATGTCGCTTCGCAATTAATTGTAAATTAATTTAATATCCTCAGTAGAAAATATTTTGCTTTGCAATTGGATTTATGCTTTTCTAAGTCAACATGTTGCTTTGCGATTGATTGTGGCTCATTACAATGTTCTTTGATTATAATGACGCTTAGCTATTGATTGTAAATTAATTTAATGTCCTTGGTAGATAATATGTTGCTTTGCAATTGAATTAATGTTCTTCTAACTTAATATGTCGCTTTGCGATTGATTGTGACTCAGTACAATATCATCTGAGCACAATATGTCGCTTCGCAATTGATTGTAAATAATTTATTTGTCCTCAGTAGATAATACTACGTAAAATTGGTGTACAAAAAACATACAATTTTTGTAATTAAAACAAAATTCCGGTCATAAAGTACTAATATTTGGCCAAGTGTTATTAAAATTACAAAAAAATTAAATCTGGCCCCTACATTTAAAAAAACATAAAAATTTTGTCATAAAAATAAAAATAAAAAAATTTTGCCATAAATTTATAAAAAAAATCCGGCCTTAAAGTTTCAAAAACATGAACAATTTGTTATAAAAACCAAAATCTGGCCAAGAATCATTGAAACTATAGCAAACAGTAATTAAATCCGTCTTTAACATTTAAACAACATAAATTTTTTGTCATTAAATCAAAAATCCGGCCATAAAACATTAAAATCCGGCTATGTAGTACTAAAATATAGCCATAAATTATTAAAATAACAGCAAAAAATAATAAAACTTGTTCCTAACATTTCAAAAACATAATTTTTTGTTATTAAAACAAAAATCCGGCCATAAAATATTAAAATCCGGCCCTAAATTCTAGCAAAAAGTAATAAAATTTGATTCTAACATTTCAAAAACACAATAATTTTATTATAAACTCAAAAATCCGGCTATAAAAAACTTAAATCTGGCAATAAAACATGAACAATTTGTTATAAAAACCAAAATCCGGCCATGAATTAAATTATAGCAAACAGTAATTAAATCCATCCCCAACATTTAAACAACATACATTTTTTGTCATTAAATCAAAAATCCGGCCATAAAACATTAAAATCCGGCTATGTAGTACTAAAATATAGCCATAAATTATTAAAATCATAACTAAAAGTAATAAAACCGGTTTTAACGTTTCAAAAACATAATTTTCTGTCATTAAAACAAAAATCCGGCCATAAAATATTAAAATCCGGCCATAAATCATTAAAATTATAGCAAAAAGTAATAAAATTCGGTTCTAACATTTCAAAAACACAATAATTTTATGATAAACCCAAAAATCCGGCTATAAAAACTTAAATCCGGCTATAAAACATTGAAATTATTGCAAAAATTAATAAAATCCGGACATAATATTTCAAAAATATAAAAAAATTGTAATAAAAACAAAAATTTGATCATAAAACATTAAAAACCGGCTATAAAATCTAAAATTTTGTCATTAATCGTTAAAATTATATTTTAAAAAAAATCCGGCAATAAAATACTAAATCATTGATATTATGACAAAAAGTATCCGCTACTAACGTTTCAAAATAAAATTTTGATAAAAAAACAAAAACCCGGCTATAAATTATTGAAATATTGACAAAAAATAATAAATTTTATGATAAAAACAAAAATCCGGCAAATAAATACTAAAATCCGGCGAGTGAGTGGGTCACAGTAGAAGAAGCTCACTCGCCCACAATTTAAACATAGTTCTACTGACTACTTACATTTATTCTCCTGTTAAAAATATAATCAGGAACACAAACGGTGGGTAAAATATTAAACCTTTTGATCACTAACACGTGGGCGGGTGGGTGAGACATAGTAGAAAAAGCTACCCGCCCACAAACTAAACTTGCTTCCCGCCTTCCCACCCAAGCGTTTGTCATCAAGAAACTTACTGTAAACTAATCGTCCGTTACATTGCTAACAATTTTCAATATTTTTTTTGTTAAGAATAATAGCAAAAAACAAACGGTGGGTGGAATATTATACCTTTTAGTCACCTACACTTAAATAATAATAATTCATTTGATCTCCAACACTTTGGCTGCAACAATTTAAACTTGTAAAAGTTTCAATTTTGTGAAAAAAATCTGCTTTAGTAAACCAAACCGGTTTTGGTTGTAGAGGACTTTTTGGTTTTAAAATTTAAACCTTAGGAAGCTTTCTTCTTTATGATTTGGGAGTTTCAACAAATTTTTAGTTTGTTTTTTTTTTTGGCAACAACTTCCTGTGTTGATTTTGTTACAAGCGGGCACTTTTTTGAAGGATCAATTTTATCCTTTTTGATATTCTTAGAATCTTCTTGTTTTTTTGCAACATTTTTATAATTTTCTTTTACGTTAAAATATTTTTCAGCTAGTTTTCTGTTGGTTTTAGCTTCTTTTCCTCGATTTTTTTAATCTTGTTACATTTGTCTAATACGGGTTCAAATAACTCCTTTTTAGTTTGTTTATTGGTTTGCTTTTTGCTAACTTTCAAAGCAGTTTTTAAAAGTGCTCCAAATTTTCTAATAAATATGGAGTTTTCTTTAAAACTTGATCATCAATTTGATCTGCTTTTTTTGATATAATTTTGGCTTATTACATTTAATGTTTGTTCAAGTTTTATGTTAACAATATTTTCTTTCTTTAATCCAGGTGCAATTTCAATTTTTTGCTGTTTCTTCAGATCCAGTTTCAACATCTAGTTTCTTTTTATGCTCAGTTACATTTTTAATTGATGCCAATATTTTTTCGATTTTATTTTGTTATTTTTTGCGTTTTTGGTGCAATAATTTTGCGTCATCTTTAATTTTTTTGTGTATAATCTGTTGTGTGGTGTGCATGGAGGTAATTGATTTGGACACATATTTGGGTGTTGGGTTGCAGAGATAAGTGGACGCTATAATGTGATCCGATTTGCATTGCATGAAAGTACCACTATATGGTTATTTATCCAAATTTTTGCATAGTTGTTTTTTATCATTTATAGTACATGTACATCTTTTTTAGAGCAAGAATATTTTCTTTCTTTTTCCATACGGATTATTATTAGGTCATGCATCTTTTTAGAGCATGGATTTTTTATAGATTTCTTTTAGCGCATGAGCTTTTTTTTTAGATACTTCAACTGCAATTGTTGGATTTTTTAATCAAGTTTTAGACATGAATTTGATATTTTTTATTTACAGAAGCATTTCCCCCCATTTTTATCATTTCCAATGTTACTTGTTCTCCTCTTGCGGTTTTTAATTTTTTATTTGTTTCAAGACATGTCTCATTTCTGATGCCGTTATTTAAGGCATATCTTTTGAGCCAACATTTAAAATATGCTTTGTAGAATCTGTTGGGTCTGGTATGGGAGAATGGATAGTGTGTACAAGTTTTTATAAAACTTTCCAAAACAATCTTGACAAAATCCTAATAAGCTCAAATCTAAAAGAACTCAAAGGTATGCTAAAAGAACTAAACAGAGCATCACTATCAGTTGGTCTCAAAATAAACTTAGGAAAGATCAAGATTATGGACAAATAGACGGCCTCAAAATCAAACAAGTAGATAAACACATATATTTTAAACATAGCAGCAAAGACCACTAGAAGAGTAAGACAGCCGCATTTGGAAAACTCAAGTATATCCTCAAAAACCACGACTTACCATTATTTTTTTGTATGTTTGTGGTGTGTGATAATAGTTTTACACAACATGCGGAACGTACAACTTTAACGTGGAATCCGAACTACAGCACTAGAAGGGTTTACTAGGCAAATGCTTTGCTGGTATGCTATTGCCTTGCGGAGGAGATAAAATATATTGGACAAATTAGATATTGCCGCTGGCGAGAATAGAACCCGGACTGCCTGCTCAACAGTCCTTGCGTATACGATACGTGCATATTACCCGTTACAAAATACGTCATGGACAAGAAAAAGCGTAAACAAATTAAAAACCTGCCAACGAGCAATAGATCATGCACTACTAGACATTAGCTTAAGAGATGGAATCACAAATCAAGAAATCAGACGGCAAACCAAAGATAAAGATGTGATCGATGTTCAAATTGCAGAACTTACTTGTAGGTACGGAAAATACCAACCAATAGACCCACTCAGTTACACATTAAATGCCAAGAACCATTAAACAAAGCATTAAAAGAACGTAAAAATGGTTTGATGACATAAATAAAATTGCAAGAAATAAATGATATTAAGTAGCAAAGGAAAAAAATACGTAGAATAGTTTAAAAGAAGCTTACGTTCAGTATTGGACAGATACAGGCTCTTTCAGTAATAACGTTTCTGTTTTTTGTTTTGTTTATCATTTCTAGTGCATCGTTAGTTTTATTCAACAATTTGTAACTGTTTTTTACCACAACTTCTACGGCGGTCCCAAAACCGACCCTTAGGGAACTTTTGTTGATATATCAACTATTAATTGTTTCTCTACATGGAGTTTTTGTTCAGATACTTTGATTTGATTTGATCAAAATTTTTGGAACATTTATTTTTAGATTAAAAATATTTTGCTCAATAAATTGGGTACATCTTATTGTCAAATTTTGAATCAAATATTCTGGAACAGTTTTGCCCAACATTGTTTGGCATTCAATCAAAAGTTTAAAAATCAAGTAAAGCAGTGCTTTCGGGCTTAAAATTTATTTGATCAACATTTTTGGAACATCTACATTTAATTTTAGATCAAAAATTAGTTTTGCAAACCGACTCTAGTCAATGCAATAGTATCCAAAATTGGGTATCTTATCTTCACTTTGACATTTTTAATCAAAAATTCTAGAACAGCTTTGCCCAATATCATTTAGTGTTCAAATAAAGGTTTAAATGAAGTAAATTGATGCGTACTGGTTCAAAATTGATTAGATCAAGACTTTTGATTTAAATCAAAAATTAGTTTAGAAAATCATATTAACTCAATGAATCGGTATCCAAAATTGAGCACATATTATCTTCAAATTAACGTTTTTAAATCAAAGATTTGTAAACATCTTTGCACAACATCATTTGGTGTTCAATCAAGTTTTGGTTTAAATTTTTTCACACAAATTTAGATCAAAACTTAGTTTTGCAAATTATATTAAATCAATAAAACAGTATCCAAAATTGAGTACGTCTAATCTTCAAATTGACTTTTTTGGATAAAAAAACTCTAAAACAACTTAGTTTTGCAAACTATATAGAGTCAATTAAAAAGTATACATAATGTGGCAAAATAGTTTGAAGTTAAATGAGAAGAACCATTCACTATTGCTTCAAATAATCACCATCAGACATGTGGGAAAAAGCTATGGTTGGCTACGAAATAGTATAAAAGGACAGATATTTTGAGCAAGAGTTTAGTCAACACCTCACCCAAGCAAGCTGACAAGAAGAACCCTCGCGAGTGGAAATTAAAATGAGAATGTAACCGGAAGATGTCTAACGCCTCTGAGAGAAGTGATGATGACAACCCCTGCGAGATCCTAGAAAACGAATAGCCCCACGATCATGACACCCGCAATAGAATGGTTGACAAGACTATCTATTTACACACCAACGCCAACACCATTTTCCCACGGCGTAAAAACGGCCAACCACTAACCTCACAAAGTAATATAATTGCATCTACTTCCTTCTTTCAAGGCTACTTGAGCAAACATTGTGCCGTCTTAACGTTGTTTGACTCCGTGATCTTTGGATGCACCTGGGAGTTCCCAAATTATAAGGGACTCGATCAACTGGTCTATACCATAGACCGACCATAAAGGGGTTTTCACGGTGTCTTTGCATTTGACGTTGGAAAACCAAACACACTTGCCCCAAGACCACTCTAAACCTAGAAACCTCTTTCAGGAAATTGCCCAAGACCCCGTGCTCATCTCCGTTGGGCATCAAACAAAATCACTCAAATTTTAAGATAGTGACTTGCTTCTGGGCAAACAACGATTAACCAGAGCTGGTGCAACCAATGTATTACTTCTTGGGTGTTCCTCTTCCCGTGAGTCGTTTCTAGATTGGGAGGACGCTGACATGACATTTCCAGAAAGAGTAAGAAGAAAAAACATCGTGTGGGTGGGCCACTTCAAACAAAATTTTTTGCTTGCAATCTATAAATTGAGTGCCTGGGCCCACAAGACTGTTATCAAAAGATTTGATTTGTTAGCTTTTTTTTTAATTTAATGATATTTGGCATTTGCAAAAAATAGATAGAAACATTTAATTAATGAGACTATTAATTGATTGGGTAGTTGACACTTACCCAACTTTTTGTTACCAAAAGATTGAAACTGTCACCTTGCTTCAATAATTTGGTGACATCTGATATTTGCAGAGAAGAAAAACATCCAATCTACCACTTAAATGAGTAGATGGGTCACTTTAATTACTTTCCCGCCACTTATAAACTGAATGACACGACCATCTACCCGATTGTTTGTCATTAAAATATTGGATTTATCACTCTCTTTCTTTAATTTAATGACAAGTGACATTTGCAGAAAAGTAAAACAATTAATCTCCAAATGATTTGGGAAGGTGGTGGGCTATTCCCATCTAAAACCAGCCAAATACTCCAAAAAATCTTTGGTTTTTGGTAGTATTTCCTAGTTATCGAAACGAGAATTGTATTGCAGATTAAAGATCCACTAGTTTTGCCAATAATTAAGAATGGATTTTCAATGGAAAGATGGAAAACTGAGTAACCAAACCATAATATAATGCGGAATAAAATCAGATAAAATTATAGATCAGAGCATTGTTACCATTATTTATTAAAAATATTATATAACTTCCTACTCACATTCCATTTACAATACGGGAAATCAACCTTCAATCTAATAAACGATGCAAGTAATGAGTCCGTAGCCTTACAATTTGAATTTCTAATTAAAAATGTAACAGATGCAAAACGGCGTATGAGTCACGACCTTGCACTTGTTGGGTAAATCGATAAATTGGACGCCGGGAGGCAGACGTCCGGGACGCTACAAATCGATACTGACGCATCGCGGAGGTTTGTTGGTGTAGGACAGTATGCTAAACCAAATAACCTAACTACAACAGGAAAGGATTTCTTTAAAAGGATCACGCGAAGGTGAAGAAGTTTAAGGAAACCGCAACGTCGCGTGAGATACTTATAAAGTAAATTAGTTTAATTTTATGTATATAAATTGTTAAATTTTTTTGAATAACCTTTATTTTATCTCGCCGGTGTGTTAAATCAAAATAACTCTTCAATTAGTATTAATGTCCGTAACCCATTAAACAAGCGTAAAAATGATCATTTAACAACCCAACCATCTGTCTAGACGCGATCAACCGTTAGTTTTAAGATTGTAGAGAAAATTCCCGATTTAATCCTCCAATCAAGCCACTAACTGTACATATCCTAACCGTATTTTGAAAGTTTCTACATTATCCATCTGTGAAATATGCATTACACGACCTCTACGGCCCCATAATGAATACAAAAGCCAACAAGCGAACGGCCGAAGGAAGCATCATCAATCAAAAAGTCCGGAATTTACGTGAATCCATTGTTATAATGATGATGATGGAATCTGCTTTTGCAAAACTGGTTTACTTAAGTATTGCGTTATTTATTTATACTATTATTTATTAACTTACCTCTTTAAGTTTTTGATGTTTCGGCATTGTTTTCTGGTGATGCACAACAACCGCCGAAGCTGCAAACGCTGAAGCAGCTTTACGCGACATACATTGACCCATCTAAGCTGATTGATTGGACTCTTTTTAAATCTAAAACAAATTATAAAAATTATATTAATTTTTTTTTAATATTTATTACTGCAAGAAGCCATTGGTTAATTTATTTCATAATATTGCGTCATTGCAAATCTAGTTTATTGATTGGTTAATACATAAGCGGCCATTAAAAATGCATTGATTTGATTGGATTATATTACAATTATTTTATTTTATGACAAATTGTGTTTACATTTACAATTTATTTTACTTAGCGCTAGTGGGTGACTTGAATTTTGCAATACGACTTTGCAAAGCTATAATGCAGGACCGGTTTAAGCAACTATTTGCCTGTATGGAGCAAATAGCTGCTTGAATCAGTCCTGTATGAAACATTCCTTATGCGAGGCATTATTGACTACGCTCTCACAAGTTCTTTTTTGGTCATTTTTATAAGGTAAATAGTAAATTGTATGATACAAAATTTAATCATGTACAATTTTTCATAGATTTAATGACACAAATAAAATTTCTCTACACTGAAAAAAGAAATAAAAAAATATTATAAAATTTATTTTGAAAATTTGGTACTAATTTAAATTGAAATATTAACAAATGCACACTTAGTGGCATAGAATGTAATGTATGCAATTTTTAAAAAACATAATTTTTTTCAAAAAATATAAAAAAAAAATTTAATTTTTTTTTTTTAATCTTGACATTTTTTTTTTTGTTTTGTAATGTAGTTAAACTAATACCACTAATATTAAATTGAAATATTAACAAATTTCAGTGGTGTAGAATGTAATGTAAGCAATTTAAAAAAAAAAAACAATTTTTAAAAATTATTAAAAATTTCTGTTAAAAATGTTGAAAGTTTGTTTATTTGTTTGGTGAATAAGTTGAACTTTTTATATCACTAATTTTAAATTAAAATATTAACAAAGGCACTCTCAGTGGCGTAAAGTGTATTGTATGCAAATTCAAAAAAACCTTTTTTTTTAAGAAAATTAAATATATTTTAAAGTTTCTTTTAAAAATGTTGACAGTTTTTTCGTTTGGTGATTGACTGAACTTTTTATATTACTAATTTTAAATTAAAATATTAACAAACGCACTCTCAGTGGCGTAGAATGTATCGTATGCAAATTTGAAAAAACTTTTTTTAAGAAAATTAAATATATTTTGAAATTTCTTTTAAAAATGTTGACAGTTTTTTTGTTTAATAATTGAGTTGAATTTTCTTTATTACTAATTTTAAATTAAAATATTAACAAACGCACTCTCAGTGGCGTAAAATGTATCGTATGCAAATTCAAGAAAACCTTTTTTTTTTAAGAAAATTTAATATATTTTAAAGTTTTTTTTTTAAATGTTGACAGTTTTTTCGTTTAGTGATTGAATGAACTTTCAATATTATTAATTTTATATTAAAATATTAACAAACGTAGAATGTATCGTATGCAAATTTGAAAAAACTTCTTTTTTTTAATTATTTATATTTTAAAATTTTTTTTTTAAATGTTGACAGTTTTTTTGTTTGGTGACTAAATTGAACTTTCTATATCACAAATTTTAAATTAAAATATTTACAAATGCATTGTCAGTGGCGTAGAATGTATTGTATGCAAATTCAAAAAAACTTTTTTTTTTTAATTAAAAATATTTTAATTTTTTTTTTACAAATGTTGACAGTTTATTTGTTTGGTGATTGAGTTAAACTTTCTTTATTACAAATTATAAATTAAAATACTAACAATAGCACTTTCAGTAGCTTAGATTGTAATTTATGCAATTTAGAAAAAACTTGGTTTTTTTCTAAAAAAAAATATTTTTTTTACAATTTTTTTATTTATTGATTGAGTTAAACTTTCTATATCACTAATATTAAACTAAAATATTAACAAATGCACTCAGTGGCGTAGAATGTAATGTGAGCAATTATAAAAAACTTGATTTTTTCAAAAGAATTTTTAAAATACTTAGAAAATTTTGTATAATAATGCAAAAAATTAATGATTTTTATGTATTAAATAAGTTTCTTGATTGAATTTAATGCTACAATAGCGTTTTCTGGGCAAATTAATATTCTTCTACATAAGTTTTGATTATTTTTATGAAAGAAAGCGGTTTTCCGTGCAAATTTTATAAGTTTTTGCAAAAAATATTATCAATTTCATGCTATAAATTGATGTACTGAGCGATGTTTACTTAATTTTAATTATTAAGTAAGTTTTCTGTTTGGTATTTTGTAAATTACATTTAACAATTAGGTTTTATACTCGTCTTTTTACTTTAGATAGGTTTCTTGAGCAACTTTTTTAATATTTAATACATTTCTAAGCAATGTTTTGAAGAACTTAAGATTTTTGATAGTTTTTGTGGTTTTCTCAGCAATTTTAGATAACAATTGAGTTTTTTAAACTGATTTATTTTATAACATTAAGCAAAAATTAATGTACAAAATTGGGTGAGTGGTAGGTGGGTCACTTCATTCTAAACTACTGATTTGGTATCATAATATGGAGTGTTTTATCCAAGTGTTCGTTGTCAAGAGGTTTAATGTTTAAACTCTCTGCAAGGGTTAGAAGTCAGTAGATCACAAGAGGAGGTTGTGACAACTTACATTTAGGTGGGTGGTTGGCCCACTCCAATTTAAACCACTGATTTGGTATCATAATATAGAGTGTCCCACCCACCCACCCAAGTGTTCGTTGTCAAAAGGTTAAATTTTTGAACTCTCTGCAAGGGTAAGAAGTCATTTACTCATAAGAGAAGGTCGTGATCCAACTTTTTGATAACTTATATTTGGGTGGGTGGGTGAGCCACTCCAATCCAAATTACTGATTTGGTATCATAATATGGAATGTCCCACCCAATTGTTCGTTGTCAAGAATTTTATGTTTGACCTGTCTGCAAAGGTTAAATGTCAATTGGTCACAAGAAAAGGTCGTCATCCAACCTCTAAATAACTAACACTTGGGTGGGTGGGCTTCTCCAATCCAAATTACTGACTCGGTATCATAATATGAAGTGTCCTACCCACCCACCCAACTGTTTGTTGTCAAGAGGTTTAAATGTTTGAATTCTCTGCAAGAGTTAAAAGTCATTTGGTCACAACAGAAGGTCGTAATCCAACCTTTGGATAACTAAGACTTGGGTTGGTGGACGGGCACTCTAATCCAAACTACTGATTTGGTATTATAATATAGAGTTTCCTACCCACCCAAGTGTTTGTTGTCAAGAGGTTTAATGTTTGACCTCTCTGCAAAGATTAAAAAACTTTTTAATAACTTAAACTTGGGTGGGTGGGTGGATGGGCTACTCCAATCCAAACTACTGACTTGGTATCAAGACATAGAGTATCCCACCCACCCACCCAAATGTTTGTTGTCAAGAGGTTTAATGTTTGATCTCTCTGCAAAGGTTAGAAGTCATTTGGTCACAAAAGAAAGTTGTGATCCAACTTTTTATAACTTACACTAGGTGGGTAGGTAGGCCAGTCCAATCCAAATTACTGACTTGGTATCATAATATGGAGTGTCCCATACACCCACCCAAGTGTTTGTTGTCAAGAGGTTTAATGTTTGATCTCTCTGCAAAGGTTAGAAGTCATTTGGTCACAAAAAAAAGTCGTGACCCAACTTCAGGATAACTAACACTTGAGTGGGTGAGTGGGCCACTCCAAACCCAAACTACTGATTTGGTATTATAATATGGAGTGTCCTACCCAAGTGTTCGTTATCAAGAAATTTAATGTTTGATCTCTCTGCAAGAGTTAGAAGTCATTTGGTCACAAAAGAAAGTTGTGATCCAACCTTTAAATAACTAACACTTGGGTAGTAGGTGGGCCACTCCAATCCAAATTACTGACTTAGTATCATAATATGCAGTGTCCCACCCACCTACCTAAGTGTTTGTTGTTAAGAGGTTTAATGTTTGACCTCTCTGTAAGGGTTAGAAGTCATTTGTTCACAAAAGAAGGTCGTGATCCAACTTCTGGAAAACTAAAACTTGGGTGGGTGGGTGGGCTATTCCAATCTAAATTACTGACTTGGAATCATGATACAGAGTGTCCCACCCACCCACCCAAATTTTCGTTGTCAAAAAGATTAATGTTTCACCTCTTTGAAAGGGTTAAAAATCATTTGGTCACAAGAGAAGGTCGTGGTCTAACCTCTAGATAACTTACAGTCTAACCCACCCACCCAAGTGTTGTTTGTTGTCAAGAATTTTAATGTTTGACCTCTCAGTGAGGGATAGAAATGTTACAAATAAAGATTATCCTACCTCTGGATAACACTTAGGTGGGTAGGTGGGCCTCTCCAATCCAAATTACTGATTCGGTATTATAATATGAAGTGTCCCACCCATCCACCCAAGTGTTAGTTGTCAAGAGGTTCAATGTTTGACCTCTTTGTGAGGGTTAAAAGTTATTTGTGTACAAGAGAAGGTCGTGATCCAACCTCTGGATAACTAATACTTGGGTGGGTAGGTGGGCTTTTCCAATGATATAAAGTGTCCCACCTACCCACCCATTCAAATATTCGTTGTCAAGAGGTTTAATGTTTGACCTCTTTGCAAAAATTAAAAATCATTTGGTCACAAGAAGAGATCGTAATCCACTTTTTAGGTGATGGGTGGGCCACTCCAATCTAAATTACTGACTCGGTATCATGATAAAGAGTGTCCCACCCACCCACCCAACTGTTCGTTGTTAAGAAATTTAACGTTTGACCTTTCTGCAAGAATTAGAAGTCATTTGGTCACAAGATAAAGTTGTAATCCAACTTTTTGATAACTTACACTTGGGTTGGTGAGTGGGCCACAACAATCCAAACTACTGACTCGGTATCATGATATAGAGTGTCCCACTCACGTACCCAAGTGTTCGTTGTCAAGTGAGTGTGAGTTATAAGTCATTTGGTCACAAGAGGAGGTCGTGATTCAACTTTTTGATAACTTACACTTGGATGGGTAAATAGGCCACTCAAACCCAAACTAGTGACTTAAAATCATGATATAGTATCACACCCACCCACCCAAGTGTTTGTTGTCAAGAAGTTTAATGTTTGACCTCTCTGCAAGAGTCAACTAAGTATAAATCTTATGAATCATTGGAGATTAAGGTTCCTAAACCGCACACTAATCCAAATCCAGACAAATCTAAAGATTAGAATTTTAAGAAATCAAACGAGTCAAAACAGTCAAAAGATTCAAAGAAATTAAATGAATCGAATAAATCACACGAACATGCACATCATAAATCTGGTGAGTCAGATGAGTCAAATGAGTCAAACACTGAATGCAAATCAATTAAAGAAACAACTGAGTGTCTATCAAATGAGTCAACTAAGTCTAAATCTCATGAGTCATCAGAGATTAAGGTTCCCAAACCGCACACTAATCCAAATCCAGACAAATCTAAAGATGAGTTAAAGAATTCCAAGGAATCAAACGAATCAAAACAAATGAAAGATTCAAAGAAATCAAATGAATTGGACAAATTACACGAACATGCTCATCATAAATCTGGTGAGTCATATGAGTCAAATGAGTCAAACACTGAGTGTGAATCAATTGAAGTAACAACTGAGTGTCTATCAAATGAGTCAACTAAGTCTAAATCTCATGAGTCATCAGAGATTAAGGTTCCCAAACCGCACACTAATCCAAATCCAGACAAATTTAAAGATGAGTCAAAGAATTCCAAGGAATCAAACGAATCAAAACAAATGAAAGATTCAAAGAAATCAAATGAATCGGACAAATTACACGAACATGCTCATCATAAATCTAATGAGTCATATGAGTCAAATGATTCAAACACTGAGTGTGAATCAATTGAAGCAACAACTAAGTGTCTATCAAACGAGTCAACTAAGTTAAAATCTCATGAATCATCAGAGATTAAGGTTCCCAAACCGCACACTAAGTTAAATGTCAATTGGTCACAAGAAAAGGTCGTGATCCAACCTCTAAATAACTAACACTTGGGTGGGTGGGCCTCTCCAAATGTAAATTACTGACTCGGTATCATAATATGAAATGTCCCACCCACCCACCCAACTGTTTGTTGTCAAGAGGTTTTAATGTTTAAACTCTCTACAAGGGTTAGAAATCATTTGGTCACAACAGAAGGTTGTATTCCAACCTTTGGATAACTAACACTTGGGTTAGTGGATGGGAACTCTAATCTAAACTACTGATTTGGTATTATAATATAGAGTGTTCCACCCACCCAGGCAAGTGTTTGTCATCAAGAGATTGAATGTTTGATTTCTTTGCAAAAGTTAAAAGTCATTTGGAGGTTGTGATCTAATTGTTTGATAACTTACACTTGGTTGAGTGGGTAAGCCACTCCAATCCAAACTACTAACTCAGTATCATAATTTAAAGTGTCCCACCCACCCACCCAGGTGTTCGTTGAAAGAAATTTAACGCTTGACTTCTCTGCTAGAGTTAGAAGTCATTTGGTCACAAGAGAAGGTCGTAATCCAATCTCTGAATAACTAACACTTAGGTGGGTGAGTGGGCCGCTCCAATCCAAACTACTGACTCGGTATCATGATATGGAGTGTGCAACTTTTGTACAGTTCAAGTTCTGTTCAATTGTTTGCTAGACCTTTTTGTTGCAATAATTTCTAATATCTCAATTGCTGGTTTTAGAAATTTTTTTGCTTATTTCCTCTTTTGTTGTATTTGAATTGTTTCTTATTTGGCTATCATCATCATCATATTCAATTCTTTTCTGGATTTGCGGTAGTGGGTATATCTTGGCTTTTTTGTAGAACTTTGTTTAGTAATTACGTGATATAAACTAGAATGATTACACCCAAATTTCTTACAAAAACTTTTAGGAAGTTTACTGAACACAGAACTAACTATTACCTTACCAAACAGATAAATAGTCCAGCCTAAGTCTGAAGTATTTTCTAAGACTATTTTTGTAAAACTTTTGACATATTTCTTAGGATTCGAAACAAATGGATTTTACGATTATAATTGTTTTTGCATATTTTTAAATTGTATAAATTGGCCAATAGAGTCATAGATTCCAAAATCTTTTTTTGGGACATTTTTTTAGTCAAAACTTATGAATTATATAATCATTAATAAATATAATTGAGTTCATCAAACTACAGGATTAACATTATTATTAATCTCATAAAAGACCTAATTGAAATTAAATTCACAGACTAAGCTACATTTTTAATGGAAATTCGGACCAATCAATATCATACATTTTTAATGGCCGCTCGAAGCTACCATAGCAACCAAACTGAGCTAGACAATTTTTTCACGGAGCACTATTACTCAAAAACTAAGTAAATATTGATTGTTTACACAATTGTTGTAAAAATTATATATTTTTCTATTACAATTTAATGATATTTTGTTTAGTGCGTCAACAAATCTTGTATATAATTTATAATAAAAGATCCTTTCCCGTTTTCACAGTAGAAATGTTCCAAACTTGTTGCACAAATAACTATTCCATACATAAATCTAACCAATACATCAAAGATACTATCGATTTAATCATTTTTTTTCATCGTTGAGAGAAATCCCATACCAATTACAAATCAACTCATATCTCATTTTTCTTTTGGGAGATTGCTCTTCTGGGAGCGCACCACTTTTTTTAGCTTCTTTCTCGTACAAGAGTCGTGCCGTTAATTTAGGTG
This sequence comes from Tachinus rufipes, assembly GCA_963932245.1. Taxonomy (NCBI): domain Eukaryota; kingdom Metazoa; phylum Arthropoda; class Insecta; order Coleoptera; family Staphylinidae; genus Tachinus; species Tachinus rufipes. The sequence continues at coordinate 97,281,368 of OZ010746.1, forward strand.
AAAGTGGTTATAAATATGGACTTGCCTACCATTAAAGTGCCTGCTACGATCAGATAAATGTTCGATTTATTTTTTTGTGTTTTGTTCTCAACTCTCCACACGCATATAGATAAACAATCTATTTATAACACAGGGTTTCTTATTGATAAATAAATTAAAAAAATTGCTGTAATCAGGCATTTCATTATGTAACAATTTCTAGATGCTTTTTCCATGTAAATATGTGAAACCTACATGCCGCGCCAGTTATAATTACTAATTACCGCAAAAGCACTAATTACATTGCTTTTTGCTAAATATTTAATCATTAGAAAACTATAATTACCATATCTGGAAGCGTTTTCCGGAAAAAATTAAGTCAGATTAAATATTAACATCTTCAAATTCGTTCAAATAGATTTTGTAAAGACGAGCAAATATTGTAAATCAAGCTTGCTAATGTGAGATTTCTCTAAATTACGTTTCAGTTTTTAACACTAAATACATTAATTAGCTTAAACATGTGGTGTAATAAGATAAATTCAACAAATATGACCTCGAACATATTCTCTTTTAAAATCAATCCATATTTAATCCAACTGATTGATGTGAAAGGAATACATTCCATAACAACAACAAACTGTGATTTATCTGATTTACAGAACAATCTTTCCATTTATGGTTGCCTCATGATATTTTTTTTTCTATTTATAGCATTCAACACGAAATGCTTTTTTCATACAGTAACTAGGTGAATTTACGCACGATTTTTTAATTTTATTCTCACACAAATAATTATATCATTCTCACAACAATTCTGCAAACAATGAACGTTTATTCGGTTTAAAATATATAATTAAATATTGTTCAAATATTTTTAGGTTAAGTTGCTGTTTCCTTCATGTATTATTAATACTACAGTTAATCAGTTAATTAAATTATCTGTATAATTAATGTAGCGAACCGTGTAAAATCTAATATAGTATCGGTTCCATTCAAGATTATGGTTTGCAATTACGTCTCCATATCGGTTGATTCTGTGTCTGTAGCCCAACGTACAGTTATCTATGAGCTCAATTATAATTATATGAGAAATTATTTTATAAAGAATATTTTATTAGAATTCCTGGAAAGGAATTCATTGAATTGAGTTGAGTAAAGTTGAATATTTGTTAATAAAACTATCAAACTAAATAACAATCACAAGACTATTTTTAACTGGTATAAGAACCAATTATAATTAAGCTGTTTTGCATAGTTTGGATCACAAAAATACTATTTCAAAAATCTTACAAAAACCAAATTTTTTATTACTGTTTCCATTTTTTGCAGCTAATTCCTAAAGCCATTTTTGTCTTGGAAATAATAACGCAACTTACATTTGCGTTATCGAAAAGTTGGTTTACGACCTCCTTTTGTGACTTTTAACCCTCGCAGAAAGGTCAAACATTAAACCTCTTGAATAACAAACAGTTGGGTGGGTGGTGGGAGAAACTCCATATAACAATACCAAGTCAGTAATTTGGATAAGAGTGGCCCACCCACCCACCCAAGTGTTAGTTATCCAGAGGTTCGATCACGATCTTCTCTTGTGACCAAATGACTTTTAATCCTTGCAGAAAGGTTAAACATTAAACCTCTTGACAACAAACACTTGGGTGGGTGGATCGGCCACTCCATATCATGATACTGTGTAAGCAATTTGGATTAGAGTGGCCCACCCAACCACCCAAATGTTATTTATCCAGGGGTTAGATTACAACCTTTTCTTGTGACCAAAAGACTTCTAACCCCCGCAGAGAAGCCAAACATTAAACCTCTTGACAACAAACTCTTGGGTGGATGGGTGGGACACTCTATATTATAATACCAAGTCAGTAGTTCGGATTGGAGTAGCCCACCCACCCACCCAAGTGTTAATTATCCAGAGGTTGGATCACAAATTTCTCTTGTGACCAAAAGACTTCTAACCCACGCAGAGAAGCCAAACGTTAAAGCTCTTAACAACAAACACTTAGGTGGGTGGGTGGGACACTCTATATCATAATACCGAGTCAGTAGTTTGGATTAGAGTGGCCCACCCACCCACTCAAGTGTTAGTTACCCAGAGGTTAGATCATAATCTCCTCTTGTGACCAAAAGACTTCTAACCCACGCAGAGAAGCCAAACATTAAACCTCTTAACAACGAACACTTGGATGGGTGGGTGGGTTGCTCTATATCATAATACTGAGTAAATAATTTAGATGGACTGGCCCACCCACCCACCCAAGTGTTAGTTATCCAGAGGTTAGATCACAACTTTCTCTTGTGACCAAAAGACTTCTAACCTAACTAGATAAACCAAACATTAAACCTCTTGACAACAAAACAACAAACAAATGGATAGAGTGGGTGGGACACTCTATATCATAATAATGAGTCAGTAGTTTGGATTGGAGTGGCCCACCCAAGTATTAGTTACCCAGAGGTTAGATCACAATCTCCTCTTGTGACCAAAAGACTTCTAACCCACGCAGAAAAGCCAAACATTAAACCTCTTAACAACAAACACTTGGGTGGGTAGGTGGGTGGGTAGGTGGGTGGGACACTCTATATCATAACACTGAGTCACTAGTTTGGATTGGAGTTACAAACCCAAGTGTTAGTTATAAAGAAGTTAGATCACAACCTTCTCTTGTGACCAAAAGACTTCTAACCCACGCAGAGAAGCCAAACATTAAACCTTTTAACAACAAACACTTGGTTGGGTGGGTGGGTCACTCTATATCATAATACCGAGTCAGTAGTTTGAATTGGAATGGCCCACCTACCCACCTAAGTGTTAGTTATCCAGAGGTTGGATCACAACTGTCTCTTGTGACCAAAGACTTCTAACCCACGCAGAAAAACCAAACATTAAACCTCTTAACAACGAACACTTGGGTGGGTGGGTGGGTGGGTGGGTCACTCTATATCATAATACCGAGTCAGAAGTTTGAATTGGAATGGCCCACCCACCCACCTAAGTGTTAGTTACCCAGAAGTTAGATCACAATCTCCTCTTGTTACCAAAAAACTTCTAACTTACGCAGAGAAGCCAAACATTAAACCTATTGACAACAAACACTTGGGTGGGTGGATGGGACACTCTATATCATAATAGCAAGTCAGTAGTTTGCATTGGAGTGGCCCACCCACCCACTCAAGTGTTAGTTATCCAGAAGTTGTATCACAACCTTCTCTTGTGACCAAAAGACTTCTAACCCACGCAGAAAAGCCAAACATTAAACCTCTTTACAACAATCAATTGGATAGGGTAGGTGGGACATTCCATATCATAATACTAAAACAGTAGTTTGGATTGGAGTGGCCCATCTAACCTCCCAAATGTAAATTATCAAAAAGTTAGATCACAACCTCCTTTTGTAACCAAATGATTTTTAACTCTTGCATAGAGGTCAAACATTAAACCTCTTGACAACGAATATTTGAGTGGGTAGGTGGGACACTCTATGTCATAATACCAAGTCAGTAGTTTGGATTAGAGCCCAACCTCCCACTCAAGTGTTAATTATTCAGAGGTTGGATCACAATCTTCTTTTTTGACCAAAAAAATTCTAACTCACTCAGAAAAGCCAAACATTAAACCTCTTGACAACAATCAATTGGATAGGGTAGGTGGGACATTCCATATCATAATACCGAGTCAGTAGTTTGGATTAGAGTGGCCCATCTAACCACCCAAATGTAAGTAGTCAAAAAGTTAGATTACGATCTCTTTTTGTAACCAAATGATTTTTAACTCTCGCATAGAGGTCAAACATTAAAATTCTTGACAACAAATATTTGGGTGGGTGGGTGGGACACTCCATAACATAATACTAAGTCAGTAGTTTGGATTAGAGCCCAACCACCCACCCACCCAAGTGTTAGTTATCCAAAAATTAGATCACAACCTTCTCTTGTGACCAAAAGACTTTTAACCTACGCAGAAAAACTTAACATTAAATCTCTTGACAACACACAATTGGATAGGGTGGGTGGGACACTCACCAAGTCAATAGTTTGGATTAGAGTGGCCCACCCACCCACCCAAGTATTAGTTATCCAGAGGTTGGATCACAACCTTATTTTGTAACCAAAAGACTTCTAACCCACGCAGAGAAGCCAAACATTAAACCTCTTGACAACAAACAATTAGATAGAGTGGGTGGGACTTTCCATATCAAAGTACCAAATCAGTAGTTTGGATAAGAGTGGTCCACCCACCCCCCAAGTGTTAGTTATCCAGAGGTTGGATCACAACCTTTTTTTGTGACCAAAAGACTTCTAACCCACGTAGAGAAGCCAAACATTAAACCTCTTAACAACAAACACTTGGGTAGGTGGGTGGGCACTCTATATCATAATACCGAGTCAGTAGTTTGGATTGGAATGGCCCACCCAAATGTTAGTTATCCAGAGGTTGAATCACGACCTTCTCATGTGACCAAATGACTTCTAACCCTTGCAGAAATGTCAAACATTAAACCTCTTGACAACGAACACTTGGGTGGGTGGGTGGGACACTCCATATCATGATACCAAGTCAGTAGTTTGGATTGGAGTGACCCACCCACTTTGCCTTTCATATTTTTACAAAAAAAACTTTTAAAAAAATCATGAATTAGTGTAGAATTTTTTTTGTAAAACGCAATTGTTATGTCTGTTTTTTTAAATTCTCTTAAAAAAAACGGAAAATTTGTAAAACTACAGAAAATCCGAGAAAAATCGCTTAAAAGTAACCCATTTTTAGCAATTACGTGTTATATAGAGCAAACAAATCCAGTTTTTTTTTATTTTTGCGATCAAACTATGTTTCAGGAATATCATATTCAAATTTCAAATTTCCAGGTGTAGCGAAATCGAAGGTATCATCAAATTTTCAATAAAATGATAATTTTCTCTCTTTCCTAAAAAAACTTTAGAAAACCAAGGGATCGTGTTCTACGGAAAATTTCCTATAAGATACACTTTTTCGAATATAATTGTTTACTATTTTTTGCTTATTTACAGCACAATAACTGAAAGAAGACAAAATATTTCTAAAAAATTAAAATGGCCGCCATTTACACTGTATTGCATCTAGAGATCTAAGGAATCGTCATATTTTGGTACCCCAGGCATGTGTCCAAAATTTGAGCAAAATCGGAGATATCGATGTGGGGACGATTGTCCGAATTTCCGTGAAATTAACCTTCTAGAACTTTTTTAAAAGTAGAAAAAGTTGATCAAAGGTTTCTAGAATGTGATCAAATATATTTAAATATTATCAAAAGTTTCTTTAATTGGCCAAACGTTTCTAAAACACTTTTAAAATTTCTGGAACTTAATCAAATTTTTTTTTAAATTTTTAAAACATTTCAAAAATTAGATAAAAGATTCTAGAACTTTTAAAAAGTTTCTAGAGTTAGTTGAAAAACTTCTAAATTTGCTCAAAGGTTTCCAAAATTTGATCAAATATTTTTGAAATTTTTTAAGAGTTTCATGAGTTGACTGAAGATTTCTAGAACACTTTCAGAATTTCTGGAGTTTAATCACATAATTCTAAATTTTTTCAAAAGCTTCTAAAGTTGATCAAACGTTTCTAGAATTTTTCAGTTTATTGAGTTTTGTAAAAAACTTTTAAAATTTTTAGAAATTTCCAGTTTGCTAAAAGGTCTCTAAAGTTTCTAAAAAAATTGATCAAATATTTCTTAATTTATTCAGGAGTTCTACAGTTAGCCAAAAGTTTATAGAACACTATAAAAGTTCCTAGAGTTTAATCAAATAGTTCTATTTTTTTTTCTAAAGTTTCTAATACTTTCCAGTTTGTAGAGTTTTGTAAAAAGTTTCTAAAGGTTTCTTGAACATTTTGGAAAATTTTAGAATGTGATCAAAAGTTTCTAAAAACTTTAATGAGTTCTTAAAACTAATCAAAACTCTGTAGGAGTTTTTAGAATTTGATATAAAAATTGTAGATTTGGTCAAAGTTTTCTAGAATACTTAAAAAAGTTTTTAGGAGTTTTTAGAGTTAATTGAAAATGTTTAGAACTTTCCAGAAGTTTCTAGAATTTAGTAAAAGTTTTTTAAAAAATGCCAAAGCTTACTAGAATCTTTTAAAAAGTCCTAGAATTTGATCAAATCATTCTAAAATGTTTTAGAAGTAACGTTATAAGTTCTTAAAACTTCTAAAGTTGGCCAAAGTACTTTTTAAAATTTGATCAAATACTTTTTAAATGTCTTAAAAGTTTCTAGGGTTGGTCAAAGGTTTCTAGAACACTTTTAAAGTTTCTAGAATTTAATCAAATGTTTTTGAATTAAAATTGAAATTTCAAAGGATTCTAGAAGTTGTTAAAAGTTTTTGAAAATTGATAAAAGGCCAAGTTGGCTAAAGTTTCTAGAATTGGTTGGAAGGTTTCTATAATTTGATAAAATATTTTTGATATTTTTCAAAAATTTCTTGAATTGACCAAAAATATCTAAAACATTTTAAGGGTTTCTAGAGTTTAATCAAATAATTCTAAAATTGTTCAAAAGCTTCTAAAGTTGATCAAACATTCCTAGAACTTTTTAGTTTGTAGAGTTTTTTAAAAAACTTTTTTAGAATTTGATCAAATATTTCTGATTTTTTTCAAGAATTCTAAAGTTAGCCAAAAGTTTCTAGAACATTTTAGAAGTTTTTAGAGTTTAATCAAATGTTTCTGAAATTTTTCAGAAGCTTATAAAGTTGGTGAAATGTTTCTAAAACTTTTCAATTGGTAAAGTTTTGTAAAAAGTCTCTAAAGGTTTCTAGAACATTTTGTAAGTTTCTAAAATGTGATTAAAAGTTTATAAAAGTTTTTAAAACTAATCAAAACTTTTAGTATTTAATGACAAATTTGTAGACTTTCTAGAACATCTCAGGAGTTTCTATATTTACTGAAAGAGTTGGTTAAAGATTTCTAGATTATTTTATTATTTTATTATTATTTTTAAATTATTAATAATTTCTAAAAATTTTCATCTCAGAGTTGGTTGAAAGACTTCTAAATATGCCCTAACGTTTCTAGAATTTGATCAACGTTTTTTGAAATTTTTCAGCAGTTTTGTGAATTGGCCAAAAGTTTCTGGAACACTTTAAGAATTACTAGAGTTTAATCAAATGATTCATTGACATTTTTCAGAAACTTCTAAAGTTGATAAAATGTTTTTAAAACTTTTCAGTTTGTAGAGTCCTATAAAAAGCTTCTAAAGTTTTCAGTTTCCAGAATTTGTGAAAGGCTTCTAAAAGGTTTCTGCATATATATATATATATAGGTATATTTTTTAAATAAACTAGATTTTGCTTAATTACGTTAAAATTACACATTTTACAATTTCCTAATTTTGACCTCCAAGATAAATCTTCGCATAACATTTGCGAAGCGATCATTGCACTTTTGAACTCACTTTACGCTTGAGAAGAACGATGTAAATCGCACACGCATAATACCTCACACGCACACTAGTGCATTGCAACAACTCTTATTCATTCATTAATTAATATTAATTTCAAAAGAAGAAGAAAAAAACATTCTTTAAATTCCCCGTCTTGCTTTTCCTACATTATTAGCAATTTTAATTTCAACTGCACACATGTGATTAGAAATTACTTAATTAACAAGCACAGCGGGCGCGTAATTAATGGTTTTGTTCACTTAATGGTTTATAGTATTGCATTATACCATTGTACGAATATAACAGGAAGAAGTATGTGCAAATATATTGCGTTTCATTCATTATTGTTATTGTAAAAATGCAATTTAGAAATATAATGACAATTGCAGGTTTATTAATATTATATAATCAAAATAAAATTTATTTTTGATGGCATTAATATTTTCCAATAATAATAATAACCAAATATTAGTAATGACCGCTAATATTAATAACCAATCAAGCTACTTTGTTAGTATGGCCATAACCTCAAATTATTTTTAAAAAACTAACATTATTTGCCTTAATGTTACTAGTAAGCTTCACCCTTCAAGATGAATTTATAATCATGTATTATCGATTTAGCATTCTATTATTAAATTCATTCCAAAGCGTTAATAAATGATAATTTATGTTTGCAAATCGCCGTTTCCGTCACCTCTTCTTTATGTTAGTTCATCTAAATTAATGCGTGAAGTTATTTTCTCTTCCTCCATGGTTTCTTACTTACAGACAAAGCTGGTTTGGAGTGTTCCTAGTGGAACTGAAAGCTTCTTGGGCGAGATGAGTCGCTGAAATGAATCGCATTATACGTTGTGTCAAGCACCTTTTGTAATTAGTCTCTCTCTGTATGTGCTATCCGATTCTGTAATCCAATTCATATGTATTGGATTGCATTAAAAATTAAAACGTTCACTTTATAAATTATTAAATTACTTTGAAATAGAATAAATAATGGTTGTGAACAATAAGGACAAATATTTTTGTAGTACTACTTGGTATCTAGAGTTTATTTTAATTCACAAAATTCTTAATACTGAAGACTAATTTTGTCTTAATTATCATAATATAAAAAAGCAAATGCAAAGCTGACATTTGATATTAAAAAAAAAAAATGTAATGTCTTTCCAGTTGCAGAATAAGGTCGATTTTCTGTTTTATTTTATACATTTGTAGATAGATTTTTATTAAATGATTAAGGGCGCGGTTTAAAGAGTCATAAAACTACGAGCAGTAGTCATATTCTTTTTTATTTAATCGGTTTTTATAGAGAATAAAATTTCCAGTCTAATAAAATATATGAAAACCCATTTGTTATCAAGAAATTTGAAAAAAAAAATTGTTCAAAAAGAAGGTGGTAGTATCCAATCTTTTAATAACCAACGCTTGGGCGGATGGGTGGGTCACTCTAAATTATAATTACCTTCCAGTAGTTTAAATTAGAGTGCCCACCCACCGGATCAAAGCTTTTTATCAAGAAATTGGAAGTTTCTTCTCTTTGAAAGCGTTAAAAGTCTCTTTGTTTAAGAAGAAGAAGAAGATATTTAATCTTTTGATGACCAACATTTAAGCGGGTGGGTAAGTCATTGCAGATTATGACTACTGTTGAGTAATTTGAACTGGAGTGCTCAAATTGGAAGTTTCTTCTCTTTAAAAAAGTTTAAAATTTTTTTGTTCAAGAAGGAGAAGGTAATATCTAACCTTTTGATTACCAACACTTGGGCGGGTAAATAAGACATTTCAGGTTATGATTACCAACAAATAGTTTAAATTGTACTGCCCAAAAGTTTGTTATCAAAAAATTGATAATTTTTTCTCTTTGAAAGCGTTAAAAGTTTTTTTGTTCAAGAAGATAGAGGTGATATCCAATATTTTGATAACCAACACTTGGGCGGGTAGTTATAATTATTGTTAAGTAGTTTAAACTACAGTGCCCACCCACCCGTCCAAAAGTTTGTTGTTAAGAAATTGAAAGTTTCCAGTCTTTGAAAGCGCTAAAAGTCTTTTTGTTCAAGAAGAAAGAAGTGATATCTAATCTTTTGATTACCAACATTTGGGCGGGTGGGTGGTCCATTGTCAGTTATGATTTTTGTCAAGTAGTTTAAACTGCGGTGCCCATCTACCTTCCCAAAAGTTTGTTATCAAAAATTTGGAAATTTTTTGTTTTTGAAAGCGTTAAAAGTCTTTTTGTTCAAGAAGAAGGAAGTGATGTGTAATTTTTGACTGACCAACATTTGGGCAGGTGGGTGGGTCACTCCAAATTATAGTTACTGTCAAGTAGTTTGAACTAGAGTTCCCACCCACCCGCACAAAAGTTTCTTATCAAAATATTGTAAGTTTCTCCTCTTTGAAAGCGTTAAAAGTCTTTTTGTTTTAAAACAAGGAAGTGATATCCAATGTTTTGATGACCAACAACACTTGGGCCAGTGGGTGGGTCACTTCAAACTATGAATATTGTAAAATAATTTAAACTGAAAAGCCTACTTACCCGCCTAAGAAAATATTATCAAAAAATTGAAAAATTCGCTTTTTTAAAAACGTTAAAAGTCTTTTTGTTCAAACAGAAAGAAGTGATATCCTCTCTTTTGATGACATTTGGGCGGGTGGGTGAGTCACTCCAGATTATGTTCACCGTCGAGTAGTTTAAACTGGAATGCCCATCCACCCTAAAGATTCGTTTTAAGAAATTGAGAATTTCTCCTCTTTGCTAGCGTTAGAAGTCTGTCTGCTTAAGAAGAAGAAGGTAATGTCCAATCTTTTGATTACCAACACTTGGGTAAGTGGGTCAGTCCTAATTATGATTACCGTCAAATAGTTTAAACTAATGTGCCCACCCGCTCGCCCAAGAGTTTGTTTTCAAGGCTAAAATTTTAGTAATTAGGAAAACTAAATTGGATTAATGTTTCTTCATTTGATAAATAAGACAAAGTAAATATATTTTTTGATTTATACAGGGTGATTCATTAGCATTACAGTTTTAAAAGCCCGATTTGTACTTTCAAACGCCAAATTCACATTTTAAAAGGCCAAATTTGCGTTTTAAACGCCGAATTTACGTGTTTAAAGCAATATTTACACTAAATTTACATGTTTAAAAGCCGGATTTATACTTTTGCAAGTTAGATTTGTACTTTCAGAAACCAAATTCACTTTAAAAAAAAACCGGATTTCCACTAAAGGCCATATTTACGTTTTTAAAGGCAAGATTTACACTTTAAAAGCCAGATTTGTACATTTAAAAGCCAAATTTACATTTTAAATGTCTGCATTTACATTTGGATTTGCGTTTTAAATGCCAAATTTACTTGTTTAAAGCAAAATTTACACGTTAAAAAAACTGAATTTACATTTTTAAAAGTCGGATTTTTACTTTTGCAAGTCAGATTTGCACTTTCAGAAATCAAATTCACATTTTAAAAGACCGGATTTACACTTTAAAGTCATTTTAGCACATTTAAAAGCCGAATTTACATTTTAAATGGCTGCATTTACATTTTAAAGACCGGATTTACGTGTATAGAGCAAGATTTTTACTGTAAAAAGCCGGATTTGCGCTGTTAAAAACCGAATTCACATTTTAAATGCCGGATTTACTTGTTTAAACCAAGATTTACACGTTAAAAAGGCCAATCTTACATTTTTAAAAGTCAGATTTATATTTTTGCAAATAAGATTTGCACTTTCAGAAATCAAATTCACATTTTAAAAATCCAGATTTCCACTTAAAGGCCATATTTACGTTTTTAAGCGCAAGATTTACACTTTAAAAGCCAGTTTTTCACATTTAAAAGCCAAGTTTACATTTTAAATGACTGCATTTACATTTTAAAGACCGGATTTACTTGTTTAAAGCAAGATTTTCACTTCAAAATGCCGGATTTGCACTTTTACATACCGAATTCACATTTTAAAAGACCGGATTTGCGTTTTAAATGCCGGTTTTACTTGTTAAAGCAAGATTTACACTTAAAAAAAGACAAATTTACATTTTTAAAAGTCAAATTTATACTTTTGCAAGTCAGATTTGTACTTTCAAAAATCAAACTCTTTTTTAAAAAACCGGATTTCTACTTAAAGGCCATATTTACGTTTTTAAATGCAATATTTACACTTCAAAAGCCAGTTTTGCACATTTAAAAGCCAAATTTAGACTTTAAATAGCTGCGTTTACATTTTAATGACCAAGTTTACGTGTTTAAAGCAAGATTTTTACTGTAAAAAGCCGAATTTGCTTTTTACAAACCAAACTCACATTTTAAAAAGCTGGATTTGCGTTTTAAATGCCGGATATACTTGTTTAAAACAAAATTTACACGTTAAAAAAACTGAATTTACATTTTTAAAAGACAGATTTATACTTTTGCAAGTCAGATTTGCACTTTCAGAAATCAAACTCACATTTTAAAAAGGCGGATTTACACTTAATGACCATGTTTACGTTTTTAAAAGCACGATTCACACTTTAAAAGCCAGATTTGCACATTTAAAAGACAAATTTACATTTTAAATGTCTGCATTTACATTTTAAAGACCGGATTTACTTGTTTAAAGCAAGTTTTTCACTTTAAAATGCCGGATTTGCACTTTTACAAACCGAATTCACATTTTAACAGACCGAATTTGCGTTTTAAATGCCAAATTTACTTGTTTAATGCAATATTTACACTGTAAAAAGCCGGATTTGCTTTTTTACAAGTCAAATTCATATTTTAAAAAGCCGAATTTGCGCTATAACTGCCGGATTTACTTGTTTAAAGCAAGATTACACTTTAAAAAATCCGAATTTACATTTTTAAAAGTCAAATTTATACTTTTGCAAGTCAGATTTGCACTTTCAGAAATCAAATTCATATTTTAAAAGGCCGGATTTACACTTAAAGCCAAATTTACGTTTTTAAAGACAAGATTTACACTTTAAAAGCCAGATTTGCACATTTAAAAGCCGAATTTACATTTTAAAGACCGGATTTACGTGTTTAAAGCAAGATTTTCACTGTAAAAAACCAAATTTGCGCTTTTTAAAGCCAAATTGTTTTAAATGCCGGATTTATACCTTTAAAGTCCAGATTTACACTTTAAGGGCAAAGTTTTATACTTTATATGCCAGATTTACGTTTTTAAAGGTAATATTTACACTTTAAAATGCAAGATTTATATTTTAAAGCCGGATTTACACTTTAAAAACCAAATTTACATTTTTATGTGCCGGATTTACATTTTATAAGGCCGGATTACGCTTTAAAAAGTTTGATTTACACTTTAAAAGGTCTGATTTACACTTTTAGGTCAAAATTTTTACTGTAAATGGCTGGATTTACACTTAAAATGCCGGATTTACACTTTTAAATGCTAGAATTGCAGTTTTAATAGCCGGATCTAAAGTTTAAAGGCCTAATTTACACTTTAGAGGCCGGGTTTACACGTTTAAAGGCCGGATTTTCAGTTTTATTAACTGGATAATAATGTTGGCTGTTTCGCCGGATTTTTAAAGTTTCTCATAACAAATCACTCCAAATTTTATGATTACCGTCGATTAGTTTAAACTGGAGTGCCCATCCCAGAAGTTTGATATTAAGAAATTGAAAGCGTTAGAAGTCTTTTTGCTTTCTGCTTTTTGCTTTCTGTTTTCTGCAGTGCCTACACATCCGCCCAAAAGTTTGATATCAAAAAACTAGAAATGTTTTTTTTTTATGCGTTAAAAGTTTTTAGTTCAAAAAGAAAGAGATGATATCCAATCTTTTAATGACTAATACTTGAGCGGGTGGCTGGGTTACTCCAAATTATAATTACCGTTAAGTAGTTTAAACTGGAGTGCTCACTCACCCGCTGAACAATTTGTTATTAAAAAATTTTCTTCTTTAAAAACGTTAAAGTCTATTTGTTGAAAAAGAAGGAAGTGATCTTTTGATTACCAACATTTGGACGAGTGGGTGGGTCACTCCAAATTATTTTTACCGTCAAGTAATTTAAAGTAAAGTGCCCACACACCCGCCCAAAAATGTTACTAAAAAACTGGAATTTCTCTTTTTTTAAAGTGTTAAAAACCCTCTTGTTCAAGTAGGAAGAGGTAGTTTTTAGTAGATAGTAGTTTATACTGGGGTGCCCACCCTCCCGCTCAAGAGTTTGTTATCAAGAAAATAAAAGTATCTCCTCTTTGAAAGCATTAAAGGTTTTTTTGTTCAATAAAAAAGAAGATATCCTATTTTTTGGTTTAAGCGCGTAGGTTGGGAGAGCCTGGCGCAGTGGTCTACACATTCGATCACTGCACCGAAGATTGTGGTTTTGATTCCCACATACCGTGACACACTTTTTACATGTTTATACGCTCTCCCACTCCTCAACCCGCCTTGCCAGCGTGGGGTTTTACGGCTAATAACCCTCTCTGATGGAGTGATGAAATCTCTCCAGTGGTTCGGAATCCACTTAAAATTGTAGGTCCCTCGTAATGTAAGTTGCCAGCATTACGTGCAGAGTTGGAGGCCTATATCCAATCAGGATAGAAAACGGCTTAAAATTAAGATTTTTAAGGTTGGGCACTCTAAATTATGATTACCGTCAAGTAATTTAACCTGAAAAGCCCACTCACTCGCCCAAAAGTTTGTTATTAAGAAATTGATTTTTTTTTTGCAATCTTTTGATGACCAGCACTTGGGCGGGTGGGTGGGTTACTCCAAATTATATTTACCATCAAGTAGTAACTAAAGAGCTCACTCCGCTCAAGAGTTTGTTATCAATTATCTAGAAATTTTGCCTTTTTGAAAGCGTTAAAACTCTTTTTGTTCAAGTTCTCATTCTTAAACAAAAAGAGTTTTGTCTCCGGGCAACAACAAACCCTTCTAACCTCCTTAACCAAGTTTACGTTTTACCCTAGCAAAGATGTAGTCAAGGTCCTGACTTCTTGGTTGTTGACACTACTGTAAAGAGACAGGAGCAGTAACCTAACCTAACCTAATGAAGAATTGTCTACTTGGGGTTTACTATTAGTTTTGGTGTCGCGAGAAATTAACATGTTAATCACTCGCGGCACGGAATTGTCCAAAATGTTACTTTCCGGATTTCAACGGTGGTTTCCGCGATATTAGGCACTGTGAGGGGAGCACAAGTCATTTTGGGCACTTTTTTTGCACTGAGTCGTGGAGTACTACGCGGTAGGTCTACGATATACGCTATCCACCTAAGCTGTCGATTGGTGAATTTTACCTTCTTTCTTTTTTTCTTCTTTTTCACATGTTTGCGTTTGATGTGCCAGGCGTCCAATATCTCGGTATTAAACCATTTAACCGGTTCTGTAGTCTTCTTTAAGAAATCGGCTTTGGGTTTAGACAAAGTGCCGGTCTGTATCCAATATCCTTGGGTCGTCTTGAGATACTTTCATATTATCCTCTTCCGTGAAGCGGTTTCATTCCGACTTTTCTAGTTTTGTCACGTTTGGTGTTGTGACGTCGGCAGTGAAGCAGTTTTTGTTGGTTGCCGCCATTGGCATCATGTCAAAGCATGTCGCTTCTCTGTAGTACTTGGTACGGACGACTTCGGCGATGTGGTTATCTTGCATGGTCACAAAAGGTTGGGACAGCTCGTATTGCACCTCTTCGACTACTACGTGATGGAGTTAGAGTGTGTCCGCATGTAGTACCAAGACATGTTTGAACTCTTCAGTAATCTCGCCGGATTTGCAATTTCTACTCTAGCCACTGAATTGCGTTTCACAGGCGGTTGAATGCGCTGTGTGCTAATTGTTCTCCCACATAGTACTCGCCAGAGTTGATCGTGTTTAACTGCATGGTCATGGTCTCGATCATCATGGTTGATTTGATCGATTTCGCATACCAGATAACGCTTCTTCTACGTCTTGCTCGAATGGTTTTAAACTGATCTTAGTATATCTGGTTATGTCTGTGAGTTGTTGAAGGTTTAGGTCGGTGGTTTGACCTTGGTACTCGCAAGTGAGTACCACAAGCGGCTGTTTTTTCTCTTTTTGCTCACGACGCTTCTGTCACCGAGTCTTCTTCTTCTGTTTTTTTTTTCAGATTATGGTTGTTGAGATCTGGATGGCAGAACTATGCCTTTCTTTGCCCCACGTTGTGATTTTGATCTCCAGCGTGTTCATTGGTTTTTTTGCCGGTCTCTTAAGGGAGGGTTGGTCTTGGTGCTTTGAGGTCTTGGTAAGCTGTGGTGTTACTACGGCCTTCTTGGGCGAGACTTGAGTCAAAGCTTTTGCAGAATTAGCGGGCAAGAATTTGCTTTACAAGCAAATTTGTGGCCATCAAGAAAACGTCTTTGCTCCAACGCAGGGTCAGCTTAAACTCTCCTAAACTGAGTACAGATTTTTTGCAAGTCTGCTTTGATAATTTCTACGACATCCGAGACAAAGTTCTGCTTTATGTGGCGGACGTCATTTACTACTCAATCTACCCAAAACTCTTCGGAGTCTATATGCTTCTGTTATTGGTTTATTAACTTTTTCCGAGCTTCTCGGTTATTGCATAAAAGATCTTCAGTAATTGGCCATTTGCTGGTTGATGCTGCCATAACCATTGCTTAGTTGCAGTAAAAATTGCAGTTACTGCGGGAGTTCTTTTCTCTTGCGTTTGTACTTAACTTCTTAAGCCACAAATTTGATTTGTACCTTTTGGCACATGGCTTCTATTGGTAAGATGGAATTGCGAAGAAGGTTGGTGAGTAGCCCTATAGGCTGTGGAATGATTGGTAGGGAATCCCCTTTGTTATGATGCAATCTCATTGATTGATCTCCTGACAAAGTGTTGCTTCTTGTCCAGTTCAGCCAATCTGGCCAGGTCCTGGTTAGAGTAAGTGCTGAGTTTAGCAAAGTATTTTTCGGCAAAAGTTTTCAAAACTGTTGCGGCGGTGGTATCCCCAAGTCGTTACGAATGTCTTTGTTCCTGATGTACAATTCAACGCAGGGTCAGATTCCACAAATTTGAAAAAATATTTCTGTACTTGTAAACACAATTGATGATGTAAATAATCAAACGAACGACAGGTGGCGCCATCTAGTGCAATTTAATACTAGGTTGATTACTTCACTCATCCGCCCAAAAGTTTGTTTTTAAGAAATTGCTTTTATTCCTTTTTTGCAAGCAATAGAAGTCTCTCTGTTCAAGAAGTAGAAGGTAATATCTAATCTTTTGATGATCAACATTTGGGTGGATGAGGACTCTTTAGATTATGATTACCACCAGTTAGTTTAAACTGTATTGTTCAAAAGTTTGTTATCAAGAAATGAGAAGTTTTTCCTCTTTGAAAGCGTTAAAAGTCTCTTTGTTTAAGAAGAAGAAGGTAATATCTAATTTTTTAATGACCAACACTTGAGCAGGTAGGTGGGTCACTCCAAATTATAATTACGGGCAAATAATTTAAACTGGAGTGCCCACCCGCCCAATTTTGTTTTTCTTTGCAAGCGGTAAAAGTTTTTCTGCTTAAAAAGTAGAAGATATTATCTAATATTTTGGTCACTCATGATCAAGTAGTTTAAACTGAAGTGCCCACCTTCTTGCCCAAGAGTTTGTTATCAAGAAATTGAAAGTTTCTCCTTTTTGAAAGCGTTAAAAGTGTTTTTATTCAAGAAGAAGAAGAAGGTCTAATTGTTTAATAACCAATACTTAGGCGGGTGGGTGGGTCATTTTAAGTTATAGTTACTATTGAGTAGTTTGAACTGAAATGCCCATCAACTTGCCCAAAAGTTTGTTTAAAAAAAATCTTTTTTTTGCAAGCGTTAGAGGTTTATCTGTTCAAGAATTAGAAGTTAATATCCAACTTTTTATGACCAACACTTGGGCGGGTGGGTGGGTTACTCCAAATTATAATTACCGTCAAGTAGTTTAAACTGGAGTGCTCTACTACTTTCCCAAGAATTTGTTGTTAAGAAACTAAAATTTTCTTCTCTATGCAAGCAATAGAAGTCTATCTGTTCAAGTAAAAAGAGGTTGTATCTAATCTTTTAATGTTGTTTGGGCGGGTGGGTAGATCATTCCAAATTATGATTACCGTCAAGTAGTTTGAACTAGATGCACACCAACCCGTCCAAGAATTGTGATTAAGAAAATTGTAAAATTTCTTCTCTTTGCAAGCATTAGAAGTCTCTTCCTTCATGAAGGAGAAGGTAATACCCAATTTGTTGATTATTTCGATGACACAGACTGTTTTATTTTCCAATAAATTGTAATCCATATTCTTTACTGAACGGACCCAACCATTAGCATCTTAAGCTATCAATATGACTGATCCAATTAAAATAAAATATTATTTAATTAATAAGTTTTTAGCAATCTAAATTACAAATCTATTTCCTTATCATTTCTCAATAACAAAACTGTTTTCATATTCTAAATTGGTTTAAAAATGAACTTAATTAATACTTGACAATTCTAGCATTGGTAACACTGAGTTCAATGACCTAAGATTTGTGCAGTTTGACGTTTATTAGTTTTATTGATTGTAATTAAGTAAAAATCGATGGAAATTTATTAAGTTCGGTACGGAAAACTATGAAAAGACTTTGTGATAGTGATAAACTTTGTGTTAAGTGCTATGGATTTATTGGAATTGGTTGCGTGAGGATTTTATGAATGCAAGCAAGTGGATGTCCATATTACAGCCAAATTATGAGGTAGGTTGTTAATTCTTTTAGTAATTGCATATTTGTTAGCTCAACAAGCATTAGGAAATACTTTTTCCCATACCATAAACTGTTATACATTTTGATTGGTGTTCTTAGATCTGCCAATAATACAAACTAGTACCCAAAAAAAAAGTATGAATACATTGGTATTATGGTATACCATGTATTTATGTTATGATGGAGATTCTGGCATCAGTATTTTAGAATTAATAATTATGTACAGGACAGAAAAGTATGTAGAAACTATAATATTTTTTTAATAAAATGCCAAATGGCTTAAATTAAAGCAAATTTCACTTTCAATTATATTATAATTTATATTCCAATATTTTTTTTAATAAATTTAACGATAGCAATTCAACCTTTTGTTACAAGATAACAATATAGATTAATATTTATGATGCAGCAAAATATAAAGAAAGCAATTATAACCGGATTAATCTCATACACAATTTCACACTGAACTTGAAATCCTATAATGGCATTCCTATTATCAATAATTTCTCCAGCATTGTATAATCAAGTTCATTACCTCTAACGAAAGTGACCAACTGCTTCTTTTTATATCCATTAATTCTCAACTAGTTTTTTTTTTTCATTTATACAATTTATATGTGCGTATTATGTTAATTCGAGATCGTGAAATGAATTCCTCCTGGCCACCGGATGAATATAAATTAATCGAAAGTAGAGAGACTATTGGCCTCTGATTCAAATCTACAACTCCGCACTGTGCGCTCGGGCATTAGCATACTTGTTGGAAAGAAAAAAAATGTGAAGAGGAAACTGTTATCTGGTTGTATGGATGCGAGATTGGTTTGATGCGTGGGTAAAGGAAATGCATTAGAAGATGGTATTTAAGTAATTAATTTTATTATTTATGACTCAGCTTTAAATTAAATATTGAGAATTCAACTTTCTTTAAAAGTTTTATATACTGAAAAGTGAAAATGTTTTAAATTTTAATTTCAAAATACTCAGCGTGAAATTAAATGATTTAATTTCAAAATTTATAATTTAGCATATAATAACTAATCATTTATTAATTGGAATTAAGTTCCACAAAATGAATTTACTTTGGTTTTTATCGAAATCGAAAAAAGCTAAGAAACATTTCATAACATTTATGATAGCTCAGAACCAATTTATGACATCCACAAATATTTTATAACGTTTATTACAGATTACAAACATATTATGACATTTATGACAGCTCACGGACATTTTATGTCGTTTATAATACCTCGCAAGTGTTTTATGACAATTCGGAAACATTTTATGACAGATTAGGAACAATTGATGATATTTATGACAACACACAAACAATTATTAACTGCTCACAAACATTTTATAGCGTTTATGATAGTTCAGAAACAATTAATGACAGTTCACAAATATTTTATGACGTTTTTGACAGCTAACGGACATTTTATGACGTTTATAATACCTCTTAAACATTTTATGACAGTTTGAAAACATTTTATAGCGTTTATGACAGCTCAGAAACAATTATTGACTGCTCACAAACTTTTTATAATGTTCACGAGAGTTTACAAACGTTTTATGACGTATCTAACAGATTACGGACATTTTACGACGTTTATTAATTCTCTTAAATATTTTATGTCAGTTCGAGAACATTTTATGACGTTTATGACAGCTTTGGAACTTTTATGACATTTATGACAGTTCACGAATATATTATAATGTTTGTGACAGCTCCTAAACATGTTTTGACGTTTCCAACAGTTTTAAAACAATGTTTATATCGTTTATGACAAATATTATGCTTTTACGCTTTTTACGGCTATTTTATATCGCCACAGTAAGTCTACGACTTGTTTAAAGTGGTTTGATGGGACCAACAGCTTAATACGTGACTTCCGAACCACGCTGGTGGATAAAGAGCAAGTTATCATTTCAGCCATATTTCGGGGATCGAACCCGGGACTGCTCGCATGATATGCAAGTGCTCTACCATTGAGCTATCACACCATATATTCTGCTTAACTTTAGTTTGAGGCTCCAACAAAGCATTTTGTGACCTTCTACGACAATTTGAGACTCAAATAAAGCATTTTACATTAACAGCATAACTTAAGACTATAAAAATGCAGTTATGAGATAGTCTATGACAATTTGAGACTCAAAAAAGCACTTTGTGACAGAATGAGATTGCTTTATAACAAGTTGAGGCAATATATTAAAGCATTTTAGACTAACAGCTTAGATGGAGACTGTAAAAAAGCATTGCAAGACAGTCCATGATAATTTGAGAGTCCAACAAAGCATTTTGTGACAATTTGAGACTCCCAATAAAGCATTTGATGACAATTTGTGACTTCAACAAACTTGAGACTATACAAAAGCATTTCGTGACGGTTTATGACATTTTGTGATAGTCTATGACAATTTGAGACACAAACAAAGCATTTTGTGACAGTTTGAGATTCTAAAAAAGCATTTTGTGGCAGTTTATGACAATTTGAGACACCAAGAAAGCATTTTGTGACAAAAAGAAATTGCTTTATAACAAGTTGAGGCAATATATTAAAGCATTTTAGATTAACAGCTTAGATTGAGACTGTAAAAAAGCATTGCAAGACAGTCCATGATAATTTGAGACTCCAACAAAGCATTTTGTGACGCTTTGAGACTCCCAACAAAGTATTTGATAACAATTTGTGACTCCAACAAACTTGAAACTATAGAAAAGCATTTCGTGACGATTTATGACATTTTGTGGTAGTCTATGACAATTTGAGACACTAACAAAGCATTTTGTGACAGTTTGAGATTCCAAAAAAGCATTTTGTGGTAGTTTATGGCTATTTGAGACACCAACAAAGCTGTTTGTGACAGAATGAGATTGCTTTATAACAACTTGAAGCCATATAAAGCATTTTAGACTAACAGCATAGATTGCGACTGTAAAAAAGCATTATGAGACAGTCTATGATCATTTGAGACACCAACAAAGCAGTTTTGTGACAGTTTGAGACTCCCAACAAAGCATTTCATGACAATTTGTGGTTCCAACAAACTTGAAACTATAGAAAAGCATTTTGTGACGGTTTATGACATTTTGTGGTAGTCTATGACAATTTGAGACACAAACAAAGCATTTTGTGACAGTTTGAGATTCCAAAAAAGCATTTTGTGACAGTTAATGACAATTTGAGACACCAACAAAGCTTTTTGTGACAGAATGAGATTGCTTTATAACAAGTTGAAGCAATATATTAAAGCATTTTAGACTAACAGCTTAGATTAAGATTGTAAAAAAGCATTACAAGACAGTCCATGATAATTTGAGACTCCAACAAAGCATTTTGTTACAGTTTGAGACTCCCAACAAAGCATTTGATGACAATTTGTGACTCCAACAAACTATAGAAAAGCATTTTGTAACGGTTTATGACATTTTGTAGTAATCTATGACAATTTGAGATACCAACAAAGCATTTTGTGACAATTTGAAGCTAAAAAAAGCATTTTGTGACAGTTTATGATAATTTGAGACACCAACAAAGCTGTTTGTGATAGAATGAGATTGCTTTATAACAACTTGAGGCCATATAAAGCATTTTAGACTAACAGCATAGATTGAAACTGTAAAAAAGCATTGTGAGATAGTCTATAATAATTTGAAACACCAACAAAGCATTTTGCAATAATTTGAGACTTCAACAAAGCATTTTAAATTAACGGCATAATTTGAGACATAAAAAAGCGTTTGTGAGACATTTTATGACAATTTGAAACTCCAACAAAGCATTTTATGAAATTCTATGACAATTTGAGACTTCAACAGAGTATTTTACATTGACTGCATAACTAAAAACTATAAAAAAGAATTTTATGAGAATCCAACAAAGCATTTAGTAACAATTTGAGACTCCAGCATAACTTATTATAAAAAAGCATTTGTGAGACAGTTTATGACAATATGAAACTCTAATAAAGCATTTTGTGACAGTCTATGACAATTAAAAAAAACAAAAAAATATTTGTGAGACAGTTTGTGACAATTTGAGACTTTAACAAATAATTTTATGACAGTCTATGACAATTTGAGGCTCCAGCATAACTTGTGATTATAAAAAATCATTTGTGAAACAATTTATGACAATATAAAACTCTAATAGAACATTTTGTGACAGTCTATGACAATTTGAGACTACAAAAAAGCATTAGTAAGACAGTTTATGACAGTTTGAGACTTTAACAAAGAATTTTATGGCAGTCTATGACAATTTGAGACTCCAGCATAACTTGTGATTATAAAAAAGCCTTTGTAAGACAATATGAGACTCCAGCATAGCATTTTATAAGATTTTGAGACTCCAGCATAAGTTTAGACTACAAAAGCATTTGTGAAATAGTTAATGACAATTTGAGACTCCAACAAAGCATTCTATGACAATTTGAGACTCCAACAGCATTTTACATTCACAGCATAACTTGAGACTATAAAAAAAAATGTATGAGACAGTTCATGACAATTTGAGACTCCAACAAAGCATTTGTGCGACAACTATGACAATTTGAGATTCCAACAAACACTTCAATCCAAACTACTGACTTGTTATTGTGCTTGGAGTGTCCCACCCATCCACCCAAGTGTTTGTTATCAAGAAGTTGAATATTTGACCTCTCTACAAACGTCAAAAGTCACTTTATCAGAAAAGACGGTTGTAATCCAACTTTTTGATAACTAGCAATTGGGTGGGTGGGTGAGCCATTTCAATATAAACTACTCACTCGTATTCTGAGAAACTCAGACGTGATGTGACCAACGTTAGCATAATTGATTCCACAAGAACAAAACGCTACCGGTCAACAACTCAGTCAAGAAAATATTGCAAAAACATAAAAAATTCTGGTTTTGAAACATACTCTACCCCAAAACAGACGCTCACTGCCGTTTTGATCACAATCATAGTCGATGCAACTTCCGATAAAAAATTGATCTTCCAATTGAGACTGACAAAGAGATCTCCACCGCTAAATAAATCAATTATCTAGCCAAATTTAGAAAAAACGCAAGCAGAAATCAAGACAACAATGCCATTAAAATATCCTATATAACGCTCATCGCATGGTGAAGCCAACATAAAAATGTTTATTAGTTTGAGGCTTCAACAAAGCATTTTGTGACCCTCTACGACAATTTGAGACTCAAATAAAGCATTTTAGACTAACAGCTTAGATTGAGACTGTAAAAAAGCATTCCAAGACAGTCCATGATAATTTGAGACTCCAACAAAGCATTTTGTGACGGTTTGAGACTCCCAACAAAGCATTTGATGACAATTTGTGACTCCAACAAACTTGAGACTATAGAAAAGCATTTTGTGGTGGTTTATGACATTTTGTGGTAGTCAATGACAATTTGAGACAACAACAAAGCATTTTCTGACAGAATAAGATTGCTTTATAACAAGTTGAAGCAATATATTAAAGCATTTTAGACTAACAGCTTAGATTAAGAATGTAAAAAAGCATTAAAAGACAGTCCATGATAATTTGAGACTCCAACAAAACATTTTGTGACGGTTTGAGACTCTCAACAAAGCATTTGATGACAATTTGTGACTCCAACAAACTATAGAAAAGCATTTTGTAACGGTTTATGACATTTTGTAGTAATCTATGACAATTTGAGACACCAACAAAGCATTTTGTGACAATTTGAGGCTAAAAAAAGCATTTTGTGACAGTTTATGATAATTTGAGATACCAACAAAGCTGTTTGTGACAGAATGAGATTGCTTTATAACAACTTGAGGCCATATAAAGCATTTTAGACTAACAGCATAGATTGAAACTGTAAAATAGCATTGTGAGATAGTCTATAATAATTTGAAACACCAACAAAGCATTTTGCAATAATTTGAGACTTCAACAAAGCATTTTAAATTAACGGCATAATTTGAGACATAAAAAAGCGTTTGTGAGACATTTTATGACAATTTGAAAATTCAACAAAGCATTTTATAAAAATCTATGACAATTTGAGACTCCAACAAAGTATTTTACATTAACAGCATAACTAAAAACTATAAAAAAGATTTTATGAGATTTCAATAAAGCATTTAGTGACAATTTGAGACTCCAGCATAACTTATTATAAAAAAGCATTTGTGAGACAGCTTATGACAATATGAGACTCTAATAAAGCATTTTGTGACAGTCTATGACAATTAGAAATTACATAAAAGCGTTTGTGAGACAGTTTGTGACAATTGAAACTTTATCAAATGATTTTATGACAGTCTATGACAATTTGAGACTCCAGCATAACTTGTGATTATAAAAAAGCATTTGTGAGACAATTTATGACAATATAAAACTCTAATAGAACATTTTGTGACAATCTATGACAATTTGAGACTACAAAAAAGCATTAGTAAGACAGTTTATGACAGTTTGAGACTTTAACAAAGAATTTTATGGCAGTCTATGACAATTTGAGACTCCAGCATAATTTGTGATTATAAAAAAGCATTTGTGAAACAATATGAAACTCCAGCAAAACATTTTATAAGATTTTGAGACTCCAGCATAAGTTTAGACTACAAAAGCATTTGTGAAATAGTTTATGACAATTTGAGACTCGAACAAAGCATTTTGTGACAGTTTGAGACTCCAACAGCATTTTACATTTACAGAATAACTTGAAAGTATAAAAAAGAAATTTGTGAGGTAGTTCATGATAATTTGAGACTCCAACAAAGCATTTGTGTAACAGCTATGACAATTTGAGACTCCAACAAACACTTCAATCCAAACTACTGACTTGTTATTGTGCTTGGAGTGTCCCACTCACCCACCCAAGTGTTTGTTATCAAGAAGTTGAATATTTGACCTCTCTGCAAACGTCAAAAGTCACTTTATTACAAAAGAAGGTAGTGATCCAACCTCTTGGTAACTAACAATTGGGTGGGTGGGTGGGCCACTCTAATGCAAACTACTGACTCGTTATCATGATGTGGAGTGTCCCACTTACCCACCCAAGTGTTTGTTATTAAGAAGTTAAATATTTGACCTCTTTTCGAGCGTCAGAATTCACTTTGTCACAAGAGACAGTTGTGATCTAACCTTTTGGTAACCAGCACTTGGGTGGGTAGGTGGGCCAATACAATTTAAATTTCTCACTTGTTATCATAATATGGAGTGTCCCAGCTAAGTATTCGTTATCAAGAGATTAAATGTTTGATCTCTTTACAAGCGTCAGAAGTCACTTTGTAACGAGAGGAGATCGTGATCCAACTTCTTGATAACTTGGGTAGGTGGGTAGGCCACTCCAATGCTTTTTATCTTGTTATCATAATGTGGAGTGTCCTAACTACCCACCCAAGTGTTTGTTAATAAAAGGTTGAGTGTTTGACCTTTTTAGAAGCGTCAGAAGTCACTTTGTAACAAGAGACGGTTGTGATCCAACCTCTTGATAACTAACATTGTTTTTACGGACAACCTCTTTTAATGTAGTTAGTTAAGCCTTGTAAAATGTTTGTATGACGTTAAATAAATATTATTATTATTATTTAAGGCCTTGAGGTTAGATTATATGCCTTATAGACGCGCCGTGTGCTTTTTTCAACTCATTGCATAGTGAAGCCAACATAAAAATGTTCTATGCCCACGAATGACGTCACGCGCTACCTGCGTAGTACTTAAAACTTAACAAAATTAATAATTTATAAATTTGATAAAATTTTGCACACTTTCGCAACAATAAATATTAATTGTCAATTATCGAACAACATTTGATGGTACTACAAAAATCAATGTTTATGTAAAAGAAACAATATTTCTTATTTAAATAATTTAGCAAAACCTTGCACAAAATGCCCTATACAATTTTATAAATATTTTGCGTAAAAATTTGTTTTTATACAAGCGTCTTTTTGTTATATGAGTTTTTTGCCCACAACTGACGTCACAAGTACCAATCATCAATCAAGAGGCGTGTCTATAAGTGTACATAATCTAAGGTTAACACAAAACTTAGCAATAAAGTCTTGTACGTAAGAACCGTTGAGAGCATGCTGTGCGTTGGTATTTGAAGTCTTAAGGTTGCACAATAACTGCAAAAAATTGTTAATCATATTAGAAGCGCCTCAAAGAAAGGTTTTTTTTTCACTTTTTTGCCGTTTTCGTATCTTTTTTGCAGTGAAATGATATTTCACAACATTTTAAAGAAATTGGAGACAAAGAGGTAAAAATTAAAATCTTATTAACATACAATTTTTATGCTTGGTGTGGTGGTTGGGTAGTTGAGAGCTAGTTGCGTCAGCTGTTTATGTTTAAAAAACATAATTAAATAACAATAATGCTTTTACAGCTATTGTACATTGCTTCATAAATCTTATAACTTGTTTGAAGAGGGTTGAAAATTAAAGCGACTCGAAAAAAGGTATTTATCACTTTTTTGGGCCGCTTTTGTTTTTTTTTCACAATGAAGTGATTAGCTTAAAGAAATTCGAAACATAAAAGTGACAAAATATATTAAACTTATTAAACATAGAATTTCTATGCTTGGTGTGGTGGTTGGGTAGTTAACGTTCGTTGCGTTAGCAATTTAAAAAAAATTAGAAATTGTTTATAAATTTTTATATACAATTTTGAAAATATTTTGTATTAATTTTTATGAATTCTGAAGTGCTTGATTTGGAATTATGTCAACTGAAACCATAATTTTTAAAATACAAGGTTCAAATTTTGAAGAAATATTGTCAAAACATCCAAAAAACAATTGAAAAGTATAATTTTCTATTTGCAATTTTGAAAATATTTTTTATTAATTTTTATAAACGTTGAAGTGCCTCATTTGGAATTAAATCAACTGAGGCCACAATTTTCAAAATACATGGTTCAAATTTTGTAGGAACATTGTCAAAACATCCAAAAAACAAATGAAAAGTATAAATTTTTATTTGTAATTTTGAAAATATTTTTTATTAATTTTTGTAAATGTTGAAGTGCTTGATTTAGAATTATGTCAATTGAGGCCGCAATTTTCAAAATACATGGTTCAAGTTTTGAAGAAATATTGTCAAAACATCTAAAAACAATTGAAAAGTATAAATTTTCATTTGCAATTTTGAAAATATTTTTTATCAATTTTTATTAATGTTGAAGTGCTTGATTTGAAATTATGTCAACTGAGGCCCCAATTTTTAAAATACATGGTTCAATTTTTAAAGAAATATTGTCAAAACATCCAAAAAACAATTGAAAAGTATAAATTTTCGTTTACAATTTTGAAAGCATTTTTTATTAACTTTTATAAATGTTGAAGTGCTTGATTTGGAGTTAAGTCAAGTGAGGCCACAATTTTTAAAATACATGGTTCAAATTTTGAAGAAATATTGTCAAAACATCCAAAAAACAATTGAAAAGTATAAATTTCTATTTGTAATTTTAAAAATATTTTTTATTAATTTTTATAAATGTTGAAGTGCTTGATTTGGAGTTATGTCAACTGAGGCCACAATTTTCAAAACACATGATTCAAATTTTGAAGAAATATTGTTAAAACATCCAAAAAAACAATTGAAAAGTATAAATTTCTATTTACAATTTTAAAAATAATTTTTATAAATTTTTATAAATGTTGAAGTGTCTCATTTAGAATTAAATCAACTGAGGCCACAATTTCCAAAATATATGGTTCAAATTTTGAAGAAATATTGTCAAAACATCCAAACAACAATTGAAAAGTGTAAATTTTCATTTGTAATTTTTGAAAATATGTTTTATTAATTTTTAAAAATGATAAAGTGCTTGATTTGAAATTATGTCAAATGAGGCTACAATTTCCAAAATATATGGTTCAAATTTTGAAGAAATATTGTCAAAACATCCAAAAAACAATTGAAAAGTATAAATTTCCATTTACAATTTTGAAAATATTTTTTATAAAATTTTATAAATGTTGAAGTGCTTGATTTGGAATTATCTCAACTGAGGCTACAATTTTAAAAATACACGGTTCAAATTTTGAATTTTTTTGTCAAAATATCCAAAACAATAATTGAAAAGTATTAATTTCCATTTGTTAACTATTACAGTTACAATTTTAGTATTAAGTACAACTAAACTATAAAACGAAAACAAAATCGAACAAATAAATGTTTAAAGCAATCATTACACACTAAACAATGTTTATTAATTACAAAATCCGGTCTTTGAGTATTAAAACATTTCAGAAAATACAAAATCCGTTTATTTCTAAAATCATGCATTAAAAAGTGTAAAATCCGGCAATTAAATGATAAAATCTGTCAATAAAATATATAATCCAGCGGATTAATTGCTTATTAAAAAGTAAATCTGGCAAATTAAGTCAGGTGATTGACACAATAGCAAATATTTTGTATTGACATAAAAGTTTTAAAACTATTTTATCTCACACTCGTCCTGTTAAAGTTTGCGTAGGGATAATAAACTTTAACAGAATGAGTTGTGCAAATGTTTGCAAATTTATCAAATAATTTACTGCACATTTAAAACTTTAAATCTATGTTCTATTCACTTAATATCCTTCACAACATATGCGGGTTGGTTTGTTTATGTAAATTTCCTCTTTGTTACTCAAACATTCAATAAATTTTAAAAAGTAAACAAGCTAATCGCATAAATATTCCAACAACTGTGCAAACATTAAATTCAAAGTCATTGCTACTTTATCAAAATTATTTTATTAATCTTATCTAAATAAACACACAACATATACTTTAAAAGGTTAATCGTGACCTGAATTTATCTTTTGCAAGCAAGCCTCGTAAATAACTCTTGCAGTTGGAGGCTATTAATAACATTGGGGAATTTGCATCGGCTATATTGCCGGGTAATTTATCAATTTCATAAAAGGCAACTCTCGGAGGGATTAAGTTATAAAATAAATTGTTTTAGCAATTGCATTTTAATTGAATTAAATTAAAGTAGTACTACAATATTAATAAATAAATCCTTATTAAGTTATTTTTTATAAAATTCTAATCTACCTATTTCTTGTAAATATTTTCCATCATTCCACATCCTGTAAGCATGTTAAATTCCTTTAATAATCACAAAGTTGTTTTTATTATTTCTTAGAGTTTTTTAATTCACTTGTAGCACTGAAGAACTCGCGCACCTGTCACTCAAACACATGTACCGACACACGTGGTTTAACTATAGCCGGATTCCTCATACGGTATCGCCGGTGCAGTAACACTGAGTGCCTTCCTGCTGCTGGTGTCCACTTCTTTTCCTTACCATTGCGCTACACTACTTCGCATTCACTTGGTGTGGTTCTCGCGCAGGAACGACTTTACTTGTGGATTTAAGTAGGCTTACTGCGAAACGTGTGCGATCAATAGATCGACTATGTTATTATTTTTAATAGTTGGAAAGGCGTGGTGATAACAAATATTTATTTTCTTTATTTAATCGTTATTGATAATGTTTTCTGTTTTAATGATTGCAATATTTTCCAGACTAATTTATTTAAAACTTTGAAGTAAATATAAATAGAAGATGCAACTAATTCTAATAAAATTTTATTTTAACTCTAGTTTTTTAATTATAAATTTTCAAAACAATAATTGTTGTTTAGAAATCCATTTGCTAAAATGATAAATTATCTTTTCTTTTTGCTACTTTTAGTTATTTTTTTTTAATTACTTTAATACATTTTAAAGTAATTTAAAACGGTTAATTGTTTTATAAAGTTTTTTTTTTATGTCAAAATTTTCATATATTTTAGAATATCTAAAATTTAATCAAGAAAGTAAATCAAAATCTTGTGTTATATACGCATAGCTCGGCTAAAGTGGAGCTGGGACATGATATGTGGTCAGACAGTGCATGGAAAATTAAATCAAGTTCAAATTTAGTAAACGTGTGGTTTGAAAAGTGTTCCCGTCCACTTACCCAAGTGCTTGTGATCCAACTGTTTAATCACAAATACTTAGGTGGGTGGGCGGGAACTAAGTTTAAATTTTAAAACCGTGTGTTTTGGAGTAGTGCTTTCGCTTAGAATAGTGTTCCCGCCCACCCGCCCGAGTGTTCGTGATCCAATTTCTTGATCTTAAACACATGAGTGGGTAAGCGGAAACTAAGTTTAAATTTTGAAAGAGTGTGGTTTAGAATAGCGTTTCCGTGCACCCGCTCGAGTGTTTGTGATCTAATTTTTTGATCTCAAACACTTGGGTGAGTGCGCGGGAAGTAAGTTTAAATTTTTAAAAAGTGTGATTTGGTTTAGGTTACCCGCCCACCCGCCTAAAGTGTACCCGACCACCCGCCCAAGTGTTTGTGATTCAATTTTTTTGATATCATCAAACACTTTAGCGGGTGGGAACTAAATTTAAATTTAGTAAGCGTGTGGTTTGAATTAGAGTTTCTGCCCATCTGCTCGATTCTTTATAATCCAGTTTGATCAAAAAGTTACAATGTTATCAACAGTTTGTCAGTTTTGCCAGCCATAGTAGTAACGTGCTGATGCAAGAAGACAAGATGTACCGGACCAACTAGATTAAAGAAGAACGGGATAAGATGAAGCGGCGTGTTAGTTAAGTTAGGTTAGGTTAAGGTTAAAAATAATGTCTACAAACTCCAACAGATTTGGAGAACTATTTCAAGCGTAGCAGAGCAGGTGCGCCGATAAACTTTTTTTAGTTTTTTTTTTTTGTTTCTATAACTTATTAGTAGTTTTTTTTTTGGTTTGTAAGGGTAAAAACTCTTAAAAAATTCTACAATTTTTTTAGTTTTTTTGTCGATTTTTAACTTTGATTTTAGAAAATTGCATTTTAATCCAAAAAAAATTACTATTCTGGCCCCATTTTAAGTTTAAATTTTTTGAAGCACCAAAGTTGACGTATTTATTATATAAAATAGTTGGAAAATATAAATTTGTTTTGTGTATTTGTGTTTTAGGGGTTTAAAACTCTTCAAAAATTAAGAAAAATGTCAATGTTTCAACATAAACTCACACAAACACACGTTTAAGAGTGCTCAAAGGAATTATACACCAAATACTGCTGGAGTTACCCGCCCAAGTGTTTAACAAACACGCAGACGGGTAGATGGACAACTTCAGTTAAAACTATTGACCGTCATCATGCTCTGGAGTTACCCGCTCGAGTGTTTGTAAGTTAATCTTTTGATAACAAACACTCGGGTGGGTGGGTGAGCAACTCCAGTTAAAACTATTGATCGTTATCATGCTCTAGAGTTGCCCGCCCACCCGCCCAAGTGTTTATAATCAAAAGATTGTATACAAACACTCAGGCAGATGGATGGACAACTACAGTTAAAATTAGTCATCATGCTCTGGAGTTACCCGCCTAAGTGTTTGAGTTCAATCTCTTGATAACAAACACTCGGGCGGATGGGCGGGCAACTCCAGTTAAAACTATTGACCGTTATCATGATCTGGAGTTGCCCGCCTACCCGCCCAAATGTTTGTAATCAGAAGGTTGTATACAAACATTCAGGCGGGTGGATGGACAACTTTAGTTGAAATTAGTCATCATGCTCTGGAGTTACCTGCCCGAGTGTTTGTGTTCAATCTCTTGATAACAAACACTTGGGAGGGTGGGTGATCAATTCCAGTTAAAACTATTGACCGTCATTATAGTCTGAAGTTAACCAACCACCCGAGTGTTTGTAAATAAATCTTTTAATAACAAACATTTGGGCGGGTGGGTGGACAACTTCAGTTAAAATTATTGACCCCCTCATTATGCCTTAGAGTTGCCCGCCCACCCGCCCAAATGTTTGTAATCAAAAGATTAGATCACAAACACTTTGGCGGGTAGATGAACAACTCCAGTTAAAACTATTGATCGTCATTATGCTCTGGAGTTACCCGCCAGAGTGTTAGTAAACTAATCTTTTGATAACAAACATTCGTGTGACTCACCCAACCGTACAATATGATTTAAATATTAAAAATTTAAACTTTGAATTTGAATTTGGCCAAATTGTATTAAAATATCTAAATCCGGTCTTTAAATGTCAAAACTCAGTTTAAAGATGTCTCACATATCAAAATTTAGATTTAGATTGTAAAAATCTGGCCATTTAATAACAAAACCCGGCCACACAATTGCAATCCTATATTAAAAACATCAAAATCCGGCCATTAAACGTCACAAGTCAGTTTAAAAATATCTCAAACATCAACATTTGGACTAAAAATGTCAAAATCTGGTGCAATATTAAAATTAAAACTTGGAATTTAAAAATCCGGTTCTAAAATTGCAAAATGTCAAAATCCGGGCCTTTAAATGTACAAATTTAGACTAAAAATGTAAAAATAACATTAATAAGGAGGATAAATGTCAAAACTTGGTTTAAAAATATTTCAAATATTAAAATTTAAACTAAAAATGTAACAATTCAGCACTAACAAAATACAGCCCTAAAATTGCAAAGCTACATTAAAAATATCAAAATTCAGCCTTTGAATGTCAAAACCTAATTTAATCATATCTTAAATATTACTACACTACACTATAAATTTAAAAATTTGTTTATTTAATGGCAAAAAAAACAAAATTTTAAAATCCGGCCCAAAAATTGCAAAATAAATTAAAATGTGATTCAAAAATTTGCATAAAATTTTATTAAAATATCTAAATTCAACTTTGTAATGTCCAAACTCAGTTTAAAAATATTTCAAATCTCAAAATTTTGACTGAAAATGTAAATATCTACACTAATAATAATAATAAAAAACAAAATAACTTTAAAAATTAAAATCCAGCGTTTAAATGTTAAAATTTAGTTTAAAAACATTAAAACTTAAACAAAAAATGTATGTCCGGCTCTTAATAACTCAAAATAACATAAAAATATTAAAATTTTGACTAGAAATACCAATATCCGTCTGAAATATGTTAGAAATATTAAAAATATCAAAATCCGAGATTTAAATATCAAAATTTAGTTTAAAAATATCAAAATTTAGACAAAAGATGTAAAAGTCCGGTTCTTATAATTCAAAAAAATATTAAAATATTAAATTCCGGTCATCTAATAACAAAATTTAAATTAAAAATGTCAAAATCTATTTCGAATACGTAAGAAATATTAAAAATATCAAAATCCAGCGTTTAAATATCAATATTTAGTTTGAATAAAAAATAATAAAAAATATTAAAAATTTAGATGCAAAATGTAAAAATCGGCTTTTAATAAATCAATATAACATTTAAATATCAAAATCCGTTCATTAATATCAAAATTTAAACTAAATATGTCAAAATCAGTCTAGAAAATGGGAAATGTAAAAGTCTTAATAACTCAAAATAAAATTAAAGTATCAAAATTCAAAAAATAAATGACAAAGTCTCTGTCTGGAATGTTAGAAATATTAAAAATATCAAAATCCGGCCGCCAAACGACAAAATTTAGATTAAAAATATCAAAAATTTGACGATAAATGTAAGTCCGGCTTTTAGTAACTCAAAATATAACATTTAACTCCAGTTGTGTTAGTTATCAAAACATGGTATACAAACAGATGGACAACTCTTGATAAAACTATTGACCGTCATCATGCTTTAGAGTTGCCCGCAAACCCGCCCAAGTATTACTTATTTTTGATAAGTAATACTTGGGCGGGTTGTATACAAACACTCAGGCCGGTAGATGGACAACTCGAGTTAAAACTATTGACCGTCATCATGCCCTGGAATTGCACGCGCGAGTGATTGTAAACTAATCTTTTGATAACAAACACTCAAGCGCGTAGATGGACAACTGCAGTTAAAACTATTGACCGTCATCATGCTCTGGAATAACCCGCTCAAGTGTTTGTTAACCAATCTTTTCATAACAAATACTCCAGTTAAAACTATTGAACGTGATTATGTTTTCGTAAGAATTTATGTTCAAATATAGGCTATTTTAGCAGTTTTTTTATTGTTTTGTAAAATATAAATGTTGATATTACACATAATATGTTAGTCAAATGACCAAATATGTACTCTTTTCACAAAATTTTGGAAAACGTTTTAGCATAAACTTTGTTGGATGTGTTCCAAATGTGAGGTGTTAAACCGTCTAGGGTGGTTTATATATACTTTACTTAAAAAAAAATGCAAAAAAATTAAGTTGCCACTTTTTGGCGGTTTCTAAATCGAGAAATAACACTACTTGAGAACTTTGTTTTGCAATAACGCCATTGTTTTGCGTGTGGAGTGGTAGATCGCGCCATCCTTTTGAAACAACATGACATTTACGTCGATTCCATTCAATTGCATTAAATGTTCCTGTCAAGCGTGGCTGTTGAGGTCAAAATGTACTTTATCACTACAGATAATTTTGTTTTAGAATTTATATTTAACTTGTTGTTCTAAGATCCAGTTGACAAAGTTTTTGCGTTGTTCATGGTCGGCCAGCTTTAGTTTTTAAGACAACTAGATTTTGTACACATAATTTTTTTTTTTCAAAATGTGTTAAAAGATATTGAAACATTGCACCTCCCTTTCACTTGCTAAATATGCTTTGGTATTTTTTTAAGACGTAGTGAGGTGTTGAAATCAGCAAGTGGCCCTTGAGAATGACTAGAGCATGGCAATACCTTTCGATTTTCTTATCTGCGCTAGTGCTGCTGTTAATTGTAATTATTACTAATGTGGTACTAGTTTTGTGGATGATGATCATGATCTGGAGTGACCCATCCAGCCCAAGTGTTGGTCACCGAGAGATTAGATATCAGTTTTTTTTTTTTCACTAAGTGACTTCTAAACCTTGCAGAGAAGAGAAACTGCAAATTCTTTAATAAGAAACACTTAGGCGGGTGGTTGGGCATTTCAACTACTGGATTTTAATCGTGATATTGGATATCACTTCTTCCTTATTGGCTAAAGAGACTTTTAACGGTTACAAAGAAGAGAAATTTCCAATTCTTTGATAACAAACATTCGGGTGGTTAGTAATCATAATCTAACCCGCCTAACTGTTGGTCATCAAGATATTGGATATCATCTTCTCTTCTTCTGACTATAAGACTTCTAAAATTTGCAGAAAGAATAAAGTTTTACTTTTTTGATAACATACAATTTGGCGGGCGAGTGGGCACACCAGTTCAAAACTACTTGATGGTAATCATAGTTTGGAGTGATTGAATATCACCTCCTCTTCTTTCGACTACAAGATTTCTAAAACTTGCAAACAAGAGAAATATAAAATACTTTGGTAACAAACATTAGGGCCAGTAGGTGAGCACTCCAGTTTAAATTAATGGATGGTAATCATGATATGCCTAAGTGTTGGCTAAAGAGACTTTTAACGGCTACAAAGAGGAGACACTTTTTTTATAATAAATTTTAGAACGGTTGGGCAACCCAGTTTATTCAAAAAATTTAGAAACATGAAAATGATTTTTAAATTGTGCCAACAATCTTCTAACTGTCAGATTGATGTGCCAAACTTCTTGAATCTTACAAAATGATTTTTAAATTGTCAGAAAAAATTCAAAAAAATTGATAATTATTTTATGCGGCTTGTTTTGCAGAATTTACACAGTCTGCTGTGGCAACACATGCTGTCCTTCCGTTTCTATTTCCTTTGTCTTCTATAGTTTTGAATCTGTGTGTTTCCTTCCATTTTGGTTCATATACATCTTAAAGCTTCAAACTCTATTATTGTTCTCCTCCGTACTGTCGTTGCATAGTTTCTTGGTGCTCTTCATTAGTTTTCGTCACTCAGGCTTATGTTAATGATTGTACATTAGTCGATTTTGTTTTCCAATACCTTTTCTAACTTTTTCCTATCTTTCTCCCACGTTTTGTACTCTACTAGCGCAAGTTTTCTTGACAGAATATACATTTTTCTCCATCTTAATAAATTTTGTAAATATTTTTGAAAAGCTCCGTATCCGGTGAGTAGTTGTGTTGTAAAGTAAGTCGTTTTTGGTTTATTTATCCATTCTTTTATTTCTGGCATTAGTTCCCTGTTCCATTCTTTTCTTTTCTTCTTTTCACTTTCTACCATTTTTTCATCGTAGTTTTTTTTGTCCGTCTTGTTGTTTTTTGTTTACTAGTTCCTTCAACTCCCAGTTTCTTTATATCTAATCTTTCTTCTACAATTAAATCTGCGTGTAGTGTCGCCGCGATTATCTTTAACATTACATGCATTGGACTGAGTCAATTCTAATTAACTAATCTTAACTAATTACAAAAAATTTATTGCTAAACCTATTAAAATATGTGTGTAGAAAATCTCCCCCCCCCCCTCCCCACTTTTCGTACAAAATATAGTTGGGTTAGGCCAACGCCAACTAAATATATTGAACTTCAAGTAAAATGTAACCGGATATGATTTATTATTGGTGCGGTGTCGGATTTTGTAAACAAGAAAATTACTTTGCTAACATTGGGAAAATACCCCCCCCCCCCCCCCAACTCTCTCTCTCTTTCTCTCTTACGTTATATGTTTTGGACAAAATCAATTCTAGTTCACCTTAATTTTAATTATGAAACCTTCCTTGCCAGCCTAAGACACAAGACTTGCACAAATCCCCCCCCCCACTATCTTCCCTTCAAACAAAAAATTGTAAGAAAACTTAACCCAACGCAAACTAAATTAATTGAATTTAAAATCAAATAATTACAATTTACACTTTACTCTCTCATTTCCATCCTCATTATTTCTAACTATTTTTTTATCAAATATGATTTTCAACAAACATAGTGTAAGAAGCAAAAATTCTTTTCTCATTTCCCGCTGCCAAAGAGAGAAATTTTATTAACATGAAACCTTAGGGCAATTCTAAAAAAATAGCTTACTAATTCCAAACAATTATAACAATTTCTTTCACAAACATAACAAAGCATGTTAAAGAAATTTATCTTCCCCCCCCCCCCCGCGTTCTTCTTCTCAAACATTAAATCAATTTTTGGTAGAACTAGCGGTACGGCGACGACGTTGCACAGAAATTTGAACGTTTTTATTGCACGTTTAGAGATTATGCAATAAATTGTTTAAATTAATCGAATAAATTTATAATAGCGTGCCGAGACGGATGATTGAGCACATCGAAATAACCACTTAACTTGAAAATTGTTACTGTAAAATTTTCTTCATTTTTATAGTGAATTCTATGATTCACTATTAATATATGTTTACCCTTATAAATGCGATGCGAGCTATTTTCCGCTTGTCGCGTGGTGAAGCTAACATAACAACGTTATATGCCCACCAATAGCGTTACGCGCTAATTGTGGATATACAACCTCGCGAGTAGTTAAGTTTTACATATTATTATTTATAATACATTATTATTATCAATTATAAAACTTTTTGGTCAATTATAACTTTAAAATTCAACATTTATGAGAAATAAGCAATATTTTTAAAATTAAATAGTGGTATCTATTTATATTAAGATTTATAGACATTTTGGTAGAACAAGTTTGCAAAAATGGTAGAACAAGTTTGCAAAAATTTTTATATACCAAATCTCTTGCATTATACGCTTTCTTGCCCACAACTGACATCATACGCACAGTTATGTGAACGTGTCTATAAGTGTATATGGTCTAAGGTTCTACCAACGTGCCAATTTTGATAATGTCAATGTTACCAAATGACAGCCCTCAAAAACAAACTGATAGAGATGGGACACGATCTAAAATGCAAGTTTTTGTTGAAACACTCTTTAAAAGTCTATTATACCACGGTTGAAACCCTTAATTCTAATCTCGGCAAAAAATGGATCTCCAGATTCAAGAAAACATTACTAAAACTTTCGAAAAGTGACCAAACAATATACAAATAGATCCGTTACCTCATATGGAGATCCAAACATACACATGTCTTCTATGTGGAGGTCATTGTGGACATCATTTCTCGTGTTTTACTTAATGATTATTTATTTCATATACCGTAGAAACGTACAGATTACGCACAACCCCTACACGTACTTTGCGGCTTGCTAATAAATAAGATCATATGTTAATTTTAATGGCCTCCACGACAAATAAATAATTTACAAATCGCTAAAAAATAATTTAAATATTTTGTATTGAGAACTTAATAAATAGCTATAAAAGAACTTCATTTAATTAATTTTAATTCCTTCTGTTTTAATACAAATTTTCTCTGTTTCAGGTTGAATCTTCCTACATTCATTGGTAAGTTTTATTTAACTAACTAATCTAAAATGACATAATGTAATAACTATTATGCACACAATTGTTTCTGATTTGCATTCGACGCTTGCATAACACCTGCATACTCGTAACAAACAATACCCCATGCAGCTAGCTGTAACACTTCGGAACAATGCGCTTATTCATTGGAACATTTCTTTAATAATTGGATGTTTATCGAAAAAATAATTGTACCTCCACCTGCGGTTATTTACAAACAATAATAAAAGGAAAAGGAAGCGTAAAATATTAGATAATCCAA
The DNA here is from genome assembly GCA_963932245.1 of Tachinus rufipes. Classification (NCBI taxonomy): domain Eukaryota; kingdom Metazoa; phylum Arthropoda; class Insecta; order Coleoptera; family Staphylinidae; genus Tachinus; species Tachinus rufipes. The sequence goes on from OZ010746.1 coordinate 97,319,862, forward strand.
GAAAATAATTGTAAAGTTTATTAAATCGATCAGATATATACATTACAATTCAAAATAAACATAAAATACTTATAAAAAATACTTTCATAAAATTGTATGTGCAATCAATTCGCAGGTGCATTATATTTAGTGGTAAAATGACACTAAGTGACAATAACAAAAATCAACAATTAAAGACTAGAATGTCGTTACAATAGTTTCAAACAAGTAATAATAAAATTAGGTCCACATTCCAGCATTGTAAAATAGTACTTGAATAAAAACACTTTTGCTCCAAATTTATATTTTGTATAAAAGTACTCAATTACACGTAAAACTACAATTAATAAGGTATATGAATAACAATAATCAGCATAAATAAAACAAACAAATCATGTTGAGGAACTTAAAGCCCCACCCCATTGGCACTATCAAATCAACTATAAATATATTAGCTAAAAGAATCAGTTCTCTTAAATAAGTAATTGGGTTAATCATAAATATTATAAAATAATGGAATAGATGCTAACAAAATTGAGCAATAAAATATTATAATAATGAAGAAAGAAGTAAGGTAATTTATTTCTTCCACTTGGGTTTCCAAAAATGAATTATTTTGTAGGCGTAGGCGTCCCACTCTCCCTGGCATTGTGCAATGGTGAATTATTTATTATTCTAAATATTTATTCCCCTCCCTCTAAGGTTTGCCGCTACCCACCCCTCAACAAAAATGTGCAACCATGGCGCTTCTCTAAATGCCAACAAAGTTACCTTCTTCTTCTTTTAGGTTTACATACTTACTTTCTTTAACTTAAATTAAGACCCAATATTTTTAAACTTAAAATTACATTACAAATTAATGACCTTCATTGCTTTCGTCTACTTTAAAAATGCAATTAATTAACTCATCCATGTATGGGTTTGGACCGAGTTGCTTCAGCTCTTCCCTGGCTTCTTTTTGTAAATCCGCGATTTTCGAACGTGTGTATGCGAAGCTGCCGTATTTGTCTAAAAGCGAGACGCAATATTTTTTTACCTCGTTATCTTTCGTTCTTCTCCTTAAAATTTCTATTAATATATTAAAGAAATCATTCATGATCATTTGGAATTTTTGTTTACAAGAAGTAAGTAAATCCTTGATCCAACTAAATTTCTTTGGATTAAGGATTTACATCATTTGTTCAAAAAAGGATACGCATAACTTGGCTATCACCGGGTTGGCTATGGACGGCATGTATCAATGGGAAACTGAATTTACCTTCAGTCAGATCTTCGCAGTAGCTTTTGTTCAGCATGTACTATAATTTAAAATGTAAGATTATTATTATATTATCAACCGTTGACCTACCACATCGTACAGAAGAAGTTGTTAAAATGTTTTATACTTATTCCCTCAGAGTGCGGTGATATGCTAACGTTACAAGTCATTTTGACACAAGAGTAGATCGTGATCCAACTTCTTGATAACGTAACACTTGAGTGGGTGGGTAGGCCACTCCAGAGCATGATAACGGGCCAGTAGTTTGGAATGGAGTGGCCCACCAACCCACCCGAGTGTCAGTCATCAAGAGATTAAATGTTCATCTTCTATTCTAACGTTAGAAGTCATTTTGCCACAAAAGAAGATCGTGATCCAACCTCTTAATAACGTAACAATTGGGTGAGTGGGTGGGCCACTCCAGAGCATAATAACGAGCCATAAGTTTGGAGTGGAATGGCTCATCAACCCATCCGAGTGTCATTCATCAAGAGATTAAATGTTCATTTTCTATGCTAACGTTAGAAGTAATTTTGTCACAAGAGACGATCATGATCCAACCTCTTGATAACGTAACACTTGGGTGGGTGGGAAGGGGAAGGCTACTCCAGAGCATGATAAAGGGCCGGTAGTTTGAAATGGAGTGGCCCACCCACCCACCCGAGTGTCAGTCATCAAGAGATTAAATGTTCATCTTCTATGCTAACGTTAGAAGTCATTTTGCCACAAGAGACGATCGTGATCCAACCTCTTGATAACGTAATGCTTGACACCCACCCAAGTTTCAGTCATCAAAAGATTAAATGTTGATCGTCTATTTTAACGTTAGAAGACATTTTACACACAAGAGAAGATCGTGATCCAACTTCTTCATAACGTAACACTTGGGTGGGTAGGCCACTCCAGAACATGATAACAGGCCAGTAGCTTGGAATGAAGTCATCCAACTCCAGAGCATAATAATGAGCCAGTAGCTTGGAACAGATTTGTTTTGTGTTGCTTGCCGCTTGAAACGAGCAACAGTAGCCGTGGCGCGGTGTACAAACACTTACATTTGAGTGCTTAGTTCTCATCGGTTTATTATTCCACTCCTTCTGACAGTTTCCAGGAAGAAATAAGAGCTGGAAGCCAAGCACAACCCCACATTGATTCCGCCCTTCTCAGGCTGCAACACAAAGTCAGAACCGTTGCTAGGCACTACCTCCGACAAAGCTAAACCACAACCATTAACGAAATATAAGTGAAACCGTCTCGTTCCACACCCCCGGAAAGACTTCCAGCAAACAAATATTTACCAATAAAAATTGTACTGAATAAATCCCCCAATGCGACATCAGATCTCCAAGGTTCGATCTGATCACGAGAGCACCCGGGAACTGAACCCAAACTAAGCTGAAGCCAACCACCACCACTGGCCAACATGAGCTCCCTTACTACTAGACACGGAGCTAGAACACTATGAGACAATACTCGTGAGACTGCAAAAAGATGACCTTAACATGCACCAGGATCAGGTGCCAGCGTACCATGTTCTCCAAATCGGCAAACGTTGTCAACAAAACACAACGACGTAGCACCCAAAACCTAACCCGAAACGCTAGGCTCCAAGGCCTAGTGACTGTAAAGCGAGTGCAAACTATATTGAGTCAAACCACGACCACCCCATAGTGGCAATATCAAAATCAAAGGAAGTTTTACTTTTACTATTTTCTATTATTTACCGGAAAAGTGTGTACCATAAAGACACAATACACAAGAAAATCGCAAAAGATGAGGGAAGAGAGGGAGCGGGGTAGCTTTAAAGTCAACAAAACCCCGACGTACCTATTACGGATATATCTACCCGTAGCCATGTCTCCTTCAGCAAACCACTCCACCAATCGTGCGCAAGTAACTTTGCTAAATGCTGTTCAAATGTGAAAAATGTCCAGGACCTATAACCACAGCCACCCACCCATTGTACAACTTATGTAATTGTAATTCCATTAATAAATTATTTTTAAACCGTAAACCGTAATTTCCGTACAGAAAATCCTGAACGCAAGTCCGACCGTCAACTTCATGCTTCTGAATGAAGAAGCACGACTCGAAGACCGGAACTCCGTTCGACAGTCACTTTAACTTCGATCCCAGTAGAGCTTTCTTCAACCGACGGCGGTTCCACCGACCTACGACACAACGACACCAGATCCGAGATTCGGCACCCCCAACAACTGCACAGACCCACGGCACTGCATTCAACAACTAACTTTCAGTATGGGCACTGTGGGTATCTTTAAGCTCCCTTAAGTCGTACAACACCAATATCACCAGGTCCTCCTGGAGGGCTGCACTCTGGGTAAGTTATCTGCACATGGCAGGTAATAGCGCACTGAGTGAGCGTGTCTGTACAAAGAACACTCTGATTGAATCTGTTAGTAGTGTTGGCCTTCTTGGATTAATTCGTTTAATAAAATGCAGTCTACGCTATCACAACCACCAGGGAAGTCCCGAGGACACTTTCGCACTTGAAGCGGCTGCCTTCGCCACCCCCATGGAAGAGACACCGGTAACTTACCAGAACTCCACAGCCAGTTTCACCGCCAGCTTGAATACCTTAACATTCAACTCACCCAAGACTCCTAGCCCTGGAGGGTCTCCAACAATCTACGCCAAGACCTTGGTACTTCTCCAGAACGCAAATTCCTAGAAGTACAGCCACTCCCGCAGCGGTTTCAACTTCACATTAATTCTCTGGCATCAACACCAGCCTAAAGCGTAAATGCAGAACAAACGACACAATCGCATGGAATCAAATCGGCTATTCTCGTATCTTTGAGAGACATATTTTTTAACATCGGGGCAATATTTTTCAAACTTTCAGGGAGCGCCATAGTTGTTAACGCCGCCCCTGATCAGCCATAATGAACCCCAACGTGACCGCTACCAAGTTTAATACTTACAGACTTCCGATACACAAACTGTACCAACGCTTGGACTTGAGGTGAAGCGCCTAATTCAAATATTATTATAGATACAAATAGATTCAAACCCAACTACGGCAAAACATTTTAATAAATTATGGCATTTATTAATTCAGAAAACATTAGACTAATTATTAGTGTCCACGTAACCGTAATTACATTTAATATGAGAGTGTGGTTGAAGCAGATACTAGGCCTCGTCAGTATCTATAGCGCCCCCATTCTCTAAATTAACGAGTTCGGTAGTATATGTTGTCTAATTAATTTACAGGTACATATGACGACTGCGAAGTGGTGACACAAAGCAAAACCTAAAATATCGGATCATAACTCCAACTTTAACCAACACAACTTAAGCACTTGCAGCCTTGCACCCTCCGACAAAGGAACCTTTTGTACGGCCACTTGTATACTAACCTCCAGAGCGCATACAAAACAACTAATAACAATTCTTTACTTGGCTTCACCGCTTCTGGATCTTGTCACGGCGAACTTGTTATGAAAAAAAAAATAGAAACCTGCTACTCGTCAATCTGCCAATAACCACAGAAAAAAGCCACTGTCTTTTTCAACATAGAACATGACCAAAATATAATGAATCTTACAAGCCCCGTAGCAATATTCAAACCACGAAAGAGAATATCAGCACCGGAGACATCCAACCACGCCACCTCACGACGCTATTAGTTCCAAGCAAATTAAATTAAAGTCAAATTTCAGGTTTGGAGAGCATTCTCGATGCTTCAAGAAATGGCAGTCAAGTCAAAACAATTTCCTCTGAAAAATCAGCAACCTCAGAAGTGCGAATATATGTATAGATAATGAAAGTTTACTATAAACGACCGTAGACTCATCAGTCGCGCAGATGTGAAGACAATTGACTCAAACGCCGAGATACAGCAATCATTATGTCCCAGCTTCCGATTAGCAACATATGCAGTTAAAACGTGAACCAATGCGCAAAATAATGCTCCAAATACCATGGACAGCACACAGAACCATCCTTCTTACGAGAACCTAACACAATACTGAGCGTATCTACCCAAATTCAAAAAATGTTTGATTGAAGAAGATCCCCAAAGCATTGATTAATGCCAATAAAAGGACAAAATAAACTGTTTCTACTTACATCCTTCGAACAGAGATTGATGTAATCATCGCGCATCTGAAATGACAATCCCAGAATTCCTGTTAGCTTAGTGAAATCTTGCGTGTTTTCGCTAAAAAGCTGCATCAGTCTTATGGCCAGCATGAATAATCCTCCGGTTTCTGCAAACAAAATAAATTACGTTCGTTCCTTAAAAGTGTGAAACATTTCAACGCACTTTTTTTAGTCATTTCGCTGTATTCCTCTTCCGTCGGACATGTAAAGTTGTCGCGCCAATAAATCTCCATACCTTGTCCGCGATGCAACTCCAGTAATTGTTCGGTGTATACAGTCGTTGCCTGAAAGAAATATAATAATCACTAATGTGGGTATGTACGTTCACCATCGTTCAAATCTAATAATAACATACTTTAGAACTTATATTATATTATGCATGTTAATTCTTATATAATATAGTACCATTTTTGCAATTCAATTTTGATTTGACGCTTGGTCCCTATCTGACAAACATGATCTAAACAGTAACTAATGTATATGAAAACTGAGACCTGAAGTTACATTTAATAATATTTTCTTAGTCCTTTTCACTTATTATAATTAATTTGGAAATTATAACATTTTTAAATTTTTTTTTATCGAAAAATTATTCTTTATAAGCAAAAACTTCAAAATTTTGGACAACAAATATATTTTTCAATTTTGGTCAACCTTCTTGCAACACCCTGTATACTACTATGAAAACCAATGTATACTTGGTTGCATACCTTACAATCGCATTTAGACCATTACTCATTGGTGCATATTTAGTTGCCTATATTATAAGATAATTTAATTATTATAAAACAAAAACTAAAATCCTTTGTCTTGAATGAAAATACTTAATTCATCACCAAACTATATTGAAATAATATAAATAAATTACCTCCGGATGATTCAATAACAAACACTTCTCTAATGCAATGAACATAGCATAGTTAGCAGCATTGATTGTGCTCGCAATACCGTAAATGGAATGAGCTACAGGTATGCCTCTGCGAAGAATAGAACTATCCTCAATATCATCCAACCTAAAAAATTTAATTAGTTACACTAAAATAATTAAATAAATTAAATCAACTTACAATAAACTAGCATTATGAAGCATTTGTACGATTTCCTCGATTTGCTTTAGCTTATCTTCGGGTATATTCAACCAGTGGTTGAAGGCACGAGACAGTTTTGAACGTATATTCTTACCAGGCACTTGCAATAAATACGTATAAGGTTGTAGGAGTTTCTATAAATTAAAGAATTATTAAAAGAAAAAGAAATAATATTCAAACTGACTTCATCTTGAACACTGTTTCCATCCTTTGTGTATACATTTGTATGGGTTTCCATAATTAATTTAACTCAATATACTTATTTGGAACTGATTTATAGGAAAGTTGACGAATTAATTATCAAATAAGGTTGCAAAAACTGATAAAAACATGAAGGTGATGACATTGACGTTTTTTAAATATTTGAGGTTAGATTTATTTGAATTTATATAAACATCGAATTTGTCATCATCGAATCGCGAACATATCTTGCCAGTGGCGTTACATGATTTTTTTTTTTTACAATTTAATTAGATATTTATATTATTTTTATACGGATTAATAGATATTTAATGCATTTAGTGCATTATAATAAAAAGTTTTAATTTTTTTTTACAAGTTTGCTACTAAAAAATAAATTTAAAAAGTATAAGCATCATTTTTCTTCACTTTAATTTGACGAATGAAAATAATTAAGTTAAGTAAGTCATTAATGGCCGGTTTATTCATCTGTTCGAATAGACATTGATTAGTAGTATTTATCCTAGATTATGTCACGTAATTACTGAACGAGTACAATGTTTTTATACCAGTAATACAGTTTGGGAGAAAAGAATAGCAATATGTATATTTCTGTGAGATAGAAAATAGAGACGCTACTGCTTGTTATTAGCGGTTTTCCATTTGTGTCAGTGATTTTTGAATTTATTTGTCAAACGAGTCTTACATTTTTGAGGTAGAGAACGTCACACAAATGCCAAATATTTTCTGGTGAAATGTAAAAACGCACCGGGTGCAAGAAGCGCTCAAATGAAAAACACCTATTATTTGTTATTACATTTGAATTCGCATCAAACCTGGCCAGTTTAGGTGCAAATTAAGAGCAACCATTAGATTTACATTATGTACAAAACAAAAATTTCATTTGTTGCAGGTTTAATTCTAGAGATTTAATAATGTTTGTTCAAACTAATCAATACGTTCGTCAGATTGTTTATACTTTTTAGAAAAAAAAAAACGTTACGCCTATGGCAGCACAGAATATTGATCTGTATATTTAGTTGCCTACCTTAAATATTCAACCACACTTCCTACTAAAGAAATAAATAAATAAATAAATAAATAAATAAATAAATAAATAAATAAATAAATAAATATAACAAGACTTAATTTATTATTATAAAATATATTACAATTCATCAGATCCCTTCTTAACCTTCTTCACATGTTTACCTTCATAAACTTTATTCTCGATTGTAACACTTTCACAACGTTCTTGATCAACTAAAAATTCCTTAGCAATCCACGCTTGTGAACCATCTTTGAACATAAATATTGCTCGATTATCATCCACTAAGTAACTAGAATTAAAATTATTAAATTTATTCGTTACAGCATTCTAAATATATTTACCGTTCAGCTTGTATATGATTATTCCAAAGACCAGTTTGCCATAATTTAGTAATTTCCTCAGTCTCATCTCTCGTTGGTTTACCGGCAACATTAACAAATGTCATTAAAGTACGTCCTTTTTTAGTAGCCTGTAATAACTCTTCGGGATTGCTAGTATCCAGTTTGCTCATATCGATTTTTGGTGATGGCCGTAAATGTTCAGGTAACTCATCTTCTTCCAATGGATCATCATCTTCCTAAAATTATTTACAAGTTTAACACATGCTTTTTAAGTTATTGAAGGAAACATACCTCCCACTGTTCTAGAAGTCTTTCCATATCAGCATCTGAGAAATCCCTGATATCTTTTTTAGCCCATTCTGGTTTTTCTGCAGTTTTCTTAGCATTTGTAAGAATTGTGAATAGTAGCAAACAGATTATTATTAAGTTCTTCATCTTTGTTAGCGGATTTATTAACTTGATAACCTAAATATTTAACAAAGATGAAGAATTAATGTAGGCAACTAAATTAACTTTAATAACGGTACATTTCGCTTCTCTCTTCACGTTTAATTTTTTATTTCTATTAACAGCGTCGCCGGTAGTTACCTAAAATAAGGGGATTTAAAAAAATAAAATAATTAATTTAAAGAAAACACATGAATTGTGCCACAAAATGAAGTTTGCAGTTAATTTAAGGGAAATTATTTTGAGTTGTGCAATAAAATGACGTCAGTTACTATTTTAGAAAAAACGCAATGAATTGAGCTACAAAATGAAGTTTGCAGTTAATTTAAAGGGAATTATCATGAATTGAGCTATAAAATAAATTCAGTAATTATTTTAAGGGAAACATAATGAATTGTGCTACAAAATGAAGTTTGCAGTTAATTTAAGGGGAATTATCATAAATTGAGCTACAAAATAAATTCAGTAATTATTTTAGGGAAAACACAATTAAGCCTCGTTCATACTCATCCGATTTGCGTTTTGCAATTTTTTTTATTGTAACAAAATATTTCTCGTAAAATTTCGTTCATACTGATCCGATTCTTTTATTGCAATTTTTTCTAGTGACATTTTATTTTGGTGGTTTTTATATTTATTATTTAAAACTTAAAAATATGTTTTAATTTAACTATACTTGTTTTAAACAATAATTATTTCAATGTATTTGAACATTAATTAAAGTTTATAAGTAAATTACTACCTTTTTTAGTATTTATATGAACCAGTTTTGACTAAATATTTAAAACTAATTATTTGTGTAAACATAGTTTTATGTTACATATCAACTTTTATATGAAATGTAGTTTTGCAAAAGACAAATTTCACTGCAATTAAACTTTAATAAGATCTTTGTACCTCTTCTAGTGGTAACCTCACTCCGTTGTTCTGACACACAACTAACCTATATTATTGATGTATGCCAAAATAATGCTTGGAAGAGTTTTATTATTCTGGCCATGTTGAGTCTAATTTCCCCTTACACAGATTCCCTTGCGTATAAGAGGGTCGGGCATTTGCTTAATACATGCTCAATCTCGATAATCAAATTTGCATTTCCTACATGTTGGGCTGTGTTTAGTTTCCAACGTATTGAAAATGCTCTGCCAAAAAGCAAACTTATTTAACAAACAACTTAAATGAGATGCAGCTAGGGAGTTATCATCAGCAATTACAATACAAATCTACTCATTTGCACGAAAAAAACCATTTGTCGATATAACGCTCTGATACTCTTGCTCAATACTGAAAAAACCGTAAGAGACATATGAGCTTCCTTTACAATAACAAAGACAAAAAAATTAAAGAAACGCAATCAATGCGATACACAAAATATTGGTACACGCGCCAATCAAAACAAGCCAAACAAACTCGGAAACCTATTATCTAGACACATTTTAAAACACCCAAAAAAATGTTTCTATGGGACAAAATAAGTGAAAAAATTTAATTATTTTTACAGACAGTAAGAATATTTATCACGGTATCTATTCTAAGCAAAACTTAATGACTAATTATGACGCTGCAATAGACACTTAAAAAACTTCAAAATCATTACTTGTCGAGATCAAGCAATCAATATTGAGAAAAATAATAAAGTAAATATAATTCATACAATTTCAGCAATTTTCTATATTAATTCACAATTTAAATCAAACGCATAAAAATAAGAATTCGTTTTAAAATTATTTACATGTAAAATTTTTCAATCGGCTATCTCTTTATTTTACTCTTATCAGTTTTGTTTACGATCTAAATAAAATCTAAGGAAATAAAGTCATGCAATTATATACTTTAATAGCAATAACATTAAAGTCGACTTTCGGCTAATATGCGTATCGACATATCCTATCTATATTTCCAATACGTAAATCCGATCACGGAGTATCAACGATACGCATCCCCTCCACGCATATTACTTGGGCTAAGCCGTACAAGCCCGGAGAGACCTCAGTTTGGTACGATCGGGTTATCATGAACGTGTGAATTGGCCGGCCACCCATCCATGCGTGTTGTAAATCAACGTAGTTCTTGTTGCGCCTTAGAGATGTGCCTTCATTACACTCCACTGGGAGAATTTATCGAGAAATTAAAAAAAAATCAACGATTCTGAGGTAAGTAAAGCCGTTTACGTATTCAATTGTTCAACGGAAATTTTCCTAAATCAATCGGGGCGTTTCAAAGATTGGTTAAGTTATTTATTCGGGGTTCCTTACTTTATAATAATTTATATTTTTGTGTAAGCATTCCAGGTTATTTTTAATTAAATGTGCCATATATGGATGGAAAATATTTGTTGTGTTTTTTATTCAATCTATGTTTTATGATCTTTATCTGCAATTTTATAGAATTTTATTATTATTATAGTTCGGTTTGTTTTAATTATTCAATCTTAATTAAGGTTGTTAATTAATATTAACTGACTAATGCTATGTGTTGGGTAGGTTAAATTTTATTTTTACTTTATGAAATTTATTATTGATATTGTATTAATTGTGTATGGATTAAACCACTTTTTTCATATTTTCTTTAAATTGACTTGTAAATTATTCAGTGATAATTTATTTAATTAAATTTGTTTTTAAATTTTTGTCAATTAAGCATCAACAATGACTCAACTTTGACATTTTTTTTCATTTCGATGGTTTACATGATTTTAATTTAATACTTATTTTGCATTTTTAATTTTAGACTAATGAATGACTATAACTACAATCATTTTTTTTAATTTTTCATGTTGCAAACTTTAATATTATAACAAAATTATTCAGAGTTTCAACTGAATAATAATTTTGATTGATTTTTTTTGTATTTACAGTTTAGATTTAATATGACGACCATGACTGTATTTTAATTTTTTTAGAAAATTTGATTTGACTATTAATTTTAATTTACTTAAAATTTGACTAAAACATCTATTTTGCTTATATTTACACCTCTTAGACAATTAAATGACTTTAGCAAGACTGTTATTTTTGATATTTTTATGAAATGACTTTGATATTACCTCAAAAATTGATTTGACTGAATAGTTCTTACATTTTAAGCTAAATAATGACAAACCTTAGACTGCATGACTTCAATATTACTCCAAATTATTCAGAGTTTTGACTGAATAATATTTAAAACGTTATTTTCCTTCTACCTTAATTTTAGATCTATTTAATGACATATTTAATTTTTGAATGAAATGACTTCATTATTACCACAAACATATTTTTGACTAAATGCATTTATATTTTAAGCTAGAATAATATTTATAACATTATTTTCTTTTTACTTATTTTTTTAATAATGACTTGACCACTATGACCATTTTTTAAATTTTTAAGTTGCACTAATTTAACATTTTTACAAAATTATTCAGAGTTTCGACTGAATAATATTTTTAACATTTTTTTAAATATTTGCACTCTAAGATTATTGTGACTTTAACTAACTTTTTAATTTTTTAGGTATACCTTAACAATTTTAAAACATTATTACATTTGAATTTACTGTTTATGCACAAAAGTGACTCTATTATGACTATTTTAGGTTATTTGATATTAATATTACCAGCAAATTATTCAGAGTTTCGACTGAATAATCTATTATTTTAATTTTAGTTACACTTTAGATATATTAATGACTCAATCATGACTGTTTTAAATCTTTAGGTTACATTACATTTATTTTTGATTAAATTATTAGTTAAATATATTTCACATTTTAGACTAAATTGACAATATATTTGGGATGATTTAGTTGTATCACAGAATATGATGCTTTTTGTTCTTCGAAATTGTTGTTTTATTTTTGGTTTGACTTGAATTTGTCTATGGTTTTAATTTCACTAATAGTTTTTGGTATGAATGAAGCTGGTGTGTCCGGCTTATATTGAATGATTTTTGTTGTAGTTTCAAACAATTTTTGTTGGTTTTTTGAAATCTTCAAAAAAACTTTTTGTTTTCTGGGTTTAATTTGAATTCCTTCAATTTTGGCTTGTGGTTGGTATGAATGTAGCTGGTCCAGCAATGGTTTCTCATCATGAATGTTGTTCTTTGTTATTTTTGGTTTGATATTCTTAAGTGATTTGAATTTTGATTTATTTTTACTTGTTTGGTTTCTGTTTTGTCAGATTTGGTTGGGTATGAATTTGGTTTGTATGGAGCTGGTTTGTCCGGCATATTGTGTATGCTTCATTGTATGAAATTGTTTGATTCTTTAATAGTGTTAATTCGTCTGGAAATTTTTTTGATTTTTTAAGGTATTTATTCTTCAAGTGATCATTTCTTGTTCTCAATTGTTGGCTTCTTCTGTGCATCATGTTCTAATAGATATAACAAAATGATCCTAAATATAGTGATCAATGATTAGGTTAGTTAGTTTTAATTTAAGATAAAATCTCCAACGTTTCAACTGGAGATAATTTTAGCTTTTATTAATTTTTTTCTATAATGAAGAAATATTCAAATAGGTTGATATTATATATTAATAAAGTCATCAGCGTTTCAACTGATTACTGAAATTTTAGTTTAGAATAGGATTTTTGTTTAAATCAATCAACTTTCTTCAATTACTAAAGATAGAATAATAAGTCTTCAGCGTTTCAACTGTAGACTAAATTATTTTACTCAAAGTTTGCTTTGAAGCTTTTTATTTAGGTTAGCGTTATTGAATATTGAAGTTTCCAGCGTTTTAACTGGAAACAAATTAAATTTAACAAAACCTTACTTTTTTCAATTTTATTTTTAAGAATTCTCTTAGGTTACATGTAGTTATTGAGTCTGCAGCGTTTCAACTGCAGACCCTAATTTAAGTTTAGTAAGTTTAGATATTAAGACAAAAATGTTAATTGACGCTACAAACAATAACTTCTTACTTCAGAGTTTCTACTGAAGGAAGAATGACTGACATTCAATGTAAACTTTAGTTAGGCACAAAGACAGATCTACTTATGTCTTCAGCGTTTCAACTGAAGAATAAGTTGATCGACATTACAATTGACGCTAGAAACGATTTTTAAAGATTCTTACTTAGGTTAGAGTTATTTAATATTGAAGTTTCTAGCGTTTCAACTGGAAACAAATTAAATTTAACAAAATCTTACTTTTTTTAATTTTATTTTGAAGAGTTTACTTAGGTTAAATGTAGTAATCAGGTGACATTCCAACTGACGCTACAAACAATCTTTTTTTTCTTCAGTTTCGATTGAAGAAAGAATTGACTGACATTCAATGTAAACTTTAGCTAGATATAAAGATGGATCTACTTATCTCTTCAGCGTTTCAACTGAACAGTAAGTTGATCAACAAAATCACAATAAACAATTTTTTCTTACTTTAGAGTTTCTACTAAAGAAGAAATGATCGACATTCAATGTAAACTTTAGTTAAGCACAAAGACAGATCAACTTAGTTTTTCAATGTTTCAACTGAAGAACAAGTTGATCGACAAAACTGCAACAAACGCTATCAACAATCACTTATTTACGTATTTAAGTTACATGTAGTGATCAAGTCTGCAACGTTTCAACTGCAGACATTGATTCAAGTTTAATAAAATAAAAACAAATCTGTTAATTGATATTCAAATTGACGCTACCAACAATTTTTTCTTACTTCAGAGCTTTTACTGAAGGAAAAATTACTGACATTCACGTAAACTTTAGCTAGACATAAAAACAGATCTACTTATTTCTTCAGCGTTTCAACTGAAGAGTAAGTTGATCAACTAAACTACAACAAATGATTCTTTCTTACTTTAGAGTTTCTACTAAAGAAGAAATTACCGACATTCAAAGTAAATTTTAGTTAGGCACAAAGACAGATCAACTTAGTTCTTTAGCGTTTCAACTGAAGAACATGTTGATTAACAAAATGCAACAAACGCTACCAACAATTTTTTCTTACTTCAGAGTTTTTACTGAAGAAAGAATGACTGACATTCAAAATAAATTTTAGCTACACATAAAAACAAATCTACTTATTTCTTCAGCGTTTCAACTGAAGAGTAAGTAGATTGACAAAATCACAACAAATAATTTTTTCTTACTTTAGAGTTTCTACTAAAGAAGAAATTACCGACATTTAAAGTAAATTTTAGTTAGGCACAAAGACAGATCAATTTAGTTTTTCAACGTTTCAACTGAAGAACAAATTGATCGACAAAACTGCAACAATTTTTTTTATTTCAGAGTTTCTACTGAAGTAAAAATGACCGACAATTAAAGTAAATTCAAATAGGCCAAAGACAAACTAACGAACGCTTACTTCTTACTTCAGAGCTTCAACTGAAGAAGAAGGCACTAATAATTAATGTAAACCTTAATTAGGCCAGAAATAGATCAACTTAGTTCTTCAATATTTCAACTGAAGAAGAAGTTGATTGACGTACGCAACAAACAAAACAGGAAATAATCAATATTCAATCTAAACTTCTATTAATTCTAAAGACAAATCAAATTATTTCTTCAACGTTTCAACTGAAGAATAAGTTGGTTGACAAATTTCTATAAATTACTTCTTAATTCAGAGATTCAACTGAATAAGAAGCAACTGACATTCAATATAAACTTTAACAAATTAATTAAACAAAAATGGGAAGCTTTCTTTAACACTTGTTGAAGATTAAGCACAAATTTACCCATAAGTGTGGTTCAATCTAACATAATTTTAGGGAATTGGAAGGAATGTTTCAGAGTTTATACTGAAGCAAATATTTTTATTAAATCAATTTAGGTTTTTTTAGATAAATTTATTCTCATCAATTTTCTTCAGCGTTTCAACTGAGGAAGCAAACAGAATTGTATTTTTTAGGTTTCAGCATCATTCTACTGTAGAATAGTTACATGGCATTGTTTGTATATATTAATTTGTTTTCAATCGCTTATCAAATTCAAAATAATAATTATTTTGCATAAAATTGAAGATAAATTTTTTTTTTCAAGATTAAATTATCAAATTTTTTTCAGATTTTATGGCTAGCTTTACAGAAGTAGATTCATTAATTTTGTAAAGGTTTGCTTATTTTAATTAGGTACTATAAGTAACTCTCTTTATTGCTTATGGTACATTTGTTATTAAAAGGGATTCAATAAATTTGTTATATGTTGGTTACATCGCTATGTTTTTTATCAACATTTATTGGCATTATATTATGGAAATTTTGTAATAAACCCTCCAAAGACTAATAAAAGTTTGCTTTTCAGTTAATAGCAATTTAATCTTTTCCAAATGAAAAGATTTCATTGCTTATTTTAGGTTACGTTCTAGAATCCAACTAATTTGCCATGAATTAATTAAGCAATTAAGTAAGAGAAATAAGAGGACCAATAATTAAAAAAAACTAATTAATCACAGAACTGATTTGTGTTAACTGGAGTTATTTTAACAAACACTGGATAACAAAATCTAATGGACCAATAATTTAAAAAATAAACTAGAACAGAAGACATAATCAGTTTTAATTATTTCCAGCCGATAGCAATAGTTTCTTTTCAAAATGAAAGGATTCTATTGCTTATTTCAGATTTAGTTCTAGAATTCAGACAAAATTAAGCACAGAATTGGTTTGTGTTAACAGGAATTATCTTAATAACAAAATCTAATGGACCATTAATTTAAAAGAATCTATAACAAAAGATCTAATCAATTCCAGCAATAGTATTTTTTTAAATGAAGGTATTCTATTGCTAATTTGAATAGTATTAACTGGATACCAAAACCTAATGGAATAATCAAAAATTAAACTAGAACAGAAGATTTAATCAATTTTTATTTCAGCCTAACACAATACATATATTTCAAAAT
Organism: Tachinus rufipes; assembly: GCA_963932245.1. Classification (NCBI taxonomy): domain Eukaryota; kingdom Metazoa; phylum Arthropoda; class Insecta; order Coleoptera; family Staphylinidae; genus Tachinus; species Tachinus rufipes. The sequence continues at coordinate 97,336,163 of OZ010746.1, forward strand.
TTGAAAAAAATGTATTGTACTTTTATTTCAGCTTATCATAATAGCTTTAGTTTATAGAAATTAAGTACACAAATTGGATTATTTGAAAAATTTATATTATATCAAGGGATGGATTAAATAAGGAAAACTAAAGCTAAATTTACTAATACTAATTCTTTACAGCAGTCCCCAAAAAATTTCCATAATATTTTAATTTAATTATTCCACACAAATGCGATCTAACCAAATTTTAGCGTACTATTCAGCCAGGAAGGGTGGGGGTTGATTTAATTTTTCTCAATTTTGTTTAAACTGTAATAGGATAATTTCCAGTTGTTTGCTTCATTTTATTTAAAATAAACGGATTTGCTTATTTTATTAGATTTATCAGATTTAGTTCGCGTTGCTATGCACCATCGAAGACTTGTAGAGATCACCGTGTGTACGAAAGCACGTCTTCTCTACTTGTTATAAGTCGCACCATAGGTTCGACCTGTCTCGCCATGCATAAAGCTTGTCTCTACGCCTGAAAAACCCGCGAGAAGTTCCCTTATTGTGCCATTCCTCTATATCTCGTAACTATTCGTTCCTAATCTAATTTCATTTCCAGTTCCTGAGCTGATTATAATTGAATTTATAATAACAGTCAGGCTGTCTCTTAATTTTCGCTGCTTCTTTGCGCTAATATCTTCTACTGTTTTTACTGCTCATCTAACATGCTTCTTCTGTCTCTTGTAGTTCTTGATTTAGTTGTTTTCTCTCTGACTATCCACCTTTTTTTCACTTTCTAACTCTGCCGAAGCCGGTCCCAAGCCCGGATGCCAGAATGAGGAGGGGAAAGATTTAATTCTTCTCTTTAAACTTTTCTTTTATTCTTTAAACTTTTCTTCAATTTTTGAAATGTTTTTTGTTTAATTTAATACAATTAATATAATAATTAAAATGTTCTAGTAGCAGCTTAAAAGAAATGTTTATGGAAAGTGCAGATAAGAAAATGGTAAGTATCTCTAGTTGCCTGGTCTTAATAAAATATGACAATTTTGACTAAAGTATTTATTTTGGGAATGTACCAAAAGTAGGAAACAACATTGATTGTCTTGCATTATGAAGCTCTAATGATGTTCCAGCTGAGATGAGCTACAACTACTGCCAACAACAAGGATTGAACCATAAAGACAAATCCAGCTACTTGGGTATACCGCCGCACTAGGTAGGATAAATGGCGGAATAACTGGTCCCCAATTACAGTTTTAATCATTTTATTTATTTAATAAAGTAAGATTGATTTCTGTAGTGTTTTTGCTCTTCAGCAATATTATTTTTTACCAATTTTAGAACCAGAAACACCAATTTTCTTGTTTTTCGGCTATCATTGAAAATGTGCGTATCAACATATCCTATGAAGAATTCGTATAACTGCGTCGCAATTTACAATTGTACTAGATAATTGTATTTTACATAGTGGACTTTTGTTTGTTGGAGAATTTTAATTTGCAGCTTATAAAGCTTAATATTGATAGTTTTACTGAATTGTATACAAATTTATAGATTAACATTAATTGAAAGTAACTATAATTACTATATTAAATATTTCTTAAATATATCACAAAATGTTAAATTTGTCTGAAAAACGTCTCACAAAACATCAAATTTGTCACAAAATGTCAAATTGGTCTCAAATGTTTTACAAACTTTTATTAAATGTGTCAGAAACGTTAAATTTGTATCAAGTATATTACAAAAATGTCAAATTTGTCTCAAATATGTTAAAGAAGATACTTAACTAGCACTTTTTCAATTCCTGCAACGGTACAGAGTTGAAAGCGTTTTTGACATCCAGAACAACCAGGATAGCACGTTTCTTTCTACTTTTTGCTTTTTTTACTGCGTTTTTAGCCAATTGGATTGTATTTATGATTCATCTTTCTTTTCTAAGTCCAAACTGATAGTCAGAAAACTTGCCACGCTTCTGAAGTTCCTCTACAAACTTCCTGTTCAGCAAATATTTAAAGAGTTTCCTTAATGTATTTATAAGACACAGTGGTCTATATGCCGGCGGATCGTTTTTGGCTTTTTTTGATTTTTCCAAAAAAAAGCTACCTTCCACTGGTCTGGAAAGGTGTCGTCATTGATTAATTTGTCTAGTGGACTGTAACTTCGCGTTTTGTTCAGCTAGAACCTTTGTTATTACCGTCGGGGCCAGCAGCTTTTCCTGCTTTTTCTTTTTTCTGGGTGGGAACAAAGTTTAATTTGTGGGCGGGTTACTTTTTTTATTGTGACCTATTGTGTTAGTCATCAAAGGATCTATTGTTTGTTCCACCTCTTGTGTGCTTCGATTTATATATAAGAGAATTGTTTACAATAAATCTATTGATAACTAACGCTCGGGTGGGTAGGTAGGAACAAAGTTTAAGTTGTGAGCGAGTTACTTCTACTACTGTAACCCACCCACCCGCCCAAGTGTTAATCATCAAAGGATCTATTGTTTATCCCACCTAATGTGTGCTTGGATTTAGATAAGAGAAAATTGTTTAACAATAAATCTCTTATAACTAACGCTCGGGTGGGTGGATGAGAACAAAGTTTGATTTGTGGGCGAGTATAAGCTAATATACTAAATGTCAAAAATCTAAAAATATTATTTGAAAATTAGATATTTTTTTTGATTTTTTGAAAAAAAATTTATTATATTTTAAGCATCAAAACACTAAATCTTCAGTTTATAAACGTTTTGTAATATTTATGAATGTTTAGAATTATTATTGATAGTCTACGAACATTTTTTGATTTTGTGATAGGTCAGGAATATTTTATGTGGGTATGTATAGCGATAATCTATGAAGAAGTGCATTAAAATTGGGATCCAATTTAATATATTTGTATTCTTAAAATTATAATATAAAGTTATAAAATTTAATTCAATAGTATATAAATAACATGTGTAGAATTATTCTAGAAGGTACGACGCAGAAATAAATTGTTATCTGCATGAAAAGGTCGGCGATAAAAATCATTCGTTCCTTGAGATATCAGCACATAAAATGCAAAAAAATCTCCGTCTTATTTTATAGGTAAATCTCATAAATGTATAAATAGAATGTTATCGAAGTAAATATTCATTGAATTTACGTATTAGTTTTACAAATGAATTAAATATTTGATCTGAAATATAGTTGTAGTTAATTAATTAGTGTAACATAATTTATAATTTAATAAACAATAATTAATTGTGTATTAAATTAGAAAACATCTTAATAAATATTTTCAATTATGTAGAATTAATCGGAGCAATTGCGTCCGTTCCCTTCACCGTTTAGTGTCTTTTTTGCCCTTCGAAATGCAAAAAAAATACGTGACATTTTAAACGAAGAGTATAATGAAGTGAAGTTACAAATACAAACCTAATCATAATCTGACTGTTTCATTACAGAACTGGCGTTTCATTTAGTAACTGTAAAATCTCTGAAATGAGAGCTATAAAATGAATTCAGTAATTATTTTAAGAGAAACATAATGAATTGTGCTACAAACAAAATGAAGTTTGCAGTTAATTTAAGGGAAATTATTATGAATTGAGCTATAAAATGAACTCAGTAATTATTTTAGGAGAAACATAATGAATTGTGCTACAAAATGAAGTTTGCAGTTAATTTAAGGGAAATTATCATGAATTGAGCTTTAAAATGAACTCGGTAGTTATTTTAGGAGAAACATAATGAATTGTGCTACAAAATGAAGTTTGCAGTTAATTTAAGGGGAATTATCATGAATTGAGCTTTAAAATGAACTCAGTAATTATTTTAGGAGAAACATAATGATTGTGCTACAAAATGAAGTTTGCAGTTAATTTAAGAGGAATTATCATGAATTGAGCTATAAAATGAATTCAGTAATTATTTTAGGAGAAACATAATGAAATGTGCTACAAAATGAAGTTTGCACTTAATTTAAAGGGAATTATCATGAATTGAGCTATAAAATGAATCCAGTAATTATTTTAGGAGAAACATAATGAATTGTGCTACAAAATGAAGTTTGCAGTTAATTTAAGGGGAATTATCATGAATTGAGCTATAAAATGAACTCAGTAATTATTTTAGGAAAAACATAATGAATAGTGCTACAAAATTAAGTTAAGCAGTTAATTTTTTTTATTACAGTAAAAACATTAAAATTATGTGAAATAAATATAATACAAAATAAAACACTAACATAGCAAAACTTTAGTATTTATTCTTTATTATTATAATTGTTATTGTTGTCTTTAAAAATATAATTAATAACTTTGTTCATATACGGATTAGGGCCAAGTAGCTTCAGTTCATCTTTGGCTTCTTTTTCTAACTCCGCCATTTTTGCACGTGTGTACGCAAAGCTGCCACATTTTTCTAGAAGCAAAACGCAATGTTTTTTCACATTGTCGTCCGTTGTTTTACTCTTTAAAATTTCTATTGATTTGTCAAGGAATTCAAAATTAACAGAACTCAATTAATGTAAAATAAAAAAGGATACCTACAACTTCACCATCAGGTTGACTGTGGATTGCGTGCATTAGTGGAAAACTAAATTTACCTTCAGTCAAATCTTCACAGTAGCTTTTACCCAGCATGTACTATAATGTAAAGTTATAGTTATGATACAGAAAACCAAACCAAAATTAGCACAAAAATGTATTTTTTTTGTTTTTAGAAGAAAAATCTATTTTGATCCAAAAACATTTTTAAATTAAAAAAATTATGTATAAGTTTGATAAGCAATAAAAAACAAAACGTAGAAAAATTTAAGCTTGTAAGATGTAAAGTTTGTTTGTTTGGTCAGAGACGTTTAAAGCTTTTAACAGTCATCATTACAGTAAACCAAAAACACTGTGACCGGTCACTCAAAAGTGGGAGCAATAACATCTAATTATGAACATGCAAATCCAAAATGTGTGTTTCCGAGTGTATTATTTCTTTTTATTGCATTATCCATCCTTTATTCTAGATATAGGTTTTTTTTCTCTTAACGCAGAACCTCTTTACACCGGCCGCACTGTTTTTGGTGTACTGTACTTAACCACAATAATATAAATTGAAAACGTTTTGTTTATAAGAAACTTTTTTTGCTAAAATTTTCTACATCTTACTTACATCTTCAGAACAGAGGTTGATGTAATCATCACGTATCTGAAATGCTAGTCCTAGTATGCTCGTGAGCTTGGTAAAATCTTGTTTATTCTCGCTGAAAAGTTGCATCAGTCTTATGCCTAGCAAAAATCCAGCTCCAGTTTCTGCAAACAAGATCAATTATAATCTAGCTTTAAATTTAAAAAATATTTTTTGTACGTTTTACAGCCATATCACAGTATTCTTCTTCCGTCGGACATGTAAATTTGTCGCGCCAATAAATCTCAGTACCCTGTCCGCGAATAACCTCCAGTATCTGTTCGGTGAATATAGTAGCTGCCTAGAAAAATATATTTATATTTTAATTATACATAAAATAAGTCATTTAATAAATTGTTCTCTAAACTACCTTTGGATGATTTAAAAGTAGACACTTCTCCAATGCAATAAACATCACATAATTGGCAGCGTTAATAGTACTTGCAACCCCGTAAACTGAATGAGCTACAGATATTCCTCCGCGTATTAACGAATTGTCTTGAATATCATCCAACCTAAACAATTTAATTATATATATATATATATCATATTTAATTACAGTATCAAACTTACAATAGGCTAGTATTATGCAGCATCTGAATAATTTCTTCAATTTGCATCAGTTTATCTTCAGGAATATTCAACCAGTAATTAAAAGTGCGGATTAATTTCATAAGTACATTCTCACTTGTCACTTGTAATAAATACGTGTAAGGTTGTAGAAGTTTCTATAAATTAAATTATTATGAAAATTGTAAAAAAATATTTTAAACTAACTTCATCTTGAGTTTTATTTCCATTTTTTGAGTCTATATTCTCCATTGTTGCTATACTGAATGGTTACTGATTTCAAAATAAATTTAAACTAATCTATTCATTCATGTTTCACATATTTTAAATAAAACATTGATAAAAATTGTAATTTGTCTTATCACAATTGTTTAGCTCAAATTAAATTCTGCACAAGCTTGAGAACAACTACAACTAAATTAAATTATTAATTTGACTTCTATATATGTAGAACATAATAAATGTTAGTTACCTTGCATATTTATTGAAGGACTGATGTGTTTAATGTGAATTAAGAGGTTACATTATAAGATCTAATTTATCTAGGTCATTTCTTGTATAATTTATTTTGATTTATTATTTTTATGATTATTAGTAAATAATCTAATAGACGTTAATTACAATTATGTATGTATTATATACCCAGAAGCTATTTAACACCTCGGTATTCAAGGGTGAAAATATTATGTAAATATACAATATTTTCACCCTTGAATACTACCTCGGATTGAATAGCTTTTAGATATATAATACAATCATAATTGTAATCAGTTTGTAAATTAAATAATAATTAATTAGATTCAAACTTACTTCATCTTGAATCTTATTTTCTCTTTTGTATATATGGATCTCCATTGTTGATTTAAACTTATTGGTTATGTCGTTTTCCATATAACAAATTGGTAAAACTTACTTTTATATTTATTTATTTTAATTTTTTTTTTTTTTTTTAATTTTAGTTAATGGATTATCAATGTTAATCTGATAACAATGTTACACGTGGCGACATTGGCGTAACTTCAGGGTATTTAAGGAAAGCAACATTCCGTGTGTACAAAAATCATTTAGGTGTAATTAAGTAAATAGTAATAAATTGTATTATAATTATGATCATTTTTTACATAAAATTAAATATATATAAACTTCTTTATAAATACTATTATTAATTTACGTTACGCCAATGGTGTGGTCGTGTAACATTTTAAGCTAGTTTAAATTTTTAAAAAATATTTTGATTATATTACATTGTTGTTGACGTTATAATAATAATAATATGTATGTATTCATTTCGTTCATAAATAAAAATGTATTCGTTCTTTTCATAAATAAGATTACATTATTTATGTAAAAGTATTGGCGTGAATTTCTATGAATATTTATAATTTGCTATTTAACTTTTATATATTTTTTTTTATGTATTTTAATTCTTTTTTCATAATGAACAGTATTTTAACAAAAAAAATTTTCGTTCTAAAATATGTTTTCAGAACACAATTCTACATCTAAATTTACTTATTCCAATCCAATTTTTTCACTATCAATCCGTTAAAATTATTAATTCGTTTTTTGAAAGTATAAATTTGGTCTTCAAATTGTTAAATTTATCTGCCAAACAGTTAATCCGGCTTCTAAATTACAAATCCGGTAACTAACATGTTAAACTTTACTGATAAATTGTTAATCCGGCTTTCAAATTATAAATCCGGTCTTTAAACTATTCGACTTTTAAAAAATGTAAAATTCTACTATCAAACTGTTAACTCGGCTTTGAAATTATAAATTTGGCATTTAAAACTGTAAAACCGGCTTTTAAAAGTATAAATCTGGCATTTAAAATGTTAAATTTTACTGCTAAATTGTTAATCCGGCCTAAGAACTGTAAATCCGGCCTTTAAAAGTGTAAACAAAGCATTTAAAGTGTTAAATTTTATTGTCAAACGGTTAATTTAATTTTCAAATTATAATCCGGCCTTTAAAACAGTAAATTCAACTTTTAAAACTAAAAATCCTTAACCAAGGAGTTAAATTCTACTTCCAAACTGTTAATCCGGTTTGTGATCACTATATTTTAGATAGTTTGTATTTGCAATGGCAGAGTTTTGCAATGCAAAAGAGCTCACAAACTCAACCATCTTTCTAAAAATTATTTTAAACTGTCAGCTGACAGATTGTTGAAACTATCAAATTATCAAAACAGCCAATTGTTGTTGTCAAATTATCGATTATAACAAACTGTCAAATTATTGGTAAAACTGTCAATTTGTTTAGCAACTTGTTTTAAAACTGTCAAATTATACCAAAAAGTATCAAATTGTTGGCAACTGTAAAATAATTGCTAAAAGTAACAATTAAATAACAAAACTGTCAGCTGACAGATTGTAGAAATTATCAAGATGATGCTAAATTGTCAAAATTGCTAATTGTTTGTGCTAGTAAACTGTCAGCTGTTAATATAAAATGTCAAATTGTTAACTGACAAACTGTCAAATTGTAGATAAAAAATTGTTACGTCAAATGTTTATAAAAAATACTATCGAGTAGTTTGCACTAGAATGCCCGCTCAAAGGTTTGTCATTAAGAGTTGGTTTAACCATCTAACCATCTCTTTGAATATAGAGACTTCTAACGCTACAAAGAGAAAAATTTTTAATCCTTTAACACATACTTGGGCGGGTGAGTGGCCACTCCAGTTCAAACTACTCTACTTGACATTTCCTCTTTGAGTCTAGAGACTTCTAAAGCTTGTAGAAAAGAAACTTTTTCAATTTCTTAATAGCATATACTTGGTTACCAGACTTCAATCTACTCTACTTGATGATAATCATAATTTAGAGTAACCTAACCACCCACTCATGTGTTAGTTATTAGAAGTTGATATTACCACCTCTTATTTGAATATAGAGACTTCTACCGCATTCACAGAAGAAAAATTTACAATCCTTTAATAACACAGCCTTCGGCAGGTAAAAGAACACTGCAGTTCAAAGTACTTTGCTTGATGGTAATTATCATTTGAAGTGACCCACCCATCCACTCAAGTGTTGATCATCAAAAGTTGGTATTACTCTTTGTATATAGAAACTTCTAACGCTTGCAGAGAAAAAAACACTAAAGTATTTTAATAACACATACTTGGGCAGATAAGTGAACACTCTAGTTCAAACTACTCTACTTGATGGTAATTATAATTTGGAGTGACCTACCCAACCAAATGTTGGTCATTAAAAGTTAGTATTACTATCTCATATTTGAATATAGAGACTTCTAACGCCTTAATCATCAACTCTTGTGCGGGTAAGTGAGCTTTCCAGTTTAAACTAAATACTATTAATATTTTGAACAAATTATAACCGAATTTTAGTACTTTGATTGTAACTTTGAGTTTTGCTTCTGAATTTTTATATTTTTGACAATTTATAGCCAAATTTATTGTTTTTCTCTTGAAACGTTAAAAATCCGCTTTAAAAATATAAAAATTGATATTGAAATGCTAAAATTGGCTTTAACATGTTAAAATTTGGTACCTAAATACCAAAATTTAGTTTCAAAATATCAAAATCAATATTTTGCTTTGCGACAATAAAATCTAGCTTTAAAATGTCAAAATCAACTTCAAAGCATACTAAGTTTGACCTTTTAAATGAAAAATAAAAGTTTAAAATTAATTACTCAAACTCAATCCAACCTAATACAGACAATTGTTTGGCTTTTCTTAAATCCTCATTATCAGTGTATGTATCTTGGTAGTACGGCATCACTTAATAGTGAGGAATAAACTCAAACAATTGATTTACGTGCTCTTATCTTAACACAAGTTAGTTAATAATTAGTGGTACAAAGTAATTGTAGCTTTATCTTATTGTTTCAACCAAAACAACCAAATACTACCTATTTAGATGTTGCATATATGTTAATGGATAGTATTTGGTTTCTTTGGTTAAAACAATAAAATAGATCTACAGTTACTTAGCACCACTAATTATTACTATCTAAATTACAAAATTTGGCTTCAAAATGCCAAAATCCGGCCTTTAAACGGCAAATTCTTCATTGGAATATTGAAATTTAATATTAAAATGTCAACATTGATCTCAAAATACCAAAACACGGTCTTACAACGTTAAAATTTGGCTTCAAAATGTCAAAATTTGGCTTTAAAATTCTAAAATCTAGCTTTACGACATTAAATCCGGTTTCAAATGTAAAACTCAATATCTAAATGCCAAAATCTTTATTAGAATTTTAAAATTTGGTGTTAAAATGTCAAAAATGGCTTTAGATTTAGTATAAAAATATCAAAATTGACTTCAAAATACCAAAGTACGGTCTTAAAACGTTAAAATTTGGCTTTAAAATGACAAAATCCGGTTTTAAAATACCAAAATCTAGCTTTACGACGTTAAATCTGGCTTCAAATGTAAAACTCAATATCTAAATGCCAAAATCTTTATTAGAATATTGAAATTTAGTATCAAAATGTCAACATTGGCTTTATATTTGGTATTAAAATGTCAAAATTAACCTCAAAACACCAAAATACAACCTTACAACGTTGAAGTTTAGCTTCAAAATGTCAAAATTGATATCGTAATGCCAGAACTAAAATTTGAAATCTGAACGTCAAAATTTAGCTTCAAAATGACAACATCCGCTTTTAAAATTCCAAAATCTACCTTTACGACGTTAAATCCGGCTTCAAATGTAAAACTCAAAATATAAATGCCAAAATCTTTATTAAAATATTGAAATTTAGTATTAAAATGTCAACATTGACTTTATACTTAGTATAAAATTTATAAATTGACCTCAAAATACGTTAAAATTTGGTTTCAAATTGTCGAACTTGATATCATAATGTTAGAATTAAAATTTGAAATCTAAACGTCAAGACTTGGCTTTAAAACTCCAAAATCTAGCTTTACGACGTTAAATCCGGCTTCAAACGTAAAACTCTATATCTAAATGCCAAAATCTTTATTAGAATGTTGAAATTTGGTATTAAAATGTTAACAATGATTTCATATTTGGTATAAAAATGTCAAAATTGACCTAAAAATACAAAAATACGGTCTTACAACGTTAAAATTTAGCTTAAAAATGTCAAAATCGATATCTTAATTCCAAAATTAAAATTTGAAATTGAAACGCAAAACTTGGCTTCAAAATGACAAAATCCAGCTTAAAATTTCAAAATAACTCGCTTTACGACGTGAAATCTAGCTTCAAATGTAAAACTCAATATCTAAACGCCAAAATCTTTATTAGAATGTTAAAATTTAGTACTTTTGCTTCAAATTTGGTATAAAACTTTCAAAATTGACCTCAAAATACCAAAATACGGACTTACAACGTTAAAATTTAGCTTCAAAATGTCAAAATCCGGCTTTAAAATTTCAAAATTTAGCGTTACGGCGTTAAAATCCAGGTTCTAAAAAATTTAAAATGCAAAAATTAATATTTTAAAGCAAAAATTGGCCACAATTTGTTAAAATTCGGAATCTAAATGTCAAAACTTAGCTTAAAAATACCAAGACCCTGCAGTTTTTTAGCCAAATATAAGTATTTTTTAAGTAAGTCTAATAAGTTTGTGGCCGGATATTAGTGTTTTTGTATTTTTCTACAATTTTTAAATTTTCTGGTCAGATTTTTGTTATTTTATATTTGGATTTTGTTTTTATATGATTCATTTATGCTATTTTAAACATTTTATTACGGATTTTAATATTTTTTGGCCAGATTTTAATAGTTTTGTTGTTTGGATTTTAGTATTGTTTGCTATTTTTTTTTTATATTTTCAGGTAGTTGATTGTACGTGATTAGTCCATTTCCTAGTATTGTTTTTTTCGCTTTTTCTGTTCTTGTTGTGTGTACATATATATTACTTCTTCTTCTCGTGTTATGTCCGTGAATTTCTTTGTTTAATATTATTTGTAGATTTGTTTTAATTTCTTTATTTTTAACTTTATATATTAGTTTGCATTTTTCTATTTTTATTTTTTCGTTAATGTTTGTTTTGTTAATTATTTTGTATATTTCTTCTGTTGGTGTTAGCTTTGAAAGTTTATGTATTATTTTAAGTATTTTGTTTTGTTGTCTTTGGATTTTTTGTATATTTGTTTTTGTTGTTTCACCCCATATATTTATTAAATAGTTAATTTTTGCTAAATAAAGTGAGTGGTATATACTTATTGCTGTTTCTTTTAGTATGCATTTTCTGGCTCTATAGACAGCTCCTATTGTTGCTGCGCTTTCTTTTAATAATTTGTTAATATGTGCATCCCAGGTGAGTTTCTCGGTTAATATTATTCCTAAGTATTTTGTCTGTTTTGTTCTAGTAATTGGTATGTTATTTATTACAATTTTTATGTCAATATCTTTTGTGTTTTTTTGTCTTATTACCATAAAAGTTGTTTTTTCTTCATTTATTGTTTGTATGTTTTCGTTGTACCATTTAGTTAGTTTCTTAATGTCTGCATTTATGTTTCTTTCTATTGCTTCTTTACTTTTTCCGTGATATATAATACATGTGTCATCAGCATACGTATATATTTCACCAGTCAGATTTATATTATATATATCATTTATGTATAGTATATACAGTATTGGTGCCAACACTCCACCTTGTGGTACTCCATATTCTGCTTCCGTTGTTTTACTAAGTATGTTGTTTATTTGTGTTCGTTGTGTTCTGCTTTTAATATATGTTTTTAACAGTTTTAAATTTGTGTTTCTTATTCCTAATAACTCCATTTTTTTAATCAATTTGTTTTTGTCAATGGTATCAAAAGCTTTCTTCATGTCTATAAATATTGGTATAACATACTGTTTCTTGTCCAACTTTTCTGCTATATGTTGTATTATATCAGTTGTTATGCCCATTGTGTTTGATTTTTTTTGGAATGCGTATTGCTTTTTATTTATAATATTATGTTTGTTTATGTGTGTCATTAATCTGTTATATATTGCCTTTTCTGTAATTTTGCTCAGAACTGATATAAGTGATATTGGTCTATAGTTTTCACATTTTGATTTTTCTCCTTTTTTGTATATTGGTTTTATTATTTGTTTTTTAAGTATTTGTGGGTATTCACCTGTTTGTATCATTTTATTTATGAGTTTTTTCAATATTGGTGCTATTTTTTTTTTTATGACTTTTATCACTTCATGGGTTATTTGATCTTCTCCTGGCGCGCTTCTTATTTTTAGTTGTTGGATTATTTCTTCTATCTCTTCTTCTGATGTTTCGTTAAATGTAGCTTCTTCTTCAATTCTTGCGGTTGTTATTGTTTCATTGTCATCATTTTTTTTAATTTTTTCCGCCAATTTCTTTCCCACTGTTGCAAAGTAGTTGTTTAGTTCGTCCGCTATTTCAGTTTCATTTGTTTTTGTTTGTCCGTTTTCTGTTATAATTTCAGTTATTTTTTGTTTTCTTTTCTTCTTTGTCTTGTTTAGCATACTATTTATTTCTGCCCATTGTTTAGCTTGGTTTCCGTTTGCATTTTTTATTTAGTTTTTGTAAAAATTTTCTTTTCTTTCTTTTATTTTGTCTTCTACTTCTTTTTTCTTTTCTTTCAGTATTTTTTTTATTATTTCATTTTTTGGATTTCTGATGTATCTCTCTTGTGCTTTATTTCTATCTTTTATCATCGTTATTATTTCCATGTTTATCCACTTATTGTTTTCTTTTCTTTTTATTTCCGTTATTTTTGTGTTTTGATTTATTGTGTTTTGTAATATTGATGTTAGTATGTCAAAATCTTTTACTGTTTCATTATCTATGCTTTCAAATTCTTTTTTGATTTTTTCGTAGTTTATTTTCTTTTTTTGTGCCGAATTTGCATTGTTAACACTTAATAATAAAATTTTGGTGTTTTAAATTAAAATTTTGATAGTTTGTTATTTAATTAGATTTTAAGTTGTTTGATTTTTGGCTTTTTATGGCCGCATTTTGGTGTTTATTAAATAAATTTTAAGTTTTGTGGCCGGATTTTAATATTTTTAACATTTTTTGGCCGGATTTTAGTACTGTTTGCTGTTTTATATTATTGACATTTAATGAACGGAATTTTGGTATTTTTGTTAAATTCTGACCTAATTTGTTTTTATTTTTAACACGTCCGTCTGAAGAAGCAAAGAACTAAATTTAAAAAAAATACTTGAAAATGAGTTTTGTTCAGTATTAATTTGATATAAAAAGTAAAGAGTAATCTAACTTCAAAAAAGCCTGTCGGCACCCATCTCTTTACCAGTCTACCATCTCTATCCACCAGTCAGAAGTTGGCGATACCATATTTTGATATTTGCCATCTGGCATCACTGTTAAGTGTTCACCACTGCAAGATAGCAGCCACATACACAGTCGACTGTAATCGTGGGAAACCCCGATCAGTATTAAATATAAAATTACATAACAGAATTTATTGTAAGCAAAGAAAATCTAATCTACAAGTTTTACACTTTGAGAATCATTCCATCACATACATATTTTAAGATGTTTACAAGCAAGTATACTTCAATGATAAAGGATGCATGTTACTATAATGACGTGGAATATGTAATGGAAGCTATTTCCCAAAAAATAGATATAAATACAAAAAACGAACGAGGCAACACAGCTTTACATTACGCTGCTTTATATGGAAGGTATTATACTGTTAAACAAAATTTTAAATATTTAACAGAATATGTTTAGTATTTCAGTTTTAAAATTATTGGTTCAGCAACCATTAATTCAATTAAATATTCGCAATAACTTTCAAGAAACCCCACTTCATCTAGCAATCCTGAGATGCAACCAACCAAAAGTCATTAAGATATTAATCAAAGCAGGAGCTGATATTAACATGAAGAAAAATGTTGACCAAACTCTGTGGGATTTAGTATTAAGTAGAGGTTATGGCAAGTCGCAAGTTGTTATGTTTAAAATAGGAAAAGCTTTGCTGGAAAACGGTGCTGATAATTATATTAATGATGATGCAAATCTATTAATAAAAGTGCTCAAATTATGTCGTATTAACCAACAACATAATTATTTAAATTTTGTGTGCATGTTACTTTATTACGGTGCTGATGTTAATTTATGTAATGATGAACACAATAATGCATTTTTAATAGCAATGGAATTTAAATATTATGAACTTTGTAATATAATGTTACCTTATATAACGGATTTTAATATAATTGTTCGTTATCAGTGGGATACATTATTTTTTGCAGCAATCAAAAATAAAAGCCCAGATGTATTTTATATGATAGAGCATGGTGCTAATATCAATTATGATAATGGAAAAGAAACCTGCTTGGAGTTATCTATAACGCATTCTGTAAAATTATTTGAGTATGTAATTACACATTGTGATGATGAAACGATTTTAAAAACATTTGATTTTGCACACAAATTTATTAAAACTATTCAATTCAATAAAGATGACTTTATTCATTGTATTAATTTAGTTTTTGAACATAAATTATGTGCAGAATTGTTTGCTTGTAATTGCTATCTTCATTTCCTTTATAAATTTGAATTATTGGATATACCAATTGATAATCAAGTTAAAATGATATATTCATTATTAATGTATGACAATAACGATTTCTTACTTTATGATTTAATTTGTATTTATGATTTTTGTGGTTTTGATGATCGGCTTGAAGCTTTTTTACGGGTTAATATAACTAGACGTTCATATCCTTTGCTTTTTCCAGATTTGTTTTTTCTATGTTTGTGTTATCCGAATATGTATCAACTGGAAACTGAAACATTTCCTACACTGCAAGCGTTGAGTCGAAATTGTTTTAGGAATAATATTCGTGAGGATTTGATTTGCGATAAGAATGGTTTTTTGTTTAAATATTATAATTATATATTACAACTGAATGTACCAAACATGATAAAAGATATTTTAACTTTGAGAAGGTTAGTTTAATAATGGTTTTGTTTGAGTTAAGTTATTTTATTTATATTAGGTTAGGCTAATTTTAAGAATTTCTTATTTATAATATTTAACAGACCCAAAAAATTTTTGTAAGGTAAAGACTAGGCATTTGATGCTTTTTGATTTTTTATTCAAACTAAACAGAATTGTTGCAAATGTTTTTCTTTGGGTTAAGAAACGTTTTCTATTTTTATACATGAATATTAAATTTAATAAATAAATTTGTGTATTTTTTATTCACCATAGCAGTTTGTTTAGATTGTTTTTTTAATTTCAAAATAAATATGGAAAAACTGATTGCCACATATTTAGGATTAAAAAAAAAGAAGACTGGTTTGGCGTTGATTTCTTACCAATATTGAATGCAAAGAAAAAACAAAAACTCCTAAACTAATTGAACTGGTATATTTACCAGTTCAATTAGTTCAACAATAGTAGACGACTTATTGAATTTATTAGATGATGAGTCACCTCCAGTATCAAATATACCTATGAGAAATTATGTTAAGAAATATGTAGAGAAGCCATCAATTGAAGAAACTATAACAATTGTTGAGGATAAGGACTGTTGCTGATCAAATTGATGAAATAATAAAAGAGAATTTCAATTTTTTGTTTATATAATATAAAACTAACATAACAGCACTAATTTAGCTTTATAGGAAAAAGGACGCCAAATCCGCGAATCAGAGCTTTGGATATCAGTTACTTATTGTGTTAAGTTTTGCTACTAAACTGTTAATTTGAC
Organism: Tachinus rufipes; assembly: GCA_963932245.1. Classification (NCBI taxonomy): domain Eukaryota; kingdom Metazoa; phylum Arthropoda; class Insecta; order Coleoptera; family Staphylinidae; genus Tachinus; species Tachinus rufipes. The sequence continues at coordinate 97,352,539 of OZ010746.1, forward strand.
ATCAAAATTATAAATCCGGTCTTTAAAATTGCAATTTCGATTAACGACGTGTTTTTCATTTTGTCAAACTATGAATTTGTTCTCCAAATCGTTAATCCGGCTTCCAAATCATAAATACAACTTTTAAAACTGCAAATCCGGCTTTTAAAACTGTAAATTTGGATTTAATAGTATAAATCCGGCTTTTAAAGTATAAATTTAGTTTTTAAAGTGACAAATTATTAATCCGGTCTTACAACAGTAAATTTGGTTTTTTAAACTAAATATTCGGTAACGTATTAAATTTGACCGCCAAACTGACGAATTAAAACATTTCAATTTCCAAATTTGGCCGTTAAAACTATAAAAAGTGTAAATGCAGCAATTAAAAATAAAAATCCGGCTATCAACTTGTTAAATTTACTGTCAAATTACATTAATCTTGCATTCAAATCATAAATCCTGTTTTCAAAACTGTAAATTTGATTTTTAAAATTATAAATACTGCCAAATTGTTAGTTTTGTCTTTGATTTATAATCAGGCATTTAAACTTTCAATCCGGTCTTTAAAAGTGTAAATGCTGCCTTTAAAAATGTAATTCCGGCCACTAACGTATTAATATTACTACCAAAGTGATAATCCTAGCATTTTATAAATGGACTTTTAGAACTGGAAATTTAGCAGTGTTTGATTTAATAAAAGTTGATTTATTACTAAAAAAATAGTATTTGTATCTTTAAAACGTAAATTCGCCTTTCAAAGTATTTAATTTTACTGCCAAACTCTTAATCCGGCTTTCAAATTATCAATCTTTAAATCTGTAAATTGGGATTTTAGAACTAAAAATCCGGTAACAAATGTATAAAAATTTACTGCCAAACTATTAATCCGGTCTTCAAATTATACATCCGGCCATTAAAACTGTAAATCCGTCTTAAAAATGTAAAGTCCGTCTTTAAAGTGTTTTAAATTTATCTGCCAAACAACTAATCCGGCTTCTAAATTACAATTTTGGTAACTAACATGTAAAACTTTATTGAAAAATTGTTAATCCGGCTTTTAAATTATAAATCCGGTCTTTAAACTATCCGGCTTTCAAAAAATGTGTAATTTTACTATAAAACTGTTAACGTGGCTTTGAAATTATAAATTTAGCATTTAAAACTGTAAATCCGGCTTTTAAAAGTATAAATCCGGCGTTTAAATGTTAAATTGTTAATCCGGCCTAAAAACTGTAAATCCGGCCTTTTAAAAGTGTAAAAAGGGCTTTTAAAGTGTTAAATTTTATTGTCAAGCGGTTAATTTAATTCTCAAATTATAATCCGGCCTTTAAAACAGTAAATTCAACTAAAATTAAAAATCCTTTACCAACGGGTTAAATTTTATTTTCAAACTGTTAATCCGGCTTGTGATCACTATATTTTAGATTGTTTGCATTTGCAATAGAGCTCACAAGCTCAACCATCTCCCTAAAAATTATTGTTAAACTGGCTGACAGATTGTTGAAACTATCAAATTGTCAAAACTGCCAATTGTTGTTGTCAAATTATCGATTATAACAATTATTGCTAAACTGTCAAATTATTGGTAAAACTGTCAATTTGTTTAGCAAATCTTAAATTGTTCTTAAAACTGTCAAATTGTACCAAAAAGTATCACATTGTTGGCAACTGTTAAATAATTGCTAAAAGTAACAATTAAATAATAAAACTCTCACCTGACAGATTGTAGAAACTATCAAGATGATGCTAAATTGTCAAAATTGCCAATTGTTTGGCTAGTAAACTGTCATCTGTATAATATGTCAAACTGTTAACTGACAAACTGTCAAATTGTAGATAAAAAATTGTTGTTGAACTTGTTACGTCAAATGTTTATAAAAAATACTATCGAGTAGTTTGCACTGGAATGCCCGCTCAAAGGTTTGTCATTAAGAGTTGGTATAACCATCTCACCATCTCTTCTTTGAATATAGAGACTTCTAACGCTTACAAAGAGAAAAAAAAAATTAATCCTTTCATTACACATACTTCGGCGGGTGAGTGGCCACTCGAGTTCATACTACTCTACTTGATGGTCATTATAATTCGGAGTGACCCACCCACCCACCCAAGTGTTGGTCATCAAAGATTAGAATCACCATCTCCTCTTTGAGTATAGAGACTTCTAAAGCTTGCAGAAAAGAAACATTTTCAATTTCTTAATATTTTAAAAAAATTATAACCGAATTTTAGTACTTTGATTGTTACTTTGAGTTTTGTGGCCGGATTTTAGTGTTCTTAACATTTTATAGTACGAGAGCAGAGTGAGAAGTCTGGTAAAAATGAAACAAAGAATAAATTTTTTAGCTCGATACACTTAGTCCAACGTTTTTCTAATTTTTAGATCCCTTCCGAATAATATGATTTCTCCAACCCTTCAAAATAGGCGTTTGTTGCATCTATGATATTATTAATAATTCATTGATTTTGACCATGGAAACTACACACGTGCATTGTCTTGATGGAAGAGAACTTTTTCCATTGTTAAATGCGGTCGTTCAAAACGTCGTTGAAACGGTCCAATAAGTTGCAATAATATTCGCCGTTGGCTGTTTTTCTCTTTTGGAGGTAATCGATATAGATTATGCCGCGTGCATCCCAAAAAACTGTGGCCATGACCTTGTTGCCAGTAAAAATCCACTGTTTAAACTGTTCCTTGGTCTCCGGTGTATAGTGATAAATCCATGTTTTATCCACAGTTATGAAACGACTGAAAAAAAATCTGTTTATTGCCGTTGAATCAATCATTTCTGGTGTGGTGACTTCAGTTGTGCTTTTATGACCACAACGAAAATCAGTAAACCACTTGTGAATCATTTTAATCGATGGTGAAGAGTCCCCATAAAATTTAATAAATTTTCTTTGGTTTTTCCACGCAAAAAATAATGTTTAATTAACACACGAAATTCACTTTTTTCCATGTTTGCAAAAATACGATGAATTGTCTGGTTTCAATGGCTGACATAACAAAACAAAATGACAGATCTGTCTGAAAATTTTTATTTGGCCTACTGAGAGATAGTGTTGATAAATGTTATTTGGGATTTGCGATGGTGGCGCCTTCTGTGTCAATTTTACCAGACTTTTCACTCCGCCTTTGTATTATATGAATTTTTGCGTCCGGATTTTAATATTTTATAACCAAATTTACTGTTTTTTTTACAGTTTTTACTAAAATGCTAAAATATCAAAAAAGATCTTAAAACGTTAAAAATCCGTCATAAAAACATAAAAATTATGCTAAAATTGGCTTCAACATGTTAAAATTTGGTACCTAAACACCAAAATTTAGTTTCAAAATGTCAAAATTCGGCTTCAAACGTAAAACTCAATATCTAAATGCCAAAATCTTTATTAGAATGTTGAAATTTGGTATTAAAATGTCAACATTGGCTTCATATTTGGTATATAAATGTCAAAATTAACCTTAAAAAACTAAAATACGGATTTACAACGTCAAAATTTGGCTTTAAAATGGCAAAACCTAGCTTTAAAAATCCAAAATCTAGCTTTGCGACGTTAAATCCGGCTTCAAATGTAAAACTCAATATCTAATGCCAAAATCTTCATTAGAGTATTGATATTTAGTATCATAATGTCAACATTGGCTTCATATTTGGTATAAAAATGTCAAAACTGACCTCAAAATACGACTTTACAAAGTTAAAATTGGGTTTCAAAATGTCAAAATTGATATCTTAATGTCAGAACTAAAATTTGAAATCTAAACGTCAAAATTTGGTTTTAAAATGACAAATCCAGCTTTAAAATTCTAAAATTTAGCTTTACAACTCTAAATCCGGTTTCAAATGTAAAATTTAATATCTAAATGCCAAAATCTTTATTAAAATGTTGAAATTTGGTATTAAAATGTCATCATTTGCTTTATATTTGGTATAAAAATATCCAAATTGACCTCAAAATACCAAAATATGGTCTGACAACGTTAAAATTTGGCTTCAAAATGTCAAAATAAATAACGTAATGCCAAAATTAAAATTTGAAATTTAAACGTCAAAATTTGGTTTCATGTTGAAAGTTATTTCGGAGTGCACAAAAACTTTAACACTTTATACGAAAATCACGTTGATGTTTTAGGATTCATATATTAAAACATATATACAGTCAATCAAGTTAAAACATACAAATGGCAGCTAATATACGTGTTGTACTCGGGACTACTGTTACCGGAATGAGGGCGAGTTAAGTGTCGCAACATGTGAATTTAGCTCGCCATATCTAGGGAGGGGGAATGACACAAGTAAATGGCGGTAAATTTAAAATAAAGAAAACAAACATTATTTGTATAATTCCAACACTTCCTCTCAAATAGTATTTGTTCTTTCCACCATTCCTAGCATTTCCCTTAGTTTTTGGAATCTTGGTTTCGGAAGTGGCTTGGTAAAGATGTCAGCCACTTGGTTTTCCCCGGCAACGTGCTCCAACGAGATAGCGCCTTCATTGTACTTTTCACGAACAAAGTGATATTTGATCGCAATGTGCTTCGATCTCTTATGGAACTCCGGGTTCTTTGCAAGCTTGATGGCACTTGCATTGTCTACCAGAAGGCACGGCGTTTCAGTCGTGTGGGTCAGCTCTCGAAATAGGCGGCTGAGCCAAATAGCTTCCTTCGCACCTTCGCTGGCCGCCAGATATTCGGCCTCCGTTGTCGATAACGCGACGCATCGCTGCTTCTGGCTCATCCAGGATACGGCCGCACCTGCGTTCTTGCTAACGACGCCTGTTCTTGATCGCCTCGACGTCTTGTCCGCCGCGTAGTCGGCATCGCTGTATACTACTAGGGCGTTGCTTGGATTGTCCACGTAGAGAAGTCCCCAATTGACGGTCCCGCGAAGATAGCGGAGAATACGTTTCACCGCAGCCCAGTGGGATTCCCTTGGTTTCGCCAGGAATTGCGAAACTGCACTGACGGCGTAGGTGATGTCGGGTCGAGTAGCCACTGACAGATACATCAAGCTACCCACGGCTTCTCGAAAGGGGACGGAGTCGTCCAACAGCGGATCTTCCTCTGAGTCTTGTAGATGGCCATCACTTGGAGTAGACACAGGATTTGCCTCCGACATTGAAAAGCGGTCCAGGACCCTATCGGTGTACGAAGTTTGTTCTGCAAAAATACTATCATTTTTCTGACACAAATTTACACCGAGAAAACAGTTCAAGTCCGACACAGTTATTTGAAACTCTCTTTTCAGTTCATTTAGAAAGTTTTTCAACCCGTTAGCGTCATTTCCGGCTATCAGTCCGTCATCCACATACACTGCAATCGCGAGAAGTTTCCCGTTCGAACGCTTGACAAACAAGCACGGATCCGCAACACTTTGTTTTAGCATCTGCTTCTCCAGGAATTCATTGAAGCGATGATTCCAGCAGCGTGGAGACTGTTTGAGGCCATACAAACTGCGATTCAGCTTGCATACCCGGTTCGATCCATCCTCGAAGCCTTGGGGCTGCCTCATGTACACTTCCTCTTTCAGTTCGCCATATAAAAACGCCGTTTTTATATCGAACTGAATAAGTTGCAGCTTGTCCGACGCAGCGATACTCAGGATTGATCGGATGGTGTCAAATCTGGCAACTGGGCTGAAGGTCTCATCGTAGTCGATGCCCTTCTTCTGCACGTATCCTTTGGCGACTAACCTCGCCTTGTATCGGCCTATTGATCCATCAGGCTGTGTCTTTACACGCAGCACCCAACGACAACCGACGGCTTTCTTCCCTCGAGGAAGGTCCACCAGGTCCCACGTCTTGTTCTCGAGCAGAGATGATATCTCTTCCGTCTTGGCTTTGGTCCACTCAGCTGATCCTGCGGAATCTGGGGATGGCACGAAATTATCTGCGAACATGACAAACTCATTAAAATGTTCAGGACGTTTGATATTTCGCTGAAAACGACTGCGCATGTTAACTGTGCTCGTTTCATTGTCCCCCGCTGGCTTGGTCTGGACTTCCTCTGATGCTGACGTTCGCTCGCTTGTCGAACCGGAATCTTCATTGTAGTCGGGATCGTCTATGTTGCTGTCGTCTTCGTGCATGGAGTCGGTGTTGTCACTATGCTCGTCAGGAAGTGCGTCGAAAGTGGGCTTATTCAACTCGACGACGGCTTCCATCGGCAACGGTTGTGGTTCGAAAAGTTGGACTTCATTGCTTCGTGGCGCTTCCTCCGAAACAATTGACGAATCCAATTCGTTGAAGATGACATCGTGACTGGTAACAATCTTGTCTTCGTTGTTCAGCCAAACACGATAGCCTTTCCTCTCTCCACAGTATCCCACAAGATGCCCTGGCTTGCTTTTCGCATCCCATTTACGACGCTTCTGATCTGGCACGTGCACATAGCACTTTGTTCCAAAAGCTTTCAGGTGCTGAGGGGCATAAACAAGTCTTTTAAACCACAGTTCATATGGGGTTTTACCTGGTACTGGTGTTGGTCCCGTCCTGTTGATGACGTACGCCGCAGTGTTGACTGCTTCGGCCCACAATTTCACTGGCAGCTGTTTAGCCTGGAGCAGAGTTCTTGCACATTCAACAAGAATCCTATTTTCTCGTTCTGCAGTACCATTCTGTTCAGGCGCATACGACATCGCCATGAATGGAATTCCTTTTGAAGCCAGGAACTGCTTCACATCTGCGTTGACAAACTCTGTTCCACTATCGCTTTGAAATTGTTTGATTTGAACACCAGCCACCTCAGCTTCCTTCACAAAATCTTTTAGACATCCGGACACCTCGTTTTTGTTTTTAAGAAAGAAGACACGTCTGTATTTACTGAAGTCGTCTTTAAACACCACGTAATATCTGCTCTTGCCCACACTCACCGGATGTGGCCCGCAAACGTCCGAATGCACAAGTTCTCCCGCAACTTTTGCTTTTACTGTTCGCGTATTGTAGCTCAGTCGATGCTGCTTTCCCATCACGCACGCCTCACAAAAGAATTCACTAGAATTTACTTTAATTCCGAATCGTTCAAGAAAACACTTCACATGTTGTTTGTTTTGATGGCAAAGACTTTCATGCCACACTTGAAGCGATTTAATTTTTGAAGCGCCCGACGCGATATAAGCCGCACCATCAGCACAGTTGGCTGCTACCGGTAAACAGACTCGCATTCCAAGTTCGAACAGACCACGTGAGTTCATCTTTCCGGCGAGATGAACAACATTTCGTTTTAAAAACAAACACACAGAATTATCGGCGGACATCTTGAATCCTTTCTTCAATGTTGCAGTTACCGAAAACAAATTTCGGGGAATATCGGGCACATACCATACGTCCTGCAGGTGATTCAGTCGCCACTCGCCGTTTACTTGCATCTCCACAACAACAGTGCCGAAGCCGATAGCTGCAACTGTGCGACTATCGCCCAATTCAACCGGCTTTGGTTCGTCAAACTTCGTATAGTCTTCGAAATATTCTCGACGATTTGTCATATGACGCGTTGCTCCACTGTCGGCAACCCACTTTTCATCATTGTAGATGCCCGGCTTGTCTTGCTCTGTGAACGTTGAACATATAAAGGCTTCACCAAACTTCGACTCTTGTTGCGTCGTTCGAAGTTTTTTGTCGTGACAGTCCTTCGCAAAATGTCCGCGTTTTTTACACTTGAAACACTTTACTCTTGCGTGACTGACCTGCGTTTGCTTTTTTACATTTCCAGATTTTGAAAATAACGCTGCCGAATCCGTTCTTCTATCGGGTAGACGCATCTCAATGAGACGCAAGCGCTCTGTCAACTTGTTTGTTGTACGTTCTTCTATGGGTATTGACTCCCATACGCTCTTGAACTCGAAGTAGTCGGAAGGCAACGTTGACATGATTCGGCTTAGTAGAAGGACTTCTGGCAACACTGTACTGACCTGCTTCTTCAGCTCTTCATTTAGTTCACGGAAGATTCGCTGAAGGCGAGAGATATGCGTCATGATGTCTTCAGTTGGATCTTTTTCATATGTGAAAAACGATTCCATCACTCGATCCAAACGTTGACCAGAACTTTGCTCATATACCGAGACAAGTTTTTCCCAAACGGATCTAGCCGAGTCACAAGTGGCAGTCAGGCCCACATTGGACTCATTCATGCTTCCGACGAGTACAAGTTGTGCGAGGGCATCCGCCTTTTTGAATGTCTTCAGCTCCATTGCATACGATTGACGCTCTGCGACAGTAGATTCGGCCACTGGCTGGACTGGTTCAACCCTGCTTCCATTCACAACATCAAAGACTTCTTGATGCTTGAGAACGAGGGTTATTTGTCGTTGCCACATGGTCCAATTCTTGGATCCATCCAACTTTTCGATTTGCGCCTTAAAATCCATTTCGTTTTTATCTCCCGTCGAGAAATTTCACAAAATTTAATGCGATGCAGATAATAACAAGATTTTAATGGCACACTAATCGCGTCGCGAAACAGACACACGTGTTCATTTTCAGGTTAAAAGTTCGAGAAAGTTTTATTTACGCACAATAGAAGTTATACCTTTTATTAAAAAAACGTTAATCTGGGCCCATAACCTGTTGAAAGTTATTTCGGAGTGCACAAAAACTTTAACACTTTATACGAAAATCACGTTGATGTTTTAGGATTCATATATTAAAACATATATACAGTCAATCAAGTTAAAACATACAAATGGCAGCTAATATACGTGTTGTACTCGGGACTACTGTTACCGGAATGAGGGCGAGTTAAGTGTCGCAACATGTGAATTTAGCTCGCCATATCTAGGGAGGGGGAATGACACAAGTAAATGGCGGTAAATTTAAAATAAAGAAAACAAACATTATTTGTATAATTCCAACATTTCAAAATCACAAAATCCGGCTTAAAAATTTTAAAATTTGGCTTTACGACGTTAAATCTAGCTTCAAATGTAAAACTCAATATTTAAACGCCAAAACCTTTATTTGAATGTTCAAATTTGGTATTAAAATGTTAACATTAGCATTATATTTGGTATAAAAATGTTAAAATTGACTTCAAAATACTAAAATACTGCTTAACAACTTTAAAATTTGACTTTAAAAAGTCAAAATCGATATCTTAATGCCAGAATCAAAATTTGAAACCTAAACGTCAAAATTTGAATTTAAAATGACAAAATCTAGCTTCACGACGTTAAATCTGGCTTCAAATGTAAAGCTCAATACTTAAATGCCAAAACCTTGATTAGAATATTGAAATGTAGTATTAAAATCAGTCAAAGTCAACATTGGCTTCTAATTTGGTATAAAAATATCAAAATTAAATTCAAAATACCAAAATACGGTATTACGTTAAAATTTGATTTCAAAATGTCAAAATCGATATCTCTTAAAATGACAAAATCCGGCTTTAACATTTCAAAATCTTGTTTTACGACGTTGAAATCCAGGTTCTAAATGCCAAAATCTGGTTTAAAAATAAAAAGAAATTTAAAAAGTAAAAATCAATATTTTAAATCCGAAATTGGCCATAAACTGTTAAAATTTGGTATCTAAATGTCAAAATTTTGCTTAAAAATAGCAAGATTTGCCAGTTTTTTTAGCAAAATATAAGTATTTTTTATGTAATTCTAAAATTTGTGGCCGGATATTAGTGTTTTTGTACTTTTCTACATTTTTGAATTTTCTGGTCGGATTTTTGACATTTTATATTTAGATTTTGGTTTTATATGATTCATTTGTGTTATTTTAAACATTTTATTACCGGATTTTAATATGTTTTGCGTATTTTCTAAAATTATTGGCCGGATTTTAATAATTTAAAGTTTTGTTGTTTGTTGATTTTGGTACTTTAAATTGGAATTTTGTTTGATTTTAGGCTTTTTATGGCCGTATTTTGGTGTTTGGTGTTTTTTAATAAACGGAATTTTGGTATTTTTGTTAAATACTGGCCTAAATTGTTTTTATTTTTAACACGTCCGTCTGAAGAAGCAAAGAACTTCGAAATTGGTGCTTTTATATTAGTTTTTTTTTATATACTTGAAAATGAGTTTTGTTCAGTATTATTTTGAATTAAAAAGTAAAGAGTAATCTAACTTCAAAAAAGCCTGTCGGCACCCATCTCTCTACCAGTCTACCATCTCTATCCACCAGTCAGAAGTTGGCGATACCATATTTTGATATTTGCCATCTGGCATCACTGTTAAGTGTTCACCGCATGATAGCAGCCACATCATAGTCGACTGTAATCGTGGGAAACCCCGATCAGTATTAATTATAAAATTACATAAACAGAATTTATTGAAAGAAAAGAAAATCTAATCTACAAGTTTTACACTTTGAGAATCATTCCATCACATACATATTTTAAGATGTTTACAAGCAAGTATACTTCAATGATAAAGGATGCATGCTACTATAATGACGTGGAATATGTAATGGAAGCTATTTCCCAAAAAATAGATATAAATACAAAAAACGAACGAGGCAACACAGCTTTACATTACGCTGCTTTATATGGAAGGTATTATATTGTTAAACAAAATTTTAAATATTTAACAGAATATGTTTAGTATTCCAGTTTTAAAATTATTGGTTCAGCAACCATTAATTCAATTAAATATTCGCAATAACTTTCAAGAAACCCCACTTCATCTAGCAATTCTGAGATGCAACCAACCAAAAGTCATTAAGATATTAATCAAAGCAGGAGCTGATATTAACATGAAGAAAAATGATGACCAAACTCTGTGGGATTTATTATTAAGTAGAGGTTATGGCAAGTCGCAAGTTGTTATGTTTAAAATAGGAAAAGCTTTGCTGGAAAACGGTGCTGATAATTATATTAATGATGATGCAAATATATTAATAAAAGTGCTCAAATTATGTCGTATTAACCAACAACATAATTATTTAAATTTTGTGTGCATGTTACTTTATTACGGTGCTGATGTTAATTTATGTAATGATGAACACAATAATGCATTTTTAATAGCAATGGAATTTAAATATTATGAACTTTGTAATATTATGTTACCTTATATAACGGATTTTAATATAATTGTTCGTTATCAGTGGGATACATTATTTTTTGCAGCAATCAAAAATAAAAGCCCAGATGTATTTTATATGATTGAGCATGGTGCTAATATCAATTATGATAATGGAAAAGAAACCTGCTTGGAATTATCTATAACGCATTCTGTAAAATTATTTGAGTATGTAATTACACATTGTGATGATGAAACGATTTTAAAAACATTTGATTTTGCACACAAATTTATTAAAACTATTCAATTCAATAAAGATGACTTTATGGTAGAGCACTTGCATATCATGCGAGCAGTCCGGGGTTCGATCCCCGAAATATGACTGAAATGATAACTTGCTCTTTATCCACCAGCGTGGTTCGGAAGTCACGTTTTAAGCTGTTGGTCCCATCAAACCACTTTAAACAAGTCGTAGACTTACTGTGGCGATGTAAAATAGCCGTAAAAAGCATAAATAAAATAAATTCATTGTATTAATTTAGTTTTTGAACATAAATTATGTGCAGAATTGTTTGCTTGTAATTGCTATCTTCATTTCCTTTATAAATTTGAATTATTGGATATACCAATTGATGATCAAGTTAAAATGATATATTCATTATTAATGTATGACAATAACGATTTCATACTTTATGATTTAATTTGTATTTATGATTTTTGTGGTTTTGATGATCGGCTTGAAGCTTTTTTACGGGTTAATATAACTAGACGTTCATATCCTTTGCTTTTTCCAGATTTGTTCTTTCTATGTTTGTCTTATCCGAATATGTATCAGCTGGAAACTGAAACATTTCCAACACTGCAAGCGTTGAGTCGAAATTGTTTTAGGAATAATATTCGTGAGGATTTGATTTGCGATAAGAATGGTTTTTTGTTTAAATATTATAATCATATATTACAACTGAATGTACCAAACATGATAAAAGATATTTTAACTTTGAGAAGGTTAGTTTAATAATTGTTTTGTTTGAGTTAAGTTATTTTATTTATATTAGGTTAGGCTAACTTTAAGAATTTCTTATTTATAATATTTAACAAATAAATTTGTGTATTATTTATTCACCTTAGCAGTTTGTTGGACTTGTTTTTTTTTTAAATTTCAAAATAAATAGGGAAAAACTGATTGCCACAGATTTAGGATTTAAAAAAAAAAGAAGACTGGTTTGGCGTTGATTTCTTACCAATATTAAATGCAAAGAAAAGACAAAAACTGCTAAATTAAATATACCAGTCTTTCGATTAGTTCAACAAAAGTAGACAACTTATTGGTTTTATTAGATGATGATTCACCTCCAGTATCAAATATACCTATGAGAAATTATATTACGAAATATGTAGAGAAGCCATCAATTAAGGAAACTATAACAATTGTTGAGGATAAGGACTGTTGCTGATTAAATTGATGAAATAATAAAAGAGAATTTCAAGTTTTTATTTTTTTTGTTTATATAATATAAAACTAACATAAAAGCACTAATTTAGCTCTATAGGAAAAAGGACGCCAAATCCGCGAATCAGAGCTTTGGATATCATTGTGTAAGTTTTGCTACTAAACTGTTAATTTGACATCAAAATTATAAATCCGGTCTTTAAAATTGCAATTCCGATTAACGACGTGTTTTTCATTTTGTCAAACTATGAATTTGTTCTCCAAATTGTTAATCCGGCTTCCAAATCATAAATACAACTTTTAAAACTGCAAATCCGGCTTTTAAAACTGTAAATTTGGATTTAATAGTATAAATCCGGCTTTTAAAGTGTAAATCCAGTTTATAAAGTGACAAATTATTAATCCAGTCTTACAACACTAAATTTGGTTTTTTAAACTAAATATTCGGTAACGTATTAAATTTGACTGCCAAACTGACGGATTAAAACATTCCAATTTCCAAATTTGGCCGTTAAAACTATAAATCCGACTTTAAAAAGTGTAAATGCAGCAATTAAAAATAAAAATCCGGCTATCAACTTGTTAAATTTACTGTCAAATTACATTAATCTTGCATTCAAATCATAAATCCTGTTTTCAAAACGATAAATTTAATTTTTTATATTAATTATAAATACTGCTAAATTAAAACAGTAAATTCAGCTCACAAGCTCAACCATCTCCCTAAAAATTATTGTTGAACTGTCAGCTGACAGATTGTTGAAACTATCAAATTGTCAAATCTGCCAATTGTTGTTGTCAAATTATCGATTATAACAATTGTTGCTAAACTGTCAATTTGTTTAGCAACTCTTAAATAGTTCTTAAAACTGTCAAATTGTACTAAAAAGTATCACATTGTTGGCAACTGTTAAATAATTTCTAAAAGTAACAATTAAATAATAAAACTGTCAGCTGACAGATTGTAGAAACTATCAAGTTGATGATAAATTGTCTAAATTGCCAATTGTTTGCGCTAGTAAACTGTCAGCTGTTAATATAATATGTCAAATTGTTAACTGACCAACTGTCAAACTGTGGATACAAAAATTGTTGCTTAACTTGTTACTGAATTGTCAAATGTATACTGAATTTATAAAAAATACCATTGAGTAGTTTGCTCTAAAATGCTCGCCCAAAAGATTATCATTAAGAGTTGGTATTACGCTTGCAGAAAAAAAACATTTTCAATCTCTTAATAACACATACTTGGGCGGGTAAATGACCACTTCAGTTTAAACTACTCTACTTAATGGTAATCATTATTTGGAGTGACTCACCAACCCACCCAAGTGTTGGTTATTAAAGATTGTTATCACCATCTCCTCTTTGAGTATAGAGACTTCTAACGCTTGCAGAGAGAAAACATTTTCAATCTCTTGATAACACATACTTTGGCGGGTGAGTGAACACTACAGTTTAAACTACTCTACTTAATGGTAATCATGATTTGGAGTAACCCATTCACCCATTCAAGTGTTGGTTATCAGAAGTTGGTATTACCACTTCCTATTTGAATATAGGCTTCTACCGCTTGCACAGAACAGAAATTTCTAACTTCTTAATAACACAGATTTCAGCGGCTGAGTGGACACTCCAGTTTAAAGTACTTTACTCAATGGTAATCATCAGTTGGAGTGACCCACCCATCCACCAAAGTGTTGGTCATCAAAGGTTGGTATCATTCTTTGAGTATAGAGACTTCTAACGCTTGCAGAGAGGAGAATGTAAAAATTCTTTGATAACACATACTTGGGCGGGTGAGTGTGTACTCCAGTTCTACTTTACTTAATGGTAATCATGATTTGAGGTGACCCACCCACCCAAATGTTGATTATTAAAGGTTGATATTACTACCTTATATTTGAAAATACTTCTAACGCTTGGAGAATTCTTCATTATCAACACTTGTGCAGGTAAGTGAACTCTCCAGTTTAAACTAATTTTAATATTTTAAACAAATTATAACCGCATTTGATTGTAACTTAGACTTTTGTGGCCGGATTTTAGTGTTTTTGCATTTTATAGTATTGTACATTTTTTTTTATGTTTGCGGCCAAATTTTGATATTTTTAAGCATTTCAAAAGTATTAAAATTCGGTCGCTTTTAAAAATTTAATTCCGGCTACTAACGTATTAATATTACTGCCAAAGTGATAATCCCGCTTCCAAGTTATAAAATTCAGCTAACAATATTAGGTTTAATTAAAAAAATGTGAGAGTACGCTAATTTATTACCAAAGAAAAAATGGTTGCGTCTTCCTCTTTACAATAAAAGTGTTCTAATAAAATGGAAGAAATTCCTTTTTTTTGTTTTTCTTTATTTCAGCTGTTACTTCTACTTAGTTGTTACAAGATTTTTATGTAACTGCAGTGGTATAAGGTGTTAGCCAAAATTGACTAAAGGTTGGCTACTTTCCATTTTGCTAACTAATTTTTTTTTTGTTTCTGCTTAAACCTGTTTCGTTACTAGCTGACAATGCTGTTAGTCATTCTTGTCTGCATTGTAGCATTATTTCAGTTTGTAAATGGCATCGCTGCCATAATATTTTGTACGTCACTGCTGTTAAGTTTGCTATCTGTGTAACACTCTACTAACCAATGGTTGCGTTTAGAACGACTTATCAGTTGCCAGCGCTGATTCATGAATCAATCACTGATTGATGAGTTACTTGGTCAACACCAATGTATGATGAGTAAAATGACAAGCGCTGCCAGCAAACAATGCTCAGCGGTAGTCAGCAAGCGCGTTCAAGTACGCATGATGAGTCGTTCTTAACGCGGCCAGTGACTCTTAAGTTAAAACGAAAGTTACGTTCTTTTGGTTATTTAAACCGACTATTGGGTTCTACCAGAGATGTTTTCTTTAGTACATATAGACAGATCGTCTTGGAGAACGTCAAAATAATAAGGTTTCAGTAAGTTGTAAACAAAATCTGCTATTATGTGGACTAGTTGAGTTGTATTATGATTGTTTATACTACCAGAAGCTCAGTACCTGATTTTTCTTTAAGTTGTTTATTGCAAAGATTTGTTGTGAGTAAGTTTGTTTCTTGGTATGCTTAGGAATATGATGAGTAGTTTATTTTGGTTCATGTTGTTATGTAATGTTATATACAAGCAATAACACACAAAAATTTGACCTGCAAGTTTAGAGCGTACCCTCCAAAAAGATAAAAAAGTATTCATGTACATATACTGAACGTGAATCCTAAAGATCTAAAGAGTGGCTTGTTGTGCTGTAATCCCAGTGGTGCTCAATGACTACTCGTTTCACTTCAACAGATTATTTCAGTACATCAGTTTGGATCAGTTCTTCAGAATAAAAAATAAATATTTGGATCAGTTGTTGCATTTATTTCAAATTAGCTACTAAACTTTAAATTACTTTTGATCACTTTGGATCAGTTAAAACTAACCAGTTCATATTAGTTTAACTCAATTGCATACTTCAAATCCCTTTGCATCACTTAATTCAAGGAATACTTTGAATCAATTCAAATTATTTTGTGAATCATTTTGAATTATTTTAAATTATTCCAAATCACTTTAACAGATCATTTTATTACATCATAATCATGATCAATTTTTTAGATCAAATTATGATAAATATTTGTATCAATTGATGCACTTTGGATTAGCTTAAATTGGGTTAGATCATTTTAAATATGGTGTATGGTAAAGCCCTTGCATATCATGCGAGCAGTCCGGGGTTTGATTCCCGAAAAATGACTGAAATAATAACTTGCTCTTTATCCACCAGGGTGGTTTGGAAGTCACCTAATAAGCTGTTAGTTTTGCTAATATTGGATTAGTTTAGAATCAATTTAAATTATTTTGTGCACTTCAGATTAGCTCAAACTGGGTTAAATTAGTTTAAATTTGTTTGGAATATTTTAAATTACTTCCAATCACTCCCAATCACTTTAGCAGATAAGTATGAATCAGTTAAAACCAAATAGTTTATATTAGTTTAACTCAATTAGATACTTCAAACCACTTTACATCACTTAATCGGAATTAAGAATAGTTTGGTAATTTTGGATCAGTTTAGAATAGTCTGGAATGCTTTGAATTAATTCAAATTATTTTGTAAATCATTGGAAAGTTTCTTAAGTATTGAGATTACTTTATAAACGTTTTAGTAAAGCAATGCATAATATTTTGAAAGACAAAGAAAACAACTGAGAAAGTAGTAAGTTTAAAATTGCTCTAAAAGCTTATTTCTGGCATAAAGCTTGTTCGTAAATCAATCATGTATACTATATGAAATTGATCAAAATTTGTGTAGTAAACCCAAATATCGCATACAATTTTTTTAAAAAAACCTCAAAATTTCAAAGAAAAACAGAAAAAGCATTTGTAACATGAAAATTAGCTATAAACCACTTAAAATTGATCAACATTAGCACAAAATTTAAATTTGCATAGAAAAAGCTTAAAAATCAAACCAAAAACTCATTTTTAAATTAAATTTTGTTGAAAAAAATCAAAATGTGCACAGAAAACTCATTTATAGAATCAAATTTGTTTAAAAAAAACTCAAAAATACACAGAATAGACTTTTAATCACATTTATCATAAAATTTTTACCAAAATTAACGCAACAAAGCTCAAAAATGCTTGAAAAAAAACATTTATTCTATGAATATCGCGAAAAAATCTTATTTTTAGTACAAAATTTGCTTCAAAAATTGCAAAGTTGCACAGAATAAACATTTAAAATATCAAAATTGCACAGGAAACTCACTTTTAGCATAAACGTTGCTAAAAAATCTTGTTGAACTTGTAAGGATAAAATAATTTGTAAGGAAAATTCAATTAGTATAAAATTTGTTAAAAAAACTTTACAATTACACAGAATATACTTCTACTCAACATTAAAATTGCGCAGAAAACTTAATTATAGCATAAAGATTGCTCAAAAATTACAAATGCTTTATCAAAATTAACTTCTAATGTCAAAAATGCACAAAAAACATTTATTACATAAAAATCGTACAAAAAACTCATTTTTAGCATGAAATTTGCTCAAAAAAAGGGCAAAACTGCATAGATTAAACATTTATAATATTAAAATCGCTCAGTAAACTCATTCTTAGAATAAAAATCTTGGAAATTACGTTAAACAAATAAAATTGAAACAGGAATTTTATTTATTCTATGAAATTGACTTAAAACGCATTAAAAGTACACAGAAAAAACATTTCTAACATGAAAATCATTCAGAAAATTCATTTTTAGTATCAAATTCGTTTAGAAATCATGTTTATCACATAAAATTCATTAAAATTGACGAATAAAACTTATTTATAGCTTAGATAACCTCAAAATTATATAGAATAAACAATAGTAAAAAAATCACTAAATTAGTGCGATCAAGTCGAATATTTTGTCAAAAAACCTATTATATGTATGCGGATTAATCATTTGTCAATCACCGATATTGTGCAACGGTGGGTCTGGATACTCCGGATGCCACCAATTAAGTTTTATGTTATTTTAATGCATACATCTAGTGTCAACCAAATAATAATAACTGTCAACAAACACATTTGGTTTTAAAATTATATTAATACTTAATAATAAGTTGTGCACACAATGCAACGGAAGCGCCAAGTTTACAGTCAATATGACGTATTTAGATCATCTTAATCCGTGTGTGCTGCTTTAGAACTAGTTAGCTGTAAGAAAGACTTTACTAAGTATTATTGGCTTAAAATTTGTTTGGCAACTGCACAAACTGCGATTCAACTAGCTAACAATAGATGTAGCTACAGACGGTAGTATTTAAACGTTAATGAAAATAATTTGCAATAATATTATATTATAATTAGTTTATTATTTACTCTTATCTTATATAGTATAATTTAATTACATATGGATGTCATTAATGTTTATATATTTAATACACATAACCTAGAAAGTAGAGCTCAAGTTGCGCATCCCTGAAAATAAATTTTGGCGTACGCCTATGGATAGATTGTACGATCTTCACGTGTATGGTATTTTGAAGTTTAGCATAAACGTGTACTGAATTTAAATGACAGAAGAGCCACCAGAGGGCATCAATTGTTAAAAAGCAGCTTCTTGCCTGCACGTCCTTGAAAGATCTATAAATTGTAACGCATGCGCCCTTCCATATATTAACCAAGCAAGAGACGAGTTTGGCTTTGTTTACTAGTGTTGTCAAACAGTTAGCTTTTTCTGTATAAATCGGCAACTTGCTCGAAGCGAGTGGTCAGAATAGTGTCCCAATAAGTGATGGATGACCCTGGAAGGATGATGGGCCATACTGGTGGCGGTTTAATGCCTCCACAACCTTATGGAATGAACCAGGGTGATGCCCCAGCGGGGGGCGAGTCGGAGCCACGAAAACAAGATATTGGTGAAATTCTCCAACAAATAATGAACATCACTGATCAAAGTTTAGATGAAGCCCAAGCCCGTAAGCACACTCTAAATTGCCACAGAATGAAGCCTGCTTTGTTCTCCGTACTATGTGAAATTAAAGAAAAAACAGTCCTATCACTTCGTAATACACAAGAAGAAGAACCCCCAGATCCGCAATTAATGCGTCTTGATAACATGTTAATCGCAGAAGGTGTAGCAGGTCCTGAAAAGGGAGGCGGTGCAGGAGCAGCTGCATCTGGTTCAGCAGCAGCTCAAGCCGGTCAACCCGATAATGCAATTGAACATTCAGATTATCGAGCTAAATTAGCACAAATCAGACAAATTTATCATCAAGAATTAGAAAAATACGAGCAGGCTTGTAACGAATTTACTACTCACGTCATGAATCTCCTTAGAGAACAATCACGCACACGGCCAATCACTCCAAAAGAAATTGAACGAATGGTGCAAATCATACATAAGAAATTCAGCTCGATTCAAATGCAACTAAAACAATCGACATGTGAGGCTGTTATGATTCTACGTTCGAGATTTTTGGATGCCCGCCGTAAACGTCGTAACTTTAGCAAACAGGCTTCAGAAATATTGAATGAATATTTTTATTCACACCTATCTAATCCATATCCAAGTGAAGAAGCCAAAGAAGAGTTGGCGAGGAAGTGTGGAATTACTGTAAGTCAAGTTTCTAATTGGTTTGGAAACAAGAGGATTAGATATAAGAAGAACATTGGTAAGGCACAAGAGGAGGCAAATTTGTATGCAGCTAAAAAGGCTGCAGGGGCTTCGCCTTATAGTGGAACACCTACACCAATGATGTCTCCAGCTCCACCTCAAGATTCCATGGGGTATTCGATGGGATCAGCTTACGAAAGCTCCGCATATGATGCTAGCAGTTGCGGATACGATCCAATGCATCAGCAAGAGTTATCTCCCTAAACGCTTTATCTAACAATAAAATAATACACATGTATACTGTTACTGTATACCAATACTACTATGTATACTAATTCTTTTGTATCGTGCATTACACTACATGTCTTTCAAATACACTGGATCAATTTTAATTAATTTAAAACAGTATTGGTTGGTAATAATAAGAAAGCGGACAAATATTGGAGTAACGGTAAATTATATTTATTTAATTTTAGGATTGAACCAGTGGGTTTAGATTAGACTGGAGTTAGATAATAAGGATTTTATGTAAGTTTTATGTTGTGAACAGGAATGGATAGTAATAGATTGACTTCAATACATAAATAATATGTATTTTCTCTGTATTTTACAATAGAGAAATAAATAAATTTATTTCAACTTCAAAATATTGGCATTCATTCCCATTCATTTATTTAAAAATATATATTTTAAGATATATATCATTGTGATATATATTTCCGAAGGAACAGTGCAAAAATATTGATGTTTTAAGCTTCATCAATGATAAAACAAATTAATTCTCATATTACCGATGTGCAGATTAAATATTGAAGAAAAATCAATCTGTGCTGTCGGCTTAGTTTTTAATAATATTTACTTCCTGTTTAGTTTAAAAACTAAATGGGGTTGGCGGCTTTCAAAATAGGATTTATTTTCTATCTATAAATGAAAGAAATTTTAATAAATGTATTATGAAATAAATAAATTTAGTATGATTTGATTTCCGATTATTTTATTCCATATAATCTACACTCTGATGATACACTTGCCATTTAGTTATTATGTCAGATTGACATAATATTTTCTCTTCAAATTTCTGGTAAATGCAGAATCGGAAAAAAAAATAGAAAACTAATTTTTGAGTCAATTTAAGGTTAGGTGGTAGAGTCTATATATCATTTAATTAGATTTGTTGGGTTAGTTTATTATATAAAAAAAAAATTGACATATGTCGATGCATTTTCAGGTTAAGCTGAAACAAATGTCATGATTTAATTTTATTATGACATTTTTGACAGATATGTCGATGCATTTTTTGGCGGTTATTTTAAAATTGACAGATAAATGATAAGAATATCGGACCCCCAAAAGCGTAATTAGGGGTTAGTTTTACGCCAGGAAGGAAAAGCCAAAATTTCCCTTTTCCTAGAGCATCTGCCGGGGTCTTTTGACTTGCCACATAAGCAACCGCGCCCCCCCTCTACCGGCTAGAAATATGTTTGTTTCACACTTTTTTGTAATAAAAATATACCGAAGAAACCGCTTTGAATTCGAAGGTGAAGTGTTGAGCAACGGACTTCTGGTTTGGCGAGGGCTCAGATGGGTTTCCGCAACTTGTGCCTACATCCCCTTGACACCGAACCTGCAAGTGTCCGATCAGATCGAATTTGATTTGATTGACTTAAGCAAACACCCAAACCCAGCAGAAGCCAAACATCACCACTGTCCAACGTGATTCTTTTGCTTATGGACGCAAACCTTTTTTTGTAAAGAAAAAAACCTTTTACAAGGAGATTCAGCTCCTTCGAAGGCTTCGCGGTACTAAAATATCTCTTCTGTTCTCCTTTGCCGACGCGGCGACGTAATGGGATTGCTATAGCATTACTTCATTACGCCTGCTCTTTCTGGTTTACTTCTTTGTTAGCTACCGAGTTGCGTTGTTATGTTCATTGTCTCTTTCTTTCTATGGGTGAAATAGCAAAATCCGTCCATAAAGTATGAAAAATTGTCAGAAAGCATCATTGGTCATAAACTGTCAAACAATGGAAAATTAAAAAGTTTAAATTTGGCTATGAAGTACCAAAATATTGTCAGAAAGAACTAAAATCCAGCCATAAACTGTCAGAAAGTGCAACATTCTGTTCATAGAATGTCAAAAATAGCTAAATTCGGCAATGAAATATTAAAATATTGTCAGAAAGATTCAAAATTAGGTCATAAACTGTCACAAAATGCAACATTCTACTCATAAAATGTCAAAAGTAGCAAAATCTAGCCATAAAGTATAAAAATATTGTCATAAAGCACCAAACCAAGATGATTCAACTCTTTCGAAAGTTTTTGTCACTAAAAAATCCCTTCTGTTCTCCTTTGCCGACGTAACGAGTTTGTTAGAGTATTACTTCATTCATTACGCCTGCCCTCTCTTGTTTACTTATTTGTTGTTATGTTCATTGTCTCTTTTTTTCTGTAGGTGTTCATGTTGTCAATCTGGCTTCACGAGTATTGGTTTTCCAACCATGATTGCCATCAATATTTTTCTTTTTGTTTCATCTCTGATGTGGATGAAGTGAGTGCATTCCCTTATGGCGTGCGTGACCGTGCCTATCTCCCCACAGTGCTGGCATAAGTCACTGATTTTGAATCTTTGCAGGTAACTACCAAAGAAAGCATTCATGCTCTCAAAATACATTGGTGAAGTAGTAGTTTGTCTCCGCGTGGTCTCTGTTAATCAAAATCTTCAGGTTTTTGATCAGTAACTTGGTCCAGCTATCCTTAATTCTATTTTTTTAGAGATTTTTTTTTTATTTAGCTACTTTTTTGCCGCTTTATTAAACATTTCTTCTTTGGCCGCTTCCAGGGAGGTAGTACGGTATCCACTGCACACTATTAGTCCCGCCCTTCTTTGAATTAAACTATCTTCGCCCAGTGGTACCTCGGAGTAGCCCAGTTTTCCGCTCTTAAGGCAATTCCCAGGGGAACAAAATAATCAGACTTGCACACCCACATTAACCCTCGTATTCTCAGGTGTACCATCAGCCCAAAAGAACCTTCGTCCGACAGACTTAAACCGGCAACAAAAATATCAAAATATTGCTAGAATAAGTCCGGTTATAAACAGTTGAAATGAGCAAAATCTATTTATGAAATGTCAAAAATTGTTAAATTCGGTTGTGAAGTATAAAAATATTGTCAGAAAGAACTAAAATTATGTTCATGGAATGTCCAAAATAGCATAATTTGGTCATGAAATATAAAACATTAACAGAAAGCACCAAGTTTTGGTAATAAACTGTCAAATAGTGCCAAATTCTATTTATAAAAAATTAAAGATAGCAAAATTTGGCCAAACACGGTTGAAAAGTGTCAAATTTTATTAATAGAAAGTCAAAAACAGCAAAATTTGGCTATAAAATATCAAAATATTGTCATAAAGAATTAAAATCTAGCTATAAACTGTCAAAAAGTGTAAAACTCTGTTTATAGAATGTCAAAAATTGCTAAATTTGGCAATGAAATATTAAAATATTGTCAGAAAGATTTAAAATTAGGTCATAAACCGTCAAAAACAGCAAAATCCGGCATAAAGTATTATAAATTGTTAAAAAATGTTGGTGAAACTGTCGTACAATGCAAAATTCTATTAATAGAATATCAAAAGTAGCAAAATCTGGCCACAAAGTATAAATAGAAATAAAAAACAGCTATAAACTGTCAAAAAGTGCAAAATTCTGTTCATGAAATGTCCAAAACAGCAAAATCCCGTCATGAATCATAAAACATTGTCAGAAAGCACCAAATTTTGGTAATAAACTGTCAAATAGCGTCAAATTCTATTTATAAAAAGTCAAAGGTGGCAAAATCTGACCAAACACGGTTAAAAAAATGCTAAAATCTATTATTAAAAAGTCAAAAATAGCTAAGTTAAGCTATGAAGTATCAAAATATCAGAAAGAACTAAAATCCGGCCATAAACTGTTGAAAAGTGCAAAATTCTGTTCGTAGAATGTCAAAAATAGCTAAATTCGGCAATGAAATATTAAAATATTGTCAAAAAGATTCAAAATTAGGTTACAAACTGTCAAAAAATGCAACATTCTTTCATAAAATGTTAAAAACACCAAAATCCGGCTATAAAGTATTAAAAATTGTCAAAAAGCACAAAATTTTGGTAATAAACTGTGATAAAGTGCAAAATTCTATTCATAAAATGTCCAAAATAGCAGAATGAAATATGAAACATTGTCAGAAAGCACCAAAAAAGTAGAAAACTGTCAAATAGTGCAAAAGTTATTTCATAGAAAACCAAAAATAGCAAAAATCCGGCTAAAAAGTATAAAACATTGTCAGAAAGCACCAAACTTTGGTCATAAACTGTCAAAAATGGCAAAATCCGGTTAAAAAGTGCAAAATTCTATTCCTAAAATGTCAAAAATAGCAAAATGTGGCACTAAAATATAAAACATTGGCAAAAAGCACCAAATTTTGATAATAAACTGTTAAAAAATGCAAAACTCTGTTTATGAAAAATCAAAAATGGAAAAATCCAACCAAATACAGTTGAAAATGCAATGTTTTGTTCATAAAATGTCAAAAATAGCTAAATTCAGTTACAAAATATCAAAATATTGTCAGAAATAAATAAAATCCGGCTATAAACTGTCAAATTGTTTAAAAAACAGCCAAATTTGGCCAGAAAGTATAAAAATATTGTCAGAAAGCACTAAAAGTTGGTCATAACCTGTAAAAAAAAATCAAAATAAATTCTTACTAACTTTCTTAATGACAAACACTTAAGCAAGACTCTCCTACTAGCGCAAGTGTTGTCATAAAGAATTTAATAACAAGCAACCTTCTGTCCTCATATGTAAAAGCAACAAGCACTTCAAATACTCTTGCGGGTGAGCGGGGTTTACCAACACAAATCTCGCGTTTACAATCATAAACTACAGTAATACCAATATAGATTGGCCCATTGAATGTGTGAAGTGCAAGCGCGAGAAAAGGATGCTAAAACGGGCAAATGCATTAGTGCAACAGAGCAAATAACATTTTTGCGTAGTAACAGACCAAGCTGTACTGAAATTACTGTAAGTCTAAGTGACCCTTTCACACGCCCAAGTGTTTGCTAGCAAAGAAATGATTGTTTATCTCTCTTGCTGTAATTTAATAACATAACAAAAAAGAAAAAAACTAACAAACTTAGTAATTCTTTTGCAGACAATAGTGGGTCCACCATGAATTGCAAACTGCTTGCTTAAAGATTGCACATTATTAATTTAAAAAATCCTGTTTTTTTTTCAAATTTCTATTAAACGTTACTTTCTTTCTTAAAAGCCAAACTTGGTTGAAAAGTTCTTAATCTTTCTTATTGTTGCAATTTCCATGCGACTTAGTATAGTTTATATTTTGCTTGGTGTATAATGATAAGTCATAAAATTTAGTATACAAGTGACCTAACTAAGTCATCCTTAATTGACATATTTTCAAAAGATTCCAAATTTAAAAAAATCCAGGGGATGAAAGCAATATATTTTTAAAAAGAAAGTTAATAAGTTAAACAAAAGCTCCCCTAAACAATATAAGTAGAAGAAAGTTGTATCCAACATTCCAACATCAAACAGAAAGAAAATTATTATGTGGTTTGACACATACATAGGCGAGAATTGTAAAACAAAACCCAGGTCGATCTAGAGCAAGATGGTAGAATAACATCATAAAGGTGAGAGAAACCATAGTCACTGAAACCAAACAGAGACCGCATATTCAGTAATGAAGTACTTAACTATGTCCATGATGATGATAGAAGTTAAAAGGTAAAAAAAGAAAAAAAACTCAATCAATATGTGCTTACCTTTCTACCAACAATATAGATAATTTTATCAAAACTTACCTTCAACAGATTCTAAAAGAAAATCAATTTAAACATTGTATAAATAAAAATGTATACATTCAATAATGACTCAACTTTGGTGCAATTTTTGATATCCTGAGGTTTGATTTGCTATTTGTAGCAATTTTCAGCAAAAAATATTGAAAAATAAACATAGAAAGTTAAATTATATCCCAAATGCCTCAAGTCTATCTGGGCAAGTCTGTATTGACTTTATTACTTATTTTCAAGAACCATTGAAAAACAGAAATTTTGGGCTTTAAAATGATGGGTCATACATTAAAATTAGTACATGCCAAAACAAATAATAAAAGATTTTTTTGAAAAAAATTTCAGTCAGATTTTTAAAATTTTGGCAAATTTTAAGTTTTTTTTTTGAAAAATTGTGTATTTTTGTAGTTGTCATAAAAGGATTTTTTTGGATTGATGATAAAATCAAAATTGAATATGTAATTAAGAGTTCAAAAATTTATTGTTGTAAAATTTTGTATTTACAAGTTTTATCTTAAATTTTCTTATTGCATATTGTAGTAAGGTCCTTCCTTGATGTCGAATGCAAATTTCATCATCCCCTTTATATAAATAACGCGGGGGTAATTTTTATTACATGTCGAGCTAAAATATGAAATAACTCTTTAAAAAAAAATATTTTGAAATTTGGATTTTTTTGGGATAAATTGGATGTTATTTGGATTAATTTCTGAAATTTTTGTAAATTTTGAAAAATTATTAATAGTAATTAAGAACAATTATGTAATTTTAAGTTTTGAATCTATGAAATTCGTAAAATTCAGAATTTTTTACTATAAGGTATCAAATATGGTTGCCAAATTCGGCTTCTTAAGGGGTGAAAATAATTTAATTAATCATTTATAAATATTGTTATTGTTTTTTTATAATTTTGGACATAATATGCGCATGCGCTAAGTTCCAGAAAGTTCTAAACTAAATATCAGTGTTCTCTCGCTGCTCGGAGGACACTCATCGTTTTTATAAGTTTCCGATTTTTAGTGTCCGATTGGGACCCGAGTGTGTTGATTACTTAAATAGTTAATAATTAATGAAGTAGCCGCGAGATTTTCGGTAGATATACTTAAATACGTGAAAAAATCATAATCAAAACTTTCCATAAAATGAAGTTAAATTAAAAGTCGGCTTCTAATCTAGGGGAATAAAAAATGTTGGCAACACTGATGAATGACAAGCGGTAAAATTAAAATTTTTACTTGTCAAATATTTTAAAGGTTAAATTGAAACTGTATTCGCGCTTTATTAAAAGTTTGTGTTTTTAAACATTATTAAAAATAATTTTGTGCATAATAAATTGTGATGGAAATAGATAACTTGGTGCAAGTGCTGGTGATGGTATTAGTAGTCCCTTTAGAGAACTTTAGCAGTAGCATCTTTAGCAAATCACAAGATAAAAGGTAGGCCAACATAGATCAAGACGCCAAGAAGAAATGTAAGTGTTAGAATTGATTTGGTTAGGGTTTTTTTCCACAGAAATATTGTAGCTTTTGTTTCTATTGTTAAAATGCGTCGCGATTAGGAATTTGTTTTTCAGCCCACATTATTTCAAATCGTTAGGTGTCTCATGTTAGGTAGGAATTTCAGATTAAGGATTAGGAATGAAGCGGAATCATCGCAGCTGGTGTAATTATCTAGAAATTAACAAAAATATTAATAGAAAATGTAATTCTAGGTAATGGTGTCTGCATGCGTCTACACTGCGATCAACTTGAAGCATTCAATAAATAATTTATAAAAATATTAATTAAATATGTTATTCTAGGTTATGGTATCTGCATCGTCTACAGGACAAACGTTGCAAGCAGAATTTACCTAATTAATTACCTTGTATTACAGCTTTTGATTTATTTAGTTAACTAATTAGCAGTTTTCAAATTTAAATAAAAATAATTTAATTCGCTGAGCTTTTATTTAAAGTTGTTGATGATTTTTTCCGTTTCTGTTTTAGAAGTTCTCTTTAAGCATCTAGCCGTCTTTTTCATTATAAACTTTCATTAATTAGTTCAATTGATGTTGTAGGTTATGTTACTTTTATATGATTAAATAAGAATGCAAATAATTCTTATTTTTTTGTGGAATTACGGGAGGTAATGCTTTAAATATTTCTACAAATCTTATTAAAACCTAAAATGAAATGAGGGTAGCGGTTTAAAATTCAAGGTGGTGTATTGGGACATGCCGTCAGTGTTTATACTTACTTTCTCCTTTTCTAATTGATCGAGCAATTTCAATTTTTTAAATTATGTGTGCTTCAGTTTTATTATAGAAATCTTTTGGGTTTTCTTTCATGGAATTTTACTAGGCATCCCAGTATAAATCATCTAAAAAAAATGAAATTAGAAATGACTAAGTTTACGAAATTTATTTAGTTTAGTTTGCAATAAGTTTTTAAATTGTAGATAAATTTTATTTAATTGCTGGAAAATAAAATCAACTGTTTCTATAAA
The DNA here is from genome assembly GCA_963932245.1 of Tachinus rufipes. Classification (NCBI taxonomy): domain Eukaryota; kingdom Metazoa; phylum Arthropoda; class Insecta; order Coleoptera; family Staphylinidae; genus Tachinus; species Tachinus rufipes. Next base: position 97,380,412 of record OZ010746.1, read on the forward strand.
TTCTATATAAGATTTTTTTGAAATATACTTGCAACCTGATAGCATTAGATTAGTTCCAATTAGATTAGTATTTCTAGTTGAATTTTTAAATAAAAAAATGAATGTGGTCTACAACATCAACATTCGAATTCAAATCGGGTGCTATGTAATTTAATAAATTGATAATAAATTTAAATCATAAAGAATCATTTCAATTTATGATTAACTTAAAATAGAATTATAATTTGATAAATTACCTTAATTTCCTTTTCATATATCAACACTGGAAGGAATCATGGAGGTTTCTTTTGTATTCCTTTATCGCATTCGTTCAAGGTCACCTATATGTAGAAATTTTATGGTTAGGTTTTTCAATGTTAAGAATTTATTTAATTTTTACTTACATGAGGCATAGATCCAGCAATATTTATTATAGCGTTTAAATGCATTATTTCATTATCTTCACACAATTTGTGCAATATACAAGAAACGTTAGGGTTCTGGTACTTCAAAAACCGTGCATGCGCAGTAATATGTCACTGCGCATCTAAAAAAATTGATCTTGATTGGCAACCAGCAATACACTACAATTAAAGAAAGCGTGTAGAATAATTTTTTTACATAAATCATTTTTCAATACTACCAACTGTTTTCAAATTGTTGACAAGAAACTAAAATAATCTTATTTCTTAAATTTAATGAGTTATCTTTGTTATTACTAACATTAAGAAATAAAACTATATAAATCATTTTGTGAAGAATAAAATTTTCTATTAATTTTATATAAATCATTTTTCAATACTACCAACTGTTTTCAAATTGTTTACAAAAAACTAAAATAATATCATCTGTTAAATTTAATGCGTTATCTTTGTTATTACCAACATTAAGAAATAAAAGTATATAAATCATTTTGTGTAGAATAAAATTTTCTATAATTTTTATATAAATCATTTTTCAATACTACCAACTGTTTTCAAATTGTTGACAAAAAACTAAAATAATCTTATTTCTTAAATTGAATGCATTATCTTTGTTATTACCAACTTTCTGACAACACTTTGATACTTTGTGGCCGGATTATACAATTTTTCACTTTTTATAAATAGAATCTTGCACCTTTTACCAGTTTATGGCCGGATTTTGCTGTTTTGTCATTTTATTTATAGAATCTTGCACGTTTTTGACAGTTTATGACCGGTTTTTGGTGCTTTTCAACAATATTTTGATATTTCATAGCTGAATTTTGTTATTTTAGACATTTTATGAGTAGAATTTTGCACTTTTCAACCCATGATGGCCGAATTTTGAATTGACTTCATTATATAGACGGATTTTAATTCTCTTGCGCCGAATTTTGTATTTTATGACTAGATTTTTAGGAGTATAACCAAATTTTGTCATATTTAAGCAGATTTTTATGTTTTTTGTCTGATTTCAATACTTTAAGACGGGATTTTAATTTTTTTAAGCGTATTTAAAAATTATGTTCATATTTTACTAATATGAAACATATTATTATAGTTTTTGGCCGGATTCAATTACTTAATGTTTAAAATTTGTTTTTTTTAGGCCGGACTTTGTCTTTAACGGCCGGATTTTAATTATTTTTTGTTAATTTTTGTATTTTCAGCCGGAATTTTAAAATTATGTACCTTATAAGCGGATTTCAATCGTCTTAGGTCGGATTATGTCTTTAATATTGATATCAAGTACAAATTTTACTAATTTTAAGCAAGTTTTTGGCCGGATTTTATATGTTTCTTGTAAAATTTTGTGTTTATAGCCGGATTTTCAAATTTTTAAACTTTATGAATACAATTTTGCTCTTTTCAACAATTTATGGCCGTTTTTCGGAGAATATTTTGATACTTTATGACCGGATTATGTTATTTTTCACATTTCATAAATAAAATTTTGCAGTTTTTAAAAGTTTTTGACAAAATTTTAATATTTCAAAGCCAAATTGTGATAATTTTGACTTTTTATGAATCGTATTTTATATTTTTTAACGGTTAATCCTATTTTTGACACTTCATAATTAAAATTTTGCACTTTTCAATCTTTTGTAGCCGGATTCTTGGTTCTTTCTGATTTTTATACTTTATAGCCGGATTTTATAACTTCATAAATAGAACCTTTTGACAGTTTAAGGCCGGATTTTGCTTATTTTGACATTTCATAAACAGAATTTTTAACCTTCAGACAGTTTATGGTTGAATTTTGGTTCTTTCTGACAGTGTTTTGATACTTTTGCCAAAATTTCCTATTTTTACCATCTCGTGAATAAAATTTTGCACGTTTCAACAGTTTATTGCCAAATTTTGCTATTTTTGACATTTTATGAATTGAATTTTGTACCTTTTGACAGTTATTTTGCTATATTTCATTAAAAAAATGCTCTTTTGACAGTTTATAGCCGGACTTTGTTGATTTTCACACTTTATGAATAGAACTTGTAATTTTGGTTCTTTTTGGTTATATTTTGATATTTTATGGCCAAATTTTGACATTTTATGAATAGATTTTTGCACATTTTAACAGGTTTTGACCGGATGTTAGTGGTTTTGACATTTCATTAATATAAATTTGCACTTATCAACAGAATAAAGTTCTTTCTTTGAATATTTTGATGCTTCATGGTGAATAGAATTTAACATTTTTGACAGTTTATGACCAGATTTTGCTATTATTGACATTTAATAAATAGAATTTCGCACTTTTTAACAGAATATGACCGAATATTGATTTTTTCTTAAAAGAAATTTGCTTGTTGGTCGGATTTTGCGTTTTGAAAAAAAATATTTTGCATTTTTTGACGGTTTATTGCCAAATTTTGCTATTTTTGACATTTTATGGATAGATTTTTGAACATTTTAACGGTTTGGGCCGGACTTCAATGTTTTATGACAATATTTTGATACTATATGGCCGGACTTTTACATTTTTGAAATTTAATGAATAGAATTTACACTTTTCAACAGTTTTTGGCCCAGATTTTTTTTTTTTAAACATTTCAATATTTCTTGACCGGATTTTATTATTTTTGACTTTATATGAATAAAATTTGAGAAGTGCACTTTAATAATAGGCTCTATTTAATTATTATCTTTCATAAAGTGAGATCAGAAACTATTAATTAAAATTAAAATGCATTTAAAAATAAAATTAATTTAATTGACAAATATTTAAAACATAAATTATACTATAATCTAAATAAATTAATATTGCATAATATTATATAATAATATTAATACTTTGGTACATTAAAATATTGTCAACTTCTTCTTATCACTCCTAATCGACTGTTCATTTGTAATATTAGTTGCCTTTCCACGTAACACATTCAATTCTTCCTGTTTGAAATTCAATTTCATTTTTAATTGTTTATGCACTTGCGATTTTACATCACGATGTCTACTTAAACTCTCCCTTATTTTAAACATATCCTTTTCAACCTCCCTGATATTTTCGTCGATTTTTAAACTTTCCACATTTAAATTTCTACACGTTTCATTTTTAATTTCTTTTCGGTGTTCAGATTTTGATACAGGTGCAGAATCGGGGGTTGTTTTTAATAATGTTTGATTGAGGAAGTTGAAAACGTCCACTTTTTTACTTTCACGTTCGTAGTTCTTTTGATTTCTGATTTCTTGTTTGCGTTGCAGACGTTTTAGTTTACGTTCCACACTGAAGAGGTCCTTGTCACCACCTGCTTTTTCTCTCAATTCCATACAATGATCTAAACAAAGATAAACGGGAAATTAATTAAAATATTTTTATTTTGATATACATAACCTCAATATTTTGACTGCAGACTACCTCTGGATTATCATTTGCTGGCTGGTTTGTAGTTGGTTAACGCTTATAGGCGAAAACTTCCTTATCAAGCTCAGCAAGTCTGTCCAGATCAGGATTGAAATAAGCCACGAGATTATCGAAGTAGTTTTGGGCAAAAGGTTTGATTTTTGAGTAACGGGAGAGTCCCGAGATCATTCCGAATTTCAATGTTTCAGACGAGTCAGAGTTTGGAAGGCTAAGGGTGCGGACACAACGGCAATCTTCGCTCCGATCATAACATCGAACAGCGCTTCGACCCTAGAACACTAGAATTTGTTCTAAGCTCGCCCTTGTGCCAGACCTTGTTGAAGACTTTTTCGACGTCAAAAAGACCACCCCACAAGCAAACGATGACCCATTGGTAGTCAGCAGTGGCGTTTAGGGCATTATTGGCAGTCTACTATTCATCGCTAAATTAAAAAAATCTAAAACTTAACCTAATGATTTTCCAGGTGGCAAAACGACAGCCGTGACTGGATCAATCCTCCCTTCTGCATATCTTCCAAGCCCTGTTCCAACAACATAACCCATTTTTTCCATCAATTTTGATCCAATACCCTAAAACAAAATTAAAATAATCAAACATTTCCAAAACAAACAGAAAAATTTACCTTTGTAAACTTTTCCCAATCACCAATCTTCTCACTACTTGGTGTAAGCATCAAACTCATATTAATAACATCATCATGATCCCTATTGTTATCACCCTCATCATCAGTTTCCGATTCTATATCCCCTGCTTCGTTCATGGGAAAAATATCACATAGATTCGCATCTTCTTGCTTTTTACTCGATTCCAATCTAACCGTACATTTATCTTTAAACAATCGTTTAATTGTGGCACGATGCCATAATTTATCACTTTTTTTAACAAGAACGAAACTACCCACTATTAAACCCTCATAATTAGGTTCTATATATTCTTCAAGACTCGAAAATGGAACAATATTACCATGCGAATATCTGCATTTATCTTCGGAAAATTTACAATCTGATTCGAGTAAGTACGGACACGGTAACATTTCCCGGTGAGTTGGATTTGTGAATAAAACCTTAACTTCAATATTGTTGAAATCCTTTTCTTCTAATGGCATAACGGTGCTGACTAGGGCATTATGATAAACAACATCTCCCCATGTATGTTCGTGCGGGGCTCTACATTTCATGCCTTCTAATGATTTCAGGTCGGATTCTATGTCTTCCGTTTTGTTAGCGATTGCTCCTTCTTTTGCCATTTCTGACATGAATAGGGCGTACTCGTCATCCACATCTTGGTTTGTGGAACTGCTTGGTTTTGCGAGACTTTCTTCGGTTAGTTCGATTAATTGTTTTATGTCGGTTTTTAAAGTTAGAAGGTTGTCTCTGTCGTCACCTTCTTCAGTTGATTGTAGAGCTAATTCTACTTGTTTCAACTGAAAAGAAAAACAATATTAAATTGAGGATTGAATATTTTTTCATCCGACGCAACAAGTCAGCGGTCCGCGCACTTAAATAACACCGACCGGAAACAGTGTAATCCGCCCAATTATAACGCTTCTACAAATTTTCTAATAAATTCAAGTATGCTAATTCCAAAATTTCAAACCGCAACTCAAAATTCCTGCTGGTTATTACAGAAACTCAATTTAAGCAACAAAATTGTCAATATTTTCAATTATAATTATATAGAAAATATTTTTTTCAAAATGTTTTCTACTAATTTTCTAATAAATTCAAGTAAGCTAAATCCAAAATTTCAAACCGCAACTCAAAATTCCGGCAGGTTATTACAGAAACACAATTTAAACAAACAAAAACGTCAATCATTTCAAATTAATGGAAATTTCTATAGAAAATAATTGTTTCAATCTGATTATGCTGACAGAAAACACACTTTTATAATAAAAAATAAGCCAGTTGACCTTAAATGTAGTCTACATAACTTTTGACCAACCCTGTATATTGATTTTTTTTGTATTAACCAATTATTAATCTTAAACACAATAAATCAATTTAAAATAATTATTTAATATATAAATTCACACTCATGACATATTTACAATTAAAATAGCTTTGTCAATGGTTTCGCCATACCCTGTATATTGACATAACTATTTTTTACAAAATAAATTTATTATTTTAATTAGTAGTATATAATAGCCATGCAGCTACATTAATTATCCATTCAAAATCATTATTATAATAAAAATCAATAATAGATACAATTAAAAATTATAAACATTGAAGGTTATGTCCAGTCATATAAAACAAACTTGCAAAAAATAAATACCTGCGTCTTATATTCCTCCAAGCTCTTCAATAAATCGTCCATGATTTAATTTAACAGCATTTAAAATGATTTATTAATCCAATAATTTGGAAATATTACAAAACCTTCCCCCAATCATCAACAAAACCAAATAACAAAAAAAACAGTTGGCCGACCTGTATAAAGTTACAAATTCAGTTAATTTTTTAAAATACCTATTAATTTACAATTAATTAATTCTAATTAATAATCTTTATTAATTTAATGACAAAATCTTATTAATAATTACAGATTGATTTTTATAGTTTTAATTGGTGATTTTATCAAGCATGATATTTTAGGTTATGTTATGTGTTGAAATGTGATTGCACTAATTTTAACAATATTGGTTTGAATTAAGGATTTGGATTCATGTTCAAATATGTAATTTATTGCATTGTTATTGTTTCCTTCAGGTGTTAATGAGTTGCTTTTTGTAGTTATTATGAACATGTGTGATACAGCTGCTTCGATTTCCATATCAACTGACCTGAAAACAACTAATGAGAAATTGAAGGATATTTTGGACGAATTGGAAAAGAGTACATCTGTTGTTGAACAACAGAAATGTTTAAAAACTGTATGTAGTAGTTTATATTAATTGATTAAATTTGTTGACAATAATGTTTTTAGCTTGCAGAATGTGCGGAATCACCAGAAGATATAAAATTTGTCAATCATGTACTGTGTTATATATTTTTAACAATCGATTTAAAGCATCCTGTAAAGAAAACTGTGACACGAATTCTATCTTCCATGAATGAGGTCTTTGTAACGACAGCAATGACAGTTCAAATATTGGTACTAATATCGCATGCTGAGCCGGATCCTATTGAAAAATTTATAGCTCAACAAAATCAAGTAATATTAAGTTTGAGCTCGTGCTTTAATAATTTTCCTCTTGGAGCCAAAGCGCTATTTCAGATGAGTCATATTGTTGTATTATTTGTTTGCAACATTTTTATGATCACCGTTAAACATCTATAGTAAGTAATTTAGTTTTGTTGAAGAAAGTGGAGTAATTTATTATTATTTTAGTTTTGAAGAAAATGTGGATAAACATACATTACGGACGTACGTTTACAACTCGTCTAAATTTTTAGTCGCATTATTGAATCAATGTGATATTAATGATAGTTTTACTAAGTTAAGTTTACAAATCATGCAAGCGTGCTATATTATCATCTGTGATGAAACTATTAATTTCAATACCAGATCGAATTGTGGGATTTTGTTTATTATTGCTGCTGTACATAGTCCGGATACTGACGAGGTAAATATAATGCATTAATTTTGAAATTAAATTATAGATTATGCACTGAAGTTTTTGCAAAGAATGTCTTACGTAAAATGAAAGCATTGGACGATATGCAAAATTGAAAAAAGTTTTTACTTTAAGAGAAAAATATGTGGACGCCACTGCACAAAACAAAATAGGGGTCTTATATGAGACAAATCTTCTCAAAAAGCTTTGTTTGGTTTGTTTCCCTTCTTTCTGTGATCAAAGCTACTCATGATATTGCAAACTTACTTTTCATTTTGCAACTTATTTTTTGAAAAATCTGAGATTAGTCTCAAGTTGTAGTTAAACAGTGTTAGAATTTGAAAATTGACATGCCTCATCTAAATCGTTTATAGAAAAGGGTAAATAAAGGCCTAGACGGTAACTTGGGCTTTTCAAAAAACGCAAATTTGAGTGAAATAAATATTGTGGACGCCACTGCACAAAACAAGTATAAACAGATTTTTTTTGTGACATTTTATGTTCAAATTCAAAGTTACAAAAATTGTTTTATAATAATTTTTGGTAAAAATAAGCTTAAATTGTCAAATGGCAAATCAAAAATTTGTAGTATTTACCCAAAAAACTCAATTTATTTGAGGTGAAACTTTTTTAATATAAAATTTGTGATTTTGGGGTCAATTATGCCAAAATTCTTTTGATGAAATAAAGCTTTCTGAACTTAAATTGTTAATTGGTAACTCAAAAATCATGTAAAGTCGCCCAAAAACTCAATTTAATTGCGTTGAAACTAAAAATAATACAAAATTTGTGATTTTTCTACGTCAATGCTGCTTATGAACGTACATGAAAATGGGCTCCTATATTGTCATTTTATGGCCGAATTTAGGTATTTATTGACGGATTTGGCTTCTTAGTGCCGAATATAGTAATTTTAATGTCGGATTTAGTCATTATAAAGCCATATTTTGTTATTTTAAGTCAGAATTTTAGCATTTATTGTTGAGTTTGATCATTTTAAGGTCGGATTTGGCTTCTTAGTACCGGATTTAGCTTTAAGGACGCATTTAGTGTCCGATTTAGTCATTTCAAGACCGAGTTTAAGTATTTTTTGGTGGATTCGGTTCCTAAGTATCGGATATAGTTATTTTAACGTCGGATTTAGTCATTATAACGCCATATTTTGTTATTTTAAGTCAGAATTTTAGCATTTATTGACAAGTTTGGTAGTTTTAAGGCCGGATTTGGCATTTTAGTACCGGATTTAGCTTTAAGGACGCATTTAGTGTCCAATTTAGTAATTTTAAGATCGAATTTAGGTATTTATTGGCGGATTCGGTTTCTTAGTACCGGATATAGTCATTATAAAGTCATATTTTGTTATTTTAAGTCTAAATTTTAGCATTTATTGACAAGTTCGGTCATTTTAAGGCCGGATTTGGATTCTTATTATCGGGTTTAGCTTTAAGGACGTGTTTAGTGTCTGGTTTAGTCATTTTAAGACCGAGTTTTGGTATTTATTGGCGGATTTGGTTCCTTAGTACCGGATATAGTCATTTTAACGTCAGATTTAGCCATTATAAGGCTGGATTTTGTCATTTTGAGTCAGAATTTTAGCATTTATTGATGAGTTTGGTAATTTTAAGGCCGGATTTGGCTTCTTAGTACCGGATTTGACCACTTTAAGGACGCATTTAGTGTATTGAAGCCAGATTTAGTTATTTGTGCAATGTTTGATGTTGAATTATATCAGTTTGCTGCTGGATTTTTATAATTTTGAGGCCGGGTTTAATTATTATCGTTTGAATACAAAAAATTATAAGTTTTTTTAGTTGTTTCAAGGCTGGACTTAGTTTAGTAGCCGGATTTTGTATGCTAGAAGACGTGGATTTGTAATTTGTGCTTTTAAATTGGTCAGTTTATTGTTGAACTGAGTTTGTTTGAGGCCGGATTCAGTCTGTTTAATGCCTGATTGTGTCTATTTAAGGTCGTATTTTGTCTTTTTATGGTTTATTTTACAACTTATTTTTGAAATGACTAGTTTATAGGCCGGATTTTATCATATGTGCTTTTATTTAATCAGTTTTAAGGCTATATTCAATTATTTAATGCTGGATTTAGTGTGAAATGACCGATTTTGTGTTGAAGCGTCTCTAACGTTTCTAGAAGTATTAATTGTGTAAATGAAGCACCTATCATGTTTCTAGAAGCATCAGTTATGTGAATAAATGCTTCACTTCACAGTATTTGAAATATTCATAAAATGTCAAAAACTGTGCTGAAGCATTTCTAACATTTCTAGAAGTATTAATTGTGTAAATGAAGCACCTGTCTTGTTTCTAGAAGTATTAGTTAATGTTTATAGAAGTATTAATTGTGTAAATGAAGCACTTGTCATGTTCCTAGAAGCATGAGTTAGGTGACTGAATGCTTCTACAGTGTTTGAAGTTTTTCTAAAATATCAAAAACTGTGCCAAAGCATTTCTAACGTTTCTAGAAGTATCAATTGTGTAAATGAAGCATCTGACATGTTCCTTGAAGCATCATTTATGTGACTAAATGCTTCTACAGTATTTAAAGTATTGAGAAAATGTCAAAAACTCTTAAAACATCCCTTAATTGTGTAAATGAAGCACTTGTCATGTTCCTAGAAGCATCCGTTATGTGAATAAATGCTTCTACAGTATTTGAAATATTTCTAAAATGTCAAAAACTGTGCTAAAGCATCTATAACGTTTCTAGAAGTATTAATTGTGTAAATGAAGCACTTGTCATGTTCCTAGAAGCATCAGTTATGTGAATAATTGCTTCTAAGTATTAGAAATATTCATAAAACGACAAAAACTGTGTTGAAGCATCTCTAACGTTTCTAGAAGTATCAATTGTGTAAATGAAATATCTGTCATGTTCCTAGAAGCATTAGTTATGTAAATAAATGCTTCTACAGTATTTGAAATATTCCTACAATATCAAAAACTGTATTGAAGCATCTCTTTTTGACTCTAGGTCTTTAGTAAGTTATAAACTGTGATATACATAACCTCAAACTTTTATAAAAACTAATCTTCAAATACCATTTTTTTAGAAACCATTTTGAATTTTAATTATTTTAAAAAAATATGTTGAATGAATTATGTTATTAAGTTGTTTTAGAAATCAGATGATAGCTCATTGGAAACCATGGTGGTATTCAAAGCCGGCGATAAAGGGCTTTCATTAGGAAGCACATTATTAAGCCGCAGCGATAACGTCAAAATTTGCATATTCTCCGGCATTTTAAATGTAGTACCCGATGAAATAATATGCTCAAATAAATTAGAAGGCATCCCGACACCAGTTTACATTTTTAGAACACTTCTAGCAAGCGCTACAAAGTAATAAAGATAATAATAATAAATGCGATTTTAGTATAAATAATATTTTAATTTTCTTCAGTCATACCGGGAAACCATCAGCAATTGTGGAAATAAGTCGGACTTGTATTGTATTATCAAGGTTGTTATTTAATATGGATATTACTGATATAGATGAGATTTATAAGGATGGTTTGGATTATATCTGGACTCATTTGGAACATTTTATTGATACTGTACGGCATGATACTATAATGGTTTTGAAGAATTTTGTTAAAATTGCTGTTGTGCATGAAAAGAATGGTTTGTAGCTTGTTAAATTATTAACATTATTTTTAGGTTATGTTTATATCTGCTTTGCGGATCGGTAGCGGTGAGGACATTTTAGTGTAGGGTCGCTACAAATGTAGCGATCCGCTCCCGCTGTCCTGAACGATTTTTTTTCCATAATGTGGATGAATTTATATACATTTATAATAATAATTTAAACATAATCAAAAAATTAAATTTGCATGATTTTAGGTTACAAAAAGTTTATGGAAATATTAATCGGCCATTTATCCGATTTACTGGAAAAACAAAACACAAGTTTTAAAGCTCTAATGATAATAAGTAGCGAAACGAGTTGTGTTTATCTTATGAATAGATTCCCAGAACTACCAGGCAAACTTTTAACTAATATGAAGAATAATTCCATCGCTCAGCAAGTAGGTGTTCAATAACATGTAAATATTGTAAATTAAAATAATTTGATTCAATTAATTGTCAATTAATATAATACGATTTTAATTAATTTTTAAGGTATGTACATGTTACGAACAATTGATGGAAAAATATTCGAAAGAGAATCCTGATAAGTGGATGGATGTTTGGGTTAAACATTTGGTTCCATTGATACACAAATCCGAATCAATGGGGCATCAATTTTATCAGAAATTATTTATTGCAGCTTTTAAATTGGATAAATCTGTTATTAAATTATTGTAAGTATAAATTGGCCACTAAAATAAGCAACTTAATATACACGAAAATATTGTTATCGATATTTTTGTAGGACAAGTGTGCATCAAACATTTAACACAGATGAATTGGCAGTATTATTGGGTTGTTATATATCCGCCCGCAAGAGAAACACAACAGTTGCTTCAGAAGAGGACACTCCGAAAGAACTCTGGAATGGAATGTTGCGCTATGATCTATTAGATATGTTCATGTGTCATCAAACACCTGAGGTAAGAAATTTATTTCCTATTTTCTAACCTAACCTCAATTTTAATTTACAGATTAGGATACTGACACTAACTCTAATAATAGAAAGTCAAAAAACAACAGAAATTTTCTCCGAATGGGATTTAAAATTCCTTAAACGTTTCCTCCACTACAACATAACAAGTCAGCAACCCCATATGCGACAACAAATAATGGCATTATATAAAAAAGCTTTAATACGATATAAAGAAAGCGTGTATGTTATAGAACGCAATATTAAAAGTCTACAGAATAAAATAAAATCATCGAAAAAAGACACAAAGGTTTTGCAAGATGATTTAAAAGAGTATATACAACAAGAAAGTTATTATAAAAAGTTTGTATCGGATTTATTCCAAGAGGAATTAATGAAAGGACTCCTAGGTGATGTTAATTATCCCAGACGAAGCAATACGTTGGAATTACTATTACATCTTCAACAATGCATTGAAAGCAATTTTTTTATTTCGTTATGGAAAAAAGATTACGTTTTGTTGCTTTATCAAGCGATGGACGATTCGTATGAAACTAATATAATAATGGCGGCTCGATTGTTGAAGGAATTACCGAAATTTATTACATTTTATCAGGTAATTAATGATTTGTTAATAGTGTTCCAACCTAGGCTAGGATTTTTTGGCTCCACCGCCTAGTTTCACCTGTCGTTTTGCATCGTTCTCGAGCGGTGCAAATAGATTTGAAACAGATTTAAACCTTTAATTGATTATTATTTCTATTTCAGACTAAAGAAGAATTAAAAGTGAAAATAGAATCTGTACTTAAATTATCTTCATCGATAAAACCGACAACGACGACATCAGCGGCTTATTATTTAGAAGTGTATATGAATTCTCCGTTTAAACGGCATGCTATTAATAGATTAGTTGGTTTGAAGCAAGATAATGTTTGTCCTTTTGAGCCGTCTTATTTATTATTTCAATGTATTGGAGGAGAGGTCTTGCAATGTGTTGGAAATGCAAAGGAGAATATATTGATGGCTTCTAAACATTCTCCTATTTATGGACTGATATTTGCTCTTAGGCATTTGTTACGCAACGATCATTTTGGGTAGGTGAACTAATTGAGGATCATTTTTGTTAATTTAAATTGATTCAGGTAAATTCTACTTTTGTCTTATTTATTAATATGCTTTTATTACGCGTTCCTGACTCGCGAACACGGGATCGGATTGTGATTCGGAACCCGGAATCGGGTTTCGCCGTCTTTCTCGGTCCCGTCGCGATCGGTCGACGGGCGCCGAATCGTTCCGATTGAAAATCCGCGAAAAACGTATTATAAGCGCTTGCTTTGGTGCAATTATTAATTTTGTACATTTGCAGTGCGGAAATGGCATTTATAGTACCTCAACTGATAGAAATTTGTTTAAATATATCAGAAGTAGCCTCACCTATCGTAAACACATCATCACCGGAAGGTTTCATGCCCAATGAGAATGAAATAACATGCGATGAAACCGTCACTTCTCAAATGGTTTTGGTCTATGCTTGGCGAACAATTAAGGAAATATCTCTGTTATTAGGTAAATATTATTATTGTAACTACGATCATATGAATATGTTTGTTTTAGGTGAACTATCTTTTACAAGTGCAACGGGTATTCTTATATCAAAAACTCGTATGACTGATATAGCCGATTATTTTATTAATTTATTCATGGAAACCAAACATCGTGGTGCTTACGAACAGGCGTATTTTGGGTTCAGTAAATTTTGTTCGAAATTATGGAAGTAAGTAAGCTATTTTGATAGTTTTTAATAAAGTTTTATAAAAATATTTGATTTTTGCTCAATTTTTATTAAATTATTTGAGGTTATGTTTATGTGAAAATAAATTTTAATTTCATAAAAACATTAGAAATGTTAGCTATTGATTATTTTGTTGCACAGTTAATTGAATTTTTGTTTTTAGTTCAAATAATGAATATGCTGAATGGCCGGTAAATTGGCTGAAAACTATTCTTGACATAATTGATGGAAAGAAAGACAACTTTAACAAAATTTGTTCGACAAGGAGGAGTGCTGGTATTCCATTTATGATTCAGGTATTTAATATAATAAATATAACGTTTTGGCGCAGTCGATTTTAGACAATGCTTTTTTGGCGCAGTCGTTTTTGGGCAATTTCAATTTGACGCAGTTCACGTTGTTTTTTTCTTATTCAAATTGGACCACTTTTTATCTACAATTTGGTGGTCCCAAATTCGGATTTTTCAAATCAGTAGCGTATGGAGATTTATTTTTTTCAACCGGTAAAGGCCGATTTTTGAAACTTTATTTCCGAAAGCTTTTTTGTTTATGCCTTCGTATAAAAATAGTTGTAGTTAAATAATCTGTACGTATTTGTGAACATTTTATTTCATCAATGATTTCAGGGCATCCTAACAACCGAACCAGCAATCAGAAACCACGAAAGCTTTCACAGCTGCATGAAAACATTAATAAAAATTGCCGAAAACTTTTCAAGTGATAATGAAAAAGAAGCAACACACAGTATGAACATACTGAGAGCTTTATACAAACATAATCAACTTGGCGAATTAGTAACAACGTACGTCGGCAAAGGTGTCACCATTGCTATAGTGCGATTTGGGCATCCTGTTTGGGGCGTAAGTAATATACATAAACAAAAAATTATAAATTTAATACAAATTTATTTTAGGTACGAAATTCGGCTACATTGATGTTTTCAGCGCTGATGATGAGAATCTTTGGTGTGCAACGAACTAAAGATAATGAAGATATTAGCATAAAGAATCGGTTATCGGCGAAAGTATTTTTTATGCGATATCCGGAATTGTACGAATTTATTTTGAAAAAGTTGGAGGAGTACACGAAGGAAGATGAAGATATTGTCTCGTTGTATCCTATTTTATTAATTTTAGCTCGATTGTTTCCTTCTAATGAAAAATCAGAGGTAAACAAAACATTTATTTGTTCAGACAATGTCTTAAATAAAATTTGTTTCAGATGATGCAATATCTTCCATTTATAAATACTTGTCTAGAATGTAATATATTTAAAATAAGGGAACTAGCAGCCCAGGCTGCAATATCTGTGATACCAATTGATGAATATAAAAATTATATAGCGACCAGTTTGGAAACCATAAGCAAACCGGTTAACGAAAATTTATTGCATGGTACATTATTAAAGGTAACTTAAATGTTGTTTAGTAATAAATTGGATGAAATAATTGTAAAAATTTAATTTTAGTTGAGATTGATGATTAAAAATTTACCTGCTAATTGTAATTTGGATGTCCCGAATTTGGTTAAAAATACTTATTGGATATTGGAAAGTGATAGTATTGTTTCAGCAATATCTGCTACTTTGTACATGGAAATATTAATTTCGTTTGTTATAAAGTAAGTTGAGGTTGCTTGCTCATCTTGATATATTTCGACGGTGGGTGCGTTCAGGAAGACGAGAGCGGACCGCTACTTTTGTAGCGGTAACCTTCCAGGACGCACCCAGTGTTAAGAGGACTATGTTCTGATAGTGCGCATGTTGAGTGACGTCATGTAGATCACTTGTTTATTCCGTTATTCAACAGCTGCGTTCTCGACTCATCTCAAATATAATCGGTGGCGTAGAAGCGATTTTTGGGCCCCACCGCTTTGCAAAATATTGGGAATGGCAGTTTTGGATAAAAGTCTAAAACTATTGAAAAGTGCAAAACTCTATTCATAAAATGTCAAAAATATTTAAAATGTTTTCAGGCAGAACCAAAATCCGGCCAAAAATTGTTAAAAACTGAACAAAATTTCATTAAATCTCAAAAATAGAAAAGTATGCCTATGAAATATCAAAATTTGTCAAAAATAGCAAAATCCATAAAATATTAATTAAATCATTAAAAAAACTTATGAAATATTAAAATCGGGTAAAGTTTTTACTTTGGCTTACTTGCTATTTTACAAATGTTGCAAAAGCACGAGATAAAATTTTGATTTCTCTGTGGGCGTGACTACAAGATCTATATGACGTCATGCTCAAAATGTACGCATTTGGAAACATTACTTATTGCATAACATAATTTTTATTTTTAGATTTATACAAATTTGCTATGGTCGTAAAGAATTTGAAAAGTTAATGCAAATCCTATGCAACTCATTGGAAAATAAAAAAGAAAACCAACTCTCAACATCGGGAACAAATTTCGAACTAACGAAAATCACTCTATACTTACACTTATCTGTCTTATTAAACATAGTAAATCTCCCTTTGGAATGCAGACTGAGATTTTTTGCTGGATTTTTATGCGATGCACTTTTAAGCTCTGATGAGCAAATCCAAATTTATGCATTGAATAATATGAAATATTTACTAGACGATACTTATTCATCAAATAAATCCAATGATGATGATGATGAAAAATCAGAATTAGAATATGGGCTTATAAAATCGTTTCATAAAAATGTAAAATTATTAGTGATTACTACGATATTAATTGATTTGGATTGTAATAAGCTGCTTACAGATTTATTTTTTATATTACGGACTAGGAGTAAGGAATATGCTATTAAAGTGTGTTCTATATTGCCATATTTACCTTGTACAGTGAATAAAATTAGGCCAAATAATATTCCAGTCATATTAGATAAACAAGTAATTTTAGATTTTCTTGTTAACGAGTGTATTCGTGCCGATAGTGATGTATTTGCAGCGATATTGCCTGTAGTTAGTACATTGGTTAGTCATACAAAGCAGAATTTAGAATATGATCAATTAATTCAGGAAGTTTTGAAGCCGTATTCTAGTGCCGAAAAGACGTTTGAGGAACGATTGGCTGTTTGCAATTTTTTAGTACAAAATGTAAAGTTTCTATATTATAAGGATATGTTATCTGGTGAGTGATATATCAATGCTCTTTGTTGTATATTAATTTTATGTATTTTGCAGTTAAAAATGTTGTTAAAGTTTGGTATATTGTTATTACATTATTGCAAGACAATGAGATGGTGATACGTGATTGTATTAGTACAATTACCAGTGCTATGCAATTGCCATCAACGAAAAGGTATGTTTATTTATTTTTTTAAATTGTTATAATTTTGTTTTTTTTTAGTTTTATAACTGAGATTGATGTAATTTCGGAAAAGTCATTAGAAGAGCTACTGCATTGGATGCCTCATTTAATTCCATTTGATGAAGCTATGAAAATTTATTTAACTTTGGCTCTTAAACCGAAAATACAAAGTAAAACAACAACTTTGGATCCATATGAGGTAAAATACTTAATTTGTATGCAAGATGTCAAAATTTTTTAGGTTATATTGTCTCGATGGCATGAAATAGTCTGCTTACGGAATTACTGGAGATTCTTTACATGCTTGTATTGAGCCCCGGATGGTGGAGGCATTGTTTGTGTCTTTATCTGGACTTTTGGGCTGCAACAGAAACAATCTCTTCCACTTTTGCGGTAGAGCCTTGAGGTTTTTTGTTTTGTGCTTCTCTGGAGGCTTCTATGGTTGTCTATGTGGACCTTGGCTGGGGTCAGTGGTTGTCAATTCGTTCTTGCCTGCTGGGACAGTGATTTTCTTTGATTCGATCTGTTTCAGAGCAAACTCCTTTTCCCTCTCTTATACTAGGACTTTTTCTCTAGGTTCGTGGATCTTGGCAGCGTTTTTCCGCCGGCGGTATCTCTTGTTTTGGAAGGTGCTTTGTCTTGTCGGACACTTTGGAGGTATTTTTACGTGTTATTCTTTGCTTTTCATATTCTCTCGGGATCGTCCCGGTGCCTGGTGTAGTGAGGTTGGTGTCTTTCGCAGCAAGGCCGTATCTGGGAGAAGGAGGGGGTGCTTAAACAAGAAGTTTCTTGTGGTTGCAAGCGTTAGAGGAGAGGATGATAAATCCCCTTCACTTTAAACTACTTGATGGTAATCATGATCTAGAGTGACTTACCTTAAGGTTATCTTCTATACCCTGATCTTTTGGTATCTAGATCAGGCATACTCAGCTGTTTGTAGATAATGCATTCAGAGTGGATATGTAGTCTATCATCAGTTTGGGTTTTATTAGTAGCAAGCGTCTGTAGTACCACTCCGACATGATTGTTGTTCCCATTTGGTCATGATTCTAGCTCACCGTTTAATGGCAGCTATTCCTAAGGATAACGTAATTGCGTCTCTCGGCTCCTGCCTTCGTAAGCGTGAAGCGACATAATATTAAGATGTTTAAAATATAATAATGTATAACACAATTTATATTTTTAGATTTTCGATAAAGGTGAGCTAAACATATTTGAGGAAGGTGACCCAATAGCAATATACGCAACGCAATGTTTGAAACAACATCTATGGACATTAGAAGACGGCTTAAATTACGAAGACAAATCAATTTTTATAGAAGAACACACATTACTTGTAGCCACAAAACTATTTAATCTATTATTCTTATTTTTAAGCACTTATATGCGGTCGGAAGATAAATTATTAAGTATGCTTGTGTTAAAAGAAGTGATGAACTATTTAGAAGTGCGTACTATACAGACGGGCAATTTTAAAAAAGATTTTACTAACGTGTTGGAGAAAAAATTTATGTCAATATTCTTACAAAACCCCAACGTGTTTAAGGATTGCCGAGTGGAAGCGTTTTTAAAACGGTTTTTTAGTTTTGATTAATTAATTATTAATTTGTTTCTATTTTTACTCAGGATACTGCCTTAATATTAAGATATCACTAAATCTGTATTGTATTAAATACTCGATTATAATTGTTGGCAATTGTTTTCGATTTGTTGTTTATTTATTTTTTAAATTTAGAATTTATTGAAATTTTGTATTAAGGAATAAATCATTTAAATGATTAAAATTGCTTTTTCTCAACAAGGTTTGGATGTGAAAAGGTTGGTATTTTCAATTTAATCACAGCTGACACCTGTAGCAGGAGCATTTTTTAGAAAACTTGTTTAAAGCAACTTTCTAGCTAACGAAACATTTGTTACGCCACTGTTCTTTTTAACTTTAGACTAGGTAGGCAACATAGTATACAAATCTGTTGGAATGGTTGCCTATCGTACCGCCAATTGCAAATCAAAAATCACTATTTTCCAATAGGAATATAAAATTGTGCGTCATATAGGAAACTTAATTATAAATACTAATGCATTTATTGTGTAAATGTATGCAAATAAATTAAATAATAACATGGAATTAAATGGCACTTTTAAGTCTCACAAACATTCATTTATATAAATAAACATAAATTGAATTACAATAAATTTAAATAAGTTACAACTATTTACAAAGTCTACTTAATATATAAGTTATATTACTAGAACCCTTTCTTTCTTTGGGTAGGCAACAGGGAGGTTTTGGCATAATCAAATAATGAAAGTAGTCCATATTTCTTTCCTTTTTTAGAAAAATAATTTGTTACTACATCACCATCTAAAAAAAACAAATTTGCACAATCATTACAATTAAATATATAAAATTATCATACCTATTCTTTCAGTTGTTGTTGGTAAAACATTATCATTAGCTGATAATGAAACGAAAAGAGCAAATGGCACTATCCAAAGACATAGCGTAAAATATGCCATTACCTGCAATAATCAAAATTATTATATTATACAATAATAATCAATCAACTTACCTCTGTAAAACTGTAATATACAGTCGAAAAATAAGAAAATGCTAAATAATGATTTAATAAAATAAATCCTACTCCTAATATAAACGTCGGTGATGTAAATGAAATGTAGGGAAAACTTTGCAACATTGCAAAATGATTAATTTGACTAAGAATCCCACATATTGAAATTGAGCTCGGGAATCCTTCAATTAACCATAGCATTATATAAATAATAGTTGCACCCTATAAAAATAAATTTTAAAACAAAAATTGATTAATTAAATTTATTATTACCGTATTTGTCCATGTGATTATTTTCTTAGTAATTACAGTATATTCTTCCACCATTTCAGCTAAATAATATAAACCAGCAGCTAAAATTGTATTAATTTAATAAATTATCTTTTTGTATATTAACCTCTCACCTATTGCAATTGTTATGAAACATAGCTGCACTATAATAGCAACATATGTTAATATCGATAAAACCCACATTTTATGATTTATGTATAATGAGAAAAATATTAATATTATTATTAGATAGAAATTAAAAACATTTTAATGAATATGAAGAATAAAAACTTCACATATGATTTTGACAAATGCAAATGTTGTCATTGGCATGAAGATAGCTTTTAACTTATTTGAATATTTTATTAGGGTATTGTATGAAATTTTGGATAAATTGTTGCTATTTTTATTATCAATTTGTGAATATGTAATATTAGTTCACTTTACGGGGAATCACATTGCTTAAATGTATCGAATAGATTCGGTTGTGGTTATTTTTGTTGGGTTGGTCACCATGAGAAAATAAGTTGCTTTGGAGGGGAGGAATCCGTCTCTCGGTGTTGCCAGTTGTACACAATTTATTGCACATTTTTGTTGAAAAATGCTTGAAATTGGCATGCAAATTGGTCTGAAAATCTAACTTATTGCACATAAATTGCATTTTATTTATGATTTTGTTGGAAAATTGCTTGAAATTACTAACAAGTAGCTTACAAAACGCAATTATTGCATGCAAATTGGTCTGAAAATCTAATTTATTGTAGAAAATTACGCATAAATTGCATTTTATTTATAATTTTGCTAAAAAATTGCTTAAAATCTTTGAAAAGTGTTTTACAAAACGCAGTTCTTGGATGCAAAATAATTATTTGGTCAAAAATCTTTCTAAAAATCTAATTTGTTGCATGAAATCAGAACAATATTATGCAATAAATGCATTTTAAACATGCTTTTTTCTGAAAATTTACTTGAAATCTTCAAAAAATTGCTTACAAAAAGCATTCTAAAAGATCATTTGATCAAAAAATTGTTTTTAAAATAAATTTATTGAACAAAATTATCTGTTTTTGTCAAAAAATCCTCCAAATCTGCTAAAAGTTGCTTGCAAAACTTAGTTATTGCATTAAAAATGATTATTTGGTCAAAAATTGTTCTTAAAATTTCAATCTACAATAAAATTGATGATTATATGTGCATTTTACAAACTTTTTTATAATTACAATCAATAGAGAATTATTGTCAGTGTCATACGGGCATAAGTATTTGACAAATAAATTCAAAAATGACTGAATTAATGCCACCAAGTGCGACTATTTTGTCAAATGGAAAACAGCTAATTTTATTCTTTCTATAATAACACTGAAAACGGAGAGCTGGCAACTATGTTAGATTCTTTATTAGAGAAGTGGGAATTCTTATTGGAATTCTTTCCCCCTCAACTGCTTACTTCACGATAGTTTGATTATAGATAACTGTCAGTGTCAGTGCTACTGTCAAGTGACTGTTTTTCTTGTGACGTTTGGACACTGTTGTGTGCAAAACATGTAAAATGCTTTTAAAAACATTTACAATGATTTGAAAATGAATTAAAACATAATGTTTGCTGAAATCGAAGAAAGTATAAGGAAAAATGTCCCTTGGGGACAATTGCCATCCCATGTCAAGCAGGTATGGAAAAACTTACTCTTATCATAAAGTAAACAAAGCAATCAACATATTCTAACAATAATGTTTTTCACTTTTAGAGGCTTGAAAACAAAACTACAAACTATAATAAAATGGTCGTAAATTTTAGCATTAAGAATCAATTGAGATATAAAGGAAATTTAGGTAAATATGCAAATTAATTTAAGTTATTCCATATATTTGCGAGGTTACTGATAACTAATGTAATTTATTGTTTGTTTCAGTCAGACATGTGTTGAAAGACGAGGAAAGATACTATGAACGTATTGTTGCTTTTAGTCGTGAACGACTGATGTTGTTTCCATATCATTTAGCTGATATGATAGTCAAAGGTTTGCGTATCACACCGTTCAATTATTATGTTTCTGTTGTCGAGAGGCTAATGCAAGCTGAAAAGAGCTATGACACTTTGCCGAATTTTACAGCGGCTGATTGTAAGTTATTTACTCAATTTTTACTCAATTTAACAAAATTGTTTCAGGTTTAAGGTTATTAGGTATTGGTAGGAACGAGTATATAGATTTAATGAACAGATCCAGGTCTAATAAAGGGAGGCTATTTGGTAGGAAAAATGTAAGAGGTTTATTACCGGCTGTACCATGTGACGTAAATATTGAACCTTGGTGGAGGATTGAAGTTGGCATGGTTTTACAAGAAGATATCAGAGTAATTAAATTTTATTAATAAAAAAACAAAATTACGATTTTAATGTAATTTCAGATGGTTACGCAAGAGGAGCTTAAAGTTATCGATAAATTAATTGATTATGGTTCTCAAACGGCTGGAGAATTGGATTATTACATTGTACTTAGTTTATACAAGTAAGCTATTAGAGTTTACAGAAAATTGTTTGATTTTAATTGATTAATTTTAGAAAAGGACTTATTTATGTTGATATACCGATAACGGGTGAAGATAGGGTTCAAGTTCCTCCTTTGCAAGGTTTTGTAATGAATAGAGTTCTTGGTGATTATTTTGAAACTTTACTTTATAAAATATTTGTATCAATCGATGAGCATACGACTGTTGGTGAAGTAATTAAATTTACAATCGTAAAATGCAACTAAATTAATTCATTAATATTTTAGTTGGCTGGAGTTTTACAAGTTGAAACCGAATTGGTAAAACAAGCAGTTTCTTTGTATTGTCGATTAAGATTTGCAAGGAAATTGGATTATGATGGACATATTAAGAAGAAATATCATTCTACATGGACTAATCAACCATCACCCAGTGTTAAGTATGTTTTTATAAATTAATTCAATTGTAATTTATTATTAATGATTTTTTTAAATTAGGAATGAATATATAACTCCTCTCACGCTTGATTTGAGTGGGAATGCTGTGGATGTTAATGAATTGCAATCTCCACAAAATGAGCTTCCTGATAGTCCGGCATTGAGCACTTCTAAGCGTGGGCAACGTATTGCATTTTTATTTGATTCTACTTTGACTGCTTTCTTAATGATGGGAAATTTATCTCCGGTAAGTATATAATTAATTCTAGAAAGAATCTGTTTTAAGTATTTTGTTCAAAGTTTGATTCCCAAGAAGATTTGATTACAAATTAAACCTGAATTTGCAAGATCTAACTGATTTATATTGATATCTTATATCTGTCAAGCTGATCTGATCTACAATGATCTGCTATTTATCAAACTGGAATGATATGTCAAACTTTAAGGTGCTCTAACTATCTTTTTATTTTCCAACTGATAATGATCTTTCATTTTTATAATTAGTCAATCAATGATCTAAACATAACAAATTGATCTACATGGATCAAAACCATTGTAGATTAGTTTGAAAATTATTTATAGATTTGCGAAATGATCTACTAACCTACAAGGATCTATTAATTGTCAAACTTTTAATGATTTAGAAATGAACTACAGTAATCTGGATTTTAAACTGTTTTTTTTTTTTTAATTGATTACAAAAGTTTTGATCTATTATGAAAAATTGGTCTATCTACAAAATGTCAACTAATTTGTAATGATCTAGAAATGCTAAAATTTATTTGACAAATGCTAGCTGATGCTTTGCAAAAAAGTGTCAAATGATTTACATGAATCAAAAACAAGATTATTATAGATTAGTTTGAAAATAGTATAATACGATGCTATACCATGATCAACTATCATATAAAGATCTACTGACTTACAATGATCTACTAACTTACAAAGTTTTAACTGACTTACAATGATCCTACCTTAGAATGACCTATTAGCCTACAATGATCTACTAACTTACAATGATTTACTAACTTACAATGATCTGCTAACCTACAATGGAATACTCAGCTACAATGATCTTACATTTATTAAATTGATTTATAATGGTCTAGAAATGTAAAAGTTATACGACACATGCTTTGCCAAATTGATCTGCTAACTGACTTACAATGTGTTTGTCAAACTAAGTTATATAATTTCTTATGTTAGATTAATGTATAGAAATTATCAAGTAGATCCAGAAATCTTTAAAATTGATTGTCAATTTATGTGATTTTACATTTGCTGGTTTAGTTGTTTTTCAAGTCAAGTTGATCTACAGATCTTGCTAAATCAATCTACTAAAGTGATCCTGAAGTTTGGTTTGATCTACAACAATCTGATTCACACCGAATCTACATTTTGCGGCTACATTGATCAACAATGATCTGTCAACTGAATTAGATTGAATCCAGCAATTTGATAATTCAAGTTGATCTTGATCCTAGTTTGATATTTGTGAGACGTATCTGGTAACTGATCTACAATGATCTTAAGTTAGCAAAATGATCTGTGATTTGTCAAACTGATCTACAATGATCTGTAAACTGTCAAACTGATCTACAATGGTTATTTCTCATAGTAAACTATAATAATTTGTTATGATCTGGAAAACTGCCAAACTATCTATAATAAGGATCTACAATAGTTTGTGATATGTCAAGCTGGAGACTTAAAGATCAATTTTAAATCAGTTTGATCAATTGTAGATCAGATTGATCTGTGCTAGATTAGTAGTAGATCACTTTGGCATTTCTAAGTTTGATCTGTTATAGATTACTGATTGTAGAACGATTTGATCAATTGTAGATCAGTTAGAGCATTTGTTATAGATCACTAATTGTAGAACAGTTATTCATCAATTGTAGATTAGTTTGATTAATCATGGATCAGATTGAACTGTGCTAGATTAGTAGTAGATCACTTTGACAATTTTAAGTTAGTTTTATATCACTTTGAGAATTCTAGGTTGGTTAGATCTGGTTTAGATCACTAATTGTAGAACGATTTGATCAATTGCAGATCAGTTAGAGCAACCGTAGATCAGATGCAGATCATTTTAACAATTCTAAGTTAGGCCGACAGAAGTTTTTTATTATTTTTAATTTATTGTAGTTTAATTTGATCAAATGTAGAATAATTGTACAGCAATTTGATCAATTGTAAATTAGCTCGATCAATTGCAGAACAGTTTTACATCAATTTGAATAATTGTAGATTATTTTGATCAGTTGTAGATTAGATTGATCTGAGCTAGATTAGTAGTAGATCACTTTGACAATTCTAATTTAGTTGTAGATCACTTTGAGAATTTTAGGTTAGTTAGATCAGTTTGATCTGATATAAATCTGTTATTATTTATTTTATAAAATCACTTTGTTGATTTGACGTTCTTCGAGAGGCTCCGGAAAAGCCGTGTTCTACATTAAATTTAAATTTAGTCTGTCAACTATTAGGAATATGAAAATCAAATCAATTATGTTTTATTATTTCAGGGTCTTAAAAAACATGCTGTTACAATGTTTGAGGTCGGTAAGTTATGCGACGAGAGCATGGACAGCTTCTTATCCGAATTAGAAAAAGTATCAGTTCTCGATGCAGAAGGTGAAGGTGAGGCTCAAAGGTATTTTGAGCACGCAGTATTATTGAGGTCTACGATATTAGCGTTACGTAAGTTACCCGGTCCTGGTTTGGATCTTGTTCGATTGGAAAGTTTACATTCATTGGACGAGGCAACCTGCTCGAGGCTATTGCAAAAAAAATATAAGTCAGTTTATACAATTACAATGGGTGCGTTCAAGAAGGCGGGAGCGGATCGCTACATTTCTTTGCACCCACCTTTCTGGACGCACCCATTATTATTTCATTTAATTGTTAATTGTTTATAGATTATTGGTATCAATGGCGCCATTAAGTAAAGAAGTCAGATCTATTTGTAGTCTAGATCCCCCGCATTTAGGACCCGCTGTACCAGAGGTTAATTCATTATGGTTTAAAATGTTTTTATATCACATGACTGGTTATGGACCACCGTCACTACTTTTAGTAAAAGGTATGGATTTAAAATTGATTGTGGTATAAATAATTGTTTTAATTAATTCAGGAACTGTACTGAAGCAATTACCGAGGATGTTTTTGGGTTTTTCGAGGCTGATGGTGACAGCTTGGTTACATGAGCCTGCTGTTATACCTGTTGCTAATGTTTTACACGTAAATGAAGCTCTGAAATATTCTCCTGTACTTATACAAGCATACGGTGTACATCAAACTGCACAAACACATATTATACCTTTTCCATTTAAACCTGAACATGATTCTCCGGGTGAGTAATTTATTTGCATTAAAAATATGGTTTTTAGACTTAGTGATGTGTATAGCTAAATACAATGATACTGTAACTGTAAATATATGTCAATCTTGGAGCAATTTCTAATACATTGGAAGAGTTTAATATAATAATGCCGATCGCAATCTACTCAAAATGACGTCAAAATGACGTCAATATGACGTCATTTCGATGCGATCAACATGGCGGAGCCCGGGTAGTTTTATATTAGTCATCTTTGCTCATTTGCAATTTATTGTTAGATTAAGTTATCAAACCTCATATTATATCATTTCTTTTAGGTGGTTTAAAATCAAATATCAAGAACAACCATCCATCCATCTCAAACATACTTAAATTCTTAGACATGGAACACAACTGCGGCTATTTAATATTCGTTGATATCGGCGTACCGGATTTCGGTTGTGCATCTCACGATCCCATTGTTCGTTTGGGCAAAAATATCAGAAACAATATAAAACATGCCGGTTTTTCGAGAAGTGATAGCAGCAATAACAACATCATCATGTGCAATAAATCAGAAAAGAATGAACCCATATCAATAACAAATGAAAACTTTAGTTTTACGAGCGATTCACCAAAGAAAAATTCATCAGATGATGAAAAAATGCTACAATCACCTGTCGAATCACATTTTGCATTAACGCCTGTATCAAATAGTGAAACATCATCACCCGCTAATGGATTTACGAGTAAAGATTGCACGGAAATATTGAAAGAAGAATTAGATCAGCTCGAAGAAGAAGAGAGTATTAAAGGCGAAAATCAACGGGCTTTAGAATTGAAATTAGGAAGTACTTATTCGTTTGATACATTATTAAGTCCAATGGATGAGAATATTAGCATGTTTACCAGAGTAGATGATGATAAACCCCCGTCCAAAGAAGAAAAGAAAGAAATTGTTGAAGAAAAAGTTGAAAACAAAAATGGAGAAGTAAGTTTTGATTTATTAATTGATTGGGTTGTAATTTTGGGTGTTTTTACAGGTTTGGACTTTATTGGATTGCCAATTTGGTATACCTTTATTTGATGTTGATGCAAATACGCAAATCTGTGATACAATAGTCTATGGTGGTCTGACTAATCCAAATAAGTAAGTTAATTTTCGGTTAACTTATTACATCTGTAGAAAGGCTCTAGTCGAGCCGAAACTAGTAATCTATTTGTAAGAATTTTATTAGTAGTAGATACTAATAAACATGCTTTATTAATTTCAGTATTGAAAAATTATTGGAGTCCAGCCGAAAACTGGGAACTGCTCTATTGGAATTCATATCCCAATGTCAGGTAAAACTGTTAATTTAAAACCATTTATTTTTTTACAAATATATTATTCCATTGCAGTACTACCCTGGTGAAAATATGGGTATATTAAAAAGGGGTCGCCTCACACCGTTACCTGAACATAACCTAATTTTTGATAATGGAAAAGTGAGCGAGTGGTTTGGCAAATAATACATTCCGTAATATTTTAGTCCATGTTAAGTTTTTAAAAATTTTATCTATTATTTTTCACCTAATTCCTTAACAAATGCCAAAAATGTCTACGTATTCCTTTCGGACCAATATTGAAATTAGTAAATTAGCGGTGTGTGGCTCAATCCTTTTATTTGTTTAAATCAGTATTAATTCTACTAATCCATTCCATTTTTAAGGTTAAGCTTAATATTAATTAAAACAAAATTATAACGTTATTTTAATTTAATTAATTATCAATCGATTTCAATAAAATATATATAATATCATTAACATTTCCATATAACTAATCTAATAGGAGTTGATCTGTATTGGAGTCATTTACTGCGTTACTACTTATACTAATCCTACTTTTGCTGTTAGTTGAATTTGTTGCTCTATATAAGTGCGATGTTTTAACTGCAGCATACAAACTAAATAGTAAATGTAGTGATTGAATTTTATTTTTGTAAATTGGTATGTCGAATAAACAGCAGACGATATCTATATATCTTGATAATGGACCGCGTAAATTGTAACTTGGGAATCCGTGTATTTTTAATAAGTTTTCCATATTTTCCGTCCATTCTTCCATTAAATCATCCAAATCTGGCATTGGGCTGTACACAAAATAAATATTTGTTAGATTAGTAATTAGAACAGTGTCATATCTTTAAGATGAAGTAAAGATATTACTCTTTACTTTTGTATTTTTATTCAAAAATATCCCCAATACTTACTTTGTGTATTTTAGTACGGGTGAAGATTTGCTTTTATGCAAATCTGAAATGTCCTTAATCCATTTATCAACCACTTTTGAATTCTTTTCCAGATTGTCAACTTTTTTGATCACCTAAATAAATAAATTTTAATTAAATCTTTTGCAGTATTTTAAACTACATATGAGCTACAATATAATTGAAGGTAAGTTTGTAGCACTGAGATTTGTATTCAATTCCAGTGAAATTAATAAGAGTGAGACAGATACCCTCTCACACTTTTAGTGTATTTATTAATTTGTGAATTCTGGAGACGGAGTAGCGCTACTTGTCGTGTTATGTGTATGGAAAAATATTCATTTTGGGAAGAACGAAAATCAATGAAAAAAGCGGTTTTAAATAATGCAAATTCTACTTAATCACTTAAAAGTAGCCAATAATTATGGTAATAGGCAGAAACTTCAGTAGGCAATTAAAAAAAAAATGTCCGGTAGCGCTACTGAAATAATGTTCATGCTGCAGTGGCGTAGCTAGAATGTGGCCGCATGCCGTATAAAGTTTTTTTTGCCACAAACAAAAGTTATTTAATAAAAAATAATTGTTATATTAAGGGTTTTTTCCTGTCTAGATTACTTACCATTTCTGTTGTGTGACTGACGTTGACAGATGACGCTCTCAATTGCAAATGGAGGACAGCGGGGTCGCTTTGATTTGCCGCCGGTTCGTCTAACACCATTAGACCCAAATCTGATTGATCAGTATTTGATACTTCACCGTTTATATTAATCTCCGGTGGAATAACTTTCAAAAAAGCATCGATATCTCCAACTGCTGGTAGGTAATCGGGCACGAAAGGCTTGAATTTGTAATCTTGACCTAGATGTTGAGGAACGTATCTGAAACAAGCGCAACCTTATCATTGTTATGCAAAATAATTTTGCGTACAATCACATTTTTTATATTTTTTTTGTTTTGTGTGCGTTTTAGGGATATTTTTTATCGCCTCAGTAAGTCTACGGTTTATTTGAAGCAGTTTATGGGACCAACGGCGTATTATGTGACTTCTGAATCACCCCGGTGGATAAAAAGTAAGTTTTTATTTAGTCATTTTTACAACGTTTTCTATTACCCGAGGCCTAAAGGTTGAACCCCCCTCCCCGAAATGAAATGGACTTTGATGAGATCTTATAGCATTTTTTTTTTCATCTCTTTCCCACTCCCCGATTTTTTTAGGTACAGCCTTGAGTGGCTGGTCAAGCGGGCACACCTCGATCGTCAACCAGTGACCGCAAGTGAAATAACGATAAAACTGCATTTAACATGGACGACAAACTGACACACAATCAAAATCAAAAAGCAAGCTAACGAGAACTGAGCGAACCGGCTGACACCGGACCAGGAGAAGAGAAAAACCTTATTAAAGCCAGAAACAGATCTGACCAATGCAATGACCGTTCTCAATCTCTCTCTAGCACGGGGACAACAGACAGCGGTTCTGCTTTGCAAATCGTTAGCTGGGTGGTGACGTTTCATTGTTTACTTTTGGTAGAAACGGATACCGCTACAAATGTAGCGATCCGCTTCCACCTTCCTGGACGCACTCTTTATTAAGAAAAGACGATCTACACGTAAGAATAAACATAGATAATACGAAGAGCGAAATGAAGGAGCAGCCAAGAACTTTGAAACAATAGACACAGCTACATAGACAGGGTCTATGTGTCTGGATCAAGCAGCCGAGCCCTCGGCAAACTATCAATCGCATACAGGGATGAATGTTTACTTGCTTCCACTATAGCGTAGTTTTGAATAGTCTTAAGAGAGGATGCCGAGAAGATAATCCAGAAAACCACCGATGTAGCATGTGAAATCAGCACACAAACTGAAGAAGAAAAAAAAAAACAAAAAGACATAGAACGCAGTATCTAAAAGATGTACAAAAATTGATATCCATACCTTGTTACCATCACTGAAGAGTTTGAAGTCAACAGACAACTAAAGTACGATCCAGAAACTGACAGAAAAGAGAAACTTTTGACGAATTCTACGAAAATGTATAGAACAAAATCAGATCTGAAACAGAGTACGATGAGAGGGTTGCTCTGCACCAAATAAGGATAAATTTGAGCAGATTAAAAAAAGTTTTTTTTTTAACGTCAAATGCACCATTGCTGGCTACACGGAAGTGCTGTCTACATTTAATATGACTATTTCTGGAAAAAGTCGTTTTAATTTTGACTTGTCGTTAGTTTTTAAAGTGTTTTGTAGGATTATTGATTGTTCTGACTTGCTCAGCTCAATTGGAATTCATATCCTAGCTCAAGTTTTACCAAATGACTATTTATTTCATATACCGTATATATGTACCCGTGCACTTGTCACCAATACGTGACCTTTTTAAAACATTATCGAACAAGGATGCACAGATTGCATAACACTACTCAATAGCGGAAAACGAAAGAAGGCAAAAGCTCATAACGAGAAAGAAATGAACTCTACGGTCCTGGAGGAAATCAAAAAAAGTCATTTAGAGCAAAAAGACGGAATCCAGACGAGGAAACTCGGAACAGCTCATGATACACATCAGGAGTTTAGACCCAGTGGCCACTAAAATGGAGATTTTAGAGGCTCTGTAGAAAACGATTGAATGCCTAGAAAATAACTGATTCGGAGATCCGAGCAGAAAGACCAAAGGCAATGTCTTCACCGAGAAGTTTGAAGAGATCCAATTAGAGGTAACAAACCTATCTTTGTAAGAGCAAGAAAGTCACATATACGTCACCGCGTGCAGCATATACACGGTACATCGCATTCACGATTGGCTGGCAAGACAACGAAAACCTAAGTGACCATCGAGACATCGTGTATATTATACAGAGACGAATAAATCACAAACGCAAACAAATTCAGCTTTAACCGCAACCTAAACAGTAGACTGCACCACATAACGAGACAAATGACTGGTAACTGCTGTGATTTGGTGTTATCAAAACAGTTTGCGCGACGAAATGTTCCTAAAAAAACAAATTATGGCAATAGAAAGAAGGTAAGTGATCCAAAGAAATGGAGGTATGCAGAAAGCTCTGCCTTACGAAATGACAGGACATAACGCGAGCCAAGAAGAACAACAACAAAACTAGGCAGCAAAGAAAAGCTCTGTAAACGCAATATAACGGACAAAAAATAATTCTACGTGAAGAAATCCAAAAAGCTGCAAACACGGCTTGGAAAGACATATGCGAAGACCTTAAAAATAATCTATGGTGTAACACTTGCAAAATAGTTTGCAGATTTATGAAAGTTTCTTTGTATATCACTAACTGACGAGGATATTCTGAAAGTAACGGAATTTTTTTCTTAGGCTACAAAATGAAAGTTTTCTCCACCCCAAGTCGACTGGGAGCCTGTAAAACCCTCTACAAAAGAATAAACTATAACAAAAAAAAAGCTTCATGTTCAGTCGAGATCATCAAAAGAATAATCGAGACATAACCGGACAACTACACCAAATTGATAACACGAAAAGGCCACTTTCCCGTCCAATCGAATTCTGCAAATCTTGTGCTAATCGCACTAAACGAAGAAGTAGAAGAGCCAGAAAAGGACTTGCCGACACTTATTTTGGGTTTAGGCAAGGACGGTATACTATTGGCACTATTGAAAGAGTAGATAATACGGAAAGCATACACACGCCGAAAATGCAATGCTCTGCTCGGTCACTCTAGATTTCAAAAACGCCTTTATCGACATACATCTTTGAAAGGCAGGCAATCATCAAGGAGCTAGAGAGAGGCTTGAAATATCATAACATCTGTGAAAAATGTTTATGAGCTGTTTCATTATCATTGGTGTTCTGCTTTTTGCACGGTAAAATGGTTTCTATTTTTAATAAACTATTATGTACTTACTTTGTTATGTATTGAAACAATTCTTTAACTTCCTCAGTTACTTCAAGATCTTCATAAATTTTTGGATCGTATTCTCCTGGGATCTCTACTTTCGATTTGCGAGTGTGGTGGCCGCCATCGCTATCATCAGATTCACTATCACTTGAAAGTTGAATTAGTTGTGGCGGCGGCCTGATTTTTGTCACGGTCTGTCTACCACTAGGTCCTCCGGGAGTTGGTAAATCTAATGGATCTTGTTGATACTAAAATAATGAAATATCGATTCTAATTAAGAAAATTAAATGCATAATTCATATCAAAACTGATTGGCCATGAATCATGGGATTTACATAATTTAAAGTAAAAAATATTCTTTTAATAGGAAGCATTGCTTTAAAACCTCTCACATATTTCTATACATAAAATGTTTAAAAGTTATTGTGAATTTAATGAATTATGTAAATTTTCTCTCCGACTAGTGAAATGCTATCAATGAACAACCAACTTTGGTAAAGAAAGACTTTGTCCATTTAATTCGGGGAACTTTTTAAAATGTTGATATCTAAAAACTTCAATTAGATAGAGGCCCAAAATGAAGTAAGAATGAATGCTTCATAATTACTTTACAAAATGTATAAAAGGCTTCTAAAGTAATTGCAATGTAAAAAATAAGTTAAGAAATTATAAACCAAATCTCGAAGCCTGGTATGCAGATAAAAAGTTAATATACTATGTAAGAAGTACATTCAAATATTATTTTTAAAACCATTTAATTTTCTTTTTAAATAACATTTTAAAATCATACTTTGTATTTATTTTAATTTTAAATAATTAAATTAATTACAACAGAAAAAAAATTGTGTTACGCCTATGGTGATTGTTTTTAAACATTATTTTATAAGAGTATATTTGGTTGCCTATATTGTAAATCTTGGGTTTTCTGAAAATTTCGTAGTCTACAATTAGTTTGTGATCTATTGAAGTTAATTTATAACTTTTGAACGAACTAAGGAAGTCTGGTTTCTATAATAACTGCAGAAGGTAATTAAAAAATCAATAATAATTAAAAAGCTTTAGATAGTTTTTAAATATAATCGGGGCTATTCTCATATGCACATTGCTAATATAGAAGTAAGCAAGATAAATATTGCTAGCTAGCTATATGAACTGTTATTTTAACAAATCTTAATTTCTAACAATATGAATTGGCACTTTAATAAAATATATTTTATTATTATTTTATCTAGAGAATTGTCAGATTTGCGACGGTTTTTGATGTAACATCCGTTTATTGTTAACAAACAAGATTTGGTAAAATTACAGTTTATATTGTTAGCAAGCAAGCATTGCTAAAATGACAGTTCATATTGTTAGTTAGCAATATGTATCTTGTTTACTTCTAGCAATGTTCATAGAGAATAGACCAGATTATTTGTTGTTGCACAAATTTAAGATAAAGCCTTGACGCATTTTTGGTGAGGAAATATTTAAAAGCAATTTACCCCCCTTCCCTTCTCGCATCATTTGTCAATACTCTCTAATAAGTGGAATTTGTAGCTACATGACCTAAATAGATAAAATAAAGGGTATATTCCTTCCTTCTCCCCGTTTGCTCATGTGCAGTACAATCTTTATTTTAATTAAAATTGATTAAAGGCTTTTACATTTTAAACTAATTTGCACTATTTTATTTGATTGGAGGGGCGAGTCATTCACCTTGAGTTAAAAATGACAAATACTTTTATTACGAAAATCAAACACTTACTTCATGAAATTTCTTCTTTGGACTATTCGTATTACTTTCTTCATCCGACGAATCGTAATCCTTGCTCACCTGCTGCATCCTCTCGATGGTAGGTTTTCTGGGACCATCTGGAGGGCCGACATTGATAGGACTTAATATATCATCACTATCTTCGATGTTGTCTAAATCGAAATCATCGTCTTCGTCCTCCTTTAAATATCAATAAGTTATAATTAAGGTCATACTAAATATGTAATAATTCTCACATCAACAATTGAAAAAGATGGTTCATTTCTAGCCATTGTAAATAATTTATGAATGTCGGACTTGTTTTGTTTGTATCGACAATGCGTATCCATGGCGACGGGAAGTAAATAATAATAAATGAATCGATGGAATGTTTGATTGTGAAATATATGAAATGAATATTATTGATTTAATTATTTTTAGAAATTTAAAATGTAATGTAACGCAATTTATTGATTTAATAGGTGTTGTCTAGATTTATTATTGAAATACATGAAATAATGCGGAATAACTTGGGAGAGGAAAATTTTCAAAAAGTATTTTATCTCTCAAAAAAAATTTTTTTTTTTGAAAATATAAAAAAAATTAATTTTTTTTTAAATTTTTTTTTTATTTGTTTAAAAAAAATCTAAATTTGTTTGTCTGATACGAAAAATAAATAAAGGAAGGTACTAAGAGAATCTCTAAAAAAATTCACTTTAATCTCATTAGCATGTCGACAAATTCATGCAGAGATAGATATGCTGTGCATAATCTGTACGTTTATACGATATATTAAATAAATAGTCATTGCGTGAAATACGAGCAGGGAAATTAACATAAATAATTCCATGAATCTTTTTGAAAATTACTGGTACGTTAAAGTTAACGTTAACGTTCTTTCTAGACTAAACATATATGCTAATGCTACATTATAATCAGTAAGAATTTTCTTACAATAACAATGTTTTGAAGTTTTTACAGAAAGAGGTAAATTATTAAATAATTTTATCATTTTATTATAAGTATTGTGTTTTTGTTCTCTCTTAGACTGCTGGAAATCACTCTCTAGAAATCGGATATGCGCCAAGAATCCGGTTGTTGTCCAGACGTGTCAAGCACGATCAAATTGATTGATTGGTTTGCAAGTTAATCTTTGCAACCAGCCGGTCGCGACTATGCTTAAACAAACCGTGAGTACGCACTAAAGTTACATTAAAGAAAGTCAAGTTTGGTTGGTCATAAAGTTGCTTAATGTAGAGTTTTTAGTTTTGAACAAAGTAGTTTGCCAATCAGTGGTGCGGATTCTGCTGGTATTAGATCTAGAGGATGGTTTTTCTTTCGAGCCAGGTACACCAACTAGTTTGGTGTTGTCTATTCTTTAGTCGCTGCGTAACAAAGTGATTTTAATCAGGTTTTACAATCACTGGTAGCTAAGAAGCTGTGTTTAAAGTTGGGTTGATTTTGGGTTGTTCGTGGTTATCCTAAAGTTGCTCTATAAGTAATGAGGAACAAATGGTATTTTTTATTTTTTTGATGAATTGATTGGGTTTTTGGCTTTTAGGTCTGTTGTCCAATGCGTAGACTGACACTTGGTGATGAAATGGTTTAAGTCAACTTGAAAGGGCTGGGTCTAAGTTTGGGCGGTAGAACATAGGCCATAATTGCAGGCTTGTGAAAGTCAGGGCTAACACTTCGCCATTGCAATCGAATTGAAATGTCATTAATATGACGTCGAGTTGCTATTCCATTTATATAGTAACATATTATTTGATCAAGCAGCTGGCTTTGGTGGCTGCAGGCATCTGACATGGGTTGGCTAAAGGTCTATAGGAGCAAGAAATCAAAGGGGACTCACCCGCATTCTTCTTTGTCTTTGTGTTTCTTCTTACCAGGGTGATTGGGTCTCCATCATCTCTTCTTTGTATGTGGAATCGACTGTACCGGCGACTGGTATTTTGCAGGCAGCCTGGGGCTTGGTTGTGGTGGCTTTCATCATGGGGAGGGGCTGGGTGGGCAGCACGCTTCCTTTGAGTTGCGTGTTATCTTCTTGACTTGCTCTTTGCGTTCTTTGAGCTTTTTTGCTAGTCCCTTCACCAGGGACAAGATGTACTTCTCCATGGCGATGATCTTCTTTGCCTGTTATTTGATCAACTTCTTGAGCTGATCGTACACCGTCTCTAGCAGCTTGCGGTCCGACGCAAGCCCGTCGGGGCTCATGCTGGAAGAAAATTGAATTAATTAATTAAATAAATAATTAATTAATTAATTCAACACTTCGGAGAGATGCGATAGTTGCTGATAAGTGAATTTGTGTGTGTTTGTTTGGTGCCCGGCTGAGATGGGCGACTCTCTGGAAGGGGTTTCCAGGTGTTGAGTGGTTTTGGTGTGTTTGGTTTTCTGCGTCAAGTGCAAAGTCGCCGAGAAAGCCTCGGTACAGTCTATAGTATAGACCTGCTGGTCGAGGTCCTTATAGTTCGGGGACTCCCAGTTATCAAATGATGTTGATACGGCACAATGTCCGCTTAAGTGACCGCTGCAGCATGAGGATAGAGTGTCTTGGCTCACATCCGTTTGTCAAACTTTGGGCGCTAGTTTTGCTTTATAAACTGAACAATTTTTGAGAGATTTACTTCTTTGTTTGTTTTGTTGGTGTTTTTTTTTTGTGCTGAAAAAGGTTTCAGTATATTTTGAAGTTTTTAGAAGCCAACCTATGTTGTTTAATTGACTGTGGTAGTGCTTTTTTTACTGTCGAGTAGTTTGAACTGGGTTGCTCATCCACCCGCTCAAGAATGTTTTAAAAAAAATTGGAAGAGGAGACTATTTGTTATCAAAAAATTGGAAACTTCTCTGCAAGAGTTAGAAGTTTCATAGTCAGATGAGGAGGAGGTGAAATCAAATTTGTTTATGAAATAGTCAATCTTGAAAAAAAATGGAATTTTCAAAAAGGTTAGGTTTGGTTTGGTCGAGTTAGGTTAGACACTTGGGAAGATGGGTGGGTCACTACAGATTATAATCTAGAGTGACTACTCACCCGCTCAAGTGTTTAACAAGAAATTAGTTCTTTTTCTTTGCATTGAAAGTATTTTTATCCAAAAAAGAAGAAGTAATATCTAATTTTACCATCTAGAGTAGTTTAAACTCATCCAACAATTTTTTTTTTCAACTATTTGATACGCCACTGCTGGCGTCTTAGCCTCTTCTCTGCTTGTAATGCTGGCAACTTACATTACAAGGGACCTACCTTAAGTGGGTTCCGAACCACTGGAGAGAATTCATCACTTTATCAAAGAAGGTTTTTAGCCGTAAAACCGCACGCTGCCAAGGCGGCTTGGGGAGTGGGAGAGCGTATAGAAAGTGAAAGGTATATCACGGTATATGGGAATCAAACCCACGATCTTCGGTACAGCAGGAAGTTTGTTGACAAGAAATTGAAAGTTTTTTCTTTTTGCAAGCGTTAGAAGATTTTATGGTAGAGATGAATTCAATCTTTTGATGATCAACACTTGGGTGAGTGGTTGGATCACTCTAAATCATGATTAGTATTGAGTCTGATTGGTGTTTTGAGTTGGGGATGGTACTATCAGAATTAGACACCGACTTCAGTGGGTAGGAGTTTTTGTATGCTTGTGTTAAAGAGTTTCCTAACTTAACATTTTTTTCACATAAACACTTAATCGCTGTCATAGGTTGTTTCGAAACAACTTAGTCTTGGTAGGACTTATGTTTTATTTTGTATTTTGCGGGTGAACGTTTGACTCTGCGGTGTTTACCCATAGAATCGAGGAAGTGGGCGAACCGATCTTTTGCGTCTTCCATCTGGCCCGTGAAGCAATGGACACCATCCCCGGAAACTGTTGACAAGAAATCTTGTCTTTCATGAGTACGATGTTGCCGGGGGTATTCTTTGAGTACTCACCACGGTCGTATCCCCTGAACTAGGCGTAGATGCTGCCCCGTCACAAATCTTTGGATAAACAAAGTACCGCTTAGAATTGTGAGATACAGGGTGAAACCTGAAACGGCGACTCATCTTCGTGACTTTTAAAGTCGTTAATGAGTACTAGGGGAGAGCAGGAGCCGTTACCTTAGTAGATAAAAGAATTGAGTTCTCCATAGATTGTGGAGCATAATCCTTGAATGGGAGGGAGTACAACCGCTTGTACGACCCTGTCCTACCGCTTCTCCGGTCACCGTGTTCTGTGCTTGGGGTTACGAGTAGGAGGCGGCTTTGCTGACGGAGGAATATTTTATTCATAATATTGAGTATAGGCCTATAGATGAACTCTCTATGTTTGAAGCGTTTGAAATACCGGCTAGGAGCATGAACGAAAGCTGATCTAGCTCGTGGTGTAATGGGGAACCCACGGTTTGAACAGCCAGTCTAGCAGATAAGCATAGTACCCTAGTGCGGTAGTAACTATAACTCTGTACTTTAGATTTTACTATCTATGGTTCCTAGATTATGGCTATTGTATTCTGCATTACTTGTAGTTTGCGGCATAGTGCTGCTCGACAATGATGCAGGTTGCATATAATTATCTCAAATCAAATAGGATTTTTTTGCGGAGTGGGTTTCCTTTCCGGCTTTGACTAGGTGGTTCTCTTTCCTGGCTTTGTCTGGGTGGGTTAATTTTTTTTTTAATTTTTATGATTTTTTTTTTGTTGTTTTTGGTGGCTATTTTAATGGGTGGTTTGAGGAACATGTAGCTCATTCAGCTGTCCTTCTCACTTAACTTTTTGACGTTTTTATTTCCTATACCTAAGACAAAGAGCCGATTTTTTAGGTTATTTTTCTTGGTGGCGTAGACGTTCTAGATCTTTACGTCAAGCTTCTGGTTCTGACTCTGCAGGAAACTTAAGACCATTTTAATGGCATCCGGAGGTATTGAAAGCCAGAAAGTGGCTTTTGTTTGCTTGGAAAGGTGATCTGTCTACATAACGCTAAGTTTTGACTCCGGTACAGGGGATCTTAATGATTTTTCCTTTGTGTGATCACTTTCTAAAAGTAGAAGGTGTTTCTTTGGTGGGGGGTGGTTAGGGTATTAACCAGCTCTTAAGTTAAGGCCGCTTTGATTAATTTTGTTTATGTTTTTGTGGTTTTGCCTAAGTGATGGGTATACTTTTAGGACTGCTTGATGTGTACCGCCACAATATTTTAAACCAGTTGACTCCAAGCTACAATGTATCATAAGGTAAGTTATAGGAATCCGGCAGTCCTCTGTTGTAGAGCGTTCTTGAGTGATAGCTATTTGGATGTTTTTGAGTACAGTCTTTTTGTAGCTGACCTTTTTTGTTAAAGAAAGGGTAGTTTTTAGGCTTGCTTTATTCTTATATTGCTTAGGTGAGTGCTTGAAAGTGGATTAGCAAAACCTTTTTTTTTGCTCTCTTCGTTCCGAAGGCTCGGCGTTAATAGTCTTCTTAGGCAGATACGCCACAAATCTAAACTTAGTAACTAATTGTTCCGAAGGGGTATGCGGACGCTACAATGATCCTGGCCGAGCTAATCCTTACAGTTGTAACGTTGCTGGAAGGCAGCTGGGGCATAAGAAACGCTGAGCTTACCGTTTGTGTGGCTTGCAAGCATATTCTTTTTAAGTATGCTAAGTTTACAACTCTTAAAGTTTTACTATCCATGATATCTGGATTATGGCTATTGTGTTCAGCATCACTTCTAGTTTGCGGCATAGTGCTGCTTGACAATGATGCATGTTGCGTTTAATTACCTCAATGCAAATAGGAACTTTTTGCGGTGATTTGAAAAGGTGCTCTTCTCGGTTTTGTTTGGATGAGTTTCCGTCTTGGCTTTGACCAGGTGGTTTTTCTTCCCGGCATTGTCAGGGTGTGTTCCTCTTCCAGTTTTATACTTTTTTCCAGTTGCGTGTTTTTGGTATACATGTAACTTACCGGGCTGTCCTTCTCACTTAACTTTTTGACGTCTTTTTTCTGTACCTAAAACAAAGACTTTTTTCAAGGGTATAGAAGACACTTCAGCTTTTTACGAGCTTCTGGTTCTGCCTTTCCAGGCGACTCAAGACCGGAGGTCTTGGAAGCCAGAGAGTGGTCTTTGTCTGTCTGGGGAAGTGATTTGTCTGCACAAGTTTTGACTCCGTCCGCAGTGGTTCTATGCTGGAAATTGATTTCTTTGGCCGCTCTAAGGATGCTTAATCATCTTAGATGATTTTAAAGAGGGGGGTTTATCCAGTTCTCGAATTAAGGCAGCTTTGATTAACTCTGCTTATGCTTCAGTGGTTTGGTTGGTGACAGCCAAGAACAATAATATACTTAGAGGACTGCTTGATGTGTACTCTGTACTGCCTGTGAGGCGGAAAGTTATAGCAATCTTATTAGTTGGTCACAATATTTTAAACGACCTGACCTGAAACTACGTTACAATGTATCAAAATGTAAATTATAGGAATCCGGCAGTTCTCTGTAATAGAGTGTTCTTAGGTGACAGCTACTTGTATGTTTTTGAGTACAGCCTTTTTGTAGCTTTCTCTTACCTTTTTTCTTAAAGGAGGGGTAGTTTTTAAGCTTAACTCAGGCTTTTTCTTAAGTTGCCTAGGTGAGGGCTTGAAAGTGGATGAACAAAATCTTTTCTTTTGCTCTCCTCGTTTCAAAGGGGTTTTTTTGCCCGGAGGCTTGGAACCTGTTTTCTTGTGGGAGGCTTTTGGCTTGATTGGGGCTTCCTCTGTGTAGGGTTGCCATCCCAACACGAAAGGTGTCCGTCTTGCTTGGAAGGAAGTTTTCCTACTCTACAGCAGTCAACCGCGCTTTCTTTTATCTTTTGACTTTGGTAGCGCAGATTTGCTTCTTGAAACGGTTCTGTGAGGCTTACATCGCTTACGTTTTGAGTGGGGTTGACAGGGTATCCAAAGACAATCTCGTCTTTGTTTTTTTCCGAGGTATCTCAAAGACGCACTCCGTAGAGTGGATTTCTTTGGTTTTATCTTTCATGTTTGTGAAAAGTTTTACTCCTGTGGCTTCTCACTTTCTATGGAACTCGCAACAGTACGGACGTCAAAAATTCACTACACGAGTGGGTATTACATACAAAAACCATAAAGTATGCAGCTTATTGCGCATCTTGCCACTACCAAGGACTCACCCTGGCGGCTATCTGACCTGACGACGCAACCGATTAATCGAGGTGGGTTAGTTTTGACCACGAATTAAAAAAAAATCGGATTAAAGTGGAGTGTTGCTTGGCTCTAGAGACGCATCTTTGCAACTAGGTTTCTTTCATCCTTACGGGTTTCTACATACTGCACAAACGCGCGGGTAGTTTTTTAAAAGACCCACAACGCGATTACTACTCTGCGGGGTGATCGTAATTAGTCTGGAACCTTGTTTCCGGTTGCTTACCAGTTTAAGGTTCTGATTCCGGTTACGCCTTGAAGGTTTATTGGAACACTTAAGTTCCGTAAACTTTTCAGCACGAATACGGTTGTTGACGGAAAAAAGGTGTAAGAAATACTACTTTTTCTTTGTTTGGAACAATACCAATGATTTCTTTTTGTAAAATTCAAGAAATTACTATTCTTGAGGTTACATTGATCATTTAAGATCTCAATTATTTAAAATGAGAATGACTTTATGTATTATTTGGGGGAGGGGGCTTAGTACGGCCTTGATAATTTATTAGTTTTGGTCATCATTTATTCTAAATTTATTATTGGAACATAACCTGTTACCAGATGTCATAATTGATAACTAACACACTAAAAAACAATGGCCGCGTTTAGAACGACTCATCATGCGTACTGAACGTGCTCGCTGACTACCGCTGCGAACGTTGGCAACTGTTGCAAACACTTTTACTTTTTAATGCTT
This sequence comes from Tachinus rufipes, assembly GCA_963932245.1. Classification (NCBI taxonomy): domain Eukaryota; kingdom Metazoa; phylum Arthropoda; class Insecta; order Coleoptera; family Staphylinidae; genus Tachinus; species Tachinus rufipes. The sequence continues at coordinate 97,422,204 of OZ010746.1, forward strand.
GCTAAACAAATGCGTTGAATTTATCTTGACAACCATTAGTTGATTTAGTCAGCTGTCAAATTTTAGATTGTTTAAGTGAATGCTTGCGCTGCAAGTAAACGGTTATGCATTTTTGATGTATGCTTGAATTAAAACGTTTTTACATATTTAAATTTTGCTGTCAAGAACGTCTCCCACTTGATAAACTCTTCAGAAAACATTTGGCGTTTATGGAACGTTCTCTACCTCCAAAACACATCGAAAATGTAGGACGCGTTTGACAAATTATTTAAAAAAATACTGAATTAGTATCACCATGTACGACTATTTTGTCAAATAGATAACAGGGATTGCAGCTAAAAAAGTACGCTATCTGGCGGCAGATTTGTCAACCAGTTGATGTTGACATTTTGCTATGTTCACATAAGTCACGTCTGCACAGTGTTTATACATATCAACTTTATTGACATTTGAATGTCATATGTCTTGTTTACATGTCATTTAATATAATCTGTAACCTGCTTTGATGTGTAAAAATTGTCTTTATGTTGTTCATTCACTCATATGCAAGTCATCAACTAGATTAACTGGAACTGTTAATAAATAAATTTATAAGATACAAGCCATACTGATGAGATTTGTAGAACCGAAACAATAATCTATGCTTGACCCTTGGCCGCTGTGATCGTTAGATTGAGTTTGAATAAATTATTAGTTCATTTCATAATATAATTGTAATAATTATTGTATGTAATTTACTTACTTTACATGTCAGTCACATCATAACTCTAACAACTTAAAAAGTACTCCAAATATGTAGCCTTGCTGATAAATGTTTTACGTCTGTTCTTTTTAATACCCGCTAGCTGCCTACGCCACTGTTTATTAACATATTATAAATATAGATGTCGCTAGCATGCCTAGACGTCTTTTTTAATTGAGTAAAAAAATAAATAAAAAAGGCAGTTTTCTGTTAATTTTTATTTAATTTGTGATAATGGGTGATTATTCTACTAAGCTCTGGTAGTTTAGTAAATAATAAATTAAATAGGAAGCATATTAATTAATAAAAACAAACAAGACAACTGTCAACGCTGTCAATTTTAAACCCCTGGATAGCCGCAGATAAAGTTGTTTACCCCACAATATAGATAAAACCACAGATCAGATAAAACTAAAAACGAAAACATCAATGAAAAAGAAGCAGTTTATTGATACAAATTGAGGAAAACGTGACATATCTATTTTATTAAGTTATACCAATACAACAAGGAAGAAATAATGGCACCACATTTAAGGACTTATGGTAAAAAGGACACCACTGTTGCATCAAAGTCTTTTGATGTTGTAAATGCGCTATTTGCGAAAAATATATGTAAAAGGAAAAAAAAGAAGCCTCCTGTGGTTATAAAGGAGCTTCCTAAAAGAGACTCGAAAGTCGATCCTTTAAATGAATCGAGAAATCTGCAGGTAAGACTCGAAGACACATTTGATATGTTATTAAAGGGTGACAACTATAATGCTGTGCAATATAATAGTAATTTAGTTACTGATAAAGTGAGCATTGAGAAAACAACTTCATCAGTACAAGAATCGACGGTACCATCCATTGATATTGAATCGACTCATCATTCGCCTATAATATCGGTTCAAAATGAACCAAGTACTGAATTAAATGCGACTTCAATAGATTGCAGTTTAGAAATAGAAGTCGTTAATAAACGAAAACGGCGTAAATCATTAAACCTTGCATATGATAAAAATGCAGGAGTAATATATAAGCCATTATTAAATCAAAGTCTTTTGGTAAATAATAAAAGTATAATTAGTAGCACACCAAATGTACATCAAATCAGAAATAAGTTAATGAACGAATCCGTAATATCACCAATTCATTTAAAAAGAGTTCACGAATCTTTATTGGAAGAATCCATGCATGAAATACAGAAGTGGTCAATAATTCCACCCGATTTTTCGAATAATAGTCAAAGACATGTAAATATAAATAGATTTCGAAATAAAAAGAAAGCTTCGGATAAATTTAAAATGCACACTCAAGTTCGACTTACTCCAATCAATTTTAAAAAGGCTTTAGTTGGATTAGATCGGTGTTGTGTTGTTAATATAACAAAGATGCCCGAGAAATCTGTTAATGCAGATGATTTTGAAAACTTTGCTAGTAAAAAGATTAAGGATATTATACAAAACACCTTAGAATCAGAGCATTCTGATTCTGAGGAGGAGATAGAATCACGTCGCATAACGAGGAGTTCGAAACGAATCATTACTACTACAAATGATGATTTAGATAAAAGTTTGGCCAAATTTAGGCGAGCCAAACGGAAGGCAAATGATTCAAGCAATAACAAATCAAAAAGTCAAAAATCGATTTTGAGAACTAGAAGTAAATCAAGTATTGATGTTTATAGTTTAATTGATGATAGTTGTATGCAAAGTAAGAGTAGAGTAGAATCTAAGGTAATTACTTCAAACACAATTTCAGATGAAGATGAGGAATTGTGTTTGATAGAAATTAACCGTTCTAAAATAAAAAGAAGACAAACTGTGGCCGGATTAAGCTATGATGATTGTAGAAGTCGATCAAGAAATAAAGCAAGAAGTAAGAGTCGATCAAGAAATAAAACAAGAAGTAAGAGTCGATCAAGATATGATAGATCGTATAGGAGCAAAACTAGGAGTCCATCAAGAAGTAGGATAATAACCAGGAGCCAGTCAAGATGTAATTTAGATGAAACAACACCAAATGGTTCAATCCGTCGGTCAAAAACTAGTTTAGGTGAAATGACGACAAAAACATATAGAACGCGTTCTAAATCCAATGTAGGTGAAAGGTTACCAACTACTATGATAACTAGAAGTCAATCAAGGCTTAATTTAGATGAGAGTAGTTTTCAACAAAGCAAATCTAATAAGCAAACTTCTTTAAATTCTCTTTTTGATTACGATTGCACACCTAATTATGACTCATTTGAAAAAATAATTTTAAACGACTCGTCACTTTTTAACGAAATAATTAAAAAGAAAAGTGCAACCAAATTGAATAAAACCAAAAATGATTCGAATTCATTTGTTAGACTGAGAGTACAGAGCAGTACTGAGAAACTTGTCAGCTCAAACAGTACAATTGATTCAAGCGTTGTAACATATAAAAGCACTAACAACAGCACAGATTTATTCAGTTCATATAATAGTGAAACTCGACTGATTAATGTTAAAAGAAAAGCCAGTAACAATAGCATTGCTCAAATAGATTATAATAACAGCACTGATCTATTTGATAAATCAAGCCGAATTACAATCAATGATACAACAAATGTACCTGAATTAAGCAACATTAGTACAAATAGTTTAGTCTCAAAAGATGCAACAAATGAATTGACCAATAGTTTAATCCTAAAACAACCAACATCACCTAAGTTAAGGAGCATTGAACCCACTAAACGACTATCAAAATCTGAGTTGAGCTACATTAGTAGGAATGAAACCACTAATGTAGTCTCAAAATCATCACTAATATCAAGTACTCCATTAAAAACTAATATTAAACAAGAAATTGATGTTGATATTGAAGTTTCAGAATATACAAGAACTGGATTGTTTAATAGTCGAAATACAACTATTAATAGTAGTTTTGGTTCGTATACTGATGAATTGATTGACTGTAATTTGCCTAGCGTTCTCAGTTTAATGCCTCATAATATTATTCGTAGAGATACTCGAACTAATTCTGTCATTACAATGCGTAATGGGTTTGATGAGGAATTGAAAGTTTATAATGTTAATATTAATATTGAAGGCAATAGTCATTGCGAGAGCAGTATAAGTAAACAAGTTTTTAAATCCGATCAGGATGATGAGGTTGTTGAAGAAATTAGTGATGTTCATTGTGACGGTGATTATGTTACACCGCAATTACCTAGACGAACTGTTAGTAACTTTGGGAAAAAGTTTAGAAGGACGTTGTTGAATATGAGGAGGTCTTCATATTTTGATGTTCTTTCAAAAGGTAAGATGATTCTTACGATATATACTGTATGGGCTCAAATATAGTATGAAAATCAAGCCATGGTTACAGTTGATGTATTCTCGAAATTATATCTTGATATCAAGAGATTTATGAGAGCTGATAGTTAATACAAAATTCTAGAGTTGCAATATAGTAATCGCATGACGAACGTTCAAGGTTATTTACTTGACAATCACACTGGTAAGTAATCATGGTCTTAATCTGTATACGACAAGATAAGACATCAAAATACTATATTTGAGCTAATACAGTAATCACTAAGCCTACAATGCGTGAAAGGCTATGTTAGGTAAATTTGTTAGTTTTAGTGAATTTTTCCAACAAGTCTGGCTTTCACTCATTGGAGTAGTTTATTGTAATACATTTGTATTGTTTAAAGTTTATGTCAAATTACATCAATTATTAAAAGTTATCTAAGTCAACCACTTGTTAGTTTTAGCAAGTTTACCCAACAACTCGGGCAAATATTAAAAGTTAGGTTATGTAATAATAATCGGATAAACATGTTTACTTAAGATCTATGTAAACCAAGTGTAGTTTGCAATGGTGATCGAATATAATGTGATAACCTATTAATTATATACACTTATGGTATTCTACATATTTGTCTACTTGTTCATTACATGCATATGTTGAAGTGCGATGTTGCTATACAACATCGGAATGATAATAATAATAATATATTGTAGCAAGTTCTTGTTTTTTGTTGTTGTTAGGTTTCAATTTTTAGGTTTGTTTATGTCAAAGTGAGGTTAGTTTATATTGCATTTTGGAGTTTCCTTAGGCAGGGTAACTTATCTATTACACATGAACTTGGGCTTTGTGCGTGGTTTTGAGTTTTGGTTTTCTCTAGGAGTTACCGCAGAGAGTGGAAACAGTTATGGGGGACTGTCCTTCTAGGGAATTACGTCCTGGTTAACCTCTATCACGAGGTCTCGACGGACGACCTCCGCCGATGCTCAGTGGTCTGGTGCTTCAGGACTGCGAGGTCTGGGGTGAGGTCGTCAGGAGATCATAGTTTTCTCTCAGCTGGTTTACTTGATGTTTGGTGGGAGCTAAGGATATGTTGTTATTGGTTTCTCTTTTGAAGTGGATGCGAGAAGGGCCGGTCATTGTCTATGGCAGGTGTTGCTCAATCAAAATATTTTGGGCTTCTCAAAGTGTGTGTATGGAGGAATAATTATAACAGTCACGCGCAAGTAGTTGGGAGCATTGATGCAAATGCTACGCTCACAGTTGTAGTCGGGATTTGTAAGTGTGTCTATTAACTCTGTGCTAAATTTGATGAGGTCTTTGGTGGCCAATTCAGTGTTTGCTTCTATTATTTGGTTAAAGATCCAGTCTACTTGGCGTGTAATGTATTCAGACACGTCGGTGGTCTTAGACTTGGTTCATAGTCGTTTGTTTTTTTTTATTTGTTAGTAGTGCTATTGGCACGTTCCTAAGGATGAACCTGGTGGTAAAAGTGGAGCTCCCAAAGGTCTGGAATGTCTCAGCGGAGTCAGTTGATGAAGTTCCATTTAAGTATATGTGGTTGTTTGGGAAGCGGCTCCCGTGCAAAGACACGGAGGGTAGTATACCCCCGTGTCGGGAGTGAAAGGCCTTGATAATGTGGTCGGATATTGAAGCGGGACCGTAAGGTGTGGACCTGGAGAGGGAAAGGTATTAAGCGGCTTCCGTACAATGACCTGATGGGCTCTAGTCTGATCGGGGGTGTGTTGTCGCAATGCTGCCGGGGATGAAGCAAAGCAACATCCTGGTACAGTTGTCGGTATGTCTCGTAGTCCATTTGGGTAGTCCGGAGGCACAGCGGTGGTTGTTATAGTTATAAGTGATTCGGTTGTAAGTTGTTGGCTTTCTATGTTCCTTTGAACTCCGGGACGGTATGTTTCGTTTTCGATCGATTTTCCTTCCTTCTGGTCTTAACAGCCGTTGAGGAGGGGGAAAGGAATCCTACTCACAAAGTGTCGGATTTACTCTCACGGGCTTCTACCGACTAACCCCCACTAATAAGGGATATTTACATAATGTACATTTTGTGCAGTGTCTGAAAATATTAGACATCGAATTGTCTAATAAACCTGGTGAAACTTGGATTAGCTTTGCGAAATCTTTGTTACTCGCTTGAGACAAGCGGAATAACAGCTGATCTTTAGCTGTTGGTCTGGCGCTTGGCGCCGGTCCTGCTGCTTGTGCGAAATAGTTCTCCTTGCGGGCATTTTGAGCGCTTCGAGGTGGAGCTTGAGTTTGCTTACGGTGAGCAGGTGCTTTAATGTGGGCCTGGCTGTTGCGACTACTACTTGACACATCGATATGGTGCGTTGGACCGGCATGCCCCGTGTCCCTAGCGTTGGCAACGGTGACATTGTGCTATATCGTTTTTTTTTTGCTTGACCTCGACGTTCACGCGACCCCCGCATAACTTAGTGAGAGGTTGTACTTCTCTATTTTTGGCTTCCTGGGGAAGCTGAACGTACAGCTTTGGGAAGGTTTTTCCGTCCCTTCCTATGCGTGTCTTAGATGAAGGGGTGTACCCCTGAGCGACAAGCTCAGCCTGCGTCACATCAGTCGTGATGCAGTCAAGTACACACCTGATATCATGCTTAAGGGTTTTTTCAGACTCTAGTTTGCAGTAATTGATTGCTGCACCGAAGCGTTTGGGGGTGCATGCGTATACTATCAACCACGTTTACGACGTGGTTGATGGTTATCTTCAAAGCTTTGATGGTAGCCATCAACCCTAAATATTAATTTTTGTCCTCAATAGTTATGAGCGAAGGCCGGCTTGCGCCAGCTTTCTCTGTGGGTGCTGGCTGGTTTGAGGGGCCTATGGAGCGACTTGGCTGACCAGAGTTGGGGCCGGGCGGGTCCAGGACTCTTTGCCCTTGGTGGTTGATTGCCTAGATGGTGCTGAAGGCACCTATCGTGACGGGCCGGCTGATGGCGTAGTAGTGCAAGAATATAAAAGGGGGCTTACCTGGTTTCTTTTTTGACTTCTTTGTCTTTTTTTTCTTATCAGGATAAAGCCGTCCGGGTCTTTGTGATGCGAGTTGGTATTGCTGACGGTGTTCATCTCTTCCTTATCGGAAGAGATGGAGTCTCTTGAGGGAGACCTGGGCTTGGAAGACCGCTGGTTTGCTTGCTTCTTGATTAGGAGTTTGTACTTCTTCACCAATGTCTTCATCGTTGATCTCTTTGTCTACTTTATCATGGGTATAGGAGTTATCGGAAGTTTTCAAATCTTTTAGGCACCCGGCAGATCTTTGTCTTCGGTTTTCTTTTCTTGGTATATCATGATATCTTTGTCGCTGATTTCTGCATCGCGAATTAAGTATTGAATATGATGTTTTTGTAGGGATACTCTTAGTTTTAATGGTTATGAAAGCATCATGCTCTCTGTGATCCCACGTTGGGCGCCATTTGTTGCTGGCGGCGTTTTTGTTAATTAATGACGTGTCCTCTACGCCGGCTTGGCAGAGGTTTTGTCTAGACGGGTTGGTTATATTTTTTTGTTGGTCATGTTGTTTAGGGCAAAGTATCAAGGTCTGCTTTCTCAAGGTGGTTAGTGATAGTTTTTTGCTAAACTTTGGCTTGGTCTTTTTTAGAGGGATAGCGTATGTCCTGGGCAATGGACGCGATAACAACTTGCTCTGGTTAGCAAGTCAACGGTGATTACATTGTTTCAGGCGACGTTTGTAAACTTTCAGCACTTGGGATTTATCTACCGACGGTATCTTCTCAGTCGGAGTGTCGGTCGTTGTCCTTTGGTTGTGCATAACTTTGCAATTTTCTTCTATTTACGTTTGGTGTATCTGCTTCTGTGACGTTTGGTAATGTGAACCTGCTTTTGTCTTTGACGATGCAAATTGCGTACTCCGTCGTTGTCACTTATGAATATAACGCTTCTGCCACTTCGTCGGCTAATTTGTCCTCTTTGTTGGGGCGTCTGATGGCCTATTAGGTAAAATAACTGAAGGGAAAATTAGCCGATTCCTTCTTCCGCTTTTTTATATTATTTTTGTTGCTCACCAGGGTGAACGTAGTTGTCCTACTGGACATTCATTACCTCTTTGTCTTCGGAGGCGGACCCGGGTGGGTTTTCCGTTACAGAACAGTTCTCCCAGTTCTTGCTTTATAGTTAGTCAAGTCTTTGTCATGCGCTTTCTAGTTCATATGACGTTTAATGATATTTATCACGTCAGTGATAAGAAGTGATGAAGGACTGACTTGGTTTATGTCTTGGCTCATAGTTGTATACTTTTCGGCTGTTTTGCTCAATGGTCGTTATGACTACAGGCAACCGTGTGGTGTATTGAACTGACTGTCGTAGTCTGATGTTGGGTATCTTGAGTCGTAAATTATCCGGCGACGAAGATCATCGTAGAACGGTTGATACAAGTCTCTGTTCGAGCTTGCTCGTCGTAACTGTATTGTACTGGATTGTCTCTTCCTGTTACGTTATTTGAGCACGTTGGGCGCTATTTGTTACTGGTTTGGGGTTTTGTGGAAGAAATTCCCAACCGTCACAGGTCCAGGAGTTGGTAAGATTGCTATTGCGTGATTGAGTTTGCTAATGGAGATCAGGGTTGTTACTGTATGTAACTTAGTGTGATAGTTTTTAAGTGTTGCACTAGACCAACCTTCTTCTTATAGTACCGTACTTGCTACGAGCGTAGGTGCCCTCTCGTATATTTGTGTTGTGCGATAATAGTTCTACACAAACATGTGGGATCTACAGTTTAACATGGAATTTGAACCACACCGCTAGACGGGTTTGCTAGGCAGATACTTTGCCATTGCCTTGCGAAGGAGACGACCGCATCGAAGTATATTTGACAAATTAGATATTGCTGGGGTTCGAACCCAGATTGCCTGTTTAGCAGTCCTAGGACCACTGAGCCTCGGTTGACGTTAATGCGTGTCTGAACTTGTCTGTGATGTGACTTTAGACCGGTATGTTTTGCAGTGTCAGGTTGACGTCAAAGTAGAGATTGTTGTGTTGTTGTGAAGCGCGTGTTGTTTTGTAGGCGATGTGCGAGTAGCGGTACTGGTTAGGGCGGAATTATTTTGCTACGTATGATATTGCCGCGGAACTACTTCTGGATTTTTGTGTGGTTTGGTTGGGAATCTTCAATGTGTCGGATTTACTCTGAAGGAAGGTGGTTATCGACTAAACCTCACCTAATAGTTGAATACCTGAAAGTGCGGCACATAGTGAATGAAAATTCGTGCATATCTATCTACAGAAGTGTAATGTGACGTAAAAGAGTTATGGTATTGCGCCCTACGGCGCCACTGTCTTCTCACATTTTACTGTGCAATGAATCTCATTGTCGACGGGAGAGTTGTCTGGGATGATAAATATCTGAGTTTACGCTTGGAGCGGGTTTTATTCCGCTTGCTTGGTTTTTGCGTATTGTATTGGGAGTTTGCCACAACTGAAATTCTTAAGCCGACATTTGATTGAGGTTAGATAGTTAACTTTTATGATGAAATCTTGGGCTTCTTTTTATGAGTGAGAAGTTGAATGCTGATGGTTGAAGTCCTAACTCACTCCCCCTCTTCTCAAATTCGGCTTTGCATAACCTAACTAAAATTTTTACTTGATTTTGTTCAAACTGAGATCAAGATAACTCCGTATTAAGCAAAATTTGCTTAATAGAATTATTGTGCAAAATTGTTTGTTTTGTCAATATGAAATTTACTATGAAAATGTTTGTTGTAATCTGACAAATCATGTAGCTTTCATTCATATCATATTGTTGTATGTCAAATAATATACTTCACAAAATTTTTGTGTTCTTTGTTTAATGTGGGTGATAGATTTATACAACCCGAATGATGGCTTTAACACGCGCAAATTACATTATGGTGAGAGACACAATCATCTATAGTAAGTTAACATTTGTAAATTATTTGTTCAAGATGACACCTCATCGAAGTGCAACGATAGCCGAATCCTGGATATCTCAACAGCATGCAGGAAGTCGATTAGATTCGTACCGGATCCGCAAATGAGCAAGAAATCAATACGACATTCGATCATTAAGTCATACGCAAATTCTACTAATCTTGGTGAGTACTGTTTTATACTTTTGTAATATTTGCTGGCAAATTGAACGGATCCATAAACTAAAACGTTATTTTTGACGAAATTTGTAATTTAACACTCGTTTACCTTGACGTTTGCACTCTCAAAAAATGAAATATTGTACTAATACTCATTAAAGGACTCAAACTATCAAAATTTTTATTCAAACTTTGACAATTTGTGCAAGAAATTACTCTATTATTTTTGTCTAATTTTATGGTTAAAATGAATGCTATGGATGATTTTTTTTGTACTATAAAATTCAATATTTATGTGAAATAATTAGTACAAGCTCTATACAAGATTTATATACATTTTGGTAGATCAAGTGCGTAAAAATTTGTTTTCATACACGCGTTTAACACAAAGTCTCTTATGCGCTTTCTTGTCCACAACTGACGTCACATGCACCAATCATGTTGGTTTTGCCGCGTTGGCAGAAGGCGTGTCTACAAGTGTATATTTTCTTACTTGGTGACTGGTGTGCTGTTTGTCTTTGGGTGATCTCGGGGTATGTTTGTCACTACTGCATGAGGATGGGAGTAGTTTACTAGTAAGAAGTGTGAACTGTTGATTCCATTACAAGTTTAGGGCGACGCGGATTACACGTGGCACTGTGGTTTTGCTGCTAGTCTGGCTTACTTTTGCGGAACACTCAATATATACGCACGCAATCACGCTGCGAGAAACTACAGTTCAACGTCGCGATTGATGTTTCGTTCAAAGGTATCTACTAAGTTTGCTCAGGGTAGTATGAAACCTTTTGTGAGTATTTCTTGGATGTTTTTTTTTTGTGGAAAGAGTTGTTTGATTAAATTTTTTTCCGAAATTGAACTTGGACTAAAAGTTAGGTTAGGATTATAATAATAAACAAAAGTTATATAATATTATAATAAAAAGATAAGTAGGAAAATTTACTTATACTTACTACACTAACATGATAATATTTAATATATTTGTTATCATAATAACTACTAATGACTATAAAACTTATCAACTAAATAAACATATTACAATTCAATATTAAATTTAACAATATAGGCCGGATAAAATGTATCAGCATCATACTTGACGACAATATTCTCTCCTTTACCAGTTTTATTAATACTTGTATCGGCGTCATTGAATGGATATTCCATATCATCTTTTCCTTCGCAAGTTCTTGCTCTCAAAACGTGAGCTACAATTAATTGTTTGTTTATTTTAAAATCACAAAATTTGCTTGCAAAGACAATGTCCGTAGTAAAATAAACTCCTTTGCCATATCTATGCCTCTTCCCGATATTTATATCAAAATTATTCGATGCAATCAAATCGATATTTTTTGCTTTGGTTCCATGTAAGGCAAGCATTGAAGATGGATTGCACGTATCATCTTCTTCAACCAAACCATCTCGAGTTAATAGAAATGAAGCCATCAGGTATGGATTCTGAATTCTTTGTATTTTCTTGATTTTGAATGATTTACATTTACCGGCTTTGTCCTTGATGAACTTTGATATTAAGTTGAATTCTGGTGTATCTGATTTTAATTCATAGTAAGTTGCCATGGGGTATTGAGGCCCAATATTCATCTTTTCCCAATATTTAGTTTCCTTTTGGTTGGTTTCATTGATGATATCCATAGGAAATGTTATGGATGGTTTTGAACTTGATATTTTTTCACAGTGAGACATGGTTACTGATTAATTACTACTTATAACTGTGCAATGGTAGAGTATTTTATATGTTTACAAGAATAACTGGGGAATCTTCAGGGATTCCCCTAATGTAATGTCAAAATGACTTTCAATAACAAGATAATCTATTTTGATATTTATCTGAAGTGTGTTCAGAATTATATTAAATTCATAATTTTGTTTCCTATTCAGAATAAGATTTAATTGATGTTTTACATACTTTGGTGTGTTTATATAATTATTTAATTAATTTTAATTTATTTACTTAGGTGGAATAATACGTTAAACGTAAAATATGGGTATTTTTTTTACAAACAGATTATCATATTTCTGAACGCATCGCTGTGTAATAATTGCGCCTAGGTGTATGCAACTAATGAAGCATTTTTGTATTGTATCGCATACGGTTCAACGATTATAGCTATTTTTATCATATTTTGTTGTGGATGAGTATAGAAATATTCTATTCTTTTACTCAACACTACTATTAAATTTGCTATAGTTTATAATTATTTTACATGATTGTCTACTACTTAAAGCCGCTTAATTCTTTAGTTATTTATATCCAGTTCAGGGAATGTATTATTTTTGTCTGTATTATTTTTAGTCGTACTAGGTGATGTAGGCAACCAAATATACACTTATTCTAAAAATATTTTAAAAAAATTCTTAGGCTGCCCTTGACCATCACCATAGGCGTATCACAAAATAATTTTTTTTGTAATTAAAGTAATTATAAACATTAAAATAAATGTATGACGCGACGAACTATAATTTTATACAAGTTTTTTATGAAGGTCGTTTATTTTTTTTTTTCAAAAGAATGATGTACATACCGCTCGTAATACTCGGGCAGGCGAAGAACTAAAATTCTTTGTTATTAAACATTTAGATGCTGCTCCCTAAGATTATTGATATTTTATGAACAGAATGTTGCACTTTTAATTATTTTTGGTAAGTTTTGTAAATATTTTATGACTGAGTTTTGCTATTTTTGACTTTTCATAAATATTATATTTTGGTGCTTTGTGATAATATTTTTATACTTTATGACCGGATTTTGCTTTTGTTTAGATTCCACGAAAAGAATATTGCGCTTTTCAAACAGTTTAAGGCCGGATTTTGATGTTTTCTTACAATATTTTGATGTTTTAAGGCAGGCTTTTGGTACTTTCCAACAGTTTATGCCAGGTTTTTGTTCTTTCTAACAATATTTTTGATATTTTATAGCCGGATTTTGCTATTTTTGAGATATGAAAATTTGTACAGTTTATAGCCGGATTTTGATGCTTTCCAACATTTTTTTGAAATTTTGAAGCCAAATTTTACTTTCTTGACATAGTATGAACAAAATGTTGCACTTTTCAACCATTTTGAGCCGGATTTTGGATCTTTTTGAAAATACTTTAATATTTTATGATCAAAATTTGCTATTTCTGACTTTTCATAAAAAGAATTTTGCTTTTTTGGGGGTTTTAAGAATTTTTTTTATATATTCATTTTTCAGTTTTATGACTTTTTATTAAACGAATTTTGCACTTTTTAACAGTTTAAGTCGGATTTTGTTACTTTCTAGCAACATTTTAATATTCCAACACCTGATTTTGCTTTTTTTGACATTTTATCAATTAGAATTTTACATTTTCAACAGATTATAGCCGGATTTTGCTATTTTTAACATTTTATGAGTAGAATTTTACACTCTAACAGTTTTGGCTGAGTTTTTAACAATATTTTGATATTTTATAGCTGGATTTTGATGTTTTTGAGATTTCATGAAAGTTTTTATATTTTTTATCAGTTTTTGACCGGATTTTGGTGCTTTCTGACTATATTTATATGTTTCAAGACCGAATTTTGTTATTTTAAACATTTACCGTTTTTGTTCGTATTTTTGGTTCTTTCTGAAAATAATTAATATTTTATGACCGGATTGTTATTTCTGACTATGAATTTTGCACTTTTTTCCAAAATTGTCTGGGGGGCAAAATAAATGAAATAATAGTGGGTCTCAGTATAGTATTTTGTGGTGAAGTAAAAAATCGTTTTCTTTCAACTTGTAAATTCGATCTTCTTTATCCAAGCGGATCTACTTACACTCATCCTTGTGGAGGTTGACTACTTTTTCAGTGAGTTGATCTTTGTGTTCTGGTAGTCTTTATGCTGCAAGAAAACTGAATTAATTAATTTTAATTGAATACATTAATACTCAGTCAAATCAATCTGTGATTCTGCTCTCTTTTTTTAATAAATTCCCGAAAATTGGTTCATTATATAGTTTTTTCTGGTTAACTGTAGGCTCCACTTCCTCTCTTCTTTGTGGTTGACCGATCTCATCAGCCAATAGGAATTATTCACATTGGTATCATGGATGTCACCGGCTAGGCTCCCGGAGGTGGTAAAGGAGCGTGATCTTTAGAGTTTAAGGCTCTAGGCGTAGGAGTAAGTATTTTGGGGATCATGTTTTTCTATGTCAACGGTTTTGTTGCTGACCTCAGGGTTTGTGGGGTTGCAGCCTCGGAGTTGTCGACGGCATCATACTTAGTCCTCGTTAGCGGAGGCTGCAGCTTTGCGGTGTATATCTGTTGATGTATCTTGCTGACTGCCTTGGTGAGAAAAGGAAACAGCGTAACCGCGGCATGTCCTGATTATTGGGGTTACTTTGCACATGCGTGGAAACATGGAGGAAGGGGTTCCTCATTTTAAGTTTCTTTTTTCAGTTACGGCTTGCTTGGGCGTGGCCATCTCCGGGTGCTAAGTGTGTAGGACATTTTGAAGAGTTTATGTTTCTTGTTTGGGGATTCAAAGTGTCTTGCTTTGTGTAGAAAAGTAACTTGTCTTGACAGACTTGCGCTTGGCGGTGGAGACCAGTGGCTGACACTCTGCAGCTCTGATAACGATTGAATTGCTATGGTAGGCGATGCAATTTGTTTTTTATGACCGGGGATAGAAGTTTTCTTATAGTCTGCAGGTCATCACCAACCAGGAATTGGTCCTTCATTTTTCCAAAGTCTAGAGACAATAGACGCACTTTGATGATGCATTGCCCCCTTTAATCCCATTACGCTATTGCCACTTGTCCGATGCATCCAACGTCACTCCATTTATTGCGGTTTCAAAGGGAGTTAACTCCTACACTAGGTGTGACTAAGTGATGGGCGTTAGAATCCTGAGTTTGAATGCCATACTTGTAGGCACTTTTGTGCTATGTCTTGAATAAGGAGGTAACGTTTTGGCTGGCAAACTGCGCACTGGTACAAAGATTCTCTTCTGGTGGTTTATTCCACCGATTTCTCTGTAGAAAGAGGTCTATTCAGATGTTTGAAGGTTTGGCGTTAACAGGCGTATCTTTCATTGTGAATTGATGTGTATAAACAAATCAGGTTTTGCTGAGCTTGCTTGCGTTATGAGCATTATTTGTTTATATAGACTACGTATGTTTGCTGTATTCTCGTTTGCGTGATCTGAGTGTGAGCCACAGCCAAACCTTGATACACTGAGCGTTGGCGCGTCTGAGGTGTATTTGTGTTGCTTGAACTACGAACGAGTTTGTTTAATAAATCGTCAAAAGTTTTATGTTTGCTAAGATACTAAAAAAAGACATTGACGCAATCAAAATTCGTTATTTTACTTACCGAACGTCGCTAAGGGTGTTGTTAACTGCTGCCATTGTAGGCCATAACGATAAACCTACTGGCTTTGTTGCTAAGCTGGTACATAGAAGCTTAGAATATAATCATGCCGAGAGTACAATTGTCAAAACAATGTCTGAAAGATTGTTCTATACCAAATTCAAATCTACGCTGGACTAGAAGTAAACAAATACACGCGTTGTTGACGTGCACAGCTAAATAAATAAAATTTCACTTAATGTGGTCTGGATTGAGCAGCTAAGCCCCATGCTGACGACCAATCGCATGCAGGCTTGCTTGTGTTCACGTGCTTATCACGCGGTTTTGTTTACATACTTTTAGTCCAGCGTGGATTTGATTTGGTATAGTCTCAAAATTAATTTTGGGAACTTTAAATTTTTTTGCAAAATAATGTCTCAATATTTAGGCCAAGTGTGGTCTAGATATTGCCTAAGATGGTTCTAGTACCAAAATTAATTTTGGAAAATTTGAATCATTTTTTGAAAATCATGAAATAATTTAGAAATCGTTCTTATGCATATAATCATGCTGAGGATACTATTGTTGAAATAATATCTCAGTATTTAGGTCATGAATGGTCTAGGCTTTGTCTAAGATGGTTCTAGAAACATAATTAATTTTGGAAAATTTTAATAATTTTTGAAAATTATATAATTTAGAAATCATTTTTATTCATGGTGAGTGCACAATTGTCAAAATAATGTCTCAATATTTAGGCTAACTATGATCCTAGACATTGCCTAAGATGGTTCTAGTCTCAAAATTAATTTTGGAAAATTTAAATCATTTTTTGAAAATCATCAATTAAATTTGAAATCATTTTCAAGCATATAATCATGCTCAGGGCACAATTATCAAAATAATGTCATCATATTTAGGCCAAGTTTGACCTAGACATTGCCTAAGATAAAATAATTTTCGAAAATTTAAATAATTTTGTTAAAATTATGAAATAATTTAGAAATCATTCGCATTATATGCATGCCGAGTATACAATTGTCAAAACAATGTCTCCATATTTAGGCTAAGTGTGGTCTAGATATTACCTAAGATGGTTCTAGTCTCAAAATTAATTTTGAAAAATTTAAATCTAATGCACATAATCATAAGTACAAAAAACTACTTTTTTGATTTGATGAAGAAGAAAGAAATCTTATATTTGTTTTTTTACTAAAAATGTAACCAAATACTACACAACTTTTATTATAATAAACTTATTTTTTACATTATAATCTATAGAAAATATTGATATATTCATTTGTCATTAACTTAACTATTACGAATTATAACACTAGATCAAACATAAACTAAACATAAACATAAACTTTCCAATAAAATTACAAAACAATATTAAAATACACAATATAGGCTGGATAAAACGTATCTGCATCATACTTGACGATAATGGACTCCCCTTTATTCGTCTTATTAAGACTGGTATCAGCATCATTGAACGGATAATCCATTCCATCCTCGCCTTCGCAAGTCCTCCCTTGCAATACATTGGCAACGATCAACTGTTTATCAACAGTTTTATCACAGAATTTGCTGGCAAAGCAAATATCAGTAGTAAAATAAACGCCTTTTCCGTATCTATGTCTTTCTCCTATATTGATATCGAAATTATGTTGCGCAATCGAAGCAATATTTTGAGCCCTTGTTCCATGTAAAGCGAACCTTGATGTTATAACGCACGTATCATCTTCTTCGAAGCAACCATCTCGTGTTAATAAGAATGAGGCCATAAGGTATGGATTCTGAATTCGTTGTATTTTATTGACTTTGAGCGATTTTAAGTTACCTCTTTTTTCTTTGATGAAATTCCATACTAAATTGAATTCTGATGTATTAACCTCTACATTATAGTAATTTACTTGGTGGTGTTTGGGCCCCACATTCATTGGAACCCAATATTTAGTTTCCTTTTGGTCGGTCTCCTCAATAATATCCATTGGGAATGTTTTGTATGGTTTTGAACTTGATATTTTTTCACAGTAAGACATGATTTACTGAAATTGTTACGAGTTGTGATGACAATTGTTGAGTATTTAGGGATTCCCCTACTTGATTAGAAATGTCTAAAAGTCAACAATACCAACCGCAATTTTTATAATATAGGTTACGCCTGTGGGTTACGCCTCCGCCATCTGAAGTGCGTTCAGAGTTACGCTCCGTTATATACCGATGAGGACTTCATTTGAGGACAATTGTTAAGTAAATTTCTACTCAGACATATGCGCAGTGTTATCAGTGGTTATTAATTGCGAAAATGTAATAATTGTGTACATTCTTCAGTCAAGCAAAGTATAAAATTGATTTTGATAAACATGATTGTATGATTGTGTTCATCACAGATTACTTTGTTTCTGAATGCATCACAAATATGTTATTGCGCCTGGATGTACTGAACTAGTTATGCATATTTGTATGGTGAGTTGCCTACAGTTATATGATTTTTTGTTGGATGCTTTATTTTTGCCAATATTCTGTTATTCTTTTACCTCACCTTACTTTATCTTACTTACGAGCGTCTCATTTATAAAATAGCAAGTAACAATTTTATTTACCCCATTTCTTTGGCGGTCTATCATGGTATGAGAATTACTAGTGGGGCTACATGTTTGAAATTTGATAGTGATGTTTTAATCATTTAAAACTGTATAAAATTGTACCCAACGACAAGCGAATTTTAATTAAAAAAATGAAAAATTGTTTTATTAGTCAAGGACCGCTGAAGAAAAGCTTAGGTTTACGATGTAGGCAACCAAGTATACACCTATTATAAATATTTAAAAAACTTTAGGCCACCATAGGCGTAACACTTTTTTTTATCATTAATGCAATTTAATTTATAATTTTTAATAATTGAAATGTACTGTTTTGGCGTAATGTATTTTATTTAATTTCATAGAAATCTAAATAAATATATTCTTATTTTATGTAAAAAAATTGCTATTTTTTTGATTTTATGAATTTTTTTAGACTTTTTTGCCGAATTTTAGTGCTTTCTAACAATATTTTGAGGTTTTTAAAACCTGATTTTGCTATTTTTGACTTATGAAAAACAAATGCATTTTTCAACAGTTTTATGACCTGATTTTGGTGCTCTCTGACAATATTTAAATTTTACGTCCGCATTTACTATTTTTAACATTTTATAAATAGAATTATTTTTTTAACAGTTTATGGTCAGATTTTAGGTTTTCTAACAATATTTTGATATTATGGTCGGATTTTGCTATTTTTGAGATTGAAATGAAAGTTTTTACTTTTTTTAACAGTTTATGGCCGAATTTGGATGCTTCCTTACAATATTTTGATGTTGCAAGACAGGATTTTGCTATTTTTGACATTTTATGAATAGAATTTTTGCACTTTTCAACCGGATTTTAAAATTGCTATTTCTTACTATGGTTTATATGTATATGAAGCAAGACGAAAACATTTCTTTTCATCTATCAAATCTTGCTTTCATAGTAAGTTAGAAGGCGTCTTTGCTGTATTGGTGTTGCTCATTTAGAAATGGTTTTTTGTCTCTTCAATTATGAATTCAGTGCCTTTTCTGAAAACCCGTTTTTGGTATGCAAAATTTGACCTCTCCCCATTATTTCAAAAAAAAAAATTAAATTGCTAGTTTCTACTAGGACAAGTCCTGATCTGAAGTGGCGTTTTGGGAGTTGTGGAGGAAGACTTATTCGGTATTTTAGTTATATATTCGGAGAGAACAGAAAGCTGGTGTTGGGCGATCAGAGCGGATTAGTCGAGATTTAGAACTTTTTTCTTACTTCTCTTAGAGTTTTATCTTTTGGGTTCTGTTTCTTCTTGAAGTTTCTTAGAGGGTCGTACTTCTGAATTAGCTAGCTTTGGATGCTCATGGGTTAAATGGCTTTGCTCTGCTTGGCATTCTTTGTTGAAGTAAAAGAAAGATAGCGTTTCGAGTATTGGTTGGAGTTTTGCAGGGGAGCCATCTTAGTTTCTTGAGATCCACTATCTGGTACCGTCTTTGCTAGTAGTGGTATTGTTGGTATAGCTTTCCGCTGCTTTAGGTCTTTTATCGTGGAGTGTTTATTCTAAGTATAGCTTCTTGAGTAGTGGTAGGTAGACAGATTGGAGCGCTGGGTAGTAGATTTGCGTTAGACTCGCATGGTTTAGTAGGAAACTCTGGCGGTAGAGACTTTAGTATTTGTTGAGGTGTGTGGTGGCCGTATGTCATGTTGCATTTTGGAATAGATGCCCGTCTGGCTTGGTCGTTGTTCTTGGCTTTCTTTGCTTACGTGTTTTTAGCGTGTTTCGAGCTCTTCTATCTTGAATTTTTGTTCAGGGTAGGTTTGTGCGGACAGAAAATATATATTTGCTCTCTGAACTCCCCACGCGTTGGGCGCCAGTTGTTGTAGGTTTCTTCTGTAGGTGTTTGCGAATACAGTTAGTATTTAAGTTTTTCACTTTATACGTGAGTAGTGTTTGCCAAATAAGTAGTAGTAGTAGTAGTCTTGCTTTGGAGTCGGTCTGAAAAGATTGACCCCAGAAGCTACCTAAAAAGGTCTTACATTGTGGACTTTAAACTCGTGAAGTACACCGGCTCCTTTAGCAGCAAGTCCTGGTCTTTCTTGGGCAAACTTTGGGCTGTTGTTGTAGCGGTTGGGACAAATTTTGTTTTGTGATAGTGACTTTGTCAGCTTGATTTTTCTTTGAAGGCGGGCTTGTCTGAGTCTTATTGAGCGTCAACTGTACTATGACTAGTATGGAACCCGGCCTGCTTTTCAGATTACGTTGCAGGCGGGAAATACATCTCATAACGGGCAATCCGGATGTCACTTGATAGTTTTCTAAGGTGTCCGAATGTGTTGACGGAGCCTATGTGCTAGACCCAACTGTCTTTCCTGTGGGGACTGCATTTTTGCTGGGAAGCTTGTGTACGTATTTTGCATCTCCAAATTATTTGTTTGCTATATTTTTGACGGTTGTTTTGCTGAGACAACTAATGTTTGAATTTAAAGGCTATTTCCTACTAGAGTGAAAGTCGCGATTTTCTTTGCGGCATTGCGTCTGCGTACTGGGTTTTGCTCTAAACAATTTGATTGATTTATAAAAGACGCTGCTTTTTGCTTAAATTGCCCGTTAGTGTTTTCCTTTTTCTCTTATATGCTCATTATAAGCAAATGCGTCGACAGTACGGCAGAGCGGACATGTATGATTAACAGCGCTAACGAAAGTTAAGCAATGGCCGAGTTGGATGGGTGTCTCCAACTATTATCTAAATGGATTCGTTACCTCATATAGGCATTCAAACATACACATCTCTTCTCTGTGGCTCGGTGTGCCCGTAATCTGGATTGCCTACCCCGAAAGGTTACTGCTTGACTAGGTACACCTAAGATAATGTGCTTTGTTTGTGGAGTTTTTCCGAGATCAAATTTTTTTTTTAATCAAATTATTTTGTATATGGGTTAGATTATAAAATACCAGCTGCATGGCGTTTGTATGGGGGGTGAACTCCCAAACCTACATACAACTTTGGACGGTATGCGTACGTGCAAATTGCTTACTATAATTCATTGTAACCAGATATTCATTGTGTTTACTTACACACCGGTCAGTGACTTATTTATGCACGGTCACGTATCTAAAGTAACCTTAGGACGAAAACAGATGATATACAAGTGTTTTTAATTTACTAGACATAGACATTTGTTTTATATTGTAAGCTTTACTATACTGTATAATATTAAAAAAAGTTATTTTGATGATACATTATCTAGATTAAGGTTTATTATTATTATCAAGTACATATGACCGTGATTCGAACAAAATTTATTATTTGGCACGAGATTAAATTAGGGCACGCGTAGTTTCTTTTAATACATTTTTTTTTTCTATATTAAAGATCCAGGAAACAGACTTACAATCTCCCACAATAGAATCAATCTTGAATAAAAAAAAATTATTATTCATGTGACATCACAATCAATTTTTAATTCTTCCAACAACTAATCATTAATTCAGCGAATGCCATGAGTCACGTTAATATCGAATTTAAATAGTAATCAGCCGGTTATTTAGAAACGATTGTTTCATTCCCGCGCGTTTACACATTGCCGTTTTGCGGCGTGCGGATTTTCTGGTTTTGTTTTATTTACAGTTGCAATCAAAACTAGGTCGGATTGCGTTTGTGCAGAGCTAACTGGAACGGATTGTGTTGGAGTTGCAGAAAAGGTCAATCGAATATTAAATTTAAGATGGCATTAATTAGTTGCTATGACAAAGTAATTAGGAAATATTTATATGTGTAATGAGTTTATTTATATTTAGTTGCTTACTTTATCATTAATAATAAAGTAATTAGTACAGAAACAATTAAAGTTGTAATAAATAATTAACTGTTTCTATAATTTAATGATTTTTATCAGCATATTAGGGCACTGATTATTAAGTTTGATTATATATTGTTGCTATAATTGCAATTTATGTAAAAAAACAATGAAAACATTTTCGAAGATTTAAAAAAACATGTTTGGAATTTTTGGAAAGTTACAAAATTTTGGAAATTGATTAAGGGACTTATTGACAATATGTGTGATGAAATTTTAATCAAAATTTTGAAAAATATTTTAATTGCAATTTTTGTAAAATAAAGAACAAAACAATTTTGAAAATTTTGTAAGCCCACAAATGACGTCACGCGCTACCTGCGAGCACAGATCATACAATAGAAGATAAGTCAATTCCCTATAAATATTTCGCCACGAGTTTTAGCGCCTCTTCGGTCCTGGGAAGAAACATTAAGTTTGTAAAACGGACGCCTAGCGGCGCTGAGTTACGTTGCTTGCCATTTTCCCTCTTTATTTTCGGGCTGGGAACTAACAACGGCAGAGTTAAAAATGGCAAATCCTCACAGAATTTGCAAATAAATAAAAATTCTATTAAAATAAATAATAATTCTTTAAAATAAACAAAATATAAATTCTGTAAAAATAAATAATAATACATATTATAGTCCTATAACTGCTATCAGTTATAGAACTGTAATATATATTATTACAAAATGACACTTTTAATTTATATTTGCAAATACCTGGTGGTGACATTGCCTTTGAGGCAATCCCTAAAACTAAACTATAAAACTAATAACAATAATAACTAAAAACCTATTGTATGATCTGTGCTAAAAACTATGGAAACATCGAAGAAAACGCGAATAGGTTATGCCCGTTACGCCGGCATTCATGGCATGATGCGCATGAAATTGTGCGTCTAAATAAACAGCTGTTCGACCTTGACGGAAATAAAATAAAACCATTATTCGAGCCACTGCTTGGATCCTATTGATACCCCCAGCCTGCGAGTAGTTAAATAATATAAATGGGTTTGCTATTTACAATTTTATTATTGATAAATGTTTGCAACGCTCTTATGTAAATTTTATAAAACTTTCTGTGACAATTGTCAAATATTAGTTATCGAATAACATTTTTTTGGCCAAAATTCAATATTTATTACAAAATACATAGACATTTTGGTAGATTAAGTCTGTAAAAATGTGTTTTCGTACACGTGTTTAAACCTCAAGTCTCTTAGTTGTATGCGCTAACTTGCCCACAATTGACGTCACTCGTACCAATCATCTTGGCTTTGCCGCGTCGTTGGGTGGCGTGTCTATAAGAGTATATGGTCTAAGCCAGTACCTGGCTGGCAGGGGCGTACACAAAAAAAATCCCAGGTGGGAAAAAATATAATTATTTTTTTTCATATTCTACTATTCGCACTAAAGCCCAACGCTCGTGCGCAATGTTTTTGCAAAATTAATTCATTTCATGCTCATTCTATAATATACTATTATCTACTTGTTTCATAAGTATTTTTATCGCACTGGTCCGGAAACCCGTACTGTCGATTTTATTTTTTCTTGCTAGTGCAGGATAAAACCGGTTTTTCAATATCTATTATCTTTCCAAGTTTCGATAATCCTTAAGTAACTTCAGTCGTTAACTACAAAAGTGCATTACGTTACTTCTTCTCCTGTAATTAACAAGTGATGGACTTTTAATGGCTGCTATTATATTAGTTAGGGTTAAAATAACCACAATGTACATATATAGTTACTATTATTCTTTATTTTTTATTATACAACAATTTGCGCTTAATTGCTTTTCAATTTTCTTAATCATTTGTTTACACAAACGCTGCAGTATTAAATGACGACACTAGAGTAATGCGAATGTATTATCACTGCAAAATATAATTATAACAATCTCAAATATAAACATCGCAATCATAAATGCGCAATAATTTCTACGCCGTTCTATATAAGAAATTGTCGTTCTAATGAACAATGCACACGTTTTGCTGTTAATTTATTGTTTAAACAGGTTCTTGTTTACAATTATTTAAATTTAACATCAATTAGTCAGTTTATTTATTAATAGTAACATTTGTAAATCATGCGCTAATAATTGTATACTTTTTCAAATGAGTCTGAAGGTCGCTATGTTAATTCTCTAAATATAGACGATAACTATAAAAAAAAATTCTGACAGTTTTTTAACGAATATGAAATATTGATTATTGAAGTGTTTTCTTTTACTTTGAGCATCGTATTATAAATTTTACAAATTTGAAACATCCATGTCTTACCTGAGATTCGAAGTATGAATGTAATGAAAGTTATTATGTAAATCTTTAATATTTGGATCGATTTATTTTTGTTTAAAATTACTTTCACTGAGACACGAAGGATGTGTAATATAAATAAATCATATTCTGTTCTGATGCTTAGAGTGAAGTGAAATTTGATTGAAATTAGTATATTTTTACAATTATTGTATTGCGAAAACCATTATTATATCTAAGAAATTGTTTGAAAAAATTGTAAGTAATACACAAAATGGCCGCCGTAAAAGTTTACCTTCTTAAAATTGTATGGTGAACTATAAGAATTTATAGTTGTGATAAAAAAATATAATAATTTCGGTGTTCTATTTCTAATAAATTTGGGTATGCTAATATACATGCCAAAAGTTGCGAAATATCTTTCACCCAATATAATATATTATAGCCTTCGAAAATGAATCATTTGCTGATAAGTATATGACTCAACAGTATTGTAAAATATGAACGTGTTGTAATGTAATATCTTACAAAGGAAGGCAAACGAATGTCACAAAAATTGTCAAAATCACAAAATTACAAAAATTAAGATTTTTTCAAAAAATTCATAACTTAAACTAAATTTGGTAATTGGAAGCACAGGATGCAGCTTAAAATAATAAAAATGTAGTATTTTGACAGTAAAATGGTTTTTGTAAATTTCCAGTTAAAAAAACGGAAAAGTTCTTCCGTAATTGTCTATAAATCTGAAACCATTTCAACGATTTAAATTAGATTTGTTAATTGGTACCACAGGATGTTACTAAAGATAAAATAATTATGAAAATTGTAACATTTTGACAGTTGAATGGTTTTTGTAAATTTTCAGTCAAAAAAAGAAAAGTTCTTCCGTTATTGCTTATAAATCGAAAACCATTCCAACGATTTAAATCAGATTTGCTAATTGGTAGCACAAGATGTTTATTAAAAATAACATAATTATAAAAATTGTAATATGTTGACAGTTAAATAGTTTTTGTAAGTATCCAGTTATAAAAACGGGAAAATTTTTGCGTAATTGCTTATAAATCGGAAACTACTTGAACGGTTTAAATCAAATTTACTAATTAGTACCAATTGATATTTTTAAAGATAACATAATTATAAAAATGGTAATATGTTGACAGTTAAAGTGGTTTTTGTAAGTTTCTAGTTAAAAAAACGGGAAAATTCCAGCGTAATTGCTTATAAATCGGAAACTACTCGAAAGGTTTAAATCAAATTTTCTAATTACCATCACAAGATGTTACATAAGATAATAAAATGCTTGTTTTTATGCAATAAATTGATTTACAGATTTTGCGGTTTTCTGAGCGATTTTTTTTATAAATGAGTTTCTTAGTATATTTTGATCAATTATATGAAATAAGATAGTTTTTGTGCAAGTTTTATGAAGTAAATGGGTTTTCTACGCGATTTTAACACATTTTTACTCAAGAAGTTATAATTCTGTGCGATTTCAACGAGTTTTTTATGCGGAAAGTTTTCTTGCTTACTTTTTGCAATCAATTTGATTAGCAGTTTTTGACCAATGTTGTGCAATATATTAAGCTCGATTTTTTATAGAAATAACTTTTTTGAGCGACTTTTTTATGAATTTTGGGCAACAAATCGGTTTTCTGGGCGATTTTTGACGAATGCTGTCTAACAAATGAGTTTTTTTGTATTTATTGACGAATTTTATGGAATAGGAATGTTTTTGTACGAAATTCATGAAGTAAATGGAGTTTCTGCGCGATTTGAACACATTTTGAACAATTTATGATAGATGTTACTCAAGAAGTTGTTGTTATGAGCGATTTTAACGAGTTTTTCATGCGGAAATAAGTTTCTTGCTTAATTTTTTACAATCAATTTATTTGCTGTTTTTGACTAATGTGCAAAACTTTAAGCGCGATTTTTTATAGAAATAATTTTTCTGGGCGATTTTTTTATGAATGTTGGGCATCAAATCGGTTTTCTGAGACGAATTTTGTCTAATAAATGAGTTTTCTTTGAATTTATTGACGATTTTTATGAAATAGGAAAGTTTTAGTGCGAGTTTTATGAAGTAAATGGGTTTTCTACGCGATTTTAACGCGTTTCGAACAATATATAGCAAATTTTACTCAAAAAGGTGTTGTTTTGGGCGGTTTTAACGAGTTTTTTATGCGGAAAATTCATTTCTTGCTTGTTTCTTTGCAATAAATTGATTTGCAGTTTTTGATAAAAGTTATGCAACATGTTAAGTGCGGTTTTTATAGAATTTCTTCTAATAAATAGCTTTTCTGAGCGATTTTTGATTAATTTTGTGAAACAAATTGGTTTACTTAGCGATTTTTGTCTAATAAATGAGTTTTCTTTGTATTTATTGATGAATTTTATGAAATCGAAGTATTTTTGTGAATGTTTTCATAGAATTTCTTGCGATAAATATCTTTTCTGGGCGATTTTTGATGAATTTTGAGCAACATATCGGTTTTTTGAACGATTTTAGAGTTTTGTTTTTTTAATTTTTATGAAGTAAATGTGTTTTCTACGCGATGTTGACGTATTTAGTTTCATCCTCTCTCACCTCCTCTGAAATCTTTGTAATAGCTTTTTTCTACTATGATTTAAAAAAAGGTGATCTCTTCTACGGAAATAAAAAAAATCAGATACCAAAATCAACTCTTTCTCTCGAAAATTTTCTCTTGGTACGGTCGCCACCCAGCTACAGAATTTTCTTATTGTATACATTACAGGTATTACAATCGTAAAAAAGTGTAGATTCAGTGGGCGAGACCAAGTACATTAAGAGCAAACGAATTATTTGAGACAAAATTTGGGTTCTTCAAAACCAGCGTCGAGACGGCCGAAAAACGTTTCTCCCTGATCATTAGCGAAACTTGTTTGTTTTTTGAGTTTATTATTTACGGGTGCACAAGAGTGTTGGCTACATCTCGGCCAAATCCAACTTTCTCCTAAAAACTGAATTTCTGAACTGAAAACTATCTAATTACTTATCGACATATTCTAAACATTGCTTTGGGGCTGTATCTCAAGAGCGAGTTTTTAATTATTTGCTCAGGACCATCAAATTTTCTTAAATCTTTTGGGGCGCAACTTTTTTTGCTCGGTTTTTGGGAGAAGGACAATCTCCGTCGAAAAGTAAATATTAGCGCATTCTCCGATCTTTTTGGTGAAAAATTTGAACATTTTTGGAACCGTTCCCGCGGGTTTTGAAAATTCACCAAATGGCACCAAAAGAATCTCCGATTTACAAATATTCCACAAATCCAAAAATCTCCTGTCGTTCTGACGGCGAAAAAGTTGACCAAACTGACTTGTACTCTTGATAACGCCGTTCACATTAGGTCAAAACCGACGAGTCGACACGGCCCTCCGGAAAACGGGAGGTCATGTTGACCGGGGGCGACTTTTTGCGTTTTTGTTTTCTTTGAACAAACGCCGCCGGTATTAGTATATACTAGCTGATTGTTGTTGCGGTTGGATTTGACAATGGAATACTGACGTCGTGGCAAATTGCGGCGGCCCTGTCCGTGTTGAGGCCTTAAAGTATCACATTAGAATATACAATCATACATAATCACAAACACGGCGAGTTATGTCTTAATAATCTCGTAGGAATAATAGTACAACAAATCTTTTGAGCATCCAGTCTCCATGCTATTGATTAACTGCTAAGTGAAATGTTTGAAATGCACATTGACTAAAATTTAGAACATTCTGCCGGGTTTGTGGTTTCTAGCCACTATACTCTATTCAGTTTCAAGATAGAGCGCGTGAAATGGTACAGTAAAGAGGCTAGAATTATGCATCCTGCGCTCATACCAGCTACTAAGAATCGCATAATTAAAATAAATAATAAAAAAGAAGTTTGATGACTAATATATTATTGCGGTTGTTTCCAATTGGTATTAAAACCAAAATTATATATTTATTTCTTATACGGGCACACAACGACGTTTTTGTCGCGTTTTATTTGAATCAATTTTATGATATAATATTTTATGTAAATTGCCCCACCCAATGTGAGACACATACATACACTAGTGTTTCGGGGTATGTACTCTTTATCAGTGTACCCAGTATCTCACTGATAATAGAGGGCGTTGCGTTAGCACCTCTCATGTGTTTATACATAAAATGTATAATAGATAATATGATTTTATGTAAATTATCTCTCTGACCAGCGAGATACTAGACACACTGATGAAGAGTGCATACCTTGAAACACTACTGCATGTGTCTCAGTAGCTGGATGTCATTCAATCTCTCTCTGGCTCGCGACAGACTACATGTTAATTACATCTTTCTATATCATCATTCAATAAATATTGATTTTTGATTCATTTCTTTGATGTCTTTGAAAAGAATGCATGGCGAGTAGGTATCATTCCATTCATATTGCACAATACCAAGGTCGTATCTCGAGGAGGGCGTCAAACTTCCCTGAAATGGTTTAAATTCTTTATTACTTACTATGTTTTATAATAAAAAAGAAATGAAAAAAAAATAATCAAATTTCCCTTCCCTAACTTTTCTTAAGATACGCTCCTGCACAAAACAAGTATGGCTGTGAATGAATAAATGAATTTGAATAATTTGGAAGTTTTCATTAAGGGCTTTACCGAAACTTTACCTGCTTTTGGTTTATCTTAAATGTGCGTTGTAAATTGCTTTAATTTTCTTAAGAAATAATTTATAATTGATTTTATTTTTAAATGTACCGCATGCACCGCCCAAAAAATTCACAAATTTAAAATCGTGAACAGAATTAAATAAATTGAACGCATCGGTTTTCCGTTTAAATTCTAATTTTGGTAAGACGTGCTTGGAATTTTACGTTGTAATTAAAATTGCAATAATAAACTGTTGTACTAATATTGTTGTATGGCATTTTTTAAGAATTTATTGCATTCCGAGACGAAAACATAAATAAAATGTAAACAATAACAAACAAACTCATAAAGTTGTAGTATTATAGATTAAATTATAGGCGTGATCTACACGAAAGTGATTAACACGTGGCTTATTAATTAATAAAAAGTAGTATTGTGCAATTTTCATTTTGAATCATCGAAAAATCCATTTTACGCTACGTCAAAACTCTCCGTGTGAACTAGAATGGTGGTGGGGGTTAACGGAAATGCCGTGATGCGTCAAGGTCCCGCCTGTATAACCAACAGAGAGCGTTGCGCGAACGTCACAAACACACCGCGTCCATCTTACTACACAACTCTCTCACGACAAACATAAAAAAACATTTCGAAGAGTTTTAATAAGTTCGCGTAATAAGTGTCCTAAACGCCAGCAAGTTGCCCTGTATGAATAATCACCTTGAAGATCCCTCATTGCTTTGCATGTGTTTACACACGTATGTGTCGTCCACAGGTTATGTGCCTAACAGCGTCCAAGGATCTGGTGCTTTGGAGAACCTCTTTGAAGATTTTTCGCTGGATGTAAAGAAGTCGAGGCAGCAAGCACTAAACGAACCCGCGTTTTTCACAGCTAAAGATATCGTTTTATTGAGATGCGGTCAAGAGGAACCAGAGCCTTTTTCAGAATGCTACCCCAACTCGTAAGTCATTTTTATTATTATCCTTCAATGTAAACACAAACAAACAAACATGGCTTCCATAATTAGCTAATGGTTTGAATTCAGATATGCGTGAAAAGAAATTTATCAAAAATCATTATATAATTACATTAAAAGTGAAATGTAATTTAAACATTCTTTCAATGACATGGAGACAGCATTTTGTATGTTGCAAAATTACGAAATTTCACTATCAATTAAATGTTCAAATATTTATAATTTTTTTTAATCATTTAAAAAACATTACTACAAAATGTTAATGCCTGAAATATATAAAGTGAATTGGTAAATAATTATTTTTGTATTCTAAGAAATATAATAAAAACAATTCAACGTAACTTGTTAAATATTTGATATGACTCGACCAATAGGAATTTAATTTATTTTTTATATTTGTTTCACTGTTTAGAATAGTACGATATATTATGATACAACTTTATAGTAACAAAGATTTTTGATATAGGTATTTTAAGTATAATTATGAATCATAAATGTTTATCCTAACTTATGCACATCGCACACTTTTTGTTTGCAAACTTCTCGGCCAACTAGAGTTTATAATTGTTACTGTAACTTTTGAATTATAACCTAGAAATGTGTATGGCAAAGTGGGTATGAAATATTTTATTGCAATCGGTTTGTTTGAAACATTTCAAATTAGTTTTGATCTGTTTGATACTTTGGATTACTTAGGAGATCAGTAATATTAGTTCATTCGATCTATCTGGATTACTATGAAATAATATGAGGTCTGATTGGACAGTTTACGTATTGTTCAAACTATTGTGCAACAAAACTATTTGTTTGTGTGCACAATTTGAACAATTTGCAATCGAATTTTGGATCAGTTTGGAACAGTGGATCACTTTAAATTAATTTGGGGTATATTGTAAGTTGGATCATCATAACAGGTCTTTGATAGGTTTTGTACTAATTCTGATTACTTTAGATCATTCAGTACATGAGTTCTTTGGATCACTTTAAAACAGTGCAGTTTGGCTTTATTGGATTGCAGGATCTGCACAAACGTTGGATCATCTGAACATGTTGATTTATTTTAAAATATTTTGCAGTACTTTTACTTTTTACATTTTGGACAGGTTAGGATCATTTGGGTTCGTTTGGTTTAATTTAAATTTTTGGATCACTTTATTTACTTAAGATCAGTTTGAATCACTCAGTTTAGAACGCTGCATTTTTTAATACTTTAAATCTTTTTGGATTAGTTTGGATCACATTAGTGGTTTAGATTGTATCAGTTTGTAATGTTTTTGTAAAATTTCAAACAGTTTGGATTACTTTGGATCAATTTAGATTATTGTAAAAATCTTCTTAGTTAATCTTGATATTTATCTCTTAAAATATAGTTTGCAATCTTTCCAACTAAGTAGAGTTTGTGATTTATGGTATAACCTAAAAGATATGTATTTCAGAGAGGACATGAAATTATTTTATAACAATCTGTTTGGCACCTCAGGTTAGTTTGAATATTTAGTTTTGATTTGTTTGAAGTACTCTGGATTACTTTAGCAGATCAGTTTGTATTAATTTATTTGGATCGGTCTGGATCAAATTACTTTTGAATAATTTGGTTATTTTGGATCAGTATGGCACAATCTGGATCTCTTTGACTCAATTGGTTGGGGGTAATTTTGGATCTCTTCAGCAGCTCTCTTTGGATCAATTTGGATTACTTTGTATCATTTTAGTACATTAGTTGAAATTTTTTGGATTAAGTTTTTTAGGAGCAGGAAGAGATTACTGTTTTTTGTAATACTTTGATTTTTTTTGGATTTGTTTAGATCACTTTGGATTAGTGTGGATCAGTTTGTAACATTTTTGTACAATTCCAAACAGTTTGGATCTGTTCAAATTACTTTGGACCAATTCAGGTTATTTGGGATCTGGTGATCAGTTTGGATGACTTTAACAAATTAGTTTGGATTATTTGCATTGGTTTGGATCAGTTAAAATCAGTTTGGATCACTTGACATCAATTTGAATCAGTTTATTTTTGAATCACTTTTATTAGTTTTTGCTGGATTTACACGAATTATTTTGGGTTGCTTTGCAAATAGTTTATATCAGAACATGTTTATTTTAAAACATTTTGCAGTACTTTTTGAATTAGTGTGGATTACTTTATTCACTTTGGGTCAGTTTGGAATATATTTTAAAATATTTTGCAACACTAGATCAGTTTGAATCACTTTATTTGCTGTAGATCAGTTTGGATCACTTTATTTGATGTAGATTAGTTTGGATCACTTTATTTACAACAGTTTTTTTTTGTAATTTGTATCTTTGTGGATTAGATTGGATCCAATTACCAGATTAATTTAGATCAGTTTTGTACAATTTCAAACAACTTGGATCTGTTTACTTTGAATCTTCTGAGTCATAACCTAAAAATGTATGTATTTCTGAGAAGACATTTTATTGCAATCAGTTTGAATTGGGTTGAAATATTTTAAATTAGTTTTGAATAATTTGGATCATTTGGGTCTGTTAGAGTTACTTTAAATCAGTTTGTATCACTTTAGTGGGTTTCTTGGATGAGTTTGTAACATTGCTGTACAATTCCAAACCATCTGTTCAGATTATTTTGGATCAATTCATCAATCAGTTCAGAAATATTTTGAAAATTAACACTTGGTGATTAGTTTGGATCACTTTATGACATTATTTTGAATCAGTTCAATTTTTATTCAATTTTGCTGGATTTGCACGAATTATTTTGGATCACATCAGAACATTTTGCAGTACTTTGAATCTTTTCGAATTAGTTTGAATTACTTTATTCACTTTTTAGAACGTTGGTTCAGAACGTTTTGGATCAGTTTAGAACGCTTGGTTTATTTTAAAATACTTTAAATCTTTTTTGAATCTGATTACTTGGTTTAGTATACTTTTTTTTATCAGTTTGGATCACATTAGCGGGTTAGTTTGGATCAGTTTGTAACATTTTTGTACAATTTCAAACAGTTTGGATTACTTTTGATTGGTTTGGATTATGATTGATCAGTTTGGATCAATCAGTTGAGAACGCTGGGAACAACTTTGGATCATTTCAGATCACTTAGTGCCCAGGTTGGTTAATTTAAAAAAATCTGAATCAGCTTTTCTTTAGTGTTTTGGCAGAATTTGGATCATTTCAGCAAATAATTTTGGACCACATTAGAATTTTATTCACTTTAAAACATTGTTTTAGTTAGAACTTTTTTGAATTATATGGGCCATTTTGGATTATTTCAGATTATTTTTGATCACTGTTTAGAACCCGTCGGTTTATTTTACACTTTGATGAGTTTGTAACAGTTTTATACAATTTCAAACAGTTTGATTACTTAAACCAATTAGATTTATTATGAATCAGTTTGGATCAATTAATTCAGAACACTGGTTTGTTTAACACTTTGGAACTTTGAATTCTTGATAGCATCGCAATTACGTCAATATGACGTCATTTTGATTCGATTGCGATACGATTGCCATGGCTGAGAGTGTCAGCTTTGCAAGATCAGTAGTCTTTTTGGATGACTAACACATCAGCTTGTATCATTCGGATATCATTAAACGCATCAATTTAGATCAGCTTATTTTTTGGATTGTTTTTGTTTATTTTGACTACTTTAGCAATCAGTTTAATATATATTGGATCAGTTAGTAGTAAATTCAGCTCTTAGTACTTAGTTTGGATCACTTTAATGCATGAATTGGCTTATTTTTTTGGTAGGTTTTGTTTACTTTTGATCAATTTGTAGTAAATTTCAACAAATCAGTTGCTATCATTTTGATCAGTTTAGATCACTTCAACGCATCAATTTGGATCACTTTGTTTTTGGGATCAGTTTTGTTTACTTTTGATCACTCCAGCAATCAGTTTGCAATATAGTGGATCAGTTAGTAGTATATTTAGCACTCAGTTTTAATAATTTGAACAAATGAGCTTGTATTATTTGGATCAGTTAAGATCAGTTTGGATTACTTACGCATCAATTTGGATCGATTTATTTAATTTTGATTATTGCAGCAATCAGTTTATAATATATTGGATTAGTTAGTAGTGAATTCTGTTCACGCGCAGACGTAACTAGTCGAATAAACCCGAAAGCAACCGAACATCTCTTCTCGAACTTTAATAGCATTTAACTGAACCGAATATACAAAATTATTCTATTTTCTATAAAAAATTTGCTTCACAACTTATCAAATCATTTTGGGATTACTCTACTCGTCAATTGCATTTGAATCTTTTGGCTAAATGTCTCTCTATATTGAAATAAATAAAGTAAATTTTGGCTTGATTAATCATTCTTAAATGAAAAAATTCCGAGCATACTCGAAACCCACCGAATCTGAATTTAATTAAGATATATCTAATGGAATAAACAAATTAATATTATTATAACTGTTTGAAATCAATCAAATTCCGAAGTTACCCGAACTAATAAACCAAAAACTGGTGCCAATCTGGAAAAAGGCGAATATTTTTGAACTAAAATCATGTTAAGCAAGGTCAGTTGTGTTTGGGAAGCTCGGGTTATGTTAATGCGCTAAATTACTTACGAAATAAAATTGTTACGGCGAGACGGAACGAGTAAAGGATGTTGTCGCCCAATAATAGAGCGACTTTTATCAGTCAAAACACTTTGCTTCTTATGCAGCAACGGTCGTTTCAGCGGCCTTCGGTCTAGTGTGCGACAACCATTTTTCGGGAATGCTTCAAAAAAGTTAATTATTGTGTAATATTCCATTAATTTACGGAAAATGTTTGCAATTTTGTTTACTGCGACAATGGAATCATATTGATTAGAATATTTTGGGTAATTGACTTACTTACCTTGAAATTATAATTATCCAACATTAAATCTTCATGCCTTTGTGGTGTTTGCCCGATTAGAATAAGACCCTGAACTCTACAAGTTTTGATGTGCGATATTAGTAAAGAAAATTAATATGACCTTAACCATCTACGTTAATTTGGTCACAGTTGATTCAAATATCATGCAAGTTCGACTTGAGGCCTATTATTAGAAATCCCGTTGTCAATCATTCACGATGCCGTTACTTACACCAAACGCGTAATTTCATGAATTATATGCGTTTGTTCGCACGTTTTGTATCCAATTCTTTTGCAACAATAAATCGCACTGCTAAGTTCAATTATTATAAAACGAATCACTGAAAAGGTTTGTGCATATTTAATTAATTGCAAATTGTCTGTCATGGTCAGCGCGACTATGTGCCTGAATTGTTGGTTAATTAAAGAATGCCTGTCAGGGTGCGATTTTATTATGGAGTTTGTTCAGCACAGGTGTAATATTGAGTTGTATTTGAATAGGCTACGGTTACAATGGAGGCGAATACCTCGATCAATCGTTGATCGCTGCGTGAGTATTGTGTAATAAAACTGAGAGGTATATAATATTTCAATAAAATTGTAACCATCTTTGAAATTATCGGATTATTGACGTTTTTTTGTGAACTTTTGCATCAAGTTCAGACAACTTATTAACCTTGTCATCATAAAATATTATATATTTTGAGTATTTTTAAACGCACCTGTTTATGCTATTCATGCCGTAAAATATGTAAATAGATCTGAAGTTATACTCGTGTAAATTGGCAACGACGATAATAAAATATTTATTTCCTTGAAAAATATTTCATAATTTTCCTTGGCAATGAAGTTGGCAACAAATTTTATTAAAGCTATTTTGTGACGTTTGTTATTACCAACATTGTTGCCAATAAGCTTTGCGTAGCTGTAGCGCGATGGGTTTTAATAAGTGGTTATATTAGATTCGAAGGATATTCGGCTAGTAAATTATGACGTTGATTTTGTTAAAAATATCGTGATTCGGTCAGTATCGGATGTTGCCGGATTTCCGGCTTATTAATATAACCAGTTTTCAGGAAGTCCGCCAAGTATTTTATAATTACATACTAGATTCATTTAATTGACTTTCAATTATTGTTGCATTCTAATCTATTACGCTTAACTAAAAGAATATAAGATAACGATAGAACTACATTTAATGATAACATATTATTTCTACTTTGTATCTAAATTTTAATTTAACAATATATTATAAATTGTTTAATTATAAACATAATATTTACGTTCTCACATCCTTGACATATTTAATAAAAATAATTTTATGTCAAATTTATTTAGTAAGAAAAATGCAAATTTTATTTTCAACATTCATAAACAAATGTCTTGCAATATGCATTAATACATATGATACGAAAAATAAGTCCCAATTTAAGCAATAAGCTGTAATATAAGGTCTCAAAATGGAACCTTGCGGCACATCGTATTGGTATTGTTTCCAATAAATAATTGGTTAAATTAAAGTAAACCGCGTCTATGATGAAATAATGTGAGACTGGCGCAAAGTGCACTATTTTTAAATAAATAAAATAATCTCGAGTAATTAATAATATCTTATCTTGGCCTAGTACACATTGTTAGGCAATATTTGTTTTACGATTTCTCAGTAAAGTTTAATCTCTTATTATTCATAAGAAAGGAAGAAGTCGGTGGAATGCTTGGTGTTAACACAGTTAATACTCTCAGAGTTTTTGAATGAAATTGTCTTTATGGGTATAGGTTCTAGTGATGTATTTAAGTTTTGTTGTACTAGAACAATTTTATCATTGTCCCACTTTATATGTCATCCACCTTCTGGTGGAGGTCCGCTAAGGCTAGAAGTCAACAATGGTTTTTTTATGCTGATTAATCTTTCTTGATATGTTTTTTTTTTTCTCATCTTCAGCAAAATTTGTAATGCGACTGTGCGATTTTCTTAATTGTTGTACTGGGCGGAGTCAATATGATTAGTAGGCGGAGAAAGCACATGCTGTCACAACTATTTACGTATATTTAATTGGCAATATTTTGAACAACCATGTTTTTTTAATATTTGAAAACACTTATTGGCAAGTGTGAACTTTTATGCATGTAAATAATATAAAAATAAACAAACATTTGAAATGTTAGTTTCTAATTGGAATAATAACAAATCATTTATTTTTGGCAGAGGTATATCATAACATCATCTAAAAATACATGTCTCGATTTGTAAAAAATAAATAGTTTTATTTTTTACAAATTTGATTTCAGTTATTTTTTTTTTTTTTTTTTTAATTATGTTAAGAATAGTGATGATGTACAACTGCAAAACAAAAAAATTAACATGTTTACGTGTTTAATTAATATGTTATTAAGGTCACAATCAGGATATACAGAATCAACAGAAGTGTTTACAGTTTTATAATCTCTCATATAAATAGAACTTCAAATACGAAAAATATTTACCATATTTCTTAAGTAAATTAATTTTTGTACGCCGATTCTATAATGTATGTACATATTTGCATACATTGAGGAAATAAATTGAATTGCTAATTGAAATCAACTGTAATTTTACTAAATGTTAAGAAAACAAGGAAAACCTATTATTTAAATAAATGCTAAATACGTTTTATATAAGCAAACGTTAAATAAGCTAAAACTAATCAATCTCTTTACAATTTTAATCAGTTTGACATGTCCTTGGTAATTTATATGAATAATTAAGCGGTAGCCTTGTTCAATATTGAGATTAAGGAGAATCAAACACATACTATTTTAAAATTAACTACATTAAACACGTTGACTGATAAATTAATTATGTTGTAATATTAAAACCGACTGCTCCGAAAAAGTTCGGGAAATCGTTTTAAAAGCGCACTTTTTATCGACTGCGCCAAAACTGTTATCTGTTACTGTTTAATGAATTAATTGATTTTTTATATTATTTCAGTGTATTGAAGAACTGTCAGAAGATAGGAGAAGGAGTTTATGGCGAAGTGTTTCTGTTCAGGAACACCAAAGGAAGCACCTCAGTCATGAAGGTCATTCCTATAGAAGGAGACCTGATAGTTAATGGTGAACGGCAGAAGAAATTTGACGAAATCCTTTCTGAAGTTGTAATTGCTATGTAAGTAATACAAATTATTGGATTACAAATATTACTATTGTTTTCTTTTATTTAGGGAGTTAAGTGCATTGAAAAATGACAAAAAGAATTCAACAAGCGGTTTCAATGAAGTCCGCGGCATCCATTGTGTCAAAGGAAAATACCCAGAGAGATTACTGGAACTCTGGGATTTATACGATGAAACTAAGGGCTCTGAAAATGATTGCCCAGATGTTTTCAGCGATGAACAAATGTATATAGTTTTAGAGCTTGCTAACGGCGGAAAAGATTTGGAATCTTATGTATTCAACAACGCCTTGCAGGCGTATTCTTTGTTTATGCAGGTAAGAAACAACCATTACAAAATATTATTTTAATGATATCATCTCAAGATCACGTTTATTTTTTAAATATAAATCAGTGCAATATCCGAGGCCGCATAAGAGATAAAAATGTTGATATTTTATAGGTAAAAGAACGACCATGATAAATACAAATGCGTCAAATGTGTCCTTTTCAATTGATTAATATATGTTAGTACAAACTTTAAATTAATAATGAATTTACCCTTGGTCAACGGACTTTTAACCCAGACGCAACACTGATAATAAAAATTACAATGATTCATCATTATACTACGTGCTGTTACTAGAAACTGATAATGGAATCAGGTTGTATATTCAACATTTAAAACGTTCTAAATAATAACATCTGAAACGTAATCAATTTTAATATATTCATAAAAATTTCTCTTAGTTGTGTAATTACCGAAAATAATATTCACGCATAAATTTCATATTTTATTACATACATGATTGCATAATGAGAAACAAAAAGTAATTAATTTCAAATCAGTTCATAACTGTACTGACAATTATTAAGTTGCCCATTACAATTAACTGGTTTAAGTTTAATTTAGGATCATTAACCTTTGCCAAATTAATGTAATATTATATAATTTCTAATTTTCGTAGGCGTTTCTTTTAATTTTGAGCCAAAAGCTGTGAAAACAATAACTGGAAATTGTTTAAATATAGTCATTCTAAATTTATACTGTTTCTCAGCTGTTCAAAATAATTATTTTAAAGCAATCTCTATTTAATAGTGTATGTTCTACGAATTAAAATAAAACTTGAGAAGTTTTTACTCTTGATACGCTGAAACAATACGAAAAGCCTTTACCTCTAGGCTTATATTTCTTTCGGTACCAGTAGATTATTAGAACCATTGGGGATACAGAGCCGAAATTTTTCACTTTTCGGTAAAATTATTCGGCGTCTTGCCGATAATAATATATCGGAACTGACTACTGGCTTTTATTACAAGCTATAAAGAGGGTAATCATTAAGTAATTAAGTTTGTAAAATAAAAATTTCTCAATATTACACAAATTTCCAATTTGTAAAAATAGATTATTGCACTGAATACGTATGTATAATGATTTGAACAATTATATCGGAATTTTGAGATCAACATTTTTCGCCATTGTTGTGCGGTTTGCACAGATCATACACGCGATAGCCGCTTTTCTTACAAAGACCACCAACTGTGACATCCGAAGCGTGACAATACAACTGTTGGGACAATAAACAATGAATTTCTAAAGAATCTAAATGCTATATTCAATTTAAACAAAATAATAACATAAGTTTTTCTTTTCAGACTGCTTGTTCGTTGGCAGTTGCAGAAGCAGCTCTACAATTCGAGCATCGTGATTTGCATTGGGGTAATATCCTGATTTCAAACACCGACAAATCAACAACATTAACGTATAACTTAAACGGACGACAACTCTCAGTGCCTTCTGAAGGAGTACAAGTCTCAATAATTGATTTTACTCTTTCGAGAATACGTTATGATGGTATTTGTATTTTTAATGATTTGGGCCAGGATCCTGATTTATTCACTGCTGAGGGCGATTACCAGTTCGAAATTTATCGTCTAATGCAGAAATGTAACGGGTAAATATTGATTTTTTTGTTTCCTTATCTCCCTGATAAATATTCATTTTGGTTATATTTATATTGGCCATGGAATGTTTATTTTGTGATAATGTGAAGGTTTTAATATAATACTGAAGGACCCTTTTTATTATTATATTGATATGCTAATATTTATTTCTATTTATAACTCATTCTTTACAATATTTGCGTGATTAATAATAAAAAGGTAGATAACATTTGAACAAAACAAATTTCATATCTTTGGATAAATTAAATAAAAACATGTATTAATTATATTTTTTTATTTCAGGAATAATTGGCAACACTTTGTACCATACACCAATATTTTGTGGCTCCATTATACATTAGATAAAATGATCAATGCATTAAGATACAAATACCCTTTAACTAAAACACACAAAAATTATATTAAAAAAATGATTGATTTAAAAGAAAAAATCCTAAAATATAAAAGTGTGGAAGAATTTGTCAATCAAATGTAAAATCTATATTTTCTCTTATTTTTGTAACTGTTATTTTACCTATATTTTTATTAAATGAAATTTATTTATGTCAAAACATATTTCTATTTAGATTTCCAAAGAGATTCATTCATTTTCATGTTTTTAAATAAAATAAAATTTAATATATTATTGAATACTTATATTTTTTAATAAAGTGACTTGATGGTTGCATTATCAGCTGAAATAGTTGTCCCATCAGCAGGTATGTATCTATTATTTTTTTAATTTGTAGATAATTTTAGTTTTGCACGAAAATCATTTCATTTGAATCTTCCAAAAGTTTTGTCAGAATAATAGGGAGGCATGGCGGTCCACAGTGCATTTGGCTAAAAAAAGAAGCGCCACAATTAATTAAAAACGCCGTATCAATAATATTTATCACTCTAGGAAAATAAAATTTGAACAAAAAACGATCGGTGTGCCACATAAATAATTAAAAAGTTGAACTAAAAATTTGCGGAAAATTTTAGAACTAAAAATGAATGCAGCGCCAGAAAAATAAAAATTGCGGTAAGCTCTTGAACTACAAAACGAATGCAGCGCCAAAAAAATAATTAATAATTTGCGGAAAACCTTTGAACTATAAGACGAATTAAAAATGTGCGGAAAGCTCTTGAACTATAAAACGGATGCAGCGCCACAAAAATTTGTGGAAAACTCTTGAACTAAAAAACAAATATAACGCCACTAAATTAATTAAAAAATTGCGGCAAAACGATGAGCTAAAAAACTAATGTAGCGCCACAAAACGAATTAAATTTTTGCGGAAAACTCTTGAACTAAAAAAACAAATACAGTAAAAAAATTGCGACAAAACGATGAACTAAAAACGAATGCAGCGCCACAAACGAATTAAAAATTTGCGGAAAACTCGTGAACTAAAAAACGATTGCAGCGCCACAAACGAATTAAAAATTTGCGGCAAAACAATGAACTAAAAAACGAATGCAGCGCCACAAAACAAAAATTGCGGCAAAACGATGAACTAAAAAACGAATCGAGCGCCACAAAATCAAATAAAAATTTGCGAAAAATCTTTGAACTAAAAAACGATTGCAACGCTACAAAACAAATTAAAAATTTGCGGAAAACTCGTGAACTAAAAAACGAATGCAGCGCCACAAACGGATTAAAAATTTGCGGCAAAACAATGAACTAAAAAACGAATGCAGCGCCACAAAACAAATAAAAATTTGCGGCAAAACTCAAAAACTAATCGAGCGCCACAAAATTAAATAAAAATTTGCAGAAAATCTTTGAATTAAAAAACGATTGCAGCGCCACTAAACAAATTAAAAATTTGCGGAAAACTTTTGAACTAAAAAACGAATGCAGCGGATTAAAAATTTGCGAAAAATCTTTGAATTAAAAAACGATTGCAGCGCTACAAAACAAATTAAAAATTTGCGGAAAACTTGTGAACTAAAAAACGAATGCAGCGCCACAAACGGATTAAAAATTTGCGGCAAAATGATGAACTAAAAAACGAATGCAGCGCCACAAAACGGATTAAAAATTTGCGGCAAAACAATGAACTAAAAAACGAATGCAGCGCCACAAAACGGATTAAAAATTTGCGGAAAACCCTTGAACTAAAAAACGAATGCAGCGCCACAAAACGGATTAAAAATTTGCGGAAAACTCGTGAACTAAAAAACGAATTCGCTTTAAAAAGCTTCATCTTTTTGCCGCAAATTTTTAATCCGTTTTGTGGCGCTGCATTCGTTTTTAGTTCATCGTTTTGCTGCAAATTTGTATTTGATTTTGTGGTGCTGCATTCGCTTTTTAGTTCATCATTTTGCCGCAAATTTTTAATCCGTTTTGTGGCGCTGCTTTCGTTTTTAGTTCATCGTTTTGCCGCAAATTTGTATTTGATTTTGTGGCGCTGCATTCGCTTTTTAGTTCATCGTTTTGCCGCAAATTTTTAATCCGTTTTGTGGCGCTGCATTTGTTTTTAGTTCATCGTTTTGCCGCAAATTTGTATTTGATTTTGTGGCGCTGCATTCGCTTTTTAGTTCATCATTTTGCCGCAAATTTTTAATCCGTTTTGTGGCGCTGCTTTCGTTTTTAGTTCATCGTTTTGCCGCAAATTTGTATTTGATTTTGTGGCGCTGCGTTCGCTTTTAAGTTCATCGTTTTGCCGCAAATTTTTAATCCGGTTTGTGGCGCTGCATTCGCTTTTTAGTTCATCGTTTTGCCGCAAATTTTTATTTGATTTTGTAGCGCTGCATTCGTTTTTTAGTTCATCGTTTTGCCGCAAATTTTTAATCCGTTTTGTGGCGCTGCATTCGTTTTTAGTTCATCGTTTTGCCGCAAATTTTTATTTGATTTTGTAGCGCTGTATTCGTTTTTTAGTTCATTATTTTGCCGCAAATTTTTAATCCGGTTTGTGGCGCTGCTCTCGCTTTTTAGTTCATCGTTTTGTCGCAAATTTGTATTTAATTTTGTGGCGCTG
The DNA here is from genome assembly GCA_963932245.1 of Tachinus rufipes. Classification (NCBI taxonomy): domain Eukaryota; kingdom Metazoa; phylum Arthropoda; class Insecta; order Coleoptera; family Staphylinidae; genus Tachinus; species Tachinus rufipes. Next base: position 97,464,770 of record OZ010746.1, read on the forward strand.
CATTCGTTTTTTAGTTCATCGTTTTGCCGCAAATTTTTAATCCGTTTTGTGGCGCTGCATTCGTTTTTTAATTCATCGTTTTGCCGCAAATTTTTAATCCGTTTTGTGGCGCTGCATTCGCTTTTTAGTTCATCATTTTGCCGCACATTTTTAATCCGGTTTGTGGCTGACGCTGCATTCGTTTTTTAGTTCATCGTTTTGCCGCAAATTTTTAATCCGTTTTGTGGCGCTGCATTCGTTTTTAGTTCATCGTTTTGCCGCAAATTTTTATTTGATTTTGTAGCGCTGCATTCGTTTTTTAGTTCATCGTTTTGCCGCAAATTTTTTAATCCGTTTTGTAGCGCTGCATTCGCTTTTCAGTTCATCATTTTGCCGCAAATTTTTAATCCGGTTTGTGGCGCTGCATTCGTTTTTTAGTTCATCGTTTTGCCGCAAATTTTTAATCCGTTTTGTGGCGCTGCATTCGTTTTTTAGTTCATCGTTTTGCCGCAAATTTTTATTTGATTTTGTAGCGCTGCATTCGTTTTTTAGTTCATCGTTTTGCCGCAAATTTTTTAATCCGTTTTGTAGCGCTGCATTCGCTTTTTAGTTCATCATTTTGCCGCAAATTTTTAATCCGTTTTGTGGCGCTGCATTCGTTTTTTAGTTCATCGTTTTGCCGCAAATTTTTAATTTTGTGGCGCTGCATACGTTTTTTTTAGTTCATTGTTTTGCCGCAAATGTTTAATTATTTTTATGGCGCTGCATTCGTATTTTAGTTCATTGTTTTGCCGCAATTTTTTAATTAATTTTATGGCGCTGCATTTGTTTTTTAGTTCATCGTTTTGCCGCAAATTTTTAATTTGTTTTGTGGCGCTGCTTTCGTTTTTTAGTTCATTGTTTTGCCGCAAATTTTTAATCCATTTTGTGGCGCTGCATTCGTTTTTTAGTTCATCGTTTTGCCGCAAATTTTTAATTTTGTGGCGCTGTATACATTTTTTAGTTCAACGATTTTCAGCAAATTTTTAATTCATATACATTTATACATTATGCAATAGTTTGTTTAAATATATTTGAGACATGGCAAATCGTTCAATTAAGAATAATTGTGGCGTTACATTTAGCTATTCTTCCTCAGGTATTAAAACACAAACATTTTTCTCATTACAAAAGTTGGTTTCCAACATTTATTTAAAACTAAGTTATAAATTTTTTCAAATCTTGAATAATTTTAGTCGAAAACAAATTTGTTTAAAAATAATAATCATATCCTAACCTACACATTTTGCTTATAATACAAGAATTATTAAATTAACTTTGAAGATTCAATCATTCTTATGAACTACTATATTTGGGTTTTGTTTCCTGATCAGTGACAGTTCTAATATAAATCGCATCTTCAGGCAGAGGTTGTGGTGGATTGTCTTCTTCTAAGAAATACGAGCATGCTATAGCCAGTGTTGAACCGTTATGACTAAAACTTAACGATGTAATAGATGTATGGTATTGATGGAACTGGCATAAACGTTTTTTATTGAATCCATCCCAAATATTCACGTAACCATCAGAACCACCAGTAGCAAAAGTGTTGTAAGCAGGGTGGAAACTGAAATATAATTTCTTTATTAGTCCAATCATTATTATGAAAAATATATACAAACCTAATTGCATTAACGGGATAAATCTTCTCCAAACCATCAATTTTAATCCTATGACATTTAAAAGCATATTTCTTCTTCTGTATCTCAGGATTAGTATCCAAATACTCAACTGCAACTCGTCCTTCAATACTACTCAAAGCAAAACCTTGTTTGTTTGGGAAACATCTAATAACTCTTGTTTGATATTTAAGATTTGATTCTCTCCGCTGTAATGTATATGACATATTTCTAATATCCCAAACTAATATTTTACGGCCGGCTGTGCCAACAACAAGTTTCTCTCCACAAACACTCATTGTAAAAACTTTGTCGCCCTGATTGTAATTTCCGCTACATATTTGTGCTCTTGGATCCCATAGTTTTAAATAATTGTCCCAGCTTCCTGTTATTATACCGTTCACTTCTTGGCAATATTCGACGCATCGTATGGCATTTGTATGTGAACCTACAGTTGTTTCTGTAGCTGTGTTGAAATCAAATGTTTTTAAAGTATTATCTAAGCCACCACTGTATGAATGAACTGCATCCTGTAAAAGAAATGTAAATTAGTCAATTATAAATAGTTAATTATATACTTACTGTAAAGCAGCAGTCAAGAACAGGTGAATCGTGTGTGTATTTGTGCCTCAAATTATTCGTAGATACATCATACAACCTGACACTTCCATCCCATGAACTAACCAACAGAAATTGGTTAGTGTTTGGCCCAAATTTAACTGAAGAGATGGCATCTTCGGGAGCCGATTTTAACTTGTATTCCGTTTGGGATTTCATTAACATTCTTCTGCAATAATCATACAAACAAATTATATTGATAAAATTAAATTTTAGAGTAAAATATTTGCTACTTACTTCCTATCGGCCGTTTGTTTTGTTGTTGTTTTTTAGGTTATGTTAACAGCATCAAACAGTTTAGCCAACTTAATTTTCTATCAACTTACATTACAGACGTGCAACGTTGGTTGACTACACTGTGGTTACTGCAACATAGTAAAGATAAATTGTTAGTGAAGGTGTTCCTTTTGTTAAGTGAGGCAAGCGAAAATACTTACTGTACTCACGAATATTCGGTTGCTTTTTATTTAAAATTTACATATCGTTAGTTACAATTTTACACATTTTAAATTTTCACTTTATCAATTTTCATACCGTGATAGTTCGCCAGAAGAGGTAAAATTTTTATTTTGGCATACTTGCTATTTTACAAATGGGACAACGATCTCACCGACACTTCTTAAATCAATACTAAGGTTTTCCTAATAGTTAACTGATGATTAAATTTCGAGTGTCTGACTAGCGAGCGGCACATCAGATTTCAGCCAAAACACATTATATTGCCTTGAACTTTTTGTGCGTTATTATTGCATTGTGTTCAACTAAATGCTCATTTCTTTTCGGTTGCGTCTGGAAGGGGTAATGCATAATTATTAATTAAAAAAAATGAGATAAAAATAACTTATAGTATAGAAGTGGCAAAAAGAAAGCACCTTACAGAATTGGTACGTTCACATCATCATTGATTGACTTGGTCTTCCTAAATGTCTAGGCGACCATTATCGACGACACCCTAAATCTGTTTACGTTTAGAAAGACTCAATACTGTCAATTTATTATAGCAAAGTAAATAAAAACGCCACTCCACTTCTTCACTCCCAGCAGAGATTAAAGCAATTCTTATTTGATCACTCCATATGGAATTTGATTGGCAAAACTTCAATATCATCACCATCACATTTTCTTCAGCATCCTGAATTTTATTATCTATATTTAGAATATTTTTATTGATGCATTTATAAAAAGTTTATTTAAAAAAACTGCAAAACAGTACAAATATTATAAAAATAATACAGATTGACTGCATCTGCATTTTACAAACAAAATATAAAAACTTCAACTTCTATACAACAGGTTCATTTAACAGTCTTATATTTAGATCTTTCAAAGATCAATAATTTGCCCATTTGGATCAATAAATTAAAATGTAACAATATTGCTTAACAATTACCGAGATCAATAACCTATATCTAAAAATACTGATATTTATAAAGAAACAATTCTTTAAAATTAAAACTTGGAGCATTAATTATTGCACTTAAAAAAAATTGCACAACTAATAACTATAATATTTTCATAAAGTTTGATTTTCTGTAATATTATAAAATAAACAATCGGCTAAAACAATTATTTGAAATTTAGATTTTACAATTAATTAAAAATTATGAGACTCAAAAATATTGAAAGTTCAATTTTATAAAAACAATTGTGAAAAAAAAAAGTGTTCAAAATTGGAGATGAAGTTTAAGTACTTAAAAACTAATAATAAAGTGTTACATAAAGAAAAAAATAAATATAAATTAACAAAGTTATGTGGGTGTAATGCGCCCACGAACAGCTCTTGAATAAGAAGGAACTTCGGATGTAACTGCATCTTGGATACAAATACAAAGCTGTTGACCTACACAGCTCTCAAATTCTTGACCATCATCCGAAAGATGTAATTTGGGATGAATGAAGAATCTAAAATAATTAAGTATTGTTATAGATATTGAATATTATATTGGGAAGATAAGTAACTATATTATAACATAATATCAATTGAAAAAAACATTTCTTTTAACACTAGAAATCGCCAGCTTTGAGGCCACAACTCCTCTGCTTCCATCAAACTAGAAAAAAGAAATCTACCGGCCGTAATCACCTGTTCCCTCCGACGAGACCTCACAGTCACAACCAGTGAGAAGCATCTACCGGCCGAGATTACCTATAACCGGGAGGGTATCTTTGACGACTTCCTCCTCCGTGACCTCGTGGTACCCTGGAGAGTAACCTCCGTCTCATCTCCAGGATGCAATTAACTCTTGGAGGATAGACACCCCCGCAACCGGTTCCACTCCCTGCGGCAACTCCAAAAGAAAACAAGCCCAAAATCACGCAATAATCCACATTAATAACAGCCATTTCTCAGACAACACAAATAGCAACAAGCCTAGACCGACAAACACTTCCATACAGTCAACACAACAAAACGCAACATCGATCAGAAGAGATAGATATTGCAAGCCAGACCTACGATAAAATTTTTAGTTAACTCATAACTTTACATTGTAAAGACCATCCAAAATAAGCCACCATACTCCACCGTGCCGCACTGCAACCCTCGCAAAGGGCTCATGCACACAACCCCATTACTTGCAAAACCACCGACTCCGTCGAACGTGTGACCAGTTTGACTGGAATCCTGTTCAAGGTCAAACAACTATGACCTGTTCAGACACTGGCATAACATACATCCAATTTACAATATCATAAAATTCAAAAATCAACCTCAAAGATCGGGTTCACAGATTCATGGATTTGTGACGGCCGGTACTCATCTTCAACAAGACTTCTGGCACATTTCAGACCAAACATTAATTGAGTACGGTCGGAACAACTGTAAATCCGCCATTACAAGACTACAGCCATAATTTAGAAATTGGGAAAACATATCATACCTTCAAACCTTGGTTTGGTAACGACCGGACACCATCAAACTATTTTGTGCAGAATTAGGGGTCTGCCGCCTTAGACCATATACTTATAGACACGCCTTTTGCTGATGCAGCAAAGCCAACATGATCGTACCAATGTGACGTGAGTTGTGGGCAAAAAAACACACTTACGCCATAAATCTACCGAATGTTTATAAATCTTGTATAAAACACCAGTCGCGTGGCGTTGATTAAATCGTTTATTTAACTACTTGTAGATCCTACGCCCACAAATAGTACGTGACGTCAGTCGTGGGTATAAACTGTTGTTGGCTTCACCATGCGACAAGCGGAAAATAACACACAGTGCGTCTATAAGTGTATATGGCCTAAGTCTGTCGCAATTAAGCTGACATGGAGGCATGGCAAAATCAAATTGCAATGACGTCAGTATGGCGTTGCGTTGATATGCTATACATGAATGAAATAGCAACGCATGTCGGAGTAAAGCACCTCACGCCGGTAAGAATTATAATTTACAATAACGCCATTTATATTTCACTAAAGTCGTGATAATTAAATATTTTCCCAATATAATACACAAACAATTGAGACAAAATTATACTTACCGAACTTCATTATAATGAAGTGTATTTTTTGACAACCATTCAATCCTACATGGTTGATTAGGAATCCCACCATTTGTGCTCTGTAATTTCGCAACTCCTTGAAACTCGTTTGATCCTCTTGCAGAGAATATTAAAATAACTGTATGTCCTTTCTAAAAAAATATCAAACTATAAATATCCATTTTGAAGTTAATATTACTGACAAAAAAATACTTACAGTAAATAGTCTAAAAAGTTTTTTTTCCGTCTGTGGAGCAAAATTCCACAGACACTGCTGCATTCCGATAGAAATATTCTTTATTAATAATGGTTTTATTAGAAAATAATTAGCACTTTTTGGAAATATGCCATGATCATCTTCATCATCTGTAGTATCGGACCATACTAGCGTTGATTTAATCTCATTCCAAACAATCATATCATTAATCAGTTGGTCTTGCATATCAGAATCGCTTTCTGCATTCTTATCAACGTTATTGTTATTATTATCCCTGTCAGGAACTACAAAAGTAGAATTTGCCTGAATTATACCATTGGCTGTGGTTGTAGTTTGAGTATAATTAGGCAAATTTAATGGAGTAAACTGATGTTCCAAACTAGTTGGTGTGCTGAGATTATTTAATGTTTGAGTGGGAGTTAAATTTGGTGCTCCAGCACTTAACCCATAGCTGTTATGTGGTGTTTGGTTCCTATAAAATAATGGCCTAGTTTGTTGTCCAGCAAATTGCATGTAATCTCCCCCATTATTATTTGTAGCAGGAAATGCATTAATATCCAGACTACTATTAGATCGTTGATAAGTATTTATCGGAACATTTGGAACCTTAGATGCTAAATAAGGTTTATGAATAGGCTGTGTATAAGGCATTTTTGAAAAGGAAGGAGCATAGTTTTGTGTAGTGTTAATTGGTTTTGGAATATAAAGCACCTTACTAGCTTCCAGATTAGTTGTTGTATCTGGTTTATTTATAAATTCAACCGACCCTTTTGACTTTGTCGGTAATTTTTGGATATCACTCCAATCATTCTCTTTAATATTATAATTGCAATAAGGCATATTAGAACTAGTAGATGCATTCATTGCTTTCGTTCGATCAAGGAACTTCAATTTTGCATCCTTATCGTCAGTGTATTTTAAAAAACTATTCAAGTCTGTGCCACCTGGGCATTTATTTTGAGATATAGACAGATCATTAAGCTTACCAACCAAACTTGAATTATTAGTAACAGGTCTGGATTTTAATTTACCAGTCGAATCATATTGAGTCTCATAGTAGTTTTTAAGAGAGTTTCTATTAGAATCAACTGTAGGAGAACTAGAACTTTGTAAATTTTGTGTCCACCAATCGATTGGTTTAAAAATGGTTTCTGTACTACTAGATTGGTCATTGACATTCTCTGCACTACTGGTTTGCTCCTTACGAATTGATCGAACATAAGGATTGTCAATACTTTGAATAGGAGATGATCTTCCACTCTGCATATTACCGTAGTTTGAATTAACATATTCTTGTCGCCAAATCGGAAATTCAACATCTCCAGCTAATAATTCTCTAACTGGTCTAACAGTAATTCTAGGTTGACGTACATATTCATTACTGACACAATCGTCATCATCATCAGATGATCTAGCAATATCTAGATTTTCAATAGATGCTAATATTTGAATTTTGTTTTTAATTGTTGGAAAGCGGTCAATTATGATAGTGGATACTTTAAGCACTAGTTTTGTATGAGATCTTCCAATGTCATTAAGAAGTTGTAGAAATTCAGTTTCTGGAATCTTAATACGGTTGCGAGATTCGAATTTACTATACTTTAAAACCAAACCTCTCCATAATTCACGAATATGATGTATTTTGCGTGTTTGAATGTCGAGTTCCAAGTTTTCATTAAAATTTTGAAAGCCATTTTTAATGATAACTTGGAAGTTGGTCAATAAATATTCCTAAAAAGATATGAAAGAATAATTAATTAAGTTGACAATCATTAAAATTATTGAATAGTGATTTAGATTAAATGTTAGAGCAATATCAGAAGGTAAATATGAAATAAATGCATATATTAGAAAGATAAAATAAAACACGTAGGGAAAATATAGTTTGACATAAATAAAACAAAGTGAGCTTACTTGTAAAGGTGTAGCTACTGAGTTACAGTGTATGTGAAAGCGAACAAGCGCTCGACCAAGTTCATCAAACATCACATAGCATTCATAGATATTGGAAGTTTCGACCTCCATTATTCTTTTCTAAAAATCTGAAAATAAAAGTAAAACTTTAAAATGTTTGACAGTTATAACACCAACTATTGTGTGTTTCCCCCATGTAACTAACACTAGGTTAATTTCTAATCTGCCAACAGTGGTTCATTCAAAAACAGATCCCTCTATATTCCACTAAATGTTTTAATACTAGCACATAATTAGTTGTATAAATCAGCACTTGCTGATCAAAACTTAAAAATCAAAATTCGAGCTTTTGATGATCATATTTCACTTAATTATCAAAATCATACCCTTACTAATCACAAATTTAGAATTGATCAAAATGCAGTGTCAATAATCACAATTTTAAAATTTACCAAAATCCGGTGTGTAATAACCAAAATGTGTCATTTATTGATGAAAATCCAGCCAAATTAGTCTATTGTCCGTAGGGCACTGATAATTATTTATTATAATTATTATAGATAAAACTTTAAGTCTATGAAATGGAAATAATCATAAATTTTATTGTAGATTGAGATTTGATGTTATACAGAAAGCCAAAGTAATGTAAACAGATTCGAATTAAACTGTTTGAAATTGATCCAAAGTAATTCAGAGATTCAAATAAATGTTTATAGTTTTTTGTTAATTTAGAAGTATATTATAACAATTTATAAACATTTTGACAGTTTTTAAACATATAATAACAGTTTATGAACATTTTGACAGTTTTAAGATATATTACTATAATTTATAAACATTTTGATAGTTTTATGACAGTATAAAAATATGTTGTTATGACAATTTATAAACATTTTGTCAGGTTATTGACAATTTAAAGTACATAAATCACAGTTTATGAACATTTTGATAATTTAGAGTCATTTATGAATAATTTGACAGTTTAGAAGTATATTATTATCATTTATAAGCATTTTGACTGTTCTATGATAGTATATAATAACAATTTATAAACATTTTGACAGTTTTGTGACAGTTTATAAACATTTTGACAGTTTAAAAGTATATTACAATCATTTGTGAACATTTTGACACTATAAAAAAATTATTATGACAATTTATGAGCATTTTGTCACTTCTATGACAGTTTAAAAATATATGAATAAGAGTTTATAAACATTATCATAGTTTAGAAATATATAATGACAATTTATAAACAATTTGACAGTTTTGTGTCGGTTTGGAAGTATATTATAATCATTTATAAGCATATTGACAGTTGTGTTTAGAATCATATAATGACAGTTTATAAATATTTTGACTGTTTAAAGGTATATTACAACCATTTATGAATATTTTAATAGTTTTATAGAAACATATTATGACAATTCATGAACATTCTGTCAGTTCTGCGACAGTTTATAAATATTTTGATGGTTTAGAAATACATAATTATAATTTATAAAAAAATTAACTGTTTGGAAGTATATTATGATCATTTATAAGCATTTTGACAATTTTGTGACAGTTTAAAAGTATATTAATCATCTATGAACAGTTTAGAGGCACATTATGATCATTTATGAACTTTCCGACAGTTTAGGAATAGCCGATAAATGTTTATACTTTCGGACGGTTTTGAGGGATATTATGATCATTTATGAACATTTTGAAGATAAATAATAATAACTTAGGAACAGTTTAGTAATAAATACTGATAGTTTATAAACATTTTGACAATTTTTTGACAGTTTAGAGGTATATTATGATAATTTATAAACATTTTGATAGTTTTATGACAGAACACAAATATATTGTTGAGTGATGTGAAGTAATTCACAGAAATCCGAACAGATCCGTAGCAATCCAAACTGTTTGAAATTGATCCAAAGTAATCCAAAGTGACCAAACTGATTCAAACTAATTTGAAGTCTGAACCTAAACTCTTAAATTGTTCGAATGTAAAATTATAAAAAATACTCACAATCTAAACAGATCCGTAGTAATCCAAATTATTTGAAATTTATCTAAAGTAATCCAAAGTGACAAAACCAATTGCTGAAGTACTTCAGAGTTATAATAGTTTAGGAAGTACATAATGACAATTTATAAACATTTTGATAGTTTATAAATATATAATGACAGTTTATAAATACTTTGACAATTTTGTGACAGTTTAGAAGTATATTTAATCATTTATAAACATTTTGATGAATTTGTTTCTTGCACAATGGCCCAGTTACGCAACTGTTCCAAAGACAATAATGTTATAACAAGATTAATTACAAAAATTGTTCAATAAAAGTTCGTACAAGTGTATTAAATATTAATAACTCATGATAATAAACACGCATACATCATTGCTTTCAAGTAGTCAACACTGTCAGTTAAACTACAATCCGTGGTTACATTGATGCCGACAAATTGTGTCAGTTAACTATAGCAACAATAGACAGTAAGTAAATATTGACAGTTATCTTTAGAAACAATATCTAGAAAGCCATGAAATTTTGATTACTGCAATGTTAATTAACATTTTAAAAGTTCCCAAAAGTAATTTTAACAGCGATGTTAGCTAACATCACAAAATATAATCAGAATAGTGTTAATTAAATTATATAATCAAAATTATTTCTTGATAATAATAATCTTTATACATATTTAGGTTAAGATAAATTGTATGAAATCAGTGCAACTTATCTTAACCTAAATAAACTAATGAAAAGTTTTCAAACAAACACCATTGTTAATCCAAATTGTTGTTATAAATATACTACCAATAATTAATAAGTTATAATTACCTGGTAACAGTTTCAAAATGTCGCGTCTTTCTACTGCCTACTGCAACCACAAAATGTATGATGCAAAGTGACTTGATTCTCTAATCATGTTATTGTTCAACAGAATTAAACAAAAGCTAAACAATATCCATCTATACAATGATTGAAAAGTATTAAAATAGTTTACTTTGTCTTTGAAGATTTGAAAATGGCGTGTTTTGTGCACAGCAATCAACAGTTGCCGGCCATCTACGAAGCGGAGGAAAAGTCGTGAATATTCGGTCGGTAAATAGGAATCTGCAATTGTTTGGTGGCATATTTGAATAATATTATACAGGGTGATACAAAAAGTGTATTTTTAAAATTAAAAATTATATTTTAAAATTTAATAAATGTTGCCATAAATGATTTTAATTGGGTGTTCAAGTAATTTCAATTTAGAATTCAGTTTTGTTAGTAAATGAATTACCATTTATTTTGTAAACTTGATATATTAAAAAATGTTAGAAGTAAACGAAAGATTAGAAAAGATGAGAAAAATATTTAACATAATAAAGAATAATTTTTTTGGAAGAAAAGATATATTGAAGAACGTAAAAACAGATAAAGTAAAAATGGTAATAAATAAGACCTATAATAATGTACTCCAGCAAAACATGGACATTATCAGAAAAACATAAAACGAGAATAAATGCAACAGAAATGAGATTCTTAAGGAAGATTGAAAATAAAACAAGAAGAGAATAAAAAATAAGAAACAAAACTCTTAAATGAAAAAATAATAGACGGAGATTCTTCAAACATGTGTGCCAAATGAAAGATAATCAAATAACAAAAAGTATTTGAAAAGAAAGGGACGGGAACGGCGATAATAGTTCTACACAAACATGCAGGACCTACAGTTTGACGTGGAATCCAAACGACGCCACTAGATAAGTTTACTAAACAAATACTTCGCTGGTTTGCCATTGCCTTGCTATTATTTTATAGAAGAGAATGAATGTTAGTTGGGATTAAGATATCGGCGGGTAGCTTTTTCTACTGTGACCCATTCGCCAAAGTATTAGGTTATCAAAGAATGCATGCAAGCCCGAGGAGATACTCAACATCGCCGAAAAGGAGATTAGGGAAGCGGGACGCAAAGTCAAAACGAAAAAAGCGGCGGGGCCGGATGGTACCCCACCAGAAGTCATCAAGGCGATAGCCGAAAGGTGTTCAGAAGTCTTACAAACCACGTTAAACACTCTCTTAAACAAATGTCTTTCCAACAGAATGGAAAACAGCCAGACTAACTCTGATAGAGAAACCATTAAAGAAAGCAGAGAAAAAGGCGTACAGGCCGTTAAGTATCCTCAACGCAATCGGAAAGCTCTATGAGCAGATATGAAACAAGAGACTGTCGGCATGTCCGGCTTTAGGAAGGGACGTTCTACTACCGACGCAGTGCAGAAAGTCCAGAAACTGACAAACAAATGCAGAGCGGATAAGAAATTTGTGATGCTTGTGACTTTTGACATAAAAAATGCGTTTAACTCCGCATGCTTGGTCGACACAGTAAAACCACTGCAGGGTTTTGGTAATCAAACTACTTGATAAAGATAAACTGCAACTATTTGGAAAATCACAATCTTCTGATAGAAGATAGTCACAAAATGGAAGTGACCGCTGGTGTTCGACAAGGGTCAGTCAAGGGTCCAACTCTATGGAACGTTAATTATGACGCAGTTTTAAAGCTGAAGATGCATAGCAACATCTGGCTTATAGACTACGCGGATGATGTGGCAATAGTTATCGATGGCAATAACGCAGAGAAACTTGTGGAAGATGCCAAATGGGCAGCCAGAAGACTTACAAGATGGCTGGACAAAAAGAAGCTTAAACTTGCAGCCCATAAAACAAAAGCTGTTATTCTAGCAAGCAGAAGAATCTCTTTTAAAGTTGACGACGCCACAAACCTCCCTAAAATACCTGGGTATCCCTTTGCCCATAACATAAACATGAGCCTCCACATTGCAAAAGCCACGGAAAGAGCGGACAAAACGGCTGCTTTTTTAGGTAGACTGATCCCCAACATAGGCGGACCTAAAGAAGGCAAAAGAAGGGCGCTGAGCAGCGTTGTATCCTTCATAATCTTATATGGAGCACCAGCATAGAGCCAGTGGGCCGTACGGATAGCATCTGCGTACAGAACCGTATCCACAAAGGCGATACAGCTGATTGCCGGATCTATTTCGATGCACCTGCTGGCTGTGGAACGGTCATACAACTCCTGCAGTGCAAAGCAAAAAAGGTTGGCAAGAGAGTCAACGATCAGCAAATGGGAAGAAGAGTGGCAGGAAAATAACGGTACTGCCAAATAGACAAAAACTCTTATTAAAAGCGTAAAACCATAGATCTCCAGAAAACACGGGTGCGTTGATTACTACCTCACCCAGTTTTTAAGCGGACACGGATGTTTCTCGTCTTACCTGTACAGGTTTAAGCTGCGGGATAACGAAAACTGCCCATATTGCGGCTCTATTGATACACCGGAGCCCACTGTGGAAGAATGCAGCAGATGGGCTGCAGAAAGGGAAAGCTGGGCGTCCATCTTTAGCGCAGATGGACTCACCAAGCACAACATAACCAAGCACATGCTCGACAGTAAAACGAGAATGCGTTATAAACAGCATACAAACAAAGGAAAGCGATGAAAAACAACTGAGTGCAAAATAAACCTGGTCAATGCAACAAAGAAATGGCCATGTGCATAAAGCATTCCCACATCTCTCTCCCTCTCAAAAAAAAAAAAAAAATCAAAGGATCATTTATTTCTCCCACCACTTGTGATATTGCTGATATTGTATAAAAAAGATTGAATGTTAGTTGTCACTTAGTTATGAAAGAATACTAACGCTTGGGTAGGAGGGCGGACACTAAGTTTAAATTGTGGGCGCGTTCTTTTTCTACTATGACCCAACCACCCGCCCAAGTGTTAGTCATCAAAAGATTCATAATTTTTTCCTCTTGCAAATATTGCGTACAAGAGAATGAATGTTAGTTTCACTTAAGACACAGAAAATTGTTTAACATTCAATCTCTTGATAACTCACGCTTGGGTGGGTGACTGGGAACTAAGTTTATTTCGTGGGCGGGTAATGCAAATTGGCCGAACAAAATCTCAAAAGCTTACCAGAACTGCTAACTGGATACTGTGGCTTAAATAAACGCATGCATAGAATAGAAATCTAAATGGATCCCCTATGCCGCGGATGTCTTTTTTAGAAAGTTAACTAACTTTTTGAACAATACAAACTTGACACTCTTAAACAGTACGAGCTCTGTCCAGCGTTCAACACAACACAGGTAAGATATAAGACTACACAGTATTAAGGATCGCAGCTAAGAAACATGCTATCTGGCGGCAGATTTGTCAACAAGCCAAAGTTGAAATTTTGCTATGTTCACAGTAGTCAAGGCTGCACATATAAATGACGCATATTGTATTTACTTGACATTTAATATAACCTAATGTAAACAAAAATTACGTAAAATCTAAAAAACTATCATATGAATGGCAACGCCGGCCCCCGGCACATGCATTAGTTATAATTCCAGCCACAGTAGCCACTAACAGTTTAAAAAGTAATCCCAATTCAAAATAAAAGAAATAAAGCAAAAAAAGAAACGAAGAAAGCAAAACAAGAATCATCGATACAATTTAGTAGAACTATAACTATAACGAAGAAACAACCAAAAGTTATTTTACATATTAAAACAACTTACTTCCATTTTGACAAACCTGTCATATAAACTTGTCAACTGTCAATATGAGAATGCATGTTTTATTATTTTTCAACTTTTATCTACCAACCAAATTTTTGACAATTTTTTGTTATAATTTGTACTTTTAACAAAAAAAACTGTCAACTCAATTGTCACACAGGTCTGTCAACTGTGTAACAAATTTGTTAAATATTCCAATCTATCATATGAACTGTCTATTTGACAAACCAAGTGTCAACTATTTCACAAATCTGACATATGAATGTCAACATTATATTTGACAAATCTGTCATATAACTTGCAATTTTACAAAACATCTGTCAAAAGTTTTACAATTCTGTCATATATAAATTGACAATTTTTTTGTTAACAAATCTTATGTAATCATCTGACATATCAGTAATCTGACTTATACATTTAAATTGTCAACTTTCTCATCAAATTTGTCAGAATTTTGTCAGTTTGACAAATCAATTGTCAACTTTTTGAGGAAATGTATAATTGTCTGACACATAAACAACAGCTAACTTCCTTCTAGACAAATCTGTTGTACAAACTGTGAACTGTTAGTTTTACAAAGCAATTGTCAAACTGTCTGACATTTGAATCAACTTTTTTTAACAAATAATTCAAAAAATGGTCATTTTTTGAGAAAGCGTACATATAAACGGTTAACTTCTTTCTTGACAAATCTGTTATACAAACTGTCTACTGTCAGTTTTACAAAAGAATTGTCAAGTGTTTTCTCAACAATTCTGTCAAAAAATTGACAATTGACAATTTTTTGACAGAATTGTTGAGAAACTTATAACTGTCTGACACATAAATGCTTTACATACAAATGACTAACTTCCTTCTTGACAAACCTGTTGTACAAACTGTCAACTGTCAGTTCACAAAACAATTGTCAACTGTTTTCTCAACAACTCTATCAGAAAATTGTCAGTTTAACAAATCAATTGTCAACTTTTTAAGAAAACATATAGCTATCTTACACATAAAAGCTTTACATACAAACGCTTAACTTCCTTCAAAACAAATCTGTTGTACAAACAGTTAACGGTCAGTTTTACAAAGCAATTGCCTAACATAAACTGTCTTACATATAATTGTCAACTTTTTTCTCAAGTGTTTCACAATTCTACCATAGGAATTGCCAAATTTTCTGTCAACAAATCTGTCTGACTACTGATATAATCTAACATATAAATTTGAGCGGTCATACATATAAATTGTCAGAAAATTCAGTTTGACAAAACAATTGTCAACTTTTTGAGAAAATGTATAATTATCAGACATATAAACTGCTTTAGATATATTTTCAACTTTCTTTGTGATAAATCGTGCTTTATGTTTGTATTTGGGGCCCCGATGTACATAAGTCGCCTTATAAAAAAAGCCGGCTTTGCTTCGATTGTAAAATCCGGTTCCAAGAGACTTTTGTCACAGCGATCAGAATTGTAAAAATCCAACACTCATATTCATATCAAATGTTAAAATCAGTCATATTTAAAATGTAAAAATCAAACTTAAGAATATTAAAACAAAAAATTTACCATCAAAAAGTCAACATCGGGCTTTGAAATGTCAAAACCTTATTGCTTAAAAAAAGACTAGCCCAGTTAAAAGAGAACATAATATAAATATATAATATAGTGTAATTATATCTTGAATTTTTCTGTTCTTCCGTTAAACATAAAATTTTAATTCACAATTCTTAATTTTAGAGCCAAACCATAGCAACCCAATCTCAAATGTAAATAAGTTTGAAATATTGTTTTGTATTAAAAATTACCATTGCAACTTGATTAATTTTTTATTACATATCACACGATACTTCGTTCAATTCAATTGAATAAGTTTGTAAACATTAATTAATTTACATTAACAAATAATTGTGAAAGCATTAATACAGCTTAAATTAATTAGTTAATTAATGAGTACAATTCATCATCAAGAAAACTGCAATTTATCTTAACCTAAATATAAATACAAATAAACTAAAACGAAATGCTTTTAAATAATTTAAACACCATTATATTCATTGTTGATATTAATTATATTAGTTATTAATAATTTATAATTACCTAGTAACAATTTGGAAATGTCGCGTCTCCACACAACTTATGCCGACTACAATCGCACCATAAAATATGTACGACAGTGTACAACTTGATTCTAACAATTGATGTTTTATAACAAAATTAAACAAAACCTAAACAATACCCACAAATACAGTGATTGATGATGATTGGAATGCAGTTTATTATGTTTCACTTTTTCTTTAAAGTTTTGAAAATGGCGTGGTTAGTGCACAGTAAATGAAACTTTAGCCGTCCACCTACAAACAGGAGGAAAAATTGTTTCGAATGTACGGTCGGTAAATAGGAATCTGTAATTGTTTGGTGGCATATTTGAATAATATATACAGTGTGAATCGGAAATTATATTTTTATTAAGGAAAAATGTAAAATTTCTATTTAATGTAAATTTCTACTGTAGTAAATAATTAATTTGAATTGCATAAATTTTAATTGTTGAGAAGTAAAAGCTGCGATAACATTTAGTTTTATAATAAAAAATCTAGATATCTATGCAATAGATTTTTAATTTTAAAAACAAAATTCTAAAGTAGTTTCACTTAAGAATTGTTGTGCAAACATGCTCAAGAATGCTGAAATGGCAAAACCAAAATCACCAATGCTTGTTAATTAATTTATAACAGAAACTATTGTACGACGATAACAAATCAATTATTACAGATGAAACTTATAGTAAACTATAAGTATAGAAAATGAACTACGTTTGGTAATTATGCATAATCTTTTCCTTAAATTTTAAAATAAAATATACAATATTTTACTTTTTATTTATTGTATTCTTTGCTTTTTATAAACTAGTTTCAACATGTTTGAATATTTTTCCTGCTATTTTATTTAAAAACATGAAACTTGTTTCGTTTATTTTATAAAATCATGTTAAAGAAATAAAAATAAGTATAAAACTTTTTATATAATTTTTCCACAATAAATTGTAGCTATAAGTGTCAACTATACCTTTGCAACACGATAAACCATATTAACGGTTTATTATCCTAGCAAAAATACATCTACACACCCTTTAAAATGCTAAAAATTTGACACTTGCATATAAGTGACAGTAGTTATTGCTACTTACTTGATCACTAATTGGAATCAATTATCAAAGCTAACTTTAATTGTAAGTGTTCACTAAACCCAATACATCATAACAATAATTAATAAAAGTTTATAATTACCTGATTTACTCCTGCAATGCGATTTCGATAAAAGCCAATCAACTCCAATAGATCCAGTGGTTATTATTTCTTTTGATTAAAGGTGTTTCTGTTAAGAAGATTCGAAAATGGTTTAGTTTCTTTAGAACTGTACCTCTTTGGCAGCCACCTACGTATAAGAAGAAATAATTCGCGCAGCACAAATTAGAAGATTATCTCAGTCGGTAAGTAGGAATCTGTAAACAAAGTTTACTGACTGAGTTATCATATACAGGGTGATTATAAAAACAAGAAACGCTTTTATTTTAATTTATACTTTCCATAAAGCAGACGATGCCATTTTAACTACAATGAACTGTAGTTTCTATACTTAATAATTACTGTTTAAAAGTTTGGATATTACAACAACATAAGAGCACTTTCGAACTCGCAATAACTGAATTCACACATGTAGTTTTTTTATAAATTAATGTTTTTGAGAGTTCAGAAACACTATTAACGTTTCTTTAACGTTTAATTGTGTCTGTTACTTATTTAAACACCAGCTATGCAGACAACAACTCCAGAGAATACTCTTACCGAGAGTGGCATCGCTCTCAACCTTGAACCGGCCGTCTCCTACACCTCCAGAATAGACGCCGGTAACACCCCACTCGCTTAAGTATTGAATATCCAGAAACTGGTGGGCGTGGACTTAGTTTAAATATACACTACAGACGTGTGATACGGCCGCTAGGAAGCGCTTGCCATCAAAGAACACATCTCTTTGCAATACGTGTTAGCCAATCGCAACCAACCGCGTCTTATATCATTTAGAAAATTTCAGTTGGTAACGAACAAGTGAACACAGTCCTTTCGTCTGCAACGGGCGTGTTATAGCGTGTTCAAACATCTGACAACCGCGCAAAACAACCGTGTTTAGCAACGCAGACCCCGTACCGTTGCTCGTTGGCTGTTTAATGAAAAAAAAAATGACCGAAACCGGCAATAACAAGACGGCGTGGAACAAAAACAATCGATAAATTTTTATGGTCCATCTACGTTGATTATTATAATCAATGGTGGCTAGAAACCACAAATCACATCAGACACAAAGCCAATAAAAACATAGTCTTGAGAGCTTTAATTAAAGAATGCATAAATAACGATATTCCAGTCAAATTCTCACAGAACCGCCATACAAGCAACAAATGATTTCAAAGGAGATAGTCAGAAGAAGCAAGACAAACACCTTCCAAAGAAGCTACCTTTACACCCAGACAGGCAGAAAACTCTGTCTACCCTGGTACTGCAACCCAAGTCGATCATGTAAAAAGCGAGTAGAAAGAGTAGAGAGCCGGACTGTGTGTAGGTAACCGTAGCAAGAGTACCCGCGTGCTAGCAGACCCTCACCGCACAAAAAAATTCCAGCAGTACCTCAAATCCGTTATCAGCACAAAGAAGAAGAGACAGAGAATATTCAAGAGGGCCACTAGTCGTCAGCGTGCTGACTTCTACGTCCTCCAACACTTAATATGCTTTCCTTTCACTGTTCTGAACAATTCAATGCTTGACGCCCCAACTTGTTCCGAGTTTCCTTCCTCTCTACCCTCATGCACCACCTACCACGCCGTTGCATCAGAATGGATCTGTGCGTCAAGCCCTGATAGCGTGTTGCTCTTGAAAGAAAAGCAGTATATATAACAGAGTAATCTCCAAACCAGACCCGGTAGTAATTGGCGCCACGGCCTATTTGACAAAGGAAGAATTGAGCCGGGTGGTTTAACCGGTGTATGCAAAGAAGTGAAAAAGAAAAAAATAACAAAACGCGGTCATAATGTTTTCAGGAAAAACCCAAATCCGACCATAAACTGTTCGAGAAGTGCAAAATTATAGTCATAAAATGTCAAAAATAGCAAAATCCGGTCATAAATTGTTTAACAAGACAAAATTCTATTTATAAAATGTTAAAAATCTGTCTTAAAACATCAAAATTGTGTCAGAAAGCACTAAAAACAGGCTGAAAACTGTTAAAAATTGTAAAAAAATCATAAAATTAAAAAAAGCAGCAAAAATCCGGCGCCATAAACTATTGAAAGTTGTAAAATTCTATTTATAAAATGAACGCATCAAAATCCGGCCTAAACTGTTAAAAAGTGCAACATTTTATTTATGATATATCAAAAATCTGGTTTTAAAACATCAAAAATAGTGTCAGAAAACACCAAAATCCGGCTAAAAACTTTTAAAACAGTAAAAATATAAAAAAAAGCAAAATCCAGCAATAAAATATATAAATATTTTAAAAATAGCAAAAGCTCTTTTTATAAAATGACAAAAATAAAAAAATCCGGCCTTGAAACATCAAAATATTGTCGGAACTCTCAAAAATCCGGCACAAAATGTTAAAAAATGCAAAATTCTTTTGATAAAATGTTAAAGAAGCAAAATCTGAATATAAAATTGTTGGAAAAGACCAAAATCCGGCATAAACTAGTAAAAAATGCAAAACTATTTTAATAAAAAGTGAAAAAAACAGCAATATTTGGTTTTGGAACATCAAAACTTTATTTATAAAATGTCAAAAACAAAAAATCAAGCCTTGTAACATCAAAATATTGCCGGAACGATCCAAAATCCGGCACAAAATGTTAAAAAATGCAAAACTCTTTTGATAAAATGTCAAAAATTTGGATGTAAATTTGTCAGAAAAAAACAAAATCCGGTCATAAACTGTCAAAAAGTGCAAACAAAATTCTATTCACAAAATGTCAAAAAAAGAAAAATTCACTCAAAAAGAATGAAAAAATTGTTAATAGACACCAAAATTTGGTCATAAAAGGTCAAAAATAGTAAAATTTTGTTGAAAACTGCAAAACTCTGTTCAGCAAATGGTAAAAAATTGCATAATCCGATCTTGAAATTTTAAACAATTGTTAGAAAAATGCAAAATTCGCTATAAACTGTTAAAAAACATTATTTTGATAAAATATCAAAATCAGCAAATCCGGCCATGACATTAGTTAACGTCAAAAATATCAAATAAAGTATGAACATGTTTTATTAACTTTGTAACCCTCCCCCTCAAGTTTTTACACTGCCTTCAACTTCAATAAATCATTAAAAACTTTGATCGACGTTTTGAGCACTAGTTGGTCTAATTCAGGCTAGCAGAAAAACGAGTTACGTTGCAAAAAGACAAAAGTAAAGTCAATATGGTCCCCAAATATCAATAGCAATTTTCCTAAACATAGTTTAATCAAAGCAATTCCAAGCAACATTATTTTTTTTCAATATCACTTTAACTTAAATTTCTTGTGACTATTGACAAACCAAACAAGTATAAACCTTCAATTGTAAGTGTGCTTTGACTAACAATTGGATTCACGACATAGCCATGACAAAACAAATTAAAATAAAATAAATAGAAATATCAAAATCTTGGTGAGGCCTGTCTCGCTATAAAAATTACATGTTGAAATTTCGTGTGTAAAATAAATTTTTGTTCATTTTAAAATGGTAGGTAAACACCCCGCAAAACGTCAATCATAATTTATATGTAAACATATTTTAGAGGGAATGCATATCAGTACATATAGGTCAAGCCGGTGTTCAAATTGGAAATGCTACTTGGGAACTATATTGTTTGGAACATGGCATTGAAGTTGATGGCAAACCCTCTTCATCTACTACAGATAATAGTTATGGCACCTTTTTCTCTGAAGTGGAAAATGGTAAAATGGTGCCCAGAGCAATTATGGTAGATCTTGAACCTACTGTAGTAGGTAAGTAGTAACTTAAGTGACAGTAGAAATAATATTTGTTTGCGTTTATCAATCAGTATAACCAGAAATTTGCGTCATTTTGTAACAGTAGAAAATTGTTAAGTAATAATCAAATCCAATAATATAATTATCTCATTACAGTAATAAATAATCAAAACTATAAATATTTTTAGGGATACCATACTAGAGTCTGAGCGAGTGTCTCGTAGCCTAATTTAAACTAAGATTGTGTGATTTTAATCAATTATAATGTATGTGCAGATGTTACCATAAACAATAAAGTTTCCATAACATTCTTTAGCTAAGAATAGTGTTTAAAGGTTTCTACCCATTAGACCTGACTGTGCCCAACCAGGCACAAACAAACACTTTACATAGATTTGAAGTTCCATGCACAACCCGTCAAAAGCATTCTCAACGAGAATGCTTGGCCGGTGACAGTGGAAATCTTAATAATAATTCTTTTAATATTTTAGATGAAATTAGGACAGGTCAATATAAGCAGCTTTATCATCCAGAGCAGTTAATAACCGGTAAAGAAGATGCGGCCAACAATTATGCACGCGGTCACTACTCGATTGGAAAAGAAATGATTGAAACAGTGATGGAAAAGTTATATAAACTGGCGGAGCAGTGTTGTGGATTACAGGGATTTTTCGTTTTCCATTCGTTTGGAGGTGGCACCGGTTCTGGGTTCACTTCGTTGTTGATGCAGAAACTGTCGCAAGATTTTGGAAAGAAAAGCAAGCTTGAATTTGTAGTTTATCCAGCACCACAGGTAAAAAATAGTTAACCAAACTTTAATTGTAAACTTGCAATGATTTACAAAGAAGTTTTGTACTGAACCTAATCATTAAACATTTATAAAGTAAAATAAACACATAACTTACCAGTTACATGTAAACACGGTTGATTCTTCGTGCGAATGAGTGCATTTAGTATAATTTCTAATTTTAATCTCTAAGCTGTAGCGTCTCTTGAAGATGTTGAAGCCAAATCTAAGTATGCAAACACAACAGGAACACTTGCTTAAATTTTTAATCCAACCATAACATTGTACTCTCGCTCGGCGCTTCAACCCTGTATGTTTCTAGAATTCAAGCTCCAGTATTCCAAGGTCAAAACTTTGAGCAATGAGCAATAGTGTAATGCTATGGTGGTAGCAAAGATCCCGTTCTGTCCGCAAAAATAGCCATAGAATACGTGGCTTAGCTTGCAATTGAGGTAGATGGTAAAATATGCGTTCTTTTATTCATTTCAAGCCAAACTTTGGTACCTTTTCACCTGTCTTAATGCCAAAGATGTTTCGCAGCCATTTGCTCGTGTTAATTTTAGAAAATTCCAAATCACTGTGTACACTGTTGATTGCTGGTTTTTCTGCGTCAATTAACAACTTCATTGTGTAAAATTGTATCACTTTCACAGTGACAAAACAATTTCAACCAATCAAATTGTAAATTGACGCCAATCGGCGTTTGAACCAGCTACTCTACGATTTTGCGCGGTAAACGGTGCTGCTCTTTGCCCAATATTCAGACTTTAAAAATATTAATTTCTCCAAAATCCCAAATGGTCTTGTAAATTTTGACTTTAGCTACTACAATCTTGCCGTATAATGCGATTGTAGCAGTTCGTATCTTGAGCATGGAGTTATTTATATACAAGAAATGTTACGCCACTGTTTTCCATTGCCGTATCAATAAATATCTAAAAAAAGCTTGTATAGTCTATAGTTTTCTCGCACCTATTCTGCCTAATTCTTTATGTATATTTGTTTTCAAGCAAGGTTGATATTTTGCAAAAAAAGTAACAATAACGCAAAATTACTTAGCAACTATGCTCGATAACAATATGCATAGAGAACTGGACAGATTGTTTAGCTGATGTACAGCCAGTTCGCAGAATTTTCCTAATTGGTATCGGTGCAAAGCAGTGCGAACTTACCAGAGCTCAAAAGTTTTCCAGGTCAACTTCCCTACGTCTTCTTCTAAACCGTTTCTAGCCGATAGCACAGAGATTGCTATGTTGTATAGACTATACCATTTATTTTGAACAAACTTAATATTAACCATATTTTATTATTTATTTCAGGTTTGTACAGCAGTTGTAGAACCATACAACTCAATACTAACAACACACACCACCCTAAACCATTCCGATTGCGCATTCATGGTAGACAATGAAGCAATTTACGACATTTGCCGGCGCAAACTAAGCATTGAGCGACCAAGCTATGTAAACCTAAACCGATTAATAAGCCAAGTTGTATCGTCCATAACAGCATCACTAAGATTCGATGGAGCATTAAACGTCGACCTAACCGAATTCCAAACTAATCTCGTACCTTACCCACGCATCCATTTCCCCTTAGCATCCTACGCACCTGTAGTTTCAGGCGAGAAAGCTTACCATGAAGGCATGTCCGTATCCGAAATCACTGCAGAATTATTCGAACCTAGTAACCAGATGGTGAAATGTGATCCTAGACTGGGTAAATATATGGCGTGCTGCTTGTTATATCGTGGTGATGTTGTGCCTAAAGATGTAAACGCATCTATAGCTCAAATGAAAGCTAAAAGTAATGTTAGATTTGTGGATTGGTGTCCAACTGGTTTTAAAGTTGGTATTAATTATCAACCACCTACGGTAGTACCAGGTGGTGATTTGGCTAAAGTACAAAGAGCTGTTTGTATGTTATCCAATACAACAGCAATAGCAGCAGCATGGAGTAAACTAAATAGGAAATTTGATTTGATGTATGCCAAACGCGCTTTTGTTCATTGGTACACAAGCGAAGGTATGGAAGAAGGAGAATTTGGTGATGCAAGGGAGGATTTAGCTGCGCTTGAAAAAGATTATGAAGAGGTCTCTGCTGATGGATACGGTGATGATGAAGAAGACAAAACCACTGACTACTAAACTAAGTAAGAAAAATTAAAAAGATTTAATTGAATTTTGTAGATTTGATTAAAAATAACACTTTTAAGTTTGTCTATTATTTCAACAATTTTTTTTGTACAATATATAACAATATTAATTCACATACATACAAATATTACAGGACAAACCAATTTCTTGCAGACACAGCACCAATTAATAAATGGAAGAATGGTTTTCTTTAAAAAAATAAATAAATAAAAAATTGTTTTATTATAGGATAAAGGTGAACAGGTACACACGGTCCTGTATAAAATACTAGGTAATACTTAAAAAAGGATTTTTTGAATAATTTAAAAGGAATGGATATGGTTGACATCAATTAAGTCGTAATTTGTTTAAGTAGCTTGTCGATTTCGGCGCCGAGTGTATCGACATTTTCCTAAAAAAAAATATATTAATAATGAAGAGTAAATTATAATCCAATTAAAAGTAAAATCACTTACCTTCAAAGTGATATTTTTAAGTAAGGCATCTTCGAGTATAGCTTGTAGTTTCTTATTGATATCTAATGACAATTCCAAAGTCAAATTATCATCAACAACTTTCGATCCATACAAAGATGCCATTACTCCGGAATACTTCGCTAGGTTCGCCTTAAAAATAAAAACAAATCACACAAATCCATTTACAACAAAGCACACAAACACCTCTATCTAACGGCCATATTTGCAAAACGCATGCTACAAAGCATTAAAGAAAAATCACAATCCCCAATGACAGAAATACTTACCAAAACTTCGAAGACTAGAAGTAGCAAGCAAGAATTTAATGAAAATAATTAGTGCAGTGCGGCATGATACGGTATTAATTGATTATATTACCTTATTGTTATCCATCTGATTCGATGACAGAGTCCCCGCCTGCTCCCTTAATATGTAACTTTGCAATAGCTTGGATTTCTTCTGTAGTTCCGCTACGAGCGTATTCACGTGTTCTTCTAAAAAGTCCAGCTTCTCAGATTTACGAGCGCTCGCTCGCTGTAGCTTGACTATGTGATCGATTAATGCTTGTTTATCAAGCTCGCGCTCAGGTTGAACAACCTAAGAAGAAAATATTGAGACAAAACATAGCAACTTTATACCGCGTTTACATGAGTCGTGTGGGATGAATCCAACATGATACTATAACCAGTAAGATATGATAACACGTAGATCTTGCCCTGTCTCTCTCACATATGATGACGCAACTGCGTGACCACAATGACAAGTGGTAGAGTTGGGCAAATTAATAAACTACCGCGTCGTGGAACACGTAGTGACGTCATGCGCAGTACTAACCAAAACGCGTTTCTCAAGTGACCCATCTTTATAGTTATAGTAACATTAATATGCATTTTCTTGATCTTCTATGCTAGAGTGGATAGGCAGCGTACACTAAAGTAAACCAGCAGTTCACAATCTTTGAATTACGACCCCGCCCATCCGCCCAAGTGTTTTTGTCAAGAAATTGGTTGTCTGTTTTCCTTTCTAATCAATGGGTGCGTCCAGAAAGGCGGGTGAGGACATTTCCAGTAGCAACAGATACCGTTACAAATGTATCAGTCCGCTCCCGCCTTCCTGGTCACACCTATTGATTTTTGTTGTCTATTATTTTGATGTAATAGCTGCAAGAACAAATACTTAGGGTACACCATAGTAAACTCACAATCGTTGCACTAAGTGCTCCTCCCACATATTTGTTGTCAAGAGATTGGTTGTCTATCCTCCATTTTAATTCATTTCTTCATTGAGTTGATCATTAATACTTCGAGTGGGTGGGCGAGGTACACCAAAGTAAACCATCACTCAAGCGTGGCCCACGTTCGTGAATCACGACCCATGTAAACGTGGCATTAGAATAGAGTAACTGTATGACCACGTATCCAATGTAACTATAGCTTCATTTATTCTTTATCACACTAGCATACCTTGACTTGATCCACAGGTGGTGAAGGCGAATGTGAAGACCTCTCAACGGTATTTAAAGATGTACTAGAACTACTACTACTAGCCGTCCCTGCACTTTCGTAATGTTCTAATTTCTTCCTGCATTGCGTCAGCTCTTTATTCAATTCCTAAACAAACACCACAAATAAGTTGCGTATAGGCGCATACTCGATTGTCCGCGATATAATTTTTATTTCTTCCCAAAACCCAAGACCGTATCTAGGGTAAGAGGAGTTTATTTAATTTTAAATAATTGAGAACCCGGCCGTAAAATGTTGTTAACTTTTAGTCATCAAAACTCCTCTCCCCACATTTGATTCTAGATACGGCCCTGCCTGAGCCAACACGCCTTTTGCCGACGCAGCAAAACCAACATAACCGTACCGAAGTGACGTCAGTTGTGGGCAAAAAACTTGATATTAAACGCCTGAATGAAAACACACTTTTACGGACTTAGATATCAAAATGTCTATAAATCTTATATAGGTCAGTTGTCGCATAGCATTACTTAAACAATTTAACTACTTGTAGAGCCTATGCGCACAAACGGCGCGTGACGTCAATTGTGGGTATAAAATGTTATTATGTTGGCTTCACCATGCGACGAGCTCTAAGGCTGACACTCTGCCATGTTGATCGCATCGCAACAACGTCAATATGGCGATGCGTTATTCCATTCATGCAGTAAGCACACAACGCAACGTCATATTGACGTCATTGCAGAGTGTCAGCTGAACGTCCCTGAACGTGCTTCAGTACAATTTGCTTACCCTAATAGATAACTCCAACTTCCGTTTAATAACAGTATTTTCCCCTTTCTGATCAGTAACATCCTGAGATAACCTTTCGCACAATTTAACACTCTCCGCCAAATCGGCTGTCAATTTCGCATTCTCATCGGTGTACTTATTTTTAGTTTCTAATAATTGTGCAGATAGCAGACCTGATTTAGTTTCGTGCTCCTTGGCGGAACGTTTTAATATAGTTTGCTCACAAGTTAATTGCTGCACTTTAGTTTCTAAGGCAGTAAATTCCGATTGTAAACGAACATTTTTATCGGTCAATTGATGCGTAAACGAAAGCAATTCGGCTTCGTGAATCCGACACGATTCCATATCCGATAATAAATCTGAGTTACGTTGTTTGAGAATGTTGATTTGCTCATTGGAGGCAGTGTGTTGTTCCTGTTCATTTGCAAGTTGTAATTTAATCTGTTCTAATTGTACCGTTTTTGCGTATAAATCGGCCGAATCTTGACGTTGTTGGTCTGCGCAGATACGTAATTCGCTTGATTTCTGTTCCAGTTCAGATCTTTCTTTTTCCAATTGTTGTACTTTCATTGATAACGTGTTGTTTTCTTGTAGAGTTTCGTTTTGTTTATAGTTTAGTCTTTCAAGTTCTGATTGGAGATTCTTTACCTGATGTTCGCGATCGTCTCTTTCATGTCTTAATAGAATTAGTGATGCTTGTAATTCTTTTAATTGTTGATCTGGAATAAAACGTCAAAATGAAGAAAATACTGTAATAATAAAGTCTGCTAAAATGTATCTATATAATCTGAAGTGACCCGCCCGCTACGAGCGCATACATAGTGCATGTCTGGTTGCCTACAAATCTTGGACATTTTATTGTAGTTTGTGAACTAACATAAAATGTTCCATGACTAATAATATATCACAAAATGTCCACAAGAGGTTTCAAATGTTATGTTATAAAAAATCCAAATTTCATAAACATTATTTTAAGCTGTCACAAATGTCAAAATAATCCCAATCAATCAAGTCACAAATGTTATTTGTAAACAACACAATAACCATTTCTAAATTCAGTTAATATTTGTTACATCAAAATATGAAATAATAAATTTCTCACCTAAAACATGCGCCCGATTATCTTGAGATGTATAAAATGTCTTGATAGCATCAGCTGCATCCTTTTTCGCCTTTTCAGTTTCGTTGACATAGTCTTGTATTCTTGAGTTTAAATTTTCTACTTTACTTTCACTTTCCTAAAAATATTTGATTAACAATTACCATGTCACTTATTTTTTTAAAGGAAATATAAAATTTACAATGTTATCATTCATTTGCATATCAAAACTAGATAACAAACTTGTTTGCAACATTTTATTGTACTTACTTTACGTAATTCGATTTCAGTTTTTAAGCTATTCTGAGACCATTTTAATTTCGTTTCTAATGCATTCAAATCAGATTTAGTGCGATCCAATTCTTGCTGACTAGATTTAAGTTCATAACTCTACAAAAAATAAATCAATCAGCCTTTTTCATATTCATAATCATATTTACTTTACTTCTAAATATGTTTATTTTCTTTACTTTAAAAAACTACTAAAAGAATCAAATAAATTAATTAATACTTGACCTAGTTACCTTATTGTCTAATATTTGACATATTCGTGCTTTATCTGAAGACATAGAACTAAGTTTATGCTGCAACAAATCTACTTCCCTTTGCGATTCTTTCAATTTTTTCTCAACATGTTCTTTAGCACCTTGTTGTTGTAACACACCTTTTTCACTAACAGCATATCGCATAACCATAGATTCCTTTTCCTTAACAGCACTATCTTTTAATTTAACAGCAACATCTAATTTAAATTCGAGTTCTTTATGACTTTGTAATAGTTTCAAATGATTTTGTTCAAATTTATTTATCCTATCTAAGTACTCGTCCAATTGCTTCTTCTGTTGCTCAATTAATACGTATAATTCTTTCTCTCTATCAATTTCATCGCTCGATGATGTATCTGTACTAATAGTGCTATCATCATCATTCTGGTTATCTGTATTTATGTTATTGAAAGCTTCCGCTACTGATTCTTCCGATACTTCCTCCATCTGTGATGTTTCCTTACATTCCATCTTTTATATTAGGCAGTTTCGTTTCAGAGGCTTCAGCATTTTTGTGTTGTTTTTTTCTATGACATTATCTTATGATAACCAAATAACTTTCTACCATAATGACAGATTTACTAATTTTGACTTTGACAGATTGTGTTAGGTTATGTATTCAAAATAAATATCTTAATTATTAACAGATGGCGCCTCATGCAAGAAATTAAAATATATTGTTCAATTTGTAACACTAACGGCAAAGAAGTCACTTAATTTATGTATAAATAAAAGCATTTAAATCAACTTTGTTGGTATAATTAAATTTTATTTGATATACGAAAAGTATATAAAGTGATAATATATTCATTTCTAGCTAACAAAATAAACTGTCATATTAACAAATCTTGTTTGCTAAAAAATACCTTAAAAAAAAAATTCAATACTAAATTTTTTTGTCAAAACACTAAAAATCAAATATGCCTTCGAAATTTATTTTTTTTTTAACTATAAAATTAAAAAAAATTATTTTCGAAGTTTTGCTCGATTTTTGAACATTTCATTTGTGTTTGGAAGCATCTGAAACGAAAAAAAAAATTGACTTTTTGCTCGATTTTTGAAAATTTCATTTGTGTTTAAAAGAATCCGAAACGAAAAAAAAAATCGACTTTTTGCTCGATTTTTGAAAATTTCATTTGTGTTTGAAAGCATCCGAAACGAAAAAAAAATCGACTTTTTGCTCGATTTTTGAAAATTTCATTTGTGTTTGAAAGCATCCGAAACGAAAAAAAATCGACT
The DNA here is from genome assembly GCA_963932245.1 of Tachinus rufipes. Taxonomy (NCBI): domain Eukaryota; kingdom Metazoa; phylum Arthropoda; class Insecta; order Coleoptera; family Staphylinidae; genus Tachinus; species Tachinus rufipes. The sequence goes on from OZ010746.1 coordinate 97,494,762, forward strand.
TTTTGCTCGATTTTTGAAAATTTCATTTGTGTTTGAAAGCATCCGAAACGAAAAAAAATCGACTTTTTGCTCGATTTTTGAAAATTTCATTTGTGTTTGAAAGCATCCGAAACGAAAAAAAAATCGACTTTTTGCTCGATTTTTGAAAATTTCATTTGTGTTTGAAAGCATCCGAAACGAAAAAAAATCGACTTTTTGCTCGATTTTTGAAAATTTCATTTGTGTTTGAAAGCATCCGAAACGAAAAAAAAATCAACTTTTTGCTCGATTTTTGAAAATTTCATTTGTGTTTGAAAGCATCCGAACGAAAAAAAATCGACTTTTTGCTCGATTTTTGAAAATTTCATTTGTGTTTGAAAGCATCCGAAACGAAAAAAAAATCGACTTTTTGCTCGATTTTTGAAAATTTCATTTGTGTTTGAAAGCATCCGAAACGAAAAAAAAATCGACTTTTTGCTCGATTTTTGAAAATTTCATTTGTGTTTGAAAGCATCCGAAACGAAAAAAAATCGACTTTTTGCTCGATTTTTGAAAATTTCATTTGTGTTTGAAAGCATCCGAAACGAAAAAAAAATCGACTTTTTGCTCGATTTTTGAAAATTTCATTTGTGTTTGAAAGCATCCGAAACGAAAAAAAAATCGACTTTTTGCTCGATTTTTGAAAATTTCATTTGTGTTTGAAAGCATCCGAAACGAAAAAAGAAATCGACTTTTTGCTCGATTTTTGAAAATTTCATTTGTGTTTGAAAGCATCCGAAACAAAAAAAAAATCGACTTTTTGCTCGATTTTTGAAAATTTCATTTGTTTCAGCATCCGAAACGAAAAAAAAATCGACTTTTTGCTCGATTTTTGAAAATTTCATTTGTGTTTGAAAGCATCCGAAACGAAAAAAAATCGACTTTTTGCTCGATTTTTGAAAATTTCATTTGTGTTTGAAAGCATCCGAAACGAAAAAAAAAATCGACTTTTTGCTCGATTTTTGAAAATTTCATTTGTGTTTGAAAGCATCCGAAACGAAAAAAATCGACTTTTTGCTCGATTTTTGAAAATTTCATTTGTGTTTGAAAGCATCCGAAACGAAAAAAAATCGACTTTTTGCTCGATTTTTGAAAATTTCATTTGTGTTTGAAAGCATCCGAAACGAAAAAAAAATCGACTTTTTGCTCGATTTTTGAAAATTTCATTTGTGTTTGAAAGCATCCGAAACGAAAAAAAAATCGACTTTTTGCTCGATTTTTGAAAATTTCATTTGTGTTTGAAAGCATCCGAAACGAAAAAAAATCGACTTTTTGCTCGATTTTTGAAAATTTCATTTGTGTTTGAAAGCATCCGAAACGAAAAAAAAATCGACTTTTTGCTCGATTTTTGAAAATTTCATTTGTGTTTGAAAGCATCCGAAACGAAAAAAAATCGACTTTTTGCTCGATTTTTGAAAATTTCATTTGTGTTTGAAAGCATCCGAAACGAAAAAAAATCGACTTTTTGCTCGATTTTTGAAAATTTCATTTGTGTTTGAAAGCATCCGAAACGAAAAAAAATCGACTTTTTGCTCGATTTTTGAAAATTTCATTTGTGTTTGAAAGCATCCGAAACGAAAAAAAAATCGACTTTTTGCTCGATTTTTGAAAATTTCATTTGTGTTTGAAAGCATCCGAAACGAAAAAAAATCGACTTTTTGCTCGATTTTTGAAAATTTCATTTGTGTTTGAAAGCATCCGAAACGAAAAAAAAATCGACTTTTTGCTCGATTTTTGAAAATTTCATTTGTGTTTGAAAGCATCCGAAACGAAAAAAAATCGACTTTTTGCTCGATTTTTGAAAATTTCATTTGTGTTTGAAAGCATCCGAAACGAAAAAAAATCGACTTTTTGCTCGATTTTTGAAAATTTCATTTGTGTTTGAAAGCATCCGAAACGAAAAAAAATCGACTTTTTGCTCGATTTTTGAAAATTTCATTTGTGTTTGAAAGCATCCGAAACGAAAAAAAAATCGACTTTTTGCTCGATTTTTGAAAATTTCATTTGTGTTTGAAAGCATCCGAAACGAAAAAAAATCGACTTTTTGCTCGATTTTTGAAAATTTCATTTGTGTTTGAAAGCATCCGAAACGAAAAAAAAATCGACTTTTTGCTCGATTTTTGAAAATTTCATTTGTGTTTGAAAGCATCCGAAACGAAAAAAAATCGACTTTTTGCTCGATTTTTGAAAATTTCATTTGTGTTTGAAAGCATCCGAAACGAAAAAAAATCGACTTTTTGCTCGATTTTTGAAAATTTCATTTGTGTTTGAAAGCATCCGAAACGAAAAAAAATCGACTTTTTGCTCGATTTTTGAAAATTTCATTTGTGTTTGAAAGCATCCGAAACGAAAAAAAAATCGACTTTTTGCTCGATTTTTGAAAATTTCATTTGTGTTTGAAAGCATCCGAAACGAAAAAAAATCGACTTTTTGCTCGATTTTTGAAAATTTCATTTGTGTTTGAAAGCATCCGAAACGAAAAAAAAATCGACTTTTTGCTCGATTTTTGAAAATTTCATTTGTGTTTGAAAGCATCCGAAACGAAAAAAAATCGACTTTTTGCTCGATTTTTGAAAATTTCATTTGTGTTTGAAAGCATCCGAAACGAAAAAAAATCGACTTTTTGCTCGATTTTTGAAAATTTCATTTGTGTTTGAAAGCATCCGAAACGAAAAAAAATCGACTTTTTGCTCGATTTTTGAAAATTTCATTTGTGTTTGAAAGCATCCGAAACGAAAAAAAAATCGACTTTTTGCTCGATTTTTGAAAATTTCATTTGTGTTTGAAAGCATCCGAACGAAAAAAAATCGACTTTTTGCTCGATTTTTGAAAATTTCATTTGTGTTTGAAAGCATCCGAAACGAAAAAAAAATCGACTTTTTGCTCGATTTTTGAAAATTTCATTTGTGTTTGAAAGCATCCGAAACGAAAAAAAAATCGACTTTTTGCTCGATTTTTGAAAATTTCATTTGTGTTTGAAAGCATCCGAAACGAAAAAAAAATCGACTTTTTGCTCGATTTTTGAAAATTTCATTTGTGTTTGAAAGCATCCGAAACGAAAAAAAATCGACTTTTTGCTCGATTTTTGAAAATTTCATTTGTGTTTGAAAGCATCCGAAACGAAAAAAAAATCGACTTTTTGCTCGATTTTTGAAAATTTCATTTGTTTCAGCATCCGAAACGAAAAAAAAATCGACTTTTTGCTCGATTTTTGAAAATTTCATTTGTGTTTGAAAGCATCCGAAACGAAAAAAAAATCGACTTTTTGCTCGATTTTTGAAAATTTCATTTGTGTTTGAAAGCATCCGAAACGAAAAAAAAATCGACTTTTTGCTCGAATTTGAAAATTTCATTTGTGTTTGAAAGCATCCGAAACGAAAAAAAAAATCGACTTTTTGCTCGATTTTTGAAAATTTCATTTGTGTTTGAAAGCATCCGAAACGAAAAAAAATCGACTTTTTGCTCGATTTTTGAAAATTTCATTTGTGTTTGAAAGCATCCGAAACGAAAAAAAAAATCGACTTTTTGCTCGATTTTTGAAAATTTCATTTGTGTTTGAAAGCATCCGAAACGAAAAAAAAATCGACTTTTTGCTCGATTTTTGAAAATTTCATTTGTGTTTGAAAGCATCCGAAACGAAAAAAAAATCGACTTTTTGCTCGATTTTTGAAAATTTCATTTGTGTTTGAAAGCATCCGAAACGAAAAAAAAATCGACTTTTTGCTCGATTTTTGAAAATTTCATTTGTGTTTGAAAGCATCCGAAACGAAAAAAAAATCGACTTTTTGCTCGATTTTTGAAAATTTCATTTGTGTTTGAAAGCATCCGAAACGAAAAAAAAATCGACTTTTTGCTCGATTTTTGAAAATTTCATTTGTGTTTGAAAGCATCCGAAACGAAAAAAAAATCGACTTTTTGCTCGATTTTTGAAAATTTCATTTGTGTTTGAAAGCATCCGAAACGAAAAAAAAATCGACTTTTTGATCGATTTTTGAAAATTTCATTTGTGTTTGAAAGCATCCGAAACGAAAAAAAAATCGACTTTGCTCGATTTTTGAAAATTTCATTTGTGTTTGAAAGCATCCGAAACGAAAAAAAAATCGACTTTTTGCTCGATTTTTGAAAATTTCATTTGTGTTTGAAAGCATCCGAAACGAAAAAAAAAATCGACTTTTTGCTCGATTTTTGAAAATTTCATTTGTGTTTGAAAACATCCGAAACGCGTAAAAAACAAAAAAAAAATCGACTTTTCACTCGATTTTTGAAAATTTCATTTGTGTTTGAAAGCATCCGAAACGAAAAAAAAATCGACTTTTTGCTCGATTTTTGAAAATTTCATTTGTGTTTGAAAGCATCCGAAACGAAAAAAAAAATCGACTTTTTGCTCGATTTTTGAAAATTTCATTTGTGTTTGAAAGCATCCGAAACGAAAAAAAAAATCGACTTTTTGCTCGATTTTTGAAAATTTCATTTGTGTTTGAAAGCATCCGAAACGAAAAAAAAATCGACTTTTTGCTCGATTTTTGAAAATTTCATTTGTGCTTGAAAGCATCCGAAACGAAAAAAAAATCGACTTTTTGCTCGATTTTTGAAAATTTCATTTGAGTTTGAAAGCATCCGAAACGAAAAAAAAATCGACTTTTTGCTCGATTTTTGAAAATTTCATTTGTGTTTGAAAGCATCCGAAACGAAAAAAAAATCGACTTTTTGCTCGATTTTTGAAAATTTCATTTGTGTTTGAAAGCATCCGAAACGAAAAAAAAATCGACTTTTTGCTCAATTTTTGAAAATTTCATTTGTGTTTGAAAGCATCCGAAACGAAAAAAAAATCGACTTTTTGCTCGATTTTTGAAAATTTCATTTGTGTTTGAAAGCATCCGAAACGAAAAAAAAATCGACTTTTTGCTCGATTTTTGAAAATTTCATTTGTGTTTGAAAGCATCCGAAACGAAAAAAAAATCGACTTTTTGCTCGATTTTTGAAAATTTCATTTGTGTTTGAAAGCATCCGAAACGAAAAAAAAATCGACTTTTTGCTCGATTTTTGAAAATTTCATTTGTGTTTGAAAGCATCCGAAACGAAAAAAAAATCGACTTTTTGCTCGATTTTTGAAAATTTCATTTGTGTTTGAAAGCATCCGAAACAAAAAAAAAAATCGACTTTTTGCTCGATTTTTGAATATTTCATTTGTGTTTGAAAGCATCCGAAACGAAAAAAAAATCGACTTTTTGCTCGATTTTTGAAAATTTCATTTGTGTTTGAAAGCATCCGAAACGAAAAAAAAATCGACTTTTTGCTCGATTTTTAAAAATTTCATTTGTGTTTGAAAGCATCCGAAACGAAAAAAAAATCGACTTTTTGCTCGATTTTTGAAAATTTCATTTGTGTTTGAAAGCATCCGAAACGAAAAAAAAATCGACTTTTTGCTCGATTTTTGAAAATTTCATTTGTGTTTGAAAGCATCCGAAACGAAAAAAAAAATCGACTTTTTGCTCGATTTTTGAAAATTTCATTTGTGTTTGAAAACATCCGAAACGCGTAAAAAACAAAAAAAAAATCGACTTTTCACTCGATTTTTGAAAATTTCATTTGTGTTTGAAAGCATCCGAAACGAAAAAAAAATCGACTTTTTGCTCGATTTTTGAAAATTTCATTTGTGTTTGAAAGCATCCGAAACGAAAAAAAAATCGACTTTTTGCTCGATTTTTGAAAATTTCATTTGTGTTTGAAAGCATCCGAAACGAAAAAAAAATCGACTTTTTGCTCGATTTTTGAAAATTTCATTTGTGTTTGAAAGCATCCGAAACGAAAAAAAAATCGACTTTTTGCTCGATTTTTGAAAATTTCATTTGTGTTTGAAAGCATCCGAAACGAAAAAAAAATCGACTTTTTGCTCGATTTTTGAAAATTTCATTTGTGTTTGAAAGCATCCGAAACGAAAAAAAAATCGACTTTTTGCTCGATTTTTGAAAATTTCATTTGTGTTTGAAAGCATCCGAAACGAAAAAAAAATCGACTTTTTGCTCGATTTTTGAAAATTTCATTTGTGTTTGAAAGCATCCGAAACGAAAAAAAAATCGACTTTTTGCTCGATTTTTGAAAATTTCATTTGTGTTTGAAAGCATCCGAAACGAAAAAAAAATCGACTTTTTGCTCGATTTTTGAAAATTTCATTTGTGTTTGAAAGCATCCGAAACGAAAAAAAAATCGACTTTTTGCTCGATTTTTGAAAATTTCATTTGTGTTTGAAAGCATCCGAAACGAAAAAAAAATCGACTTTTTGCTCGATTTTTGAAAATTTCATTTGTGTTTGAAAGCATCCGAAACGAAAAAAAAAATCGACTTTTTGCTCGATTTTTGAAAATTTCATTTGTGTTTGAAAGCATCCGAAACGAAAAAAAAATCGACTTTTTGCTCGATTTTTGAAAATTTCATTTGTGTTTGAAAGCATCCGAAACGAAAAAAAAATCGACTTTTTGATCGATTTTTGAAAATTTCATTTGTGTTTGAAAGCATCCGAAACGAAAAAAAAATCGACTTAGCTCGATTTTTGAAAATTTCATTTGTGTTTGAAAGCATCCGAAACGAAAAAAAAATCGACTTTTTGCTCGATTTTTGAAAATTTCATTTGTGTTTGAAAGCATCCGAAACGAAAAAAAAAATCGACTTTTTGCTCGATTTTTGAAAATTTCATTTGTGTTTGAAAACATCCGAAACGCGTAAAAAACAAAAAAAAATCGACTTTTCACTCGATTTTTGAAAATTTCATTTGTGTTTGAAAGCATCCGAAACGAAAAAAAAATCGACTTTTTGCTCGATTTTTGAAAATTTCATTTGTGTTTGAAAGCATCCGAAACGAAAAAAAAATCGACTTTTTGCTCAATTTTTGAAAATTTCATTTGTGTTTGAAAGCATCCGAAACGAAAAAAAAATCGACTTTTTGCTCGATTTTTAAAAATTTCATTTGTGTTTGAAAGCATCCGAAACGAAAAAAAAATCGACTTTTTGCTCGATTTTTGAAAATTTCATTTGTGTTTGAAAGCATCCGAAACGAAAAAAAAAATCGACTTTATGCTCGATTTTTGAAAATTTCATTTGTGTTTGAAAGCATCCGAAACGAAAAAAAAATCGACTTTTTGATCGATTTTTGAAAATTTCATTTGTGTTTGAAAGCATCCGAAACGAAAAAAAAATCGACTTTGCTCGATTTTTGAAAATTTCATTTGTGTTTGAAAGCATCCGAAACGAAAAAAAAATCGACTTTTTGCTCGATTTTTGAAAATTTCATTAGTGTTTGAAAGCATCCGAAACGAAAAAAAAAATCGACTTTTTGCTCGATTTTTGAAAACTTCATTTGTGTTTGAAAACATCCGAAACGCGTAAAAAACAAAAAAAAAAATCGACTTTTCACTCGATTTTTGAAAATTTCATTTGTGTTTGAAAGCATCCGAAACGAAAAAAAAATCGACTTTTTGCTCGATTTTTGAAAATTTCATTTGTGTTTGAAAGCATCCGAAACGAAAAAAAAATCGACTTTTTGCTCGATTTTTGAAAACTTCATTTGTGTTTGAAAACATCCGAAACGCGTAAAAAACAAAAAAAAAATCGACTTTTCACTCGATTTTTAAAAATTTCATTTGTGTTTGAAAGCATCCGAAACGAAAAAAAAATCGACTTTTTGCTCGATTTTTGAAAATTTCATTTGTGTTTGAAAGCATCCGAAACGAAAAAAAAATCGACTTTTTGCTCGATTTTTGAAAATTTCATTTGTGTTTGAAAGCATCCGAAACGAAAAAAAAATCGACTTTTTGCTCGATTTTTGAAAACTTCATTTGTGTTTGAAAACATCCGAAACGCGTAAAAAACAAAAAAAAAATCGACTTTTCACTCGATTTTTGAAAATTTCATTTGTGTTTGAAAGCATCCGAAACGAAAAAAAAATCGACTTTTTGCTCGATTTTTGAAAATTTCATTTGTGTTTGAAAGCATCCGAAACGAAAAAAAAATCGACTTTTTGCTCGATTTTTGAAAATTTCATTTGTGTTTGAAAGCATCCGAAACGAAAAAAAAATCGACTTTTTGCTCGATTTTTGAAAACTTCATTTGTGTTTGAAAACATCCGAAACGCGTAAAAAACAAAAAAAAAATCGACTTTTCACTCGATTTTTGAAAATTTCATTTGTGTTTGAAAGCATCCGAAACGAAAAAAAAATCGACTTTTTGCTCGATTTTTGAAAATTTCATTTGTGTTTGAAAGCATCCGAAACGAAAAAAAAATCGACTTTTTGCTCGATTTTTGAAAATTTCATTTGTGTTTGAAAGCATCCGAAACGAAAAAAAAATCGACTTTTTGCTCGATTTTTGAAAATTTCATTTGTGTTTGAAAGCATCCGAAACGAAAAAAAAAATCGACTTTTTGCTCGATTTTTGAAAATTTCATTTGTGTTTGAAAACATCCGAAACGCGTAAAAAACAAAAAAAAAATCGACTTTTCACTCGATTTTTGAAAATTTCATTTGTGTTTGAAAGCATCCGAAACGAAAAAAAAATCGACTTTTTGCTCGATTTTTGAAAATTTCATTTGTGTTTGAAAGCATCCGAAACGAAAAAAAAATCGACTATTTGCTCGATTTTTGAAAATTTCATTTGTGTTTGAAAGCATCCGAAACGAAAAAAAAATCGACTTTGCTCGATTTTTGAAAATTTCATTTGTGTTTGAAAGCATCCGAAACGAAAAAAAAATCGACTTTTTGCTCGATTTTTAAAAATTTCATTTGTGTTTGAAAGCATCCGAAACGAAAAAAAAATCGACTTTTTGCTCGATTTTTGAAAATTTCATTTGTGTTTGAAAGCATCCGAAACGAAAAAAAAATCGACTTTTTGCTCGATTTTTGAAAATTTCATTTGTGTTTGAAAGCATCCGAAACGAAAAAAAAATCGACTTTTTGCTCGATTTTTAAAAATTTCATTTGTGTTTGAAAGCATCCGAAACGAAAAAAAAATCGACTTTTTGCTCGATTTTTGAAAATTTCATTTGTGTTTGAAAGCATCCGAAACGAAAAAAAAATCGACTTTTTGCTCGATTTTTGAAAATTTCATTTGTGTTTGAAAGCATCCGAAACGAAAAAAAAAATCGACTTTTTGCTCGATTTTTGAAAATTTCATTTGTGTTTGAAAGCATCCGAAACGAAAAAAAAATCGACTTTTTGCTCGATTTTTGAAAATTTCATTTGTGTTTGAAAGCATCCGAAACGAAAAAAAAATCGACTTTTTGCTCGATTTTTGAAAATTTCATTTGTGTTTGAAAGCATCCGAAACGAAAAAAAAATCGACTTTTTGCTCGATTTTTGAAAATTTCATTTGTGTTTGAAAGCATCCGAAACGAAAAAAAAATCGACTTTTTGCTCGATTTTTGAAAACTTCATTTGTGTTTGAAAACATCCGAAACGCGTAAAAAACAAAAAAAAAATCGACTTTTCACTCGATTTTTGAAAATTTCATTTGTGTTTGAAAGCATCCGAAACGAAAAAAAAATCGACTTTTTGATCGATTTTTGAAAATTTCATTTGTGTTTGAAAGCATCCGAAACGAAAAAAAAATCGACTTTGCTCGATTTTTGAAAATTTCATTTGTGTTTGAAAGCATCCGAAACGAAAAAAAAATCGACTTTTTGCTCGATTTTTGAAAATTTCATTAGTGTTTGAAAGCATCCGAAACGAAAAAAAAAATCGACTTTTTGCTCGATTTTTGAAAACTTCATTTGTGTTTGAAAACATCCGAAACGCGTAAAAAACAAAAAAAAAAATCGACTTTTCACTCGATTTTTGAAAATTTCATTTGTGTTTGAAAGCATCCGAAACGAAAAAAAAATCGACTTTTTGCTCGATTTTTGAAAATTTCATTTGTGTTTGAAAGCATCCGAAACGAAAAAAAAATCGACTTTTTGCTCGATTTTTGAAAATTTCATTTGTGTTTGAAAGCATCCGAAACGAAAAAAAAATCGACTTTTTGCTCGATTTTTGAAAATTTCATTTGTGTTTGAAAGCATCCGAAACGAAAAAAAAATCGACTTTTTGCTCGATTTTTGAAAATTTCATTTGTGTTTGAAAGCATCCGAAACGAAAAAAAAATCGACTTTTTGCTCGATTTTTGAAAATTTCATTTGTGTTTGAAAGCATCCGAAACGAAAAAAAAATCGACTTTTTGCTCGATTTTTGAAAACTTCATTTGTGTTTGAAAACATCCGAAACGCGTAAAAAACAAAAAAAAAATCGACTTTTCACTCGATTTTTAAAAATTTCATTTGTGTTTGAAAGCATCCGAAACGAAAAAAAAATCGACTTTTTGCTCGATTTTTGAAAATTTCATTTGTGTTTGAAAGCATCCGAAACGAAAAAAAAATCGACTTTTTGCTCGATTTTTGAAAATTTCATTTGTGTTTGAAAGCATCCGAAACGAAAAAAAAATCGACTTTTTGCTCGATTTTTGAAAACTTCATTTGTGTTTGAAAACATCCGAAACGCGTAAAAAACAAAAAAAAAAATCGACTTTTCACTCGATTTTTGAAAATTTCATTTGTGTTTGAAAGCATCCGAAACGAAAAAAAAATCGACTTTTTGCTCGATTTTTGAAAATTTCATTTGTGTTTGAAAGCATCCGAAACGAAAAAAAAATCGACTTTTTGCTCGATTTTTGAAAATTTCATTTGTGTTTGAAAGCATCCGAAACGAAAAAAAAATCGACTTTTTGCTCGATTTTTGAAAACTTCATTTGTGTTTGAAAACATCCGAAACGCGTAAAAAACAAAAAAAAAATCGACTTTTCACTCGATTTTTGAAAATTTCATTTGTGTTTGAAAGCATCCGAAACGAAAAAAAAATCGACTTTTTGCTCGATTTTTGAAAATTTCATTTGTGTTTGAAAGCATCCGAAACGAAAAAAAAATCGACTTTTTGCTCGATTTTTGAAAATTTCATTTGTGTTTGAAAGCATCCGAAACGAAAAAAAAATCGACTTTTTGCTCGATTTTTGAAAATTTCATTTGTGTTTGAAAGCATCCGAAACGAAAAAAAAAATCGACTTTTTGCTCGATTTTTGAAAATTTCATTTGTGTTTGAAAACATCCGAAACGCGTAAAAAACAAAAAAAAAATCGACTTTTCACTCGATTTTTGAAAATTTCATTTGTGTTTGAAAGCATCCGAAACGAAAAAAAAATCGACTTTTTGCTCGATTTTTGAAAATTTCATTTGTGTTTGAAAGCATCCGAAACGAAAAAAAAATCGACTATTTGCTCGATTTTTGAAAATTTCATTTGTGTTTGAAAGCATCCGAAACGAAAAAAAAATCGACTTTGCTCGATTTTTGAAAATTTCATTTGTGTTTGAAAGCATCCGAAACGAAAAAAAAATCGACTTTTTGCTCGATTTTTAAAAATTTCATTTGTGTTTGAAAGCATCCGAAACGAAAAAAAAATCGACTTTTTGCTCGATTTTTGAAAATTTCATTTGTGTTTGAAAGCATCCGAAACGAAAAAAAAATCGACTTTTTGCTCGATTTTTGAAAATTTCATTTGTGTTTGAAAGCATCCGAAACGAAAAAAAAATCGACTTTTTGCTCGATTTTTAAAAATTTCATTTGTGTTTGAAAGCATCCGAAACGAAAAAAAAATCGACTTTTTGCTCGATTTTTGAAAATTTCATTTGTGTTTGAAAGCATCCGAAACGAAAAAAAAATCGACTTTTTGCTCGATTTTTGAAAATTTCATTTGTGTTTGAAAGCATCCGAAACGAAAAAAAAATCGACTTTTTGCTCGATTTTTGAAAATTTCATTTGTGTTTGAAAGCATCCGAAACGAAAAAAAAATCGACTTTTTGCTCGATTTTTGAAAATTTCATTTGTGTTTGAAAGCATCCGAAACGAAAAAAAAATCGACTTTTTGCTCGATTTTTGAAAATTTCATTTGTGTTTGAAAGCATCCGAAACGAAAAAAAAATCGACTTTTTGCTCGATTTTTGAAAATTTCATTTGTGTTTGAAAGCATCCGAAACGAAAAAAAAATCGACTTTTTGCTCGATTTTTGAAAATTTCATTTGTGTTTGAAAGCATCCGAAACGAAAAAAAAATCGACTTTTTGCTCGATTTTTGAAAATTTCATTTGTGTTTGAAAGCATCCGAAACGAAAAAAAAATCGACTTTTTGCTCGATTTTTGAAAATTTCATTTGTGTTTGAAAGCATCCGAAACGAAAAAAAAATCGACTTTTTGCTCAATTTTTGAAAATTTCATTTGTGTTTGAAAGCATCCGAAACGAAAAAAAAAATCGACTTTTTGCTCGATTTTTGAAAATTTCATTTGTGTTTGAAAGCATCCGAAACGAAAAAAAAATCGACTTTTTGCTCGATTTTTGAAAATTTCATTTGTGTTTGAAAGCATCCGAAACGAAAAAAAAATCGACTTTTTGCTCGATTTTTGAAAATTTCATTTGTGTTTGAAAGCATCCGAAACGAAAAAAAAATCGACTTTTTGCTCGATTTTTGAAAATTTCATTTGTGTTTGAAAGCATCCGAAACGAAAAAAAAATCGACTTTTTGCTCGATTTTTGAAAATTTCATTTGTGTTTGAAAGCATCCGAAACGAAAAAAAAATCGACTTTTTGCTCGATTTTTGAAAACTTCATTTGTGTTTGAAAACATCCGAAACGCGTAAAAAACAAAAAAAAAATCGACTTTTCACTCGATTTTTGAAAATTTCATTTGTGTTTGAAAGCATCCGAAACGAAAAAAAAATCGACTTTTTGCTCGATTTTTGAAAATTTCATTTGTGTTTGAAAGCATCCGAAACGAAAAAAAAATCGACTTTTTGCTCGATTTTTGAAAATTTCATTTGTGTTTGAAAGCATCCGAAACGAAAAAAAAATCGACTTTTTGCTCGATTTTTGAAAACTTCATTTGTGTTTGAAAACATCCGAAACGCGTAAAAAACAAAAAAAAAATCGACTTTTCACTCGATTTTTGAAAATTTCATTTGTGTTTGAAAGCATCCGAAACGAAAAAAAAATCGACTTTTTGCTCGATTTTTGAAAATTTCATTTGTGTTTGAAAGCATCCGAAACGAAAAAAAAATCGACTATTTGCTCGATTTTTGAAAATTTCATTTGTGTTTGAAAGCATCCGAAACGAAAAAAAATCGACTTTTTGCTCGATTTTTAAAAATTTCATTTGTGTTAGAAAGCATCCGAAACGAAAAAAAAATCGACTTTTTGCTCGATTTTTGAAAATTTCATTTGTGTTTGAAAGCATCCGAAACGAAAAAAAAATCGACTTTTTGCTCGATTTTTGAAAATTTCATTTGTGTTTGAAAGCATCCGAAACGAAAAAAAAATCGACTTTTTGCTCGATTTTTGAAAATTTCATTTGTGTTTGAAAGCATCCGAAACGAAAAAAAAATCGACTTTTTGCTCGATTTTTGAAAATTTCATTTGTGTTTGAAAGCATCCGAAACGAAAAAAAAATCGACTTTTTGCTCGATTTTTGAAAATTTCATTTGTGTTTGAAAGCATCCGAAACGAAAAAAAAAATCGACTTTTTGCTCGATTTTTGAAAATTTCATTTGTGTTTGAAAACATCCGAAACGCGTAAAAAACAAAAAAAAAATCGACTTTTCACTCGATTTTTGAAAATTTCATTTGTGTTTGAAAGCATCCGAAACGAAAAAAAAATCGACTTTTTGCTCGATTTTTGAAAATTTCATTTGTGTTTGAAAGCATCCGAAACGAAAAAAAAATCGACTTTTTGCTCGATTTTTGAAAATTTCATTTGTGTTTGAAAGCATCCGAAACGAAAAAAAAATCGACTTTTTGCTCGATTTTTGAAAATTTCATTTGTGTTTGAAAGCATCCGAAACGAAAAAAAAATCGACTTTTTGCTCGATTTTTGAAAATTTCATTTGTGTTTGAAAGCATCCGAAACGAAAAAAAAATCGACTTTTTGCTCGATTTTTAAAAATTTCATTTGTGTTTGAAAGCATCCGAAACGAAAAAAAAATCGACTTTTTGCTCGATTTTTGAAAATTTCATTTGTGTTTGAAAGCATCCGAAACGAAAAAAAAATCGACTTTTTGCTCGATTTTTGAAAATTTCATTTGTGTTTGAAAGCATCCGAAACGAAAAAAAAATCGACTTTTTGCTCGATTTTTGAAAATTTCATTTGTGTTTGAAAGCATCCGAAACGAAAAAAAAATCGACTTTTTGCTCGATTTTTGAAAATTTCATTTGTGTTTGAAAGCATCCGAAACGAAAAAAAAATCGACTTTTTGCTCGATTTTTGAAAATTTCATTTGTGTTTGAAAGCATCCGAAACGAAAAAAAAATCGACTTTTTGCTCGATTTTTGAAAATTTCATTTGTGTTTGAAAGCATCCGAAACGAAAAAAAAATCGACTTTTTGCTCGATTTTTGAAAATTTCATTTGTGTTTGAAAGCATCCGAAACGAAAAAAAAATCGACTTTTTGCTCGATTTTTGAAAATTTCATTTGTGTTTGAAAGCATCCGAAACGAAAAAAAAAATCGACTTTTTGCTCGATTTTTGAAAATTTCATTTGTGTTTGAAAACATCCGAAACGCGTAAAAAACAAAAAAAAAATCGACTTTTCACTCGATTTTTGAAAATTTCATTTGTGTTTGAAAGCATCCGAAACGAAAAAAAAATCGACTTTTTGCTCGATTTTTGAAAATTTCATTTGTGTTTGAAAGCATCCGAAACGAAAAAAAAATCGACTTTTTGCTCGATTTTTGAAAATTTCATTTGTGTTTGAAAGCATCCGAAACGAAAAAAAAATCGACTTTTTGCTCGATTTTTGAAAATTTCATTTGTGTTTGAAAGCATCCGAAACGAAAAAAAAATCGACTTTTTGCTCGATTTTTAAAAATTTCATTTGTGTTTGAAAGCATCCGAAACGAAAAAAAAATCGACTTTTTGCTCGATTTTTGAAAATTTCATTTGTGTTTGAAAGCATCCGAAACGAAAAAAAAATCGACTTTTTGCTCGATTTTTGAAAATTTCATTTGTGTTTGAAAGCATCCGAAACGAAAAAAAAATCGACTTTTTGCTCGATTTTTGAAAATTTCATTTGTGTTTGAAAGCATCCGAAACGAAAAAAAAATCGACTTTTTGCTCGATTTTTGAAAATTTCATTTGTGTTTGAAAGCATCCGAAACGAAAAAAAAACGACTTTTTGCTCGATTTTTAAAAATTTCATTTGTGTTTGAAAGCATCCGAAACGAAAAAAAAATCGACTTTTTGCTCGATTTTTGAAAATTTCATTTGTGTTTGAAAGCATCCGAAACGAAAAAAAAATCGACTTTTTGCTCGATTTTTGAAAATTTCATTTGTGTTTGAAAGCATCCGAAACGAAAAAAAAATCGACTTTTTGCTCGATTTTTGAAAATTTCATTTGTGTTTGAAAACATCCGAAACGCGTAAAAAACAAAAAAAAAATCGACTTTTTACTCGATTTTTGAAAATTTCATTTGTGTTTGAAAGCATCCGAAACGAAAAAAAAATCGACTTTTTGCTCGATTTTTGAAAATTCCATTTGTGTTTGAAAGCATCCGAAACGAAAAAAAAAATCGACTTTTTGCTCGATTTTTGAAAATTTCATTTGTGTTTGAAAACATCCGAAACGCGTAAAAAACAAAAAAAAAATCGACTTTTCACTCGATTTTTGAAAATTTCATTTGTGTTTGAAAGCATCCGAAACGAAAAAAAAATCGACTTTTTGCTCGATTTTTGAAAATTTCATTTGTGTTTGAAAGCATCCGAAACGAAAAAAAAATCGACTTTTTGCTCGATTTTTGAAAATTTCATTTGTGTTTGAAAGCATCCGAAACGAAAAAAAAATCGACTTTTTGCTCGATTTTTGAAAATTTCATTTGTGTTTGAAAGCATCCGAAACGAAAAAAAAAATCGACTTTTTGCTCGATTTTTGAAAATTTCATTTGTGTTTGAAAACATCCGAAACGCGTAAAAAACAAAAAAAAAATCGACTTTTCACTCGATTTTTGAAAATTTCATTTGTGTTTGAAAGCATCCGAAACGAAAAAAAAATCGACTTTTTGCTCGATTTTTGAAAATTTCATTTGTGTTTGAAAGCATCCGAAACGAAAAAAAAATCGACTTTTTGCTCGATTTTTGAAAATTTCATTTGTGTTTGAAAGCATCCGAAACGAAAAAAAAATCGACTTTTTGCTCGATTTTTGAAAATTTCATTTGTGTTTGAAAGCATCCGAAACGAAAAAAAAATCGACTTTTTGCTCGATTTTTGAAAATTTCATTTGTGTTTGAAAGCATCCGAAACGAAAAAAAAATCGACTTTTTGCTCGATTTTTAAAAATTTCATTTGTGTTTGAAAGCATCCGAAACGAAAAAAAAATCGACTTTTTGCTCGATTTTTGAAAATTTCATTTGTGTTTGAAAGCATCCGAAACGAAAAAAAAATCGACTTTTTGCTCGATTTTTGAAAATTTCATTTGTGTTTGAAAGCATCCGAAACGAAAAAAAAATCGACTTTTTGCTCGATTTTTGAAAATTTCATTTGTGTTTGAAAGCATCCGAAACGAAAAAAAAATCGACTTTTTGCTCAATTTTTGAAAATTTCATTTGTGTTTGAAAGCATCCGAAACGAAAAAAAAATCGACTTTTTGCTCGATTTTTGAAAATTTCATTTGTGTTTGAAAGCATCCGAAACGAAAAAAAAATCGACTTTTTGCTCGATTTTTGAAAATTTCATTTGTGTTTGAAAGCATCCGAAACGAAAAAAAAAATCGACTTTTTGCTCGATTTTTGAAAATTTCATTTGTGTTTGCGTAAAAAACAAAAAAAAAATCGACTTTTCACTCGATTTTTGAAAATTTCATTTGTGTTTGAAAGCATCCGAAACGAAAAAAAAATCGACTTTTTGCTCGATTTTTGAAAATTTCATTTGTGTTTGAAAGCATCCGAAACGAAAAAAAAAATCGACTTTTTGCCTCGATTTTTGAAAAATTTCATTTGTGTTTGAAAGCATCCGAAACGAAAAAAAAATCGACTTTTTGCTCGATTTTTGAAAATTTCATTTGTGTTTGAAAGCATCCAAACGCGGAAACGAAAAAAAAAATCGACTTTTTGCTCGATTTTTGAAAATTTCATTTGTGTTTGAAAGCATCCGAAACGAAAAAAAAATCGACTTTTTGCTCGATTTTTGAAAATTTCATTTGTGTTTGAAAGCATCCGAAACGAAAAAAAAAATCGACTTTTTGCTCGATTTTTGAAAATTTCATTTGTGTTTGAAAGCATCCGAAACGAAAAAAAAATCGACTTTTTGCTCGATTTTTGAAAATTTCATTTGTGTTTGAAAGCATCCGAAACGAAAAAAAAATCGACTTTTTGCTCGATTTTTGAAAATTTCATTTGTGTTTGAAAGCATCCGAAACGAAAAAAAAATCGACTTTTGCTCGATTTTTGAAAATTTCATTTGTGTTTGAAAGCATCCGAAACGAAAAAAAAATCGACTTTTTGCTCGATTTTTGAAAATTTCATTTGTGTTTGAAAGCATCCGAAACGAAAAAAAAATCGACTTTTTGCTCGATTTTTGAAAATTTCATTTGTGTTTGAAAGCATCCGAAACGAAAAAAAAATCGACTTTTCAGCTCGATTTTTGAAAATTTCATTTGTGTTTGAAAGCATCCGAAACGAAAAAAAAATCGACTTTTGCTCGATTTTTGAAAAATTTCATTTGTGTTTGAAAGCATCCGAAACGAAAAAAAAATCGACTTTTTGCTCGATTTTTGAAAATTTCATTTGTGTTTGAAAGCA
This sequence comes from Tachinus rufipes, assembly GCA_963932245.1. NCBI lineage: Eukaryota > Metazoa > Arthropoda > Insecta > Coleoptera > Staphylinidae > Tachinus > Tachinus rufipes. Next base: position 97,512,630 of record OZ010746.1, read on the forward strand.
TCCGAAACGAAAAAAAAATCGACTTTTTGCTCGATTTTTGAAAATTTCATTTGTGTTTGAAAGCATCCGAAAACGAAAAAAAAATCGACTTTTTGCTCGATTTTTGAAAATTTCATTTGTGTTTGAAAGCATCCGAAACGAAAAAAAAATCGACTTTTTGCTCGATTTTTGAAAATTTCATTTGTGTTTGAAAGCATCCGAAACGCGTAAAAAACAAAAAAAAAATCGACTTTTCACTCGATTTTTGAAAATTTCATTTGTGTTTGAAAGCATCCGAAACGAAAAAAAAATCGACTTTTTGCTCGATTTTTGAAAATTTCATTTGTGTTTGAAAGCATCCGAAACGAAAAAAAAAATCGACTTTTTGCTCGATTTTTGAAAATTTCATTTGTGTTTGAAAGCATCCGAAACGAAAAAAAAATCGACTTTTTGCTCGATTTTTGAAAATTTCATTTGTGTTTGAAAGCATCCGAAACGAAAAAAAAATCGACTTTTTGCTCGATTTTTGAAAATTTCATTTGTGTTTGAAAGCATCCGAAACGAAAAAAAAATCGACTTTTTGCTCGATTTTTGAAAATTTCATTTGTGTTTGAAAGCATCCGAAACGAAAAAAAAATCGACTTTTTGCTCGATTTTTGAAAATTTCATTTGTGTTTGAAAGCATCCGATACACGCTAAAAAAACGAAAAAAAAATCGACTTTTTCACTCGATTTTTGAAAATTTCATTTGTGTTTGAAAGCATCCGAAACGAAAAAAAAATCGACTTTTTGCTCGATTTTTGAAAATTTCATTTGTGTTTGAAAGCATCCGAAACGAAAAAAAAATCGACTTTTTGCTCGATTTTTGAAAATTTCATTTGTGTTTGAAAGCATCCGAAACGCGTAAACAAAAAAAAATCGACTTTTCACTCGATTTTTGAAAATTTCATTTGTGTTTGAAAGCATCCGAAACGAAAAAAAAATCGACTTTTTGCTCGATTTTTGAAAATTTCATTTGTGTTTGAAAACATCCGAAACGCGTAAAAAACAAAAAAAAAATCGACTTTTCACTCGATTTTTGAAAATTTCATTTGTGTTTGAAAGCATCCGAAACGAAAAAAAACATCGACTTTTTGCTCGATTTTTGAAAATTTCATTTGTGTTTGAAAGCATCCGAAACGAAAAAAAAAAATCGACTTTTTGCTCGATTTTTGAAAATTTCATTTGTGTTTGAAAGCATCCGAAACGAAAAAAAAATCGACTTTTTGCTCGATTTTTGAAAATTTCATTTGTGTTTGAAAGCATCCGAAACGAAAAAAAAATCGACTTTTTGCTCGATTTTTGAAAATTTCATTTGTGTTTGAAAGCATCCGAAACGAAAAAAAAATCGACTTTTTGCTCGATTTTTGAAAATTTCATTTGTGTTTGAAAGCATCCGAAACGAAAAAAAAATCGACTTTTTGCTCGATTTTTGAAAATTTCATTTGTGTTTGAAAGCATCCAAAACGAAAAAAAATCGACTTTTCACTCGATTTTTGAAAATTTCATTTGTGTTTGAAAGCATCCGAAAACGAAAAAAAAATCGACTTTTTGATCGATTTTTGAAAATTTAATTTGTGTTTGAAAGCATCCGAAACGAAAAAAAAATCGACTTTTTGCTCGATTTTTGAAAATTTCATTTGTGTTTGAAAGCATCCGAAACAAAAAAAAAATCGACTTTTTGCTCGATTTTTGAAAATTTCATTTGTGTTTGAAAGCATCCGAAACGAAAAAAAAATCGACTTTTTGCTCGATTTTTGAAAATTTCATTTGTGTTTGAAAACATCCGAAACGCGTAAAAAACAAAAAAAAAATCGACTTTTCACTCGATTTTTGAAAATTTCATTTGTGTTTGAAAGCATCCGAAACGAAAAAAAAATCGACTTTTTGCTCGATTTTTGAAAATTTCATTTGTGTTTGAAAACATCCGAAACGCGTAAAAAACAAAAAAAAAATCGACTTTTCACTCGATTTTTGAAAATTTCATTTGTGTTTGAAAGCATCCGAAACGAAAAAAAAATCGACTTTTTGCTCGATTTTTGAAAATTTCATTTGTGTTTGAAAGCATCCGAAACGAAAAAAAAAATCGACTTTTTGCTCGATTTTTGAAAATTTCATTTGTGTTTGAAAGCATCCGAAACGAAAAAAAAATCGACTTTTTGCTCGATTTTTGAAAATTTCATTTGTGTTTGAAAGCATCCAAAACGAAAAAAAAATCGACTTTTCACTCGATTTTTGAAAATTTCATTTGTGTTTGAAAGCATCCGAAACGAAAAAAAAATCGACTTTTTGCTCGATTTTTGAAAATTTCATTTGTGTTTGAAAGCATCCGAAACGAAAAAAAAATCGACTTTTCACTCGATTTTTGAAAATTTCATTTGTGTTTGAAAGCATCCGAAACGAAAAAAAAATCGACTTTTTGATCGATTTTTGAAAATTTAATTTGTGTTTGAAAGCATCCGAAACGAAAAAAAAATCGACTTTTTGCTCGATTTTTGAAAATTTCATTTGTGTTTGAAAGCATCCGAAACGAAAAAAAAATCGACTTTTTGCTCGATTTTTGAAAATTTCATTTGTGTTTGAAAGCATCCAAAACGAAAAAAAAATCGACTTTTTGCTCGATTTTTGAAAATTTCATTTGTGTTTGAAAGCATCCGAAACGAAAAAAAAAATCGACTTTTTGCTCGATTTTTGAAAATTTCATTTGTGTTTGAAAACATCCGAAACGCGTAAAAAACAAAAAAAAAATCGACTTTTCACTCGATTTTTGAAAATTTCATTTGTGTTTGAAAGCATCCGAAACGAAAAAAAAATCGACTTTTTGCTCGATTTTTGAAAATTTCATTTGTGTTTGAAAGCATCCGAAACGAAAAAAAAATCGACTTTTTGCTCGATTTTTGAAAATTTCATTTGTGTTTGAAAGCATCCGAAACGAAAAAAAAATCGACTTTTTGCTCGATTTTTGAAAATTTCATTTGTGTTTGAAAGCATCCGAAACGAAAAAAAAATCGACTTTTTGCTCGATTTTTGAAAATTTCATTTGTGTTTGAAAGCATCCGAAACGAAAAAAAAATCGACTTTTTGCTCGATTTTTGAAAATTTCATTTGTGTTTGAAAGCATCCGAAACGAAAAAAAAATCGACTTTTTGCTCGATTTTTGAAAATTTCATTTGTGTTTGAAAGCATCCAAAACGAAAAAAAAATCGACTTTTCACTCGATTTTTGAAAATTTCATTTGTGTTTGAAAGCATCCGAAACGAAAAAAAAATCGACTTTTTGCTCGATTTTTGAAAATTTCATTTGTGTTTGAAAGCATCCGAAACGAAAAAAAAATCGACTTTTTGCTCGATTTTTGAAAATTTCATTTGTGTTTGAAAACATCCGAAACGCGTAAAAAACAAAAAAAAAATCGACTTTTCACTCGATTTTTGAAAATTTCATTTGTGTTTGAAAGCATCCGAAACGAAAAAAAAATCGACTTTTTGCTCGATTTTTGAAAATTTCATTTGTGTTTGAAAACATCCGAAACGCGTAAAAAACAAAAAAAAAATCGACTTTTCACTCGATTTTTGAAAATTTCATTTGTGTTTGAAAGCATCCGAAACGAAAAAAACATCGACTTTTTGCTCGATTTTTGAAAATTTCATTTGTGTTTGAAAGCATCCGAAACGAAAAAAAAATCGACTTTTTGCTCGATTTTTGAAAATTTCATTTGTGTTTGAAAGCATCCGAAACGAAAAAAAAATCGACTTTTTGCTCGATTTTTGAAAATTTCATTTGTGTTTGAAAGCATCCGAAACGAAAAAAAAATCGACTTTTTGCTCGATTTTTGAAAATTTCATTTGTGTTTGAAAGCATCCGAAACGAAAAAAAAATCGACTTTTTGCTCGATTTTTGAAAATTTCATTTGTGTTTGAAAGCATCCGAAACGAAAAAAAAATCGACTTTTTGCTCGATTTTTGAAAATTTCATTTGTGTTTGAAAGCATCCAAAACGAAAAAAAATCGACTTTTCACTCGATTTTTGAAAATTTCATTTGTGTTTGAAAGCATCCGAAACGAAAAAAAAATCGACTTTTTGATCGATTTTTGAAAATTTAATTTGTGTTTGAAAGCATCCGAAACGAAAAAAAAATCGACTTTTTGCTCGATTTTTGAAAATTTCATTTGTGTTTGAAAGCATCCGAAACAAAAAAAAAATCGACTTTTTGCTCGATTTTTGAAAATTTCATTTGTGTTTGAAAGCATCCGAAACGAAAAAAAAATCGACTTTTTGCTCGATTTTTGAAAATTTCATTTGTGTTTGAAAACATCCGAAACGCGTAAAAAACAAAAAAAAAATCGACTTTTCACTCGATTTTTGAAAATTTCATTTGTGTTTGAAAGCATCCGAAACGAAAAAAAAATCGACTTTTTGCTCGATTTTTGAAAATTTCATTTGTGTTTGAAAACATCCGAAACGCGTAAAAAACAAAAAAAAAATCGACTTTTCACTCGATTTTTGAAAATTTCATTTGTGTTTGAAAGCATCCGAAACGAAAAAAAAATCGACTTTTTGCTCGATTTTTGAAAATTTCATTTGTGTTTGAAAGCATCCGAAACGAAAAAAAAATCGACTTTTTGCTCGATTTTTGAAAATTTCATTTGTGTTTGAAAGCATCCGAAACGAAAAAAAAATCGACTTTTTGCTCGATTTTTGAAAATTTCATTTGTGTTTGAAAGCATCCAAAACGAAAAAAAAATCGACTTTTCACTCGATTTTTGAAAATTTCATTTGTGTTTGAAAGCATCCGAAACGAAAAAAAAATCGACTTTTTGATCGATTTTTGAAAATTTAATTTGTGTTTGAAAGCATCCGAAACGAAAAAAAAATCGACTTTTTGCTCGATTTTTGAAAATTTCATTTGTGTTTGAAAGCATCCGAAACGAAAAAAAAATCGACTTTTTGCTCGATTTTTGAAAATTTCATTTGTGTTTGAAAGCATCCGAAACGAAAAAAAAATCGACTTTTTGCTCGATTTTTGAAAATTTCATTTGTGTTTGAAAGCATCCGAAACGAAAAAAAAAATCGACTTTTTGCTCGATTTTTGAAAATTTCATTTGTGTTTGAAAACATCCGAAACGCGTAAAAAACAAAAAAAAATCGACTTTTCACTCGATTTTTGAAAATTTCATTTGTGTTTGAAAGCATCCGAAACGAAAAAAAAATCGACTTTTTGCTCGATTTTTGAAAATTTCATTTGTGTTTGAAAGCATCCGAAACGAAAAAAAAATCGACTTTTTGCTCGATTTTTGAAAATTTCATTTGTGTTTGAAAGCATCCGAAACGAAAAAAAAATCGACTTTTTGCTCGATTTTTGAAAATTTCATTTGTGTTTGAAAACATCCGAAACGCGTAAAAAACAAAAAAAAAATCGACTTTTCACTCGATTTTTGAAAATTTCATTTGTGTTTGAAAGCATCCGAAACGAAAAAAACATCGACTTTTTGCTCGATTTTTGAAAATTTCATTTGTGTTTGAAAGCATCCGAAACGAAAAAAAAATCGACTTTTTGCTCGATTTTTGAAAATTTCATTTGTGTTTGAAAGCATCCGAAACGAAAAAAAAATCGACTTTTTGCTCGATTTTTGAAAATTTCATTTGTGTTTGAAAGCATCCGAAACGAAAAAAAAATCGACTTTTTGCTCGATTTTTGAAAATTTCATTTGTGTTTGAAAGCATCCAAAACGAAAAAAAATCGACTTTTCACTCGATTTTTGAAAATTTCATTTGTGTTTGAAAGCATCCGAAACGAAAAAAAAATCGACTTTTTGATCGATTTTTGAAAATTTAATTTGTGTTTGAAAGCATCCGAAACGAAAAAAAAATCGACTTTTTGCTCGATTTTTGAAAATTTCATTTGTGTTTGAAAGCATCCGAAACAAAAAAAAAATCGACTTTTTGCTCGATTTTTGAAAATTTCATTTGTGTTTGAAAGCATCCGAAACGAAAAAAAAATCGACTTTTTGCTCGATTTTTGAAAATTTCATTTGTGTTTGAAAGCATCCGAAACGAAAAAAAAATCGACTTTTTGCTCGATTTTTGAAAATTTCATTTGTGTTTGAAAGCATCCGAAACGAAAAAAAAATCGACTTTTTGCTCGATTTTTGAAAATTTCATTTGTGTTTGAAAGCATCCGAAACGAAAAAAAAATCGACTTTTTGCTCGATTTTTGAAAATTTCATTTGTGTTTGAAAGCATCCGAAACGAAAAAAAAATCGACTTTTTGCTCGATTTTTGAAAATTTCATTTGTGTTTGAAAGCATCCGAAACGAAAAAAAAATCGACTTTTTGCTCGATTTTTGAAAATTTCATTTGTGTTTGAAAGCATCCGAAACGAAAAAAAAATCGACTTTTTGCTCGATTTTTGAAAATTTCATTTGTGTTTGAAAACATCCGAAACGCGTAAAAAACAAAAAAAAAATCGACTTTTCACTCGATTTTTGAAAATTTCATTTGTGTTTGAAAGCATCCGAAACGAAAAAAAAATCGACTTTTTGCTCGATTTTTGAAAATTTCATTTGTGTTTGAAAGCATCCGAAACGAAAAAAAAATCGACTTTTTGCTCGATTTTTGAAAATTTCATTTGTGTTTGAAAACATCCGAAACGCGTAAAAAACAAAAAAAAAATCGACTTTTTGCTCGATTTTTGAAAATTTCATTTGTGTTTGAAAGCATCCGAAACGAAAAAAAAATCGACTTTTTGCTCGATTTTTGAAAATTTCATTTGTGTTTGAAAGCATCCGAAACGAAAAAAAAAATCGACTTTTTGTTCGATTTTTGAAAATTTCATTTGTGTTTGAAAACATCCGAAACGCGTAAAAAACAAAAAAAAAATCGACTTTTCACTCGATTTTTGAAAATTTCATTTGTGTTTGAAAGCATCCGAAACGAAAAAAAAATCGACTTTTTGCTCGATTTTTGAAAATTTCATTTGTGTTTGAAAGCATCCGAAACGAAAAAAAAATCGACTTTTTGCTCGATTTTTGAAAATTTCATTTGTGTTTGAAAGCATCCGAAACGAAAAAAAAATCGACTTTTTGCTCGATTTTTGAAAATTTCATTTGTGTTTGAAAGCATCCGAAACGAAAAAAAAAATCGACTTTTTGCTCGATTTTTGAAAATTTCATTTGTGTTTGAAAGCATCCGAAACGAAAAAAAAATCGACTTTTTGCTCGATTTTTGAAAATTTCATTTGTGTTTGAAAACATCCGAAACGCGTAAAAAACAAAAAAAAAATCGACTTTTCACTCGATTTTTGAAAATTTCATTTGTGTTTGAAAGCATCCGAAACGAAAAAAACATCGACTTTTTGCTCGATTTTTGAAAATTTCATTTGTGTTTGAAAGCATCCGAAACGAAAAAAAAATCGACTTTTTGCTCGATTTTTAAAAATTTCATTTGTGTTTGAAAGGCATCCGAAACGAAAAAAAAATCGACTTTTTGCTCGATTTTTGAAAATTTCATTTGTGTTTGAAAGCTTCCGAAACGAAAAAAAAAATCGACTTTTTGCTCGATTTTTGAAAATTTCATTTGTGTTTGAAAGCATCCGAAACGAAAAAAAAAATCGACTTTTTGCTCGATTTTTGAAAATTTCATTTGTGTTTGAAAACATCCGAAACGCGTAAAAAACAAAAAAAAAATCGACTTTTCACTCGATTTTTGAAAATTTCATTTGTGTTTGAAAGCATCCGAAACGAAAAAAAAATCGACTTTTTGATCGATTTTTGAAAATTTAATTTGTGTTTGAAAGCATCCGAAACGAAAAAAAAATCGACTTTTTGCTCGATTTTTGAAAATTTCATTTGTGTTTGAAAGCATCCGAAACGAAAAAAAAAATCGACTTTTTGCTCGATTTTTGAAAATTTCATTTGTGTTTGAAAACATCCGAAACGCGTAAAAAACAAAAAAAAAATCGACTTTTCACTCGATTTTTGAAAATTTCATTTGTGTTTGAAAGCATCCGAAACGAAAAAAAAATCGACTTTTTGCTCGATTTTTGAAAATTTCATTTGTGTTTGAAAGCATCCGAAACGAAAAAAAAATCGACTTTTTGCTCGATTTTTGAAAATTTCATTTGTGTTTGAAAGCATCCGAAACGAAAAAAAAATCGACTTTTCACTCGATTTTTGAAAATTTCATTTGTGTTTGAAAGCATCCGAAACGAAAAAAAAATCGACTTTTTGATCGATTTTTGAAAATTTAATTTGTGTTTGAAAGCATCCGAAACGAAAAAAAAATCGACTTTTTGCTCGATTTTTGAAAATTTCATTTGTGTTTGAAAGCATCCGAAACGAAAAAAAAAATCGACTTTTTGCTCGATTTTTGAAAATTTCATTTGTGTTTGAAAGCATCCGAAACGAAAAAAAAATCGACTTCTTGCTCGAATTTGAAAATTTCATTTGTGTTTGAAAGCATCCGAAACGAAAAAAAAATCGACTTTTTGCTCGATTTTTGAAAATTTCATTTGTGTTTGAAAGCATCCGAAACGAAAAAAAAATCGACTTTTTGCTCGATTTTTGAAAATTTCATTTGTGTTTGAAAGCATCCGAAACGAAAAAAAAATCGACTTTTTGCTCGATTTTTAAAAATTTCATTTGTGTTTGAAAGCATCCGAAACGAAAAAAAAATCGACTTTTTGCTCGATTTTTGAAAATTTCATTTGTGTTTGAAAACATCCGAAACGCGTAAAAAACAAAAAAAAATCGACTTTTCACTCGATTTTTGAAAATTTCATTTGTGTTTGAAAGCATCCGAAACGAAAAAAAAATCGACTTTTTGCTCGATTTTTGAAAATTTCATTTGTGTTTGAAAACATCCGAAACGCGTAAAAAACAAAAAAAAATCGACTTTTCACTCGATTTTTGAAAATTTCATTTGTGTTTGAAAGCATCCGAAACGAAAAAAAAATCGACTTTTTGCTCGATTTTTGAAAATTTCATTTGTGTTTGAAAGCATCCGAAACGAAAAAAAAATCGACTTTTTGCTCGATTTTTGAAAATTTCATTTGTGTTTGAAAGCATCCGAAACGAAAAAAAAATCGACTTTTCACTCGATTTTTGAAAATTTCATTTGTGTTTGAAAGCATCCGAAACGAAAAAAAAATCGACTTTTTGATCGATTTTTGAAAATTTAATTTGTGTTTGAAAGCATCCGAAACGAAAAAAAAATCGACTTTTTGCTCGATTTTTGAAAATTTCATTTGTGTTTGAAAGCATCCGAAACGAAAAAAAAAATCGACTTTTTGCTCGATTTTTGAAAATTTCATTTGTGTTTGAAAGCATCCGAAACGAAAAAAAAAATCGACTTCTTGCTCGAATTTGAAAATTTCATTTGTGTTTGAAAGCATCCGAAACGAAAAAAAAATCGACTTTTTGCTCGATTTTTGAAAATTTCATTTGTGTTTGAAAGCATCCGAAACGAAAAAAAAATCGACTTTTTGCTCGATTTTTGAAAATTTCATTTGTGTTTGAAAGCATCCGAAACGAAAAAAAAATCGACTTCTTGCTCGAATTTGAAAATTTCATTTGTGTTTGAAAGCATCCGAAACGAAAAAAAAATCGACTTTTTGCTCGATTTTTGAAAATTTCATTTGTGTTTGAAAGCATCCGAAACGAAAAAAAAATCGACTTTTTGCTCGATTTTTGAAAATTTCATTTGTGTTTGAAAGCATCCGAAACGAAAAAAAAATCGACTTTTTGCTCGATTTTTAAAAATTTCATTTGTGTTTGAAAGCATCCGAAACGAAAAAAAAATCGACTTTTTGCTCGATTTTTGAAAATTTCATTTGTGTTTGAAAACATCCGAAACGCGTAAAAAACAAAAAAAAATCGACTTTTCACTCGATTTTTGAAAATTTCATTTGTGTTTGAAAGCATCCGAAACGAAAAAAAAATCGACTTTTTGCTCGATTTTTGAAAATTTCATTTGTGTTTGAAAGCATCCGAAACGAAAAAAAAATCGACTTTTTGATCGATTTTTGAAAATTTCATTTGTGTTTGAAAACATCCGAAACGCGTAAAAAACAAAAAAAAAATCGACTTTTCACTCGATTTTTGAAAATTTCATTTGTGTTTGAAAGCATCCGAAACGAAAAAAAAATCGACTTTTTGCTCGATTTTTGAAAATTTCATTTGTGTTTGAAAACATCCGAAACGCGTAAAAAACAAAAAAAAATCGGCTTTTCACTCGATTTTTGAAAATTTCATTTGTGTTTGAAAGCATCCGAAACGAAAAAAAAAATCGACTTTTTGCTCGATTTTTGAAAATTTCATTTGTGTTTGAAAGCATCCGAAACGAAAAAAAAAATCGACTTTTTGCTCGATTTTTGAAAATTTCATTTGTGTTTGAAAACATCCGAAACGCGTAAAAAACAAAAAAAAAATCGACTTTTCACTCGATTTTTGAAAATTTCATTTGTGTTTGAAAACATCCGAAACGCGTAAAAAACAAAAAAAAATCGGCTTTTCACTCGATTTTTGAAAATTTCATTTGTGTTTGAAAGCATCCGAAACGAAAAAAAAATCGACTTTTTGCTCGATTTTTGAAAATTTCATTTGTGTTTGAAAACATCCGAAACGCGTAAAAAACAAAAAAAAATCGACTTTTCACTCGATTTTTGAAAATTTCATTTGTGTTTGAAAGCATCCGAAACGAAAAAAAATCGACTTTTTGCTCGATTTTTGAAAATTTCATTTGTGTTTGAAAACATCCGAAACGCGTAAAAAACAAAAAAAAATCGGCTTTTCACTCGATTTTTGAAAAAAATCATTTGTGTTTGAAAGCATCCGAAACGAAAAAAAAATCGACTTTTTGCTCGATTTTTGAAAATTTCATTTGTGTTTGAAAGCATCCGAAACGAAAAAAAAAATCGACTTTTTGCTCGATTTTTGAAAATTTCATTTGTGTTTGAAAGCATCCGAAACGAAAAAAAAATCGACTTTTTGCTCGATTTTTGAAAATTTCATTTGTGTTTGAAAACATCCGAAACGCGTAAAAAACAAAAAAAAATCGACTTTTCACTCGATTTTTGAAAATTTCATTTGTGTTTGAAAGCATCCGAAAAGAAAAAAAAATCGACTTTTTGCTCGATTTTTGAAAATTTCATTTGTGTTTGAAAACATCCGAAACGCGTAAAAAACAAAAAAAAATCGGCTTTTCACTCGATTTTTGAAAATTTCATTTGTGTTTGAAAGCATCCGAAACGAAAAAAAAATCGACTTTTTGCTCGATTTTTGAAAATTTCATTTGTGTTTGAAAGCATCCGAAACGAAAAAAAAATCGACTTTTTGCTCGATTTTTGAAAATTTCATTTGTGTTTGAAAACATCCGAAACGCGTAAAAAACAAAAAAAAATCGACTTTTCACTCGATTTTTGAAAATTTCATTTGTGTTTGAAAGCATCCGAAAAGAAAAAAAAATCGACTTTTTGCTCGATTTTTGAAAATTTCATTTGTGTTTGAAAACATCCGAAACGCGTAAAAAACAAAAAAAAATCGGCTTTTCACTCGATTTTTGAAAATTTCATTTGTGTTTGAAAGCATCCGAAACGAAAAAAAAATCGACTTTTTGCTCGATTTTTGAAAATTTCATTTGTGTTTGAAAGCATCCGAAACGAAAAAAAAATCGACTTTTTGCTCGATTTTTGAAAATTTCATTCGTGTTTGAAAGCATCCGAAACGAAAAAAAAATCGACTTTTTGCTCGATTTTTGAAAATTTCATTTGTGTTTGAAGGCATCCGAAACGAAAAAAAAATCGACTTTTTGCTCGATTTTTGAAAATTTCATTTGTGTTTGAAAACATCCGAAACGCGTAAAAACAAAAAAAAATCGACTTTTCACTCGATTTTTGAAAATTTCATTTGTGTTTGAAAGCATCCGAAACGAAAAAAAAATCGACTTTTTGCTCGATTTTTGAAAATTTCATTTGTGTTTGAAAGCATCCGAAACGAAAAAAAAATCGACTTTTTGCTCGATTTTTGAAAATTTCATTTGTGTTTGAAAACATCCGAAACGCGTAAAAAACAACAAAAAATCGACTTTTCACTCGATTTTTGAAAATTTCATTTGTGTTTGAAAGCATCCGAAACGAAAAAAAAATCGACTTTTTGCTCGATTTTTGAAAATTTCATTTGTGTTTGAAAGCATCCGAAATGAAAAAAAAATCGACTTTTTGCTCGATTTTTGAAAATTTCATTTGTGTTTGAAAGCATCCGAAACGAAAAAAAAATCGACTTTTTGCTCGATTTTTGAAAATTTCATTTGTGTTTGAAAGCATCCGAAACGAAAAAAAAATCGACTTTTTGCTCGATTTTTGAAAATTTCATTTGTGTTTGAAAGCATCCGAAACGAAAAAAAAATCGACTTTTTGCTCGATTTTTGAAAATTTCATTTGTGTTTGAAAACATCCGAAACGCGTAAAAAACAACAAAAAATCGACTTTTCACTCGATTTTTGAAAATTTCATTTGTGTTTGAAAGCATCCGAAAAGAAAAAAAATCGACTTTTTGCTCGATTTTTGAAAATTTCATTTGTGTTTGAAAACATCCGAAACGCGTAAAAAACAAAAAAAAATCGACTTTTCACTCGATTTTTGAAAATTTCATTTGTGTTTGAAAGCATCCGAAACGAAAAAAAAATCGACTTTTTGCTCGATTTTTGAAAATTTCATTCGTGTTTGAAAGCATCCGAAACGAAAAAAAAATCGACTTTTTGCTCGATTTTTGAAAATTTCATTTGTGTTTGAAGGCATCCGAAACGAAAAAAAAATCGACTTTTTGCTCGATTTTTGAAAATTTCATTTGTGTTTGAAAACATCCGAAACGCGTAAAAAACAAAAAAAAATCGACTTTTCACTCGATTTTTGAAAATTTCATTTGTGTTTGAAAGCATCCGAAACGAAAAAAAAATCGACTTTTTGCTCGATTTTTGAAAATTTCATTTGTGTTTGAAAGCATCCGAAACGAAAAAAAAATCGACTTTTTGCTCGATTTTTGAAAATTTCATTTGTGTTTGAAAACATCCGAAACGCGTAAAAAACAACAAAAAATCGACTTTTCACTCGATTTTTGAAAATTTCATTTGTGTTTGAAAGCATCCGAAACGAAAAAAAAATCGACTTTTTGCTCGATTTTTGAAAATTTCATTTGTGTTTGAAAGCATCCGAAACGAAAAAAAAATCGACTTTTTGCTCGATTTTTGAAAATTTCATTTGTGTTTGAAAGCATCCGAAACGAAAAAAAAATCGACTTTTTGCTCGATTTTTGAAAATTTCATTTGTGTTTGAAAGCATCCGAAACGAAAAAAAAATCGACTTTTTGCTCGATTTTTGAAAATTTCATTTGTGTTTGAAAGCATCCGAAACGAAAAAAAAATCGACTTTTTGCTCGATTTTTGAAAATTTCATTTGTGTTTGAAAACATCCGAAACGCGTAAAAAACAACAAAAAATCGACTTTTCACTCGATTTTTGAAAATTTCATTTGTGTTTGAAAGCATCCGAAAAGAAAAAAAAAATCGACTTTTTGCTCGATTTTTGAAAATTTCATTTGTGTTTGAAAGCATCCGAAACGAAAAAAAAATCGACTTTTTGCTCGATTTTTGAAAATTTCATTTGTGTTTGAAAGCATCCGAAACGAAAAAAAAATCGACTTTTTGCTCGATTTTTGAAATTTCATTTGTGTTTGAAAACATCCGAAACGCGTAAAAAACAAAAAAAAATCGGCTTTTCACTCGATTTTTGAAAATTTCATTTGTGTTTGAAAACATCCGAAACGCGTAAAAAACAAAAAAAAAATCGACTTTTCACTCGATTTTTGAAAATTTCATTTGTGTTTGAAAGCATCCGAAACGAAAAAAAATCGACTTTTTGCTCGATTTTTGAAAATTTCATTTGTGTTTGAAAACATCCGAAACGCGTAAAAAACAAAAAAAAAAATCGACTTTTCACTCGATTTTTGAAAATTTCATTTGTGTTTGAAAGCATCCGAAACGAAAAAAAATCGACTTTTTGCTCGATTTTTGAAAATTTCATTTGTGTTTGAAAGCATCCGAAACGAAAAAAAAATCGACTTTTTGCTCGATTTTTGAAAATTTCATTTGTGTTTGAAAGCATCCGAAACGAAAAAAAAATCGACTTTTTGCTCGATTTTTGAAAATTTCATTTGTGTTTGAAAGCATCCGAAACGAAAAAAAAATCGACTTTTTGCTCGATTTTTGAAAATTTCATTTGTGTTTGAAAGCATCCGAAACGAAAAAAAAATCGACTTTTCACTCGATTTTTTGAAAATTTCATTTGTGTTTGAAAGCATCCGAAACGAAAAAAAATCGACTTTTTGCTCGATTTTTGAAAATTTCATTTGTTTGAAAGCATCCGAAACGAAAAAAAAATCGACTTTTTGCTCGATTTTTGAAAATTTCATTTGTGTTTGAAAGCATCCGAAACGAAAAAAAAATCGACTTTTTGCTCGATTTTTGAAAATTTCATTTGTGTTTGAAAGCATCCGAAACGAAAAAAAAATCGACTTTTTGCTCGATTTTTAAAAATTTCATTTGTGTTTGAAAGCATCCGAAACGAAAAAAAAATCGACTTTTTGCTCGATTTTTGAAAATTTCATTTGTGTTTGAAAGCATCCGAAACGAAAAAAAAATCGACTTTTTGCTCGATTTTTAAAAATTTCATTTGTGTTTGAAAGCATCCGAAACGAAAAAAAAATCGACTTTTTGCTCGATTTTTGAAAATTTCATTTGTGTTTGAAAACATCCGAAACGCGTAAAAAACAAAAAAAAATCGACTTTTCACTCGATTTTTGAAAATTTCATTTGTGTTTGAAAGCATCCGAAACGAAAAAAAATCGACTTTTTGCTCGATTTTTGAAAATTTCATTTGTGTTTGAAAACATCCGAAACGCGTAAAAAACAAAAAAAAAATCGGCTTTTCACTCGATTTTTGAAAATTTCATTTGTGTTAGAAAGCATCCGAAACGAAAAAAAAAATCGACTTTTTGCTCGATTTTTGAAAATTTCATTTGTGTTTGAAAGCATCCGAAACGAAAAAAAAATCGACTTTTTGCTCGATTTTTGAAAATTTCATTTGTGTTTGAAAACATCCGAAACGCGTAAAAAACAAAAAAAAATCGGCTTTTCACTCGATTTTTGAAAATTTCATTTGTGTTTGAAAGCATCCGAAACGAAAAAAAAATCGACTTTTTGCTCGATTTTTGAAAATTTCATTTGTGTTTGAAAACATCCGAAACGCGTAAAAAACAAAAAAAAATCGACTTTTCACTCGATTTTTGAAAATTTCATTTGTGTTTGAAAGCATCCGAAACGAAAAAAAATCGACTTTTTGCTCGATTTTTGAAAATTTCATTTGTGTTTGAAAACATCCGAAACGCGTAAAAAACAAAAAAAAATCGGCTTTTCACTCGATTTTTGAAAATTTCATTTGTGTTTGAAAGCATCCGAAACGAAAAAAAAATCGACTTTTTGCTCGATTTTTGAAAATTTCATTTGTGTTTGAAAGCATCCGAAACGAAAAAAAAAATCGACTTTTTGCTCGATTTTTGAAAATTTCATTTGTGTTTGAAAGCATCCGAAACGAAAAAAAAATCGACTTTTTGCTCGATTTTTGAAAATTTCATTTGTGTTTGAAAACATCCGAAACGCGTAAAAAACAAAAAAAAATCGACTTTTCACTCGATTTTTGAAAATTTCATTTGTGGTTGAAAGCATCCGAAAAGAAAAAAAAATCGACTTTTTGCTCGATTTTTGAAAATTTCATTTGTGTTTGAAAACATCCGAAACGCGTAAAAAACAAAAAAAAATCGGCTTTTCACTCGATTTTTGAAAATTTCATTTGTGTTTGAAAGCATCCGAAACGAAAAAAAAATCGACTTTTTGCTCGATTTTTGAAAATTTCATTTGTGTTTGAAAACATCCGAAACGTGTAAAAAACAAAAAAAAATCGACTTTTCACTCGATTTTTGAAAATTTCATTTGTGGTTGAAAGCATCCGAAAAGAAAAAAAAATCGACTTTTTGCTCGATTTTTGAAAATTTCATTTGTGTTTGAAAACATCCGAAACGCGTAAAAAACAAAAAAAAATCGGCTTTTCACTCGATTTTTGAAAATTTCATTTGTGTTTGAAAGCATCCGAAACGAAAAAAAATCGACTTTTTGCTCGATTTTTGAAAATTTCATTTGTGTTTGAAAGCATCCGAAACGAAAAAAAAATCGACTTTTTGCTCGATTTTTGAAAATTTCATTTGTGTTTGAAAGCATCCGAAACGAAAAAAAAATCGACTTTTTGCTCGATTTTTGAAAATTTCATTTGTGTTTGAAAGCATCCGAAACGAAAAAAAAATCGACTTTTTGCTCGATTTTTGAAAATTTCATTTGTGTTTGAAGGCATCCGAAACGAAAAAAAAATCGACTTTTTGCTCGATTTTTGAAAATTTCATTTGTGTTTGAAAACATCCGAAACGCGTAAAAAACAAAAAAAAATCGACTTTTCACTCGATTTTTGAAAATTTCATTTGTGTTTGAAAGCATCCGAAACGAAAAAAAAATCGACTTTTTGCTCGATTTTTGAAAATTTCATTTGTGTTTGAAAGCATCCGAAACGAAAAAAAAATCGACTTTTTGCTCGATTTTTGAAAATTTCATTTGTGTTTGAAAGCATCCGAAACGAAAAAAAAATCGACTTTTTGCTCGATTTTTGAAAATTTCATTTGTGTTTGAAAGCATCCGAAACGAAAAAAAAATCGATTTTTTGCTCGATTTTTGAAAATTTCATTTGTGTTTGAAAGCATCCGAAACGAAAAAAAAATCGACTTTTTGCTCGATTTTTGAAAATTTCATTTGTGTTTGAAAGCATCCGAAACGAAAAAAAATCGACTTTTTGCTCGATTTTTGAAAATTTCATTTGTGTTTGAAAACATCCGAAACGCGTAAAAAACAAAAAAAATCGGCTTTTCACTCGATTTTTGAAAATTTCATTTGTGTTTGAAAGCATCCGAAACGAAAAAAAAATCGACTTTTTGCTCGATTTTTGAAAATTTCATTTGTGTTTGAAAGCATCCGAAACGAAAAAAAATCGACTTTTTGCTCGATTTTTGAAAATTTCATTTGTGTTTGAAAACATCCGAAACGCGTAAAAAACAAAAAAAAATCGACTTTTCACTCGATTTTTGAAAATTTCATTTGTGTTTGAAAACATCCGAAACGAAAAAAAATCGACTTTTTGCTCGATTTTTGAAAATTTCATTTGTGTTTGAAAGCATCCGAAACGAAAAAAAAATCGACTTTTTGATCGATTTTTGAAAATTTTATTTGTGTTTGAAAACAGCCGAAACGCGTAAAAAACAAAAAAAAATCGGCTTTTCACTCGATTTTTGAAAATTTCATTTGTGTTTGAAAGCATCCGAAACGAAAAAAAAATCGACTTTTTGCTCGATTTTTGAAAATTTCATTTGTGTTTGAAAACATCCGAAACGCGTAAAAAACAAAAAAAAATCGACTTTTCACTCGATTTTTGAAAATTTCATTTGTGTTTGAAAGCATCCGAAACGAAAAAAAAATCGACTTTTTGCTCGATTTTTGAAAATTTCATTTGTGTTTGAAAGCATCCGAAACGAAAAAAAAATCGACTTTTTGCTCGATTTTTGAAAATTTCATTTGTGTTTGAAAGCATCCGAAACGAAAAAAAAATCGACTTTTTGCTCGATTTTTGAAAATTTCATTTGTGTTTGAAAGCATCCGAAACGAAAAAAAAATCGACTTTTTGCTCGATTTTTGAAAATTTCATTTGTGTTTGAAAGCATCCGAAACGAAAAAAAAAATCGACTTTTTGCTCGATTTTTGAAAATTTCATTTGTGTTTGAAAGCATCCGAAACGAAAAAAAAATCGACTTTTTGCTCGATTTTTGAAAATTTCATTTGTGTTTGAAAGCATCCGAAACGAAAAAAAATCGACTTTTTGCTCGATTTTTGAAAATTTCATTTGTGTTTGAAAACATCCGAAACGCGTAAAAAACAAAAAAAATCGGCTTTTCACTCGATTTTTGAAAATTTCATTTGTGTTTGAAAGCATCCGAAACGAAAAAAAAATCGACTTTTTGCTCGATTTTTGAAAATTTCATTTGTGTTTGAAAACATCCGAAACGCGTAAAAAACAAAAAAAAATCGACTTTTCACTCGATTTTTGAAAATTTCATTTGTGTTTGAAAGCATCCGAAACGAAAAAAAAATCGACTTTTTGCTCGATTTTTGAAAATTTCATTTGTGTTTGAAAGCATCCGAAACGAAAAAAAAATCGACTTTTTGCTCGATTTTTGAAAATTTCATTTGTGTTTGAAAGCATCCGAAACGAAAAAAAAATCGACTTTTTGCTCGATTTTTGAAAATTTCATTTGTGTTTGAAAGCATCCGAAACGAAAAAAAAATCGACTTTTTGCTCGATTTTTGAAAATTTCATTTGTGTTTGAAAGCATCCGAAACGAAAAAAAAATCGACTTTTTGCTCGATTTTTGAAAATTTCATTTGTGTTTGAAAGCATCCGAAACGAAAAAAAATCGACTTTTTGCTCGATTTTTGAAAATTTCATTTGTGTTTGAAAACATCCGAAACGCGTAAAAAACAAAAAAAATCGGCTTTTCACTCGATTTTTGAAAATTTCATTTGTGTTTGAAAGCATCCGAAACGAAAAAAAAATCGACTTTTTGCTCGATTTTTGAAAATTTCATTTGTGTTTGAAAGCATCCGAAACGAAAA
Organism: Tachinus rufipes; assembly: GCA_963932245.1. Lineage (NCBI taxonomy): Eukaryota > Metazoa > Arthropoda > Insecta > Coleoptera > Staphylinidae > Tachinus > Tachinus rufipes. Next base: position 97,531,457 of record OZ010746.1, read on the forward strand.
AAAATCGACTTTTTGCTCGATTTTTGAAAATTTCATTTGTGTTTGAAAACATCCGAAACGCGTAAAAAACAAAAAAAAATCGACTTTTCACTCGATTTTTGAAAATTTCATTTGTGTTTGAAAACATCCGAAACGAAAAAAAATCGACTTTTTGCTCGATTTTTGAAAATTTCATTTGTGTTTGAAAGCATCCGAAACGAAAAAAAAATCGACTTTTTGATCGATTTTTGAAAATTTTATTTGTGTTTGAAAACAGCCGAAACGCGTAAAAAACAAAAAAAAATCGGCTTTTCACTCGATTTTTGAAAATTTCATTTGTGTTTGAAAGCATCCGAAACGAAAAAAAAATCGACTTTTTGCTCGATTTTTGAAAATTTCATTTGTGTTTGAAAACATCCGAAACGCGTAAAAAACAAAAAAAAATCGACTTTTCACTCGATTTTTGAAAATTTCATTTGTGTTTGAAAACATCCGAAACGAAAAAAAATCGACTTTTTGCTCGATTTTTGAAAATTTCATTTGTGTTTGAAAGCATCCGAAACGAAAAAAAAATCGACTTTTTGCTCGATTTTTGAAAATTTCATTTGTGTTTGAAAGCATCCGAAACGAAAAAAAAATCGACTTTTTGCTCGATTTTTGAAAATTTCATTTGTGTTTGAAAGCATCCGAAACGAAAAAAAATCGACTTTTTGCTCGATTTTTGAAAATTTCATTTGTGTTTGAAAACATCCGAAACGCGTAAAAAACAAAAAAAAAATCGACTTTTCACTCGATTTTTGAAAATTTCATTTGTGTTTGAAAACATCCGAAACGAAAACAAATCGACTTTTTGCTCGATTTTTGAAAATTTCATTTGTGTTTGAAAACATCCGAAACGCGTAAAAAACAAAAAAAAATCGACTTTTCACTCGATTTTTGAAAATTTCATTTGTGTTTGAAAGCATCCGAAACGAAAAAAAAATCGACTTTTTGCTCGATTTTTGAAAATTTCATTTGTGTTTGAAAGCATCCGAAACGAAAAAAAAATCGACTTTTTGCTCGATTTTTGAAAATTTCATTTGTGTTTGAAAGCATCCGAAACGAAAAAAAAATCGACTTTTTGCTCGATTTTTGAAAGATTCATTTGTGTTTGAAAGCATCCGAAACGAAAAAAAAATCGACTTTTTGCTCGATTTTTGAAAATTTCATTTGTGTTTGAAAACATCCGAAACGAAAAAAAATCGACTTTTTGCTCGATTTTTGAAAATTTCATTTGTGTTTGAAAACATCCGAAACGCGTAAAAAACAAAAAAAAAATCGACTTTTCACTCGATTTTTGAAAATTTCATTTGTGTTTGAAAACATCCGAAACGCGTAAAAAACAAAAAAAAAATCGACTTTTTGCTCGATTTTTGAAAATTTCATTTGTGTTTGAAAACATCCGAAACGCGTAAAAAACAAAAAAAAATCGACTTTTCACTCGATTTTTGAAAATTTCATTTGTGTTTGAAAGCATCCGAAACGAAAAAAAAATCGACTTTTTGCTCGATTTTTGAAAATTTCATTTGTGTTTGAAAGCATCCGAAACGAAAAAAAAATCGACTTTTTGCTCGATTTTTGAAAATTTCATTTGTGTTTGAAAGCATCCGAAACGAAAAAAAAATCGACTTTTTGCTCGATTTTTGAAAGATTCATTTGTGTTTGAAAGCATCCGAAACGAAAAAAAAATCGACTTTTTGCTCGATTTTTGAAAATTTCATTTGTGTTTGAAAACATCCGAAACGAAAAAAAATCGACTTTTTGCTCGATTTTTGAAAATTTCATTTGTGTTTGAAAACATCCGAAACGCGTAAAAAACAAAAAAAAAATCGACTTTTCACTCGATTTTTGAAAATTTCATTTGTGTTTGAAAACATCCGAAACGCGTAAAAAACAAAAAAAAAATCGACTTTTTGCTCGATTTTTGAAAATTTGATTTGTGTTTGAAAGCATCCGAAACGAAAAAAAAATCGACTTTTTGCTCGATTTTTGAAAATTTCATTTGTGTTTGAAAGCATCCGAAACGAAAAAAAAAATCGACTTTTTGTTCGATTTTTGAAAATTTCATTTGTGTATGAAAACATCCGAAACGCGTAAATAACGAAAAAAAAAATCGACTTTTCACTCGATTTTTGAAAACTTCATTTGTGTTTGAAAGCATCCGAAACGAAAAAAAAATCGACTTTTTGATCGATTTTTGAAAATTTCATTTGTGTATGAAAGCATCCGAAACGCGTAAATAACGAAAAAAAAAAATCGACTTTTCACTCGATTTTTGAAAACTTCATTTGTGTTTGAAAGCATCCGAAACGAAAAAAAAATCGACTTTTTGATCGATTTTTGAAAATTTCATTTGTGTATGAAAGCATCCGAAACGCGTAAATAACGAAAAAAAAAAATCGACTTTTCACTCGATTTTTGAAAACTTCATTTGTGTTTGAAAGCATCCGAAACGAAAAAAAATCGACTTTTTGCTCGATTTTTGAAAATTTCATTTGTGTTTGAAAACATCCGAAACGCGTAAAAAACGAAAAAAAAATCGACTTTTCACTCGATTTTTGAAAATTTCATTTGTGTTTGAAAACATCCGAAACGAAAAAAAATCGACTTTTTGCTCGATTTTTGAAAATTTCATTTGTGTTTGAAAACATCCGAAACGCGTAAAAAACAAAAAAAAATCGACTTTTCACTCGATTTTTGAAAATTTCATTTGTGTTTGAAAGCATCCGAAACGAAAAAAAAATCGACTTTTTGCTCGATTTTTGAAAATTTCATTTGTGTTTGAAAGCATCCGAAACGAAAAAAAAATCGACTTTTTGCTCGATTTTTGAAAATTTCATTTGTGTTTGAAAGCATCCGAAACGAAAAAAAAAATCGACTTTTTGCTCGATTTTTGAAAGATTCATTTGTGTTTGAAAGCATCCGAAACGAAAAAAAAATCGACTTTTTGCTCGATTTTTGAAAATTTCATTTGTGTTTGAAAACATCCGAAACGAAAAAAAATCGACTTTTTGCTCGATTTTTGAAAATTTCATTTGTGTTTGAAAACATCCGAAACGCGTAAAAAACAAAAAAAAAATCGACTTTTCACTCGATTTTTGAAAATTTCATTTGTGTTTGAAAACATCCGAAACGCGTAAAAAACAAAAAAAAAATCGACTTTTTGCTCGATTTTTGAAAATTTCATTTGTGTTTGAAAACATCCGAAACGCGTAAAAAACAAAAAAAAATCGACTTTTCACTCGATTTTTGAAAATTTCATTTGTGTTTGAAAGCATCCGAAACGAAAAAAAAATCGACTTTTTGCTCGATTTTTGAAAATTTCATTTGTGTTTGAAAGCATCCGAAACGAAAAAAAAATCGACTTTTTGCTCGATTTTTGAAAATTTCATTTGTGTTTGAAAGCATCCGAAACGAAAAAAAAATCGACTTTTTGCTCGATTTTTGAAAGATTCATTTGTGTTTGAAAGCATCCGAAACGAAAAAAAAATCGACTTTTTGCTCGATTTTTGAAAATTTCATTTGTGTTTGAAAACATCCGAAACGAAAAAAAATCGACTTTTTGCTCGATTTTTGAAAATTTCATTTGTGTTTGAAAACATCCGAAACGCGTAAAAAACAAAAAAAAAATCGACTTTTCACTCGATTTTTGAAAATTTCATTTGTGTTTGAAAACATCCGAAACGCGTAAAAAACAAAAAAAAAATCGACTTTTTGCTCGATTTTTGAAAATTTGATTTGTGTTTGAAAGCATCCGAAACGAAAAAAAAATCGACTTTTTGCTCGATTTTTGAAAATTTCATTTGTGTTTGAAAGCATCCGAAACGAAAAAAAAAATCGACTTTTTGTTCGATTTTTGAAAATTTCATTTGTGTATGAAAACATCCGAAACGCGTAAATAACGAAAAAAAAAATCGACTTTTCACTCGATTTTTGAAAACTTCATTTGTGTTTGAAAGCATCCGAAACGAAAAAAAAATCGACTTTTTGATCGATTTTTGAAAATTTCATTTGTGTATGAAAGCATCCGAAACGCGTAAATAACGAAAAAAAAAAATCGACTTTTCACTCGATTTTTGAAAACTTCATTTGTGTTTGAAAGCATCCGAAACGAAAAAAAAAATCGACTTTTTGTTCGATTTTTGAAAATTTCATTTGTGTATGAAAACATCCGAAACGCGTAAATAACGAAAAAAAAATCGACTTTTCACTCGATTTTTGAAAACTTCATTTGTGTTTGAAAGCATCCGAAACGAAAAAAAAATCGACTTTTTGATCGATTTTTGAAAATTTCATTTGTGTTTGAAAACATCCGAAACGCGTAAAAAACAAAAAAAAATCGGCTTTTCACTAGATTTTTGAAAATTTCATTTGTGTTTGAAAGCATCCGAAACGAAAAAAAAATCGACTTTTTGCTCGATTTTTGAAAATTTCATTTGTGTTTGAAAGCATCCGAAACGAAAAAAAAATCGACTTTTTGCTCGATTTTTGAAAATTTCATTTGTGTTTGAAAACATCCGAAACGCGTAAAAAACAAAAAAAAATCGACTTTTTGCTCGATTTTTGAAAATTTCATTTGTGTTTGAAAGCATCCGAAACGAAAAAAAAAATCGACTTTTTGTTCGATTTTTGAAAATTTCATTTGTGTATGAAAACATCCGAAACGCGTAAATAACGAAAAAAAAATCGACTTTTCACTCGATTTTTGAAAACTTCATTTGTGTTTGAAAGCATCCGAAACGAAAAAAAAATCGACTTTTTGATCGATTTTTGAAAATTTCATTTGTGTTTGAAAACATCCGAAACGCGTAAAAAACAAAAAAAAATCGGCTTTTCACTCGATTTTTGAAAATTTCATTTGTGTTTGAAAGCATCCGAAACGAAAAAAAAATCGACTTTTTGCTCGATTTTTGAAAATTTCATTTGTGTTTGAAAACATCCGAAACGCGTAAAAAACAAAAAAAAAATCGACTTTTCACTCGATTTTTGAAAATTTCATTTGTGTTTGAAAACATCCGAAACGAAAAAAAATCGACTTTTTGCTCGATTTTTGAAAATTTCATTTGTGTTTGAAAGCATCCGAAACGAAAAAAAAATCGACTTTTTGATCGATTTTTGAAAATTTCATTTGTGTTTGAAAACATCCGAAACGCGTAAAAAACAAAAAAAAATCGGCTTTTCACTCGATTTTTGAAAATTTCATTTGTGTTTGAAAGCATCCGAAACGAAAAAAAAATCGACTTTTTGCTCGATTTTTGAAAATTTCATTTGTGTTTGAAAACATCCGAAACGCGTAAAAAACAAAAAAAAAATCGACTTCTCACTCGATTTTTGAAAATTTCATTTGTGTTTGAAAGCATCCGAAACGAAAAAAAAATCGACTTTTTGCTCGATTTTTGAAAATTTCATTTGTGTTTGAAAGCATCCGAAACGAAAAAAAAATCGACTTTTTGCTCGATTTTTGAAAATTTCATTTGTGTTTGAAAGCATCCGAAACGAAAAAAAAATCGACTTTTTGCTCGATTTTTGAAAATTTCATTTGTGTTTGAAAGCATCCGAAACGAAAAAAAAATCGACTTTTTGATCGATTTTTGAAAATTTCATTTGTGTTTGAAAACATCCGAAACGCGTAAAAAACAAAAAAAAAATCGACTTTTCACTCGATTTTTGAAAATTTCATTTGTGTTTGAAAACATCCGAAACGAAAAAAAATCGACTTTTTGCTCGATTTTTGAAAATTTCATTTGTGTTTGAAAACATCCGAAACGCGTAAAAAACAAAAAAAAAATCGACTTTTCACTCGATTTTTGAAAATTTCATTTGTGTTTGAAAACATCCGAAACGAAAAAAAATCGACTTTTTGCTCGATTTTTGAAAATTTCATTTGTGTTTGAAAGCATCCGAAACGAAAAAAAAATCGACTTTTTGATCGATTTTTGAAAATTTCATTTGTGTTTGAAAACATCCGAAACGCGTAAAAAACAAAAAAAAATCGGCTTTTCACTCGATTTTTGAAAATTTCATTTGTGTTTGAAAGCATCCGAAACGAAAAAAAAATCGACTTTTTGCTCGATTTTTGAAAATTTCATTTGTGTTTGAAAACATCCGAAACGCGTAAAAAACAAAAAAAAAATCGACTTCTCACTCGATTTTTGAAAATTTCATTTGTGTTTGAAAGCATCCGAAACGAAAAAAAAATCGACTTTTTGCTCGATTTTTGAAAATTTCATTTGTGTTTGAAAGCATCCGAAACGAAAAAAAAATCGACTTTTTGCTCGATTTTTGAAAATTTCATTTGTGTTTGAAAGCATCCGAAACGAAAAAAAAATCGACTTTTTGCTCGATTTTTGAAAATTTCATTTGTGTTTGAAAGCATCCGAAACGAAAAAAAAAATCGACTTTTTGCTCGATTTTTGAAAATTTCATTTGTGTTTGAAAGCATCCGAAACGAAAAAAAATCGACTTTTTGCTCGATTTTTGAAAATTTCATTTGTGTTTGAAAACATCCGAAACGCGTAAAAAACAAAAAAAAATCGGCTTTTCACTAGATTTTTGAAAATTTCATTTGTGTTTGAAAGCATCCGAAACGAAAAAAAAATCGACTTTTTGCTCGATTTTTGAAAATTTCATTTGTGTTTGAAAGCATCCGAAACGAAAAAAAAATCGACTTTTTGCTCGATTTTTGAAAATTTCATTTGTGTTTGAAAACATCCGAAACGCGTAAAAAACAAAAAAAAAATCGGCTTTTCACTCGATTTTTGAAAATTTCATTTGTGTTTGAAAGCATCCGAAACGAAAAAAAAATCGACTTTTTGCTCGATTTTTGAAAATTTCATTTGTGTTTGAAAGCATCCGAAACGAAAAAAAATCGACTTTTTGCTCGATTTTTGAAAATTTCATTTGTGTTTGAAAGCATCCGAAACGAAAAAAAAATCGACTTTTTGCTCGATTTTTGAACATTTCATTTGTGTTTGAAAGCATCCGAAACGAAAAAAAATCGACTTTTTGCTCGATTTTTGAAAATTTCATTTGTGTTTGAAAACATCCGAAACGCGTAAAAAACAAAAAAAAAATCGGCTTTTCACTCGATTTTTGAAAATTTCATTTGTGTTTGAAAGCATCCGAAACGAAAAAAAAATCGACTTTTTGCTCGATTTTTGAAAATTTCATTTGTGTTTGAAAGCATCCGAAACGAAAAAAAATCGACTTTTTGCTCGATTTTTGAAAATTTCATTTGTGTTTGAAAACATCCGAAACGCGTAAAAAACAAAAAAAAAATCGACTTTTCACTCGATTTTTGAAAATTTCATTTGTGTTTGAAAGCATCCGAAACGAAAAAAAAATCGACTTTTTGCTCGATTTTTGAAAATTTCATTTGTGTTTGAAAGCATCCGAAACGAAAAAAAAATCGACTTTTTGCTCGATTTTTGAAAATTTGATTTGTGTTTGAAAGCATCCGAAACGAAAAAAAAATCGACTTTTTGCTCGATTTTTGAAAATTTCATTTGTGTTTGAAAGCATCCGAAACGAAAAAAAAAATCGACTTTTTGTTCGATTTTTGAAAATTTCATTTGTGTATGAAAACATCCGAAACGCGTAAATAACGAAAAAAAAAATCGACTTTTCACTCGATTTTTGAAAACTTCATTTGTGTTTGAAAGCATCCGAAACGAAAAAAAAATCGACTTTTTGATCGATTTTTGAAAATTTCATTTGTGTATGAAAGCATCCGAAACGCGTAAATAACGAAAAAAAAAAATCGACTTTTCACTCGATTTTTGAAAACTTCATTTGTGTTTGAAAGCATCCGAAACGAAAAAAAAAATCGACTTTTTGTTCGATTTTTGAAAATTTCATTTGTGTATGAAAACATCCGAAACGCGTAAATAACGAAAAAAAAATCGACTTTTCACTCGATTTTTGAAAACTTCATTTGTGTTTGAAAGCATCCGAAACGAAAAAAAAATCGACTTTTTGATCGATTTTTGAAAATTTCATTTGTGTTTGAAAACATCCGAAACGCGTAAAAAACAAAAAAAAATCGGCTTTTCACTAGATTTTTGAAAATTTCATTTGTGTTTGAAAGCATCCGAAACGAAAAAAAAATCGACTTTTTGCTCGATTTTTGAAAATTTCATTTGTGTTTGAAAGCATCCGAAACGAAAAAAAAAATCGACTTTTTGCTCGATTTTTGAAAATTTCATTTGTGTTTGAAAACATCCGAAACGCGTAAAAAACAAAAAAAAATCGACTTTTTGCTCGATTTTTGAAAATTTCATTTGTGTTTGAAAGCATCCGAAACGAAAAAAAAAATCGACTTTTTGTTCGATTTTTGAAAATTTCATTTGTGTATGAAAACATCCGAAACGCGTAAATAACGAAAAAAAAATCGACTTTTCACTCGATTTTTGAAAACTTCATTTGTGTTTGAAAGCATCCGAAACGAAAAAAAAATCGACTTTTTGATCGATTTTTGAAAATTTCATTTGTGTTTGAAAACATCCGAAACGCGTAAAAAACAAAAAAAAATCGGCTTTTCACTCGATTTTTGAAAATTTCATTTGTGTTTGAAAGCATCCGAAACGAAAAAAAAATCGACTTTTTGCTCGATTTTTGAAAATTTCATTTGTGTTTGAAAACATCCGAAACGCGTAAAAAACAAAAAAAAAATCGACTTTTCACTCGATTTTTGAAAATTTCATTTGTGTTTGAAAACATCCGAAACGAAAAAAAATCGACTTTTTGCTCGATTTTTGAAAATTTCATTTGTGTTTGAAAGCATCCGAAACGAAAAAAAAATCGACTTTTTGATCGATTTTTGAAAATTTCATTTGTGTTTGAAAACATCCGAAACGCGTAAAAAACAAAAAAAAATCGGCTTTTCACTCGATTTTTGAAAATTTCATTTGTGTTTGAAAGCATCCGAAACGAAAAAAAAATCGACTTTTTGCTCGATTTTTGAAAATTTCATTTGTGTTTGAAAACATCCGAAACGCGTAAAAAACAAAAAAAAAATCGACTTCTCACTCGATTTTTGAAAATTTCATTTGTGTTTGAAAGCATCCGAAACGAAAAAAAAATCGACTTTTTGCTCGATTTTTGAAAATTTCATTTGTGTTTGAAAGCATCCGAAACGAAAAAAAAATCGACTTTTTGCTCGATTTTTGAAAATTTCATTTGTGTTTGAAAGCATCCGAAACGAAAAAAAAATCGACTTTTTGCTCGATTTTTGAAAATTTCATTTGTGTTTGAAAGCATCCGAAACGAAAAAAAAATCGACTTTTTGATCGATTTTTGAAAATTTCATTTGTGTTTGAAAACATCCGAAACGCGTAAAAAACAAAAAAAAAATCGACTTTTCACTCGATTTTTGAAAATTTCATTTGTGTTTGAAAACATCCGAAACGAAAAAAAATCGACTTTTTGCTCGATTTTTGAAAATTTCATTTGTGTTTGAAAACATCCGAAACGCGTAAAAAACAAAAAAAAAATCGACTTTTCACTCGATTTTTGAAAATTTCATTTGTGTTTGAAAACATCCGAAACGAAAAAAAATCGACTTTTTGCTCGATTTTTGAAAATTTCATTTGTGTTTGAAAGCATCCGAAACGAAAAAAAAATCGACTTTTTGATCGATTTTTGAAAATTTCATTTGTGTTTGAAAACATCCGAAACGCGTAAAAAACAAAAAAAAATCGGCTTTTCACTCGATTTTTGAAAATTTCATTTGTGTTTGAAAGCATCCGAAACGAAAAAAAAATCGACTTTTTGCTCGATTTTTGAAAATTTCATTTGTGTTTGAAAACATCCGAAACGCGTAAAAAACAAAAAAAAAATCGACTTCTCACTCGATTTTTGAAAATTTCATTTGTGTTTGAAAGCATCCGAAACGAAAAAAAAATCGACTTTTTGCTCGATTTTTGAAAATTTCATTTGTGTTTGAAAGCATCCGAAACGAAAAAAAAATCGACTTTTTGCTCGATTTTTGAAAATTTCATTTGTGTTTGAAAGCATCCGAAACGAAAAAAAAATCGACTTTTTGCTCGATTTTTGAAAATTTCATTTGTGTTTGAAAGCATCCGAAACGAAAAAAAAAATCGACTTTTTGCTCGATTTTTGAAAATTTCATTTGTGTTTGAAAGCATCCGAAACGAAAAAAAATCGACTTTTTGCTCGATTTTTGAAAATTTCATTTGTGTTTGAAAACATCCGAAACGCGTAAAAAACAAAAAAAAATCGGCTTTTCACTAGATTTTTGAAAATTTCATTTGTGTTTGAAAGCATCCGAAACGAAAAAAAAATCGACTTTTTGCTCGATTTTTGAAAATTTCATTTGTGTTTGAAAGCATCCGAAACGAAAAAAAAATCGACTTTTTGCTCGATTTTTGAAAATTTCATTTGTGTTTGAAAACATCCGAAACGCGTAAAAAACAAAAAAAAAATCGGCTTTTCACTCGATTTTTGAAAATTTCATTTGTGTTTGAAAGCATCCGAAACGAAAAAAAAATCGACTTTTTGCTCGATTTTTGAAAATTTCATTTGTGTTTGAAAGCATCCGAAACGAAAAAAAATCGACTTTTTGCTCGATTTTTGAAAATTTCATTTGTGTTTGAAAGCATCCGAAACGAAAAAAAAATCGACTTTTTGCTCGATTTTTGAACATTTCATTTGTGTTTGAAAGCATCCGAAACGAAAAAAAATCGACTTTTTGCTCGATTTTTGAAAATTTCATTTGTGTTTGAAAACATCCGAAACGCGTAAAAAACAAAAAAAAAATCGGCTTTTCACTCGATTTTTGAAAATTTCATTTGTGTTTGAAAGCATCCGAAACGAAAAAAAAATCGACTTTTTGCTCGATTTTTGAAAATTTCATTTGTGTTTGAAAGCATCCGAAACGAAAAAAAATCGACTTTTTGCTCGATTTTTGAAAATTTCATTTGTGTTTGAAAACATCCGAAACGCGTAAAAAACAAAAAAAAAATCGACTTTTCACTCGATTTTTGAAAATTTCATTTGTGTTTGAAAGCATCCGAAACGAAAAAAAAATCGACTTTTTGCTCGATTTTTGAAAATTTCATTTGTGTTTGAAAGCATCCGAAACGAAAAAAAAATCGACTTTTTGCTCGATTTTTGAAAATTTCATTTGTGTTTGAAAGCATCCGAAACGAAAAAAAAATCGACTTTTTGCTCGATTTTTGAAAATTTCATTTGTGTTTGAAAACATCCGAAACGCGTAAAAAACAAAAAAAAAATCGGCTTTTCACTCGATTTTTGAAAATTTCATTTGTGTTTGAAAGCATCCGAAACGAAAAAAAAATCGACTTTTTGCTCGATTTTTGAAAATTTTATTTGTGTTTGAAAGCATCCGAAACGAAAAAAAAATCGACTTTTTGCTCGATTTTTGAAAATTTCATTTGTGTTTGAAAGCATCCGAAACGAAAAAAAATCGACTTTTTGCTCGATTTTTGAAAATTTCATTTGTGTTTGAAAACATCCGAAACGCGTAAAAAACAAAAAAAAAATCGACTTTTCACTCGATTTTTGAAAATTTCATTTGTGTTTGAAAGCATCCGAAACGAAAAAAAAATCGACTTTTTGCTCGATTTTTTAAATTTCATTTGTGTTTGAAAGCATCCGAAACGAAAAAAAAATCGACTTTTTGCTCGATTTTTGAAAATTTCATTTGTGTTTGAAAGCATCCGAAACGAAAAAAAAATCGACTTTTTGCTCGATTTTTGAAAATTTCATTTGTGTTTGAAAGCATCCGAAACGAAAAAAAAATCGACTTTTTGCTCGATTTTTGAAAATTTCATTTGTGTTTGAAAACATCCGAAACGCGTAAAAAACAAAAAAAAATCGACTTTTCACTCGATTTTTGAAAATTTCATTTGTGTTTGAAAGCATCCGAAACGAAAAAAATCGACTTTTTGCTCGATTTTTGAAAATTTTATTTGTTTGAAAGCATCCGAAACGAAAAAAAAATCGACTTTTTGCTCGAATTTTGAAAATTTCATTTGTGTTTGAAAGCATCCGAAACGAAAAAAAAATCGACTTTTTGCTCGATTTTTGAAAATTTCATTTGTGTTTGAAAGCATCCGAAACGAAAAAAAATCGACTTTTTGCTCGATTTTTGAAAATTTCATTTGTGTTTGAAAACATCCGAAACGCGTAAAAAACAAAAAAAAAATCGACTTTTCACTCGATTTTTGAAAATTTCATTTGTGTTTGAAAACATCCGAAACGAAAAAAAATCGACTTTTTGCTCGATTTTTGAAAATTTCATTTGTGTTTGAAAACATCCGAAACGCGTAAAAAACAAAAAAAAATCGACTTTTCACTCGATTTTTGAAAATTTCATTTGTGTTTGAAAGCATCCGAAACGAAAAAAAAATCGACTTTTTGCTCGATTTTTGAAAATTTCATTTGTGTTTGAAAGCATCCGAAACGAAAAAAAAATCGACTTTTTGCTCGATTTTTGAAAATTTCATTTGTGTTTGAAAACATCCGAAACGCGTAAAAAACAAAAAAAAAATCGGCTTTTCACTCGATTTTTGAAAATTTCATTTGTGTTTGAAAGCATCCGAAACGAAAAAAAAAATCGACTTTTTGCTCGATTTTTGAAAATTTCATTTGTGTTTGAAAACATCCGAAACGCGTAAAAAACAAAAAAAAATCGGCTTTTCACTCGATTTTTGAAAATTTCATTTGTGTTTGAAAGCATCCGAAACGAAAAAAAAATCGACTTTTTGCTCGATTTTTGAAAATTTCATTTGTGTTTGAAAGCATCCGAAACGAAAAAAAAATCGACTTTTTGCTCGATTTTTGAAAATTTCATTTGTGTTTGAAAGCATCCGAAACGAAAAAAAAATCGACTTTTTGCTCGATTTTTGAAAATTTCATTTGTGTTTGAAAACATCCGAAACGCGTAAAAAACAAAAAAAAATCGACTTTTCACTCGATTTTTGAAAATTTCATTTGTGTTTGAAAGCATCCGAAACGAAAAAAAAATCGACTTTTTGCTCGATTTTTGAAAATTTCATTTGTGTTTGAAAGCATCCGAAACGAAAAAAAAATCGACTTTTTGCTCGATTTTTGAAAATTTCATTTGTGTTTGAAAGCATCCGAAACGAAAAAAAAATCGACTTTTTGCTCGATTTTTGAAAATTTCATTTGTGTTTGAAAGCATCCGAAACGAAAAAAAAATCGACTTTTTGCTCGATTTTTGAAAATTTTATTTGTGTTTGAAAGCATCCGAAACGAAAAAAAAATCGACTTTTTGCTCGATTTTTGAAAATTTCATTTGTGTTTGAAAGCATCCGAAACGAAAAAAAAATCGACTTTTTGCTCGATTTTTGAAAATTTCATTTGTGTTTGAAAACATCCGAAACGCGTAAAAAACAAAAAAAAAATCGACTTTTCACTCGATTTTTGAAAATTTCATTTGTGTTTGAAAACATCCGAAACGAAAAAAAATCGACTTTTTGCTCGATTTTTGAAAATTTCATTTGTGTTTGAAAACATCCGAAACGCGTAAAAAACAAAAAAAAATCGACTTTTCACTCGATTTTTGAAAATTTCATTTGTGTTTGAAAGCATCCGAAACGAAAAAAAAATCGACTTTTTGCTCGATTTTTGAAAATTTCATTTGTGTTTGAAAGCATCCGAAACGAAAAAAAAATCGACTTTTTGCTCGATTTTTGAAAATTTCATTTGTGTTTGAAAGCATCCGAAACGAAAAAAAAATCGACTTTTTGCTCGATTTTTGAAAATTTCATTTGTGTTTGAAAGCATCCGAAACGAAAAAAAAATCGACTTTTTGCTCGATTTTTGAAAATTTCATTTGTGTTTGAAAGCATCCGAAACGAAAAAAAAATCGACTTTTTGCTCGATTTTTGAAAATTTTATTTGTGTTTGAAAGCATCCGAAACGAAAAAAAAATCGACTTTTTGCTCGATTTTTGAAAATTTCATTTGTGTTTGAAAGCATCCGAAACGAAAAAAAAATCGACTTTTTGCTCGATTTTTGAAAATTTCATTTGTGTTTGAAAACATCCGAAACGCGTAAAAAACAAAAAAAAAATCGACTTTTCACTCGATTTTTGAAAATTTCATTTGTGTTTGAAAACATCCGAAACGAAAAAAAATCGACTTTTTGCTCGATTTTTGAAAATTTCATTTGTGTTTGAAAACATCCGAAACGCGTAAAAAACAAAAAAAAATCGACTTTTCACTCGATTTTTGAAAATTTCATTTGTGTTTGAAAGCATCCGAAACGAAAAAAAAATCGACTTTTTGCTCGATTTTTGAAAATTTCATTTGTGTTTGAAAGCATCCGAAACGAAAAAAAAATCGACTTTTTGCTCGATTTTTGAAAATTTTATTTGTGTTTGAAAGCATCCGAAACGAAAAAAAAATCGACTTTTTGCTCGATTTTTGAAAATTTCATTTGTGTTTGAAAGCATCCGAAACGAAAAAAAAATCGACTTTTTGCTCGATTTTTGAAAATTTCATTTGTGTTTGAAAACATCCGAAACGCGTAAAAAACAAAAAAAAATCGGCTTTTCACTCGATTTTTGAAAATTTCATTTGTGTTTGAAAACATCCGAAACGAAAAAAAATCGACTTTTTGCTCGATTTTTGAAAATTTCATTTGTGTTTGAAAGCATCCGAAACGAAAAAAAAATCGACTTTTTGCTCGATTTTTGAAAATTTCATTTGTGTTTGAAAGCATCCGAAACGAAAAAAAAATCGACTTTTTGCTCGATTTTTGAAAATTTCATTTGTGTTTGAAAACATCCGAAACGCGTAAAAAACAAAAAAAAATCGACTTTTCACTCGATTTTTGAAAATTTCATTTGTGTTTGAAAGCATCCGAAACGAAAAAAAAATCGACTTTTTGCTCGATTTTTGAAAATTTCATTTGTGTTTGAAAGCATCCGAAACGAAAAAAAAATCGACTTTTTGCTCGATTTTTGAAAGATTCATTTGTGTTTGAAAGCATCCGAAACGAAAAAAAAATCGACTTTTTGCTCGATTTTTGAAAATTTCATTTGTGTTTGAAAACATCCGAAACGCGTAAAAAACAAAAAAAAAATCGACTTTTCACTCGATTTTTGAAAATTTCATTTGTGTTTGAAAACATCCGAAACGAAAAAAAATCGACTTTTTGCTCGATTTTTGAAAATTTCATTTGTGTTTGAAAACATCCGAAACGCGTAAAAAACAAAAAAAAAATCGACTTTTCACTCGATTTTTGAAAATTTCATTTGTGTTTGAAAACATCCGAAACGAAAAAAAATCGAATTTTTGCTCGATTTTTGAAAATTTCATTTGTGTTTGAAAACATCCGAAACGCGTAAAAAACAAAAAAAAAATCGACTTTTCACTCGATTTTTGAAAATTTCATTTGTGTTTGAAAACATCCGAAACGAAAAAAAATCGAATTTTTGCTCGATTTTTGAAAATTTCATTTGTGTTTGAAAACATCCGAAACGCGTAAAAAACAAAAAAAAAATCGACTTTTCACTCGATTTTTGAAAATTTCATTTGTGTTTGAAAACATCCGAAACGAAAAAAAATCGACTTTTTGCTCGATTTTTGAAAATTTCATTTGTGTTTGAAAACATCCGAAACGAAAAAAAATCGACTTTTTGCTCGATTTTTGAAAATTTCATTTGTGTTTGAAAACATCCGAAACGCGTAAAAAACAAAAAAAAAATCGGCTTTTCACTCGATTTTTGAAAATTTCATTTGTGTTTGAAAACATCCGAAACGCGTAAAAAACAAAAAAAAAATCGACTTTTTGCTCGATTTTTGAAAATTTGATTTGTGTTTGAAAGCATCCGAAACGAAAAAAAAATCGACTTTTTGCTCGATTTTTGAAAATTTCATTTGTGTTTGAAAGCATCCGAAACTAAAAAAAAAATCGACTTTTTGTTCGATTTTTGAAAATTTCATTTGTGTATGAAAACATCCGAAACGCGTAAATAACGAAAAAAAAAAATCGACTTTTCACTCGATTTTTGAAAACTTCATTTGTGTTTGAAAGCATCCGAAACGAAAAAAAAATCGACTTTTTGATCGATTTTTGAAAATTTCATTTGTGTATGAAAGCATCCGAAACGCGTAAATAACGAAAAAAAAAAATCGACTTTTCACTCGATTTTTGAAAACTTCATTTGTGTTTGAAAGCATCCGAAACGAAAAAAAAATCGACTTTTTGTTCGATTTTTGAAAATTTCATTTGTGTATGAAAGCATCCGAAACGCGTAAATAACGAAAAAAAAAATCGACTTTTCACTCGATTTTTGAAAACTTCATTTGTGTTTGAAAGCATCCGAAACGAAAAAAAAATCGACTTTTTGCTCGATTTTTGAAAATTTCATTTGTGTTTGAAAGCATCCGAAACGCGTAAAAAACAAACAAAAATCGGCTTTTCACTCGATTTTTGAAAATTTCATTTGTGTTTGAAAGCATCCGAAACGAAAAAAAAATCGACTTTTTGCTCGATTTTTGAAAATTTCATTTGTGTTTGAAAGCATCCGAAACGAAAAAAAAATCGACTTTTTGCTCGATTTTTGAAAATTTCATTTGTGTTTGAAAGCATCCGAAACGAAAAAAAAATCGACTTTTTGCTCGATTTTTGAAAATTTCATTTGTGTTTGAAAGCATCCGAAACGAAAAAAAAATCGACTTTTTGCTCGATTTTTGAAAATTTCATTTGTGTTTGAAAACATCCGAAACGCGTAAAAAACAAAAAAAAATCGGCTTTTCACTAGATTTTTGAAAATTTCATTTGTGTTTGAAAGCATCCGAAACGAAAAAAAAATCGACTTTTTGCTCGATTTTTGAAAATTTCATTTGTGTTTGAAAGCATCCGAAACGAAAAAAAAATCGACTTTTTGCTCGATTTTTGAAAATTTCATTTGTGTTTGAAAACATCCGAAACGCGTAAAAAACAAAAAAAAATCGACTTTTTGCTCGATTTTTGAAAATTTCATTTGTGTTTGAAAGCATCCGAAACGAAAAAAAATCGACTTTTTGCTCGATTTTTGAAAATTTCATTTGTGTTTGAAAACATCCGAAACGCGTAAAAAACAAAAAAAAATCGGCTTTTCACTAGATTTTTGAAAATTTCATTTGTGTTTGAAAGCATCCGAAACGAAAAAAAAATCGACTTTTTGCTCGATTTTTGAAAATTTCATTTGTGTTTGAAAGCATCCGAAACGAAAAAAAATCGACTTTTTGCTCGATTTTTGAAAATTTCATTTGTGTTTGAAAACATCCGAAACGCGTAAAAAACAAAAAAAAAATCGGCTTTTCACTCGATTTTTGAAAATTTCATTTGTGTTTGAAAGCATCCGAAACGAAAAAAAAATCGACTTTTTGCTCGATTTTTGAAAATTTCATTTGTGTTTGAAAGCATCCGAAACGAAAAAAAAATCGACTTTTTGCTCGATTTTTGAAAATTTCATTTGTGTTTGAAAGCATCCGAAACGAAAAAAAATCGACTTTTTGCTCGATTTTTGAAAATTTCATTTGTGTTTGAAAACATCCGAAACGCGTAAAAAACAAAAAAAAAATCGACTTTTCACTCGATTTTTGAAAATTTCATTTGTGTTTGAAAGCATCCGAAACGAAAAAAAAATCGACTTTTTGCTCGATTTTTGAAAATTTCATTTGTGTTTGAAAACATCCGAAACGCGTAAAAAACAAAAAAAAATCGACTTTTCACTCGATTTTTGAAAATTTCATTTGTGTTTGAAAGCATCCGAAACGAAAAAAAAATCGACTTTTTGCTCGATTTTTGAAAATTTCATTTGTGTTTGAAAGCATCCGAAACGAAAAAAAAATCGACTTTTTGCTCGATTTTTGAAAATTTCATTTGTGTTTGAAAGCATCCGAAACGAAAAAAAAATCGACTTTTTGCTCGATTTTTGAAAATATCATTTTGTTTGAAAGCATCCGAAACGAAAAAAAAATCGACTTTTTGCTCGATTTTTGAAAATTTCATTTGTGTTTGAAAACATCCGAAACGCGTAAAAAACAAAAAAAAATCGACTTTTCACTCGATTTTTGAAAATTTCATTTGTGTTTGAAAGCATCCGAAACGAAAAAAAAATCGACTTTTTGCTCGATTTTTGAAAATTTCATTTGTGTTTGAAAGCATCCGAAACGAAAAAAAAATCGACTTTTTGCTCGATTTTTGAAAATTTCATTTGTGTTTGAAAGCATCCAAAACGAAAAAAAAATCGACTTTTTGCTCGAATTTGAAAATTTCATTTGTGTTTGAAAGCATCCAAAACGAAAAAAAAATCGACTTTTTGCTCGATTTTTGAAAATTTCGTTTGTGTTTGAAAACATCCGAAACGCGTAAAAAACAAAAAAAAATCGACTTTTCACTCGATTTTTGAAAATTTCATTTGTGTTTGAAAGCATCCGAAACGAAAAAAAAATCGACTTTTTGCTCGATTTTTGAAAATTTCATTTGTGTTTGAAAGCATCCGAAACGAAAAAAAAATCGACTTTTTGCTCGATTTTTGAAAATTTCATTTGTGTTTGAAAGCATCCGAAACGAAAAAAAAATCGACTTTTTGCTCGATTTTTGAAAATTTCATTTGTGTTTGAAAGCATCCGAAACAAAAAAAAATCGACTTTTCACTCGATTTTTGAAAATTTCATTTGTGTTTGAAAGCATCCGAAACGAAAAAAAAATCGACTTTTTGCTCGATTTTTGAAAATTTCATTTGTGTTTGAAAGCATCCGAAACGAAAAAAAAATCGACTTTTTGCTCGATTTTTGAAAATTTCATTTGTGTTTGAAAACATCCGAAACGCGTAAAAAACAAAAAAAAAATCGACTTTTCACTCGATTTTTGAAAATTTCATTTGTGTTTGAAAACATCCGAAACGAAAAAAAATCGACTTTTTGCTCGATTTTTGAAAATTTCATTTGTGTTTGAAAACATCCGAAACGCGTAAAAAACAAAAAAAAAATCGGCTTTTCACTCGATTTTTGAAAATTTCATTTGTGTTTGAAAACATCCGAAACGAAAAAAAATCGACTTTTTGCTCGATTTTTGAAAATTTCATTTGTGTTTGAAAACATCCGAAACGCGTAAAAAACAAAAAAAAAATCGACTTTTCACTCGATTTTTGAAAATTTCATTTGTGTTTGAAAACATCCGAAACGAAAAAAAATCGACTTTTTGCTCGATTTTTGAAAATTTCATTTGTGTTTGAAAACATCCGAAACGCGTAAAAAACAAAAAAAAAATCGGCTTTTCACTCGATTTTTGAAAATTTCATTTGTGTTTGAAAACATCCGAAACGAAAAAAAATCGACTTTTTGCTCGATTTTTGAAAATTTCATTTGTGTTTGAAAACATCCGAAACGCGTAAAAAACAAAAAAAAAATCGACTTTTCACTCGATTTTTGAAAATTTCATTTGTGTTTGAAAACATCCGAAACGAAAAAAAATCGACTTTTTGCTCGATTTTTGAAAATTTCATTTGTGTTTGAAAACATCCGAAACGAAAAAAAATCGACTTTTTGCTCGATTTTTGAAAATTTCATTTGTGTTTGAAAACATCCGAAACGCGTAAAAAACAAAAAAAAAATCGGCTTTTCACTCGATTTTTGAAAATTTCATTTGTGTTTGAAAACATCCGAAACGCGTAAAAAACAAAAAAAAAATCGACTTTTTGCTCGATTTTTGAAAATTTGATTTGTGTTTGAAAGCATCCGAAACGAAAAAAAAAATCGACTTTTTGTTCGATTTTTGAAAATTTCATTTGTGTATGAAAACATCCGAAACGCGTAAATAACGAAAAAAAAAATCGACTTTTCACTCGATTTTTGAAAACTTCATTTGTGTTTGAAAGCATCCGAAACGAAAAAAAAATCGACTTTTTGATCGATTTTTGAAAATTTCATTTGTGTATGAAAGCATCCGAAACGCGTAAATAACGAAAAAAAAAATCGACTTTTCACTCGATTTTTGAAAACTTCATTTGTGTTTGAAAGCATCCGAAACGAAAAAAAAATCGACTTTTTGTTCGATTTTTGAAAATTTCATTTGTGTATGAAAGCATCCGAAACGCGTAAATAACGAAAAAAAAAATCGACTTTTCACTCGATTTTTGAAAACTTCATTTGTGTTTGAAAGCATCCGAAACGAAAAAAAAATCGACTTTTTGCTCGATTTTTGAAAATTTCATTTGTGTTTGAAAGCATCCGAAACGAAAAAAAAAATCGACTTTGTTCGATTTTTGAAAATTTCATTTGTGTATGAAAACATCCGAAACGCGTAAATAACGAAAAAAAAATCGACTTTTCACTCGATTTTTGAAAACTTCATTTGTGTTTGAAAGCATCCGAAACGAAAAAAAAATCGACTTTTTGATCGATTTTTGAAAATTTCATTTGTGTTTGAAAACATCCGAAACGCGTAAAAAACAAACAAAAATCGGCTTTTCACTCGATTTTTGAAAATTTCATTTGTGTTTGAAAGCATCCGAAACGAAAAAAAAATCGACTTTTTGCTCGATTTTTGAAAATTTCATTTGTGTTTGAAAGCATCCGAAACGAAAAAAAAATCGACTTTTTGCTCGATTTTTGAAAATTTCATTTGTGTTTGAAAGCATCCGAAACGAAAAAAAATCGACTTTTTGCTCGATTTTTGAAAATTTCATTTGTGTTTGAAAACATCCGAAACGCGTAAAAAACAAAAAAAAATCGGCTTTTCACTAGATTTTTGAAAATTTCATTTGTGTTTGAAAGCATCCGAAACGAAAAAAAAATCGACTTTTTGCTCGATTTTTGAAAATTTCATTTGTGTTTGAAAGCATCCGAAACGAAAAAAAAATCGACTTTTTGCTCGATTTTTGAAAATTTCATTTGTGTTTGAAAGCATCCGAAACGAAAAAAAAATCGACTTTTTGCTCGATTTTTGAAAATTTCATTTGTGTTTGAAAGCATCCGAAACGAAAAAAAATCGACTTTTTGCTCGATTTTTGAAAATTTCATTTGTGTTTGAAAACATCCGAAACGCGTAAAAAACAAAAAAAAATCGACTTTTCACTCGATTTTTGAAAATTTCATTTGTGTTTGAAAGCATCCGAAACGAAAAAAAAATCGACTTTTTGCTCGATTTTTGAAAATTTCATTTGTGTTTGAAAGCATCCGAAACGAAAAAAAAATCGACTTTTTGCTCGATTTTTGAAAATTTCATTTGTGTTTGAAAGCATCCGAAACGAAAAAAAAATCGACTTTTTGCTCGATTTTTGAAAATTTCATTTGTGTTTGAAAACATCCGAAACGCGTAAAAAACAAAAAAAAAATCGGCTTTTCACTCGATTTTTGAAAATTTCATTTGTGTTTGAAAGCATCCGAAACGAAAAAAAAATCGACTTTTTGCTCGATTTTTGAAAATTTCATTTGTGTTTGAAAACATCCGAAACGCGTAAAAAAAAAAAAATCGGCTTTTCACTCGATTTTTGAAAATTTCATTTGTGTTTGAAAGCATCCGAAACGAAAAAAAAATCGACTTTTTGCTCGATTTTTGAAAATTTTATTTGTGTTTGAAAGCATCCGAAACGAAAAAAAAATCGACTTTTTGCTCGATTTTTGAAAATTTCATTTGTGTTTGAAAGCATCCGAAACGAAAAAAAAATCGACTTTTTGCTCGATTTTTGAAAATTTCATTTGTGTTTGAAAGCATCCGAAACGAAAAAAAAATCGACTTTTTGCTCGATTTTTGAAAATATCATTTTGTTTGAAAGCATCCGAAACGAAAAAAAAATCGACTTTTTGCTCGATTTTTGAAAATTTCATTTGTGTTTGAAAACATCCGAAACGCGTAAAAAACAAAAAAAAATCGACTTTTCACTCGATTTTTGAAAATTTCATTTGTGTTTGAAAGCATCCGAAACGAAAAAAAAATCGACTTTTTGCTCGATTTTTGAAAATTTCATTTGTGTTTGAAAGCATCCGAAACGAAAAAAAAATCGACTTTTTGCTCGATTTTTGAAAATTTCATTTGTGTTTGAAAGCATCCAAAACGAAAAAAAAATCGACTTTTTGCTCGAATTTGAAAATTTCATTTGTGTTTGAAAGCATCCAAAACGAAAAAAAAATCGACTTTTTGCTCGATTTTTGAAAATTTCGTTTGTGTTTGAAAACATCCGAAACGCGTAAAAAACAAAAAAAAATCGACTTTTCACTCGATTTTTGAAAATTTCATTTGTGTTTGAAAGCATCCGAAACGAAAAAAAAATCGACTTTTTGCTCGATTTTTGAAAATTTCATTTGTGTTTGAAAGCATCCGAAACGAAAAAAAAATCGACTTTTTGCTCGATTTTTGAAAATTTCATTTGTGTTTGAAAGCATCCGAAACGAAAAAAAAATCGACTTTTTGCTCGATTTTTGAAAATTTCATTTGTGTTTGAAAGCATCCGAAACAAAAAAAAATCGACTTTTCACTCGATTTTTGAAAATTTCATTTGTGTTTGAAAGCATCCGAAACGAAAAAAAAATCGACTTTTTGCTCGATTTTTGAAAATTTCATTTGTGTTTGAAAGCATCCGAAACGAAAAAAAAATCGACTTTTTGCTCGATTTTTGAAAATTTCATTTGTGTTTGAAAACATCCGAAACGCGTAAAAAACAAAAAAAAAATCGACTTTTCACTCGATTTTTGAAAATTTCATTTGTGTTTGAAAACATCCGAAACGAAAAAAAATCGACTTTTTGCTCGATTTTTGAAAATTTCATTTGTGTTTGAAAACATCCGAAACGCGTAAAAAACAAAAAAAAAATCGGCTTTTCACTCGATTTTTGAAAATTTCATTTGTGTTTGAAAACATCCGAAACGAAAAAAAATCGACTTTTTGCTCGATTTTTGAAAATTTCATTTGTGTTTGAAAACATCCGAAACGCGTAAAAAACAAAAAAAAAATCGACTTTTCACTCGATTTTTGAAAATTTCATTTGTGTTTGAAAACATCCGAAACGAAAAAAAATCGACTTTTTGCTCGATTTTTGAAAATTTCATTTGTGTTTGAAAACATCCGAAACGAAAAAAAATCGACTTTTTGCTCGATTTTTGAAAATTTCATTTGTGTTTGAAAACATCCGAAACGCGTAAAAAACAAAAAAAAAATCGGCTTTTCACTCGATTTTTGAAAATTTCATTTGTGTTTGAAAACATCCGAAACGCGTAAAAAACAAAAAAAAAATCGACTTTTTGCTCGATTTTTGAAAATTTGATTTGTGTTTGAAAGCATCCGAAACGAAAAAAAAAATCGACTTTTTGTTCGATTTTTGAAAATTTCATTTGTGTATGAAAACATCCGAAACGCGTAAATAACGAAAAAAAAAATCGACTTTTCACTCGATTTTTGAAAACTTCATTTGTGTTTGAAAGCATCCGAAACGAAAAAAAAATCGACTTTTTGATCGATTTTTGAAAATTTCATTTGTGTATGAAAGCATCCGAAACGCGTAAATAACGAAAAAAAAAAATCGACTTTTCACTCGATTTTTGAAAACTTCATTTGTGTTTGAAAGCATCCGAAACGAAAAAAAAATCGACTTTTTGTTCGATTTTTGAAAATTTCATTTGTGTATGAAAGCATCCGAAACGCGTAAATAACGAAAAAAAAAATCGACTTTTCACTCGATTTTTGAAAACTTCATTTGTGTTTGAAAGCATCCGAAACGAAAAAAAAATCGACTTTTTGCTCGATTTTTGAAAATTTCATTTGTGTTTGAAAGCATCCGAAACGAAAAAAAAAATCGACTTTGTTCGATTTTTGAAAATTTCATTTGTGTATGAAAACATCCGAAACGCGTAAATAACGAAAAAAAAATCGACTTTTCACTCGATTTTTGAAAACTTCATTTGTGTTTGAAAGCATCCGAAACGAAAAAAAAATCGACTTTTTGATCGATTTTTGAAAATTTCATTTGTGTTTGAAAACATCCGAAACGCGTAAAAAACAAACAAAAATCGGCTTTTCACTCGATTTTTGAAAATTTCATTTGTGTTTGAAAGCATCCGAAACGAAAAAAAAAATCGACTTTTTGCTCGATTTTTGAAAATTTCATTTGTGTTTGAAAGCATCCGAAACGAAAAAAAAATCGACTTTTTGCTCGATTTTTGAAAATTTCATTTGTGTTTGAAAGCATCCGAAACGAAAAAAAATCGACTTTTTGCTCGATTTTTGAAAATTTCATTTGTGTTTGAAAACATCCGAAACGCGTAAAAAACAAAAAAAAATCGGCTTTTCACTAGATTTTTGAAAATTTCATTTGTGTTTGAAAGCATCCGAAACGAAAAAAAAATCGACTTTTTGCTCGATTTTTGAAAATTTCATTTGTGTTTGAAAGCATCCGAAACGAAAAAAAAATCGACTTTTTGCTCGATTTTTGAAAATTTCATTTGTGTTTGAAAGCATCCGAAACGAAAAAAAAATCGACTTTTTGCTCGATTTTTGAAAATTTCATTTGTGTTTGAAAGCATCCGAAACGAAAAAAAATCGACTTTTTGCTCGATTTTTGAAAATTTCATTTGTGTTTGAAAACATCCGAAACGCGTAAAAAACAAAAAAAAAATCGACTTTTCACTCGATTTTTGAAAATTTCATTTGTGTTTGAAAGCATCCGAAACGAAAAAAAAATCGACTTTTTGCTCGATTTTTGAAAATTTCATTTGTGTTTGAAAGCATCCGAAACGAAAAAAAAATCGACTTTTTGCTCGATTTTTGAAAATTTCATTTGTGTTTGAAAGCATCCGAAACGAAAAAAAAATCGACTTTTTGCTCGATTTTTGAAAATTTCATTTGTGTTTGAAAACATCCGAAACGCGTAAAAAACAAAAAAAAAATCGGCTTTTCACTCGATTTTTGAAAATTTCATTTGTGTTTGAAAGCATCCGAAACGAAAAAAAAATCGACTTTTTGCTCGATTTTTGAAAATTTCATTTGTGTTTGAAAACATCCGAAACGCGTAAAAAAAAAAAAATCGGCTTTTCACTCGATTTTTGAAAATTTCATTTGTGTTTGAAAGCATCCGAAACGAAAAAAAAATCGACTTTTTGCTCGATTTTTGAAAATTTTATTTGTGTTTGAAAGCATCCGAAACGAAAAAAAAATCGACTTTTTGCTCGATTTTTGAAAATTTCATTTGTGTTTGAAAGCATCCGAAACGAAAAAAAATCGACTTTTTGCTCGATTTTTGAAAATTTCATTTGTGTTTGAAAACATCCGAAACGCGTAAAAAACAAAAAAAAATCGACTTTTCACTCGATTTTTGAAAATTTCATTTGTGTTTGAAAGCATCCGAAACGAAAAAAAAATCGACTTTTTGCTCGATTTTTGAAAATTTCATTTGTGTTTGAAAACATCCGAAACGCGTAAAAAACAAAAAAAAATCGACTTTTCACTCGATTTTTGAAAATTTCATTTGTGTTTGAAAGCATCCGAAACGAAAAAAAAATCGACTTTTTGCTCGATTTTTGAAAATTTCATTTGTGTTTGAAAGCATCCGAAACGAAAAAAAAATCGACTTTTTGCTCGATTTTTGAAAATTTCATTTGTGTTTGAAAGCATCCGAAACGAAAAAAAAATCGACTTTTTGCTCGATTTTTGAAAATATCATTTTGTTTGAAAGCATCCGAAACGAAAAAAAAATCGACTTTTTGCTCGATTTTTGAAAATTTCATTTGTGTTTGAAAACATCCGAAACGCGTAAAAAACAAAAAAAAATCGACTTTTCACTCGATTTTTGAAAATTTCATTTGTGTTTGAAAGCATCCGAAACGAAAAAAAAATCGACTTTTTGCTCGATTTTTGAAAATTTCATTTGTGTTTGAAAGCATCCGAAACGAAAAAAAAATCGACTTTTTGCTCGATTTTTGAAAATTTCATTTGTGTTTGAAAGCATCCAAAACGAAAAAAAAATCGACTTTTTGCTCGAATTTGAAAATTTCATTTGTGTTTGAAAGCATCCAAAACGAAAAAAAAATCGACTTTTTGCTCGATTTTTGAAAATTTCGTTTGTGTTTGAAAACATCCGAAACGCGTAAAAAACAAAAAAAAATCGACTTTTCACTCGATTTTTGAAAATTTCATTTGTGTTTGAAAGCATCCGAAACGAAAAAAAAATCGACTTTTTGCTCGATTTTTGAAAATTTCATTTGTGTTTGAAAGCATCCGAAACGAAAAAAAAATCGACTTTTTGCTCGATTTTTGAAAATTTCATTTGTGTTTGAAAGCATCCGAAACGAAAAAAAAATCGACTTTTTGCTCGATTTTTGAAAATTTCATTTGTGTTTGAAAGCATCCGAAACAAAAAAAAATCGACTTTTCACTCGATTTTTGAAAATTTCATTTGTGTTTGAAAGCATCCGAAACGAAAAAAAAATCGACTTTTTGCTCGATTTTTGAAAATTTCATTTGTGTTTGAAAGCATCCGAAACGAAAAAAAAATCGACTTTTTGCTCGATTTTTGAAAATTTCATTTGTGTTTGAAAGCATCCGAAACGAAAAAAAAATCGACTTTTTGCTCGATTTTTGAAAATTTCATTTGTGTTTGAAAGCATCCGAAACGAAAAAAAATCGACTTTTTGCTCGAATTTGAAAATTTCATTTGTGTTTGAAAGCATCCGAAACGAAAAAAAAATCGACTTTTTGCTCGATTTTTGAAAATTTCATTTGTGTTTGAAAGCATCCGAAACGAAAAAAAAACCGACATTTTGCTCGTTTTTGAAAATTTCATTTGTTTGAAAGCATCCGAAACAAAAAAAAAATCGACTTTTTGCTCGATTTTTGAAAATTTCATTTGTGTTTGAAAACATCCGAAACGCGTAAAAAACAAAAAAAAAATCGGCTTTTCACTCGATTTTTGAAAATTTCATTTGTGTTTGAAAGCATCCGAAACGAAAAAAAAATCGACTTTTTGCTCGATTTTTGAAAATTTCATTTGTGTTTGAAAACATCCGAAACGCGTAAAAAACAAAAAAAAAATCGACTTTTCACTCGATTTTTGAAAATTTCATTTGTGTTTTGAAAGCATCCGAAACGAAAAAAATCGACTTTTTGCTCGATTTTTGAAAATTTCATTTGTTTGAAAGCATCCGAAACGAAAAAAAAATCGACTTTTTGCTCGAATTTTGAAAATTTCATTTGTGTTTGAAAGCATCCGAAACGAAAAAAAAATCGACTTTTTGCTCGATTTTTGAAAATTTCATTTGTGTTTGAAAACATCCGAAACGCGTAAAAAACAAAAAAAAAATCGACTTTTCACTCGATTTTTGAAAATTTCATTTGTGTTTGAAAGCATCCGAAACGAAAAAAAAATAGACTTTTTGATCGATTTTTGAAAATTTCATTTGTGTTTGAAAACATCCGAAACGCGTAAAAAACAAAAAAAAAATCGACTTTTTGCTTGATTTTTGAAAATTTCATTTGTGTTTGAAAGCATCCGAAACGAAAAAAAAATCGACTTTTTGCTCGATTTTTGAAAATTTCATTTGTGTTTGAAAACATCCGAAACGCGTAAAAAACAAAAAAAAATCGACTTTTCACTCGATTTTTGAAAATTTCATTTGTGTTTGAAAGCATCCGAAACGAAAAAAATCGACTTTTTGCTCGATTTTTGAAAATTTCATTTGTTTGAAAGCATCCGAAACGAAAAAAAAATCGACTTTTTGCTCGAATTTTGAAAATTTCATTTGTGTTTGAAAGCATCCGAAACGAAAAAAAAATCGACTTTTTGCTCGATTTTTGAAAATTTCATTTGTGTTTGAAAACATCCGAAACGCGTAAAAAACAAAAAAAAAATCGACTTTTCACTCGATTTTTGAAAATTTCATTTGTGTTTGAAAGCATCCGAAACGAAAAAAAAATCGACTTTTTGCTCGATTTTTGAAAATTTCCTTTGTGTTTGAAAACATCCGAAACGCGTAAAAAACAAAAAAAAATCGACTTTTCACTCGATTTTTGAAAATTTCATTTGTGTTTTCAAAAGCATCCAAAACGAAAAAAAAATCGACTTTTTGCTCGATTTTTGAAAATTTCATTTGTGTTTGAAAGCATCCGAAACGAAAAAAAAATCGACTTTTTGCTCGATTTTTGAAAATTTCATTAGTGTTTGAAAGCATCCGAAACGAAAAAAAAATCGACTTTTCACTCGATTTTTGAAAATTTCATTTGTGTTTTCAAAAGCATCCAAAACGAAAAAAAAATCGACTTTTTGCTCGATTTTTGAAAATTTCATTTGTGTTTGAAAGCATCCGAAACGAAAAAAAAATCGACTTTTTGCTCGATTTTTGAAAATTTCATTTGTTTGAAAGCATCCGAAACAAAAAAAAAATCGACTTTTTGCTCGATTTTTGAAAATTTCATTTGTGTTTGAAAACATCCGAAACGCGTAAAAAACAAAAAAAAAATCGACTTTTCACTCGATGTTTGAAAATTTCATTTGTGTTTAATTTAAGCATCCGAAACGAAAAAAAAATCGCCTTTTTGCTTGATTTTTGAAAATTTCATTTGTGTTTGAAAGCATCCGAAACGAAAAAAAAAATCGACTTTTTGCTCGATTTTTGAAAATTTCATTTGTGTTTGAAAGCATCCGAAACGAAAAAAAAATCGACTTTTTGCTCGATTTTTGAAAATTTCATTTGTGTTTGAAAACATCCGAAACGCGTAAAAAACAAAAAAAAATCGACTTTTCACTCGATTTTTGAAAATTTCATTTGTGTTTAATTTAAGCATCCGAAACGAAAAAAAAATCGACTTTTTGCTTGATTTTTGAAAATTTCATTTGTGTTTGAAAGCATCCGAAACGAAAAAAAAATCGACTTTTTGATCGATTTTTGAAAATTTCATTTGTGTTTGAAAACATCCGAAACGCGTAAAAAACAAAAAAAAAATCGACTTTTCACTCGATTTTTGAAAATTTCATTTGTGTTTGAAAGCATCCGAAACGAAAAAAAAATCGACTTTTTGCTCGATTTTTGAAAATTTCATTTGTGTTTGAAAGCATCCGAAACGAAAAAAAAAATCGACTTTTTGCTCGATTTTTGAAAATTTCATTTGTGTTTGAAAGCATCGAAACGAAAAAAAAATCGACTTTTTGCTCGATTTTTGAAAATTTCATTTGTGTTTGAAAACATCCGAAACGCGTAAAAAACAAAAAAAAAATCGACTTTTCACTCGATTTTTGAAAATTTCATTTGTGTTTGAAAGCATCCGAAACGAAAAAAAAATCGACTTTTTGCTCGATTTTTGAAAATTTCATTTGTGTTTGAAAACATCCGAAACGCGTAAAAAACAAAAAAAAATCGACTTTTCACTCGATTTTTGAAAATTTCATTTGTGTTTAATGTAAGCATCCGAAACGAAAAAAAAATCGACTTTTTGCTTGATTTTTGAAAATTTCATTTGTGTTTGAAAGCATCCGAAACGAAAAAAAAAATCGACTTTTTGCTCGATTTTTGAAAATTTCATTTGTGTTTGAAAGCATCCGAAACGAAAAAAAAATCGACTTTTTGCTCGATTTTTGAAAATTTCATTTGTGTTTGAAAGCATCCGAAACGAAAAAAAAATCGACTTTTTGCTCGATTTTTGAAAATTTCATTTGTTTGAAAGCATCCGAAACAAAAAAAAAATCGACTTTTTGCTCGATTTTTGAAAATTTCATTTGTGTTTGAAAACATCCGAAACGCGTAAAAAACAAAAAAAAAATCGACTTTTCACTCGATTTTTGAAAATTTCATTTGTGTTTGAAAGCATCCGAAACGAAAAAAAAAATCGACTTTTTGCTCGATTTTTGAAAATTTCATTTGTTTGAAAGCATCCGAAACAAAAAAAAAATCGACTTTTTGCTCGATTTTTGAAAATTTCATTTGTGTTTGAAAACATCCGAAACGCGTAAAAAACAAAAAAAAATCGACTTTTCACTCGATTTTTGAAAATTTCATTTGTGTTTGAAAGCATCCGAAACGAAAAAAAAATCGACTTTTTGCTCGATTTTTGAAAATTTCATTTGTTTGAAAGCATTCGAAACAAAAAAAAAATCGACTTTTTGCTCGATTTTTGAAAATTTCATTTGTGTTTGAAAACATCCGAAACGCGTAAAAAACAAAAAAAAAATCGACTTTTCACTCGATTTTTGAAAATTTCATTTGTGTTTGAAAGCATCCGAAACGAAAAAAAAATCGACTTTTTGCTCGATTTTTGAAAATTTCATTTGTGTTTGAAAACATCCGAAACGCGTAAAAAACAAAAAAAAATCGACTTTTCACTCGATTTTTGAAAATTTCATTTGTGTTTAATTTAAGCATCCGAAACGAAAAAAAAATCGACTTTTTGCTTGATTTTTGAAAATTTCATTTGTGTTTGAAAGCATCCGAAACGAAAAAAAAATCGACTTTTTGATCGATTTTTGAAAATTTCATTTGTGTTTGAAAACATCCGAAACGCGTAAAAAACAAAAAAAAAATCGACTTTTCACTCGATTTTTGAAAATTTCATTTGTGTTTGAAAGCATCCGAAACGAAAAAAAAATCGACTTTTTGCTCGATTTTTGAAAATTTCATTTGTGTTTGAAAGCATCCGAAACGAAAAAAAAAATCGACTTTTTGCTCGATTTTTGAAAATTTCATTTGTGTTTGAAAACATCCGAAACGCGTAAAAAACAAAAAAAAAATCGACTTTTCGCTCGATTTTTGAAAATTTCATTTGTGTTTGAAAGCATCCGAAACGAAAAAAAAATCGACTTTTTGCTCGATTTTTGAAAATTTCATTTGTGTTTGAAAACATCCGAAACGCGTAAAAAACAAAAAAAAATCGACTTTTCACTCGATTTTTGAAAATTTCATTTGTGTTTAAAAGCATCCGAAACGAAAAAAAAATCGACTTTTTGCTTGATTTTTGAAAATTTCATTTGTGTTTGAAAGCATCCGAAACGAAAAAAAAATCGACTTTTTGCTCGATTTTTGAAAATTTCATTTGTGTTTAATTTAAGCATCCGAAACGAAAAAAAAATCGACTTTTTGCTTGATTTTTGAAAATTTCATTTGTGTTTGAAAGCATCCGAAACGAAAAAAAAATCGACTTTTTGCTCGATTTTTGAAAATTTCATTTGTGTTTGAAAGCATCCGAAACGAAAAAAAAATCGACTTTTTGCTCGATTTTTGAAAATTTCATTTGTGTTTGAAAGCATCGAAACGAAAAAAAAATCGACTTTTTGCTCGATTTTTGAAAATTTCATTTGTGTTTGAAAACATCCGAAACGCGTAAAAAACAAAAAAAAAATCGACTTTTCACTCGATTTTTGAAAATTTCATTTGTGTTTGAAAGCATCCGAAACGAAAAAAAAATCGACTTTTTGCTCGATTTTTGAAAATTTCATTTGTGTTTGAAAACATCCGAAACGCGTAAAAAACAAAAAAAAATCGACTTTTCACTCGATTTTTGAAAATTTCATTTGTGTTTAATTTAAGCATCCGAAACGAAAAAAAAATCGACTTTTTGCTTGATTTTTGAAAATTTCATTTGTGTTTGAAAGCATCCGAAACGAAAAAAAAAATCGACTTTTTGCTCGATTTTTGAAAATTTCATTTGTGTTTGAAAGCATCCGAAACGAAAAAAAAATCGACTTTTTGCTCGATTTTTGAAAATTTCATTTGTGTTTGAAAACATCCGAAACGCGTAAAAAACAAAAAAAAATCGACTTTTCACTCGATTTTTGAAAATTTCATTTGTGTTTAAAAGCATCCGAAACGAAAAAAAAATCGACTTTTTGCTTGATTTTTGAAAATTTCATTTGTGTTTGAAAGCATCCGAAACGAAAAAAAAATCGACTTTTTGCTCGATTTTTGAAAATTTCATTTGTGTTTGAAAGCATCCGAAACGAAAAAAAAATCGACTTTTTGCTCGATTTTTGAAAATTTCATTTGTGTTTGAAAGCATCCGAAACGAAAAAAAAATCGACTTTTTGCTCGATTTTTGAAAATTTCATTTGTGTTTGAAAGCATCCGAAACGAAAAAAAAATCGACATTTTGCTCGATTTTTGAAAATTTCATTTGTGTTTGAAAGCATCCGAAACAAAAAAAAAATCGACTTTTCACTCGATTTTTGAAAATTTCATTTGTGTTTGAAAGCATCCGAAACGAAAAAAAAATCGACTTTTTGCTCGATTTTTGAAAATTTCATTTGTGTTTGAAAGCATCCGAAACGAAAAAAAAATCGACTTTTTGCTCGATTTTTGAAAATTTCATTTGTGTTTGAAAGCATCCGAAACGAAAAAAAAATCGACTTTTTGCTCGATTTTTGAAAATTTCATTTGTGTTTGAAAGCATCCGAAACGAAAAAAAAATCGACTTTTTGCTCGATTTTTGAAAATTTCATTTGTGTTTGAAAGCATCCGAAACGAAAAAAAAAATCGACTTTTTGCTCGATTTTTGAAAATTTCATTTGTGTTTGAAAGCATCCGAAACGAAAAAAAAATCGACTTTTTGCTCGATTTTTGAAAATTTCATTTGTGTCCGAAACGCGTAAAAAACAAAAAAAAAATCGACTTTTCACTCGATTTTTGAAAATTTCATTTGTGTTTGAAAGCATCCGAAACGAAAAAAAAATCGACTTTTTGCTCGATTTTTGAAAATTTCATTTGTGTTTGAAAGCATCCGAAACGAAAAAAAAATCGACTTTTTGCTCGATTTTTGAAAATTTCATTTGTGTTTGAAAGCATCCGAAACGAAAAAAAAATCGACTTTTTGCTCGATTTTTGAAAATTTCATTTGTGTTTGAAAGCATCCGAAACGAAAAAAAAATCGACTTTTTGCTCGATTTTTGAAAATTTCATTTGTGTCCGAAACGCGTAAAAAACAAAAAAAAAATCGACTTTTCACTCGATTTTTGAAAATTTCATTTGTGTTTGAAAGCATCCGAAACGAAAAAAAAATCGACTTTTTGCTCGATTTTTGAAAATTTCATTTGTGTTTGAAAGCATCCGAAACGAAAAAAAAATCGACTTTTTGCTCGATTTTTGAAAATTTCATTTGTGTTTGAAAGCATCCGAAACGAAAAAAAAATCGACTTTTTGCTCGATTTTTGAAAATTTCATTTGTGTTTGAAAGCATCCGAAACGAAAAAAAAATCGACTTTTTGCTCGATTTTTGAAAATTTCATTTGTGTCCGAAACGCGTAAAAAACAAAAAAAAAATCGACTTTTCACTCGATTTTTGAAAATTTCATTTGTGTTTGAAAGCATCCGAAACGAAAAAAAAATCGACTTTTTGCTTGATTTTTGAAAATTTCATTTGTGTTTGAAAGCATCCGAAACGAAAAAAAAATCGACTTTTTGCTCGATTTTTGAAAATTTCATTTGTGTTTGAAAACATCCGATACGCGTAAAAAACAAAAAAAAATCGACTTTTCACTCATTTTTGAAAATTTCATTTGTGTTTAAAAGCATCCGAAACGAAAAAAAAATCGACTTTTTGCTTGATTTTTGAAAATTTCATTTGTGTTTGAAAGCATCCGAAACGAAAAAAAAATCGACTTTTTGCTCGATTTTTGAAAATTTCATTTGTGTTTGAAAGCATCCGAAACGAAAAAAAAATCGACTTTTTGCTCGATTTTTGAAAATTTCATTTGTGTTTGAAAACATCCGAAACGCGTAAAAAACAAAAAAAAATCGACTTTTCACTCGATTTTTGAAATATTCATTTGTGTTTAATTTAAGCATCCGAAACGAAAAAAAAATCGACTTTTTGCTTGATTTTTGAAAATTTCATTTGTGTTTGAAAGCATCCGAAACGAAAAAAAAAATCGACTTTTTGCTCGATTTTTGAAAATTTCATTTGTGTTTGAAAGCATCCGAAACGAAAAAAAAATCGACTTTTTGCTCGATTTTTGAAAATTTCATTTGTGTTTGAAAGCATCGAAACGAAAAAAAAAATCGACTTTTTGCTCGATTTTTGAAAATTTCATTTGTGTTTGAAAACATCCGAAACGCGTAAAAAACAAAAAAAAATCGACTTTTCACTCGATTTTTGAAAATTTCATTTGTGTTTAAAAGCATCCGAAACGAAAAAAAAATCGACTTTTTGCTTGATTTTTGAAAATTTCATTTGTGTTTGAAAGCATCCGAAACGAAAAAAAAATCGACTTTTTGCTCGATTTTTGAAAATTTCATTTGTGTCCGAAACGCGTAAAAAACAAAAAAAAAATCGACTTTTCACTCGATTTTTGAAAATTTCATTTGTGTTTGAAAGCATCCGAAACGAAAAAAAAATCGACTTTTTGCTTGATTTTTGAAAATTTCATTTGTGTTTGAAAGCATCCGAAACGAAAAAAAAATCGACTTTTTGCTCGATTTTTGAAAATTTCATTTGTGTTTGAAAGCATCCGAAACAAAAAAAAAATCGACTTTTCACTCGATTTTTGAAAATTTCATTTGTGTTTGAAAGCATCCGAAACGAAAAAAAAATCGACATTTTGCTCGATTTTTGAAAATTTCATTTGTGTTTGAAAGCATCCGAAACAAAAAAAAAATCGACTTTTTGCTCGATTTTTGAAAATTTCATTTGTGTTTGAAAACATCCGAAACGCGTAAAAAACAAAAAAAAATCGACTTTTCACTCGATTTTTGAAAATTTCATTTGTGTTTAAAAGCATCCGAAACGAAAAAAAAATCGACTTTTTGCTTGATTTTTGAAAATTTCATTTGTGTTTGAAAGCATCCGAAACGAAAAAAAAATCGACTTTTTGCTCGATTTTTGAAAATTTCATTTGTGTTTGAAAGCATCCGAAATCGACTTTTTGCTCGATTTTTGAAAATTTCATTTGTGTCCGAAACGCGTAAAAAACAAAAAAAAAATCGACTTTTCACTCGATTTTTGAAAATTTCATTTGTGTTTGAAAGCATCCGAAACGAAAAAAAAATCGACTTTTTGCTCGATTTTTGAAAATTTCATTTGTGTTTGAAAGCATCCGAAACGAAAAAAAAATCGACTTTTTGCTCGATTTTTGAAAATTTCATTTGTGTTTGAAAGCATCCGAAACGAAAAAAAAATCGACTTTTTGCTCGATTTTTGAAAATTTCATTTGTGTTTGAAAACATCCAAAACGCGTAAAAAACAAAAAAAAAATCGACTTTTCACTCGATTTTTGAAAATTTCATTTGTGTTTGAAAGCATCCGAAACGAAAAAAAAATCGACTTTTTGCTCGATTTTTGAAAATTTCATTTGTGTTTGAAAGCATCCGAAACAAAAAAAAAATCGACTTTTTGCTTGATTTTTGAAAATTTCATTTGTGTTTGAAAGCATCCGAAACGAAAAAAAAATCGACTTTTTGCTCGATTTTTGAAAATTTCATTTGTGTTTGAAAGCATCCGAAACGAAAAAAAAATCGACTTTTTGCTCGATTTTTGAAAATTTCATTTGTGTTTGAAAACATCCGAAACGCGTAAAAAACAAAAAAAAATCGACTTTTCACTCGATTTTTGAAAATTTCATTTGTGTTTAATTTAAGCATCCGAAACGAAAAAAAAATCGACTTTTTGCTTGATTTTTGAAAATTTCATTTGTGTTTGAAAGCATCCGAAACGAAAAAAAAATCGACTTTTTGCTCGATTTTTGAAAATTTCATTTGTGTTTGAAAGCATCCGAAACGAAAAAAAAATCGACTTTTTGCTCGATTTTTGAAAATTTCATTTGTGTTTGAAAACATCCGAAACGCGTAAAAAACAAAAAAAAATCGACTTTTCACTCGATTTTTGAAAATTTCATTTGTGTTTGAAAGCATCCAAAACGAAAAAAAAATCGACTTTTTGCTCGATTTTTGAAAATTTCATTTGTGTTTGAAAACATCCGAAACGCGTAAAAAACAAAAAAAAATCGACTTTTCACTCGATTTTTGAAAATTTCATTTGTGTTTAATTTAAGCATCCGAAACGAAAAAAAAATCGACTTTTTGCTTGATTTTTGAAAATTTCATTTGTGTTTGAAAGCATCCGAAACGAAAAAAAAATCGACTTTTTGCTCGATTTTTGAAAATTTCATTTGTGTTTGAAAACATCCGAAACGCGTAAAAAACAAAAAAAAATCGACTTTTCACTCGATTTTTGAAAATTTCATTTGTGTTTAAAAGCATCCGAAACGAAAAAAAAATCGACTTTTTGCTTGATTTTTGAAAATTTCATTTGTGTTTGAAAGCATCCGAAACGAAAAAAAAATCGAATTTTTGCTCGATTTTTGAAAATTTCATTTGTGTTTGAAAGCATCCGAAACGAAAAAAAAATCGACTTTTTGCTCGATTTTTGAAAATTTCATTTGTGTTTGAAAGCATCCGAAACGAAAAAAAAATCGACTTTTTGCTCGATTTTTGAAAATTTCATTTGTGTTTGAAAGCATCCGAAACGAAAAAAAAATCGACATTTTGCTCGATTTTTGAAAATTTCATTTGTGTTTGAAAGCATCCGAAACAAAAAAAAAATCGACTTTTCACTCGATTTTTGAACATTTCATTTGTGTTTGAAAGCATCCGAAACGAAAAAAAAATCGACTTTTTGCTCGATTTTTGAAAATTTCATTTGTGTTTGAAAGCATCCGAAACGAAAAAAAAATCGACTTTTTGCTCGATTTTTGAAAATTTCATTTGTGTTTGAAAGCATCCGAAACGAAAAAAAAATCGACTTTTTGCTCGATTTTTGAAAATTTCATTTGTGTTTGAAAGCATCCGAAACGAAAAAAAAATCGACTTTTTGCTCGATTTTTGAAAATTTCATTTGTGTTTGAAAGCATCCGAAACGAAAAAAAAATCGACTTTTTGCTCGATTTTTGAAAATTTCATTTGTGTCCGAAACGCGTAAAAAACAAAAAAAAAATCGACTTTTCAGTCGATTTTTGAAAATTTCATTTGTGTTTGAAAGCATCCGAAACGAAAAAAAAATCGACTTTTTGCTCGATTTTTGAAAATTTCATTTGTGTTTGAAAGCATCCGAAACGCGTAAAAAACAAAAAAAAAATCGACTTTTCACTCGATTTTTGAAAATTTCATTTGTGTTTGAAAGCATCCGAAACGAAAAAAAAATCGACATTTTGCTCGATTTTTGAAAATTTCATTTGTGTTTGAAAGCATCCGAAACAAAAAAAAAATCGACTTTTCACTCGATTTTTGAAAATTTCATTTGTGTTTGAAAGCATCCGAAACGAAAAAAAAATCGACTTTTTGCTCGATTTTTGAAAATTTCATTTGTGTTTGAAAGCATCCGAAACGCGTAAAAAACAAAAAAAAAATCGACTTTTCACTCGATTTTTGAAAATTTCATTTGTGTTTGAAAGCATCCGAAACAAAAAAAAAATCGACTTTTCACTCGATTTTTGAAAATTTCATTTGTGTTTGAAAGCATCCGAAACGAAAAAAAAATCGACTTTTTGCTCGATTTTTGAAAATTTCATTTGTGTTTGAAAACATCCGAAACGCGTAAAAAACAAAAAAAAAATCGACTTTTCACTCGATTTTTGAAAATTTCATTTGTGTTTGAAAGCATCCGAAACGAAAAAAAAAATCGACTTTTTGCTCGATTTTTGAAAAATTCATTTGTGTTTTTTCAAACACATCCGAAACGCGTAAAAAACAAAAAAAAAATCGACTTTTCACTCGATTTTTGAAAATTTCATTTGTGTTTGAAAGCATCCGAAACAAAAAAAAAATCGACTTTTTGCTCGATTTTTGAAAATTTCATTTGTGTTTGAAAGCATCCGAAACGAAAAAAAAATCGACTTTTTGCTCGATTTTTGAAAATTTCATTTGTGTTTGAAAGCATCCGAAACGAAAAAAAAATCGACTTTTTGCTCGATTTTTGAAAATTTCATTTGTGTTTGAAAGCATCCGAAACGAAAAAAAAATCGACTTTTTGCTCGATTTTTGAAAATTTCATTTGTGTTTGAAAACATCCGAAACGCGTAAAAAACAAAAAAAAATCGACTTTTCACTCGATTTTTGAAAATTTCATTTGTGTTTTCAAAAGCATCCAAAACGAAAAAAAAATCGACTTTTTGCTCGATTTTTGAAAATTTCATTTGTGTTTGAAAGCATCCGAAACGAAAAAAAAATCGACTTTTTGCTCGATTTTTGAAAATTTCATTTGTGTTTGAAAGCATCCGAAACGAAAAAAAAATCGACTTTTTGCTCGATTTTTGAAAATTTCATTTGTGTTTGAAAGCATCCGAAACGAAAAAAAAATCGACATTTTGCTCGATTTTTGAAAATTTCATTTGTGTTTGAAAGCATCCGAAACAAAAAAAAAATCGACTTTTCACTCGATTTTTGAAAATTTCATTTGTGTTTGAAAGCATCCGAAACGAAAAAAAAATCGACTTTTTGCTCGATTTTTGAAAATTTCATTTGTGTTTGAAAACATCCGAAACGCGTAAAAAACAAAAAAAAAATCGACTTTTCACTCGATTTTTGAAAATTTCATTTGTGTTTGAAAGCATCCGAAACGAAAAAAAAAATCGACTTTTTGCTCGATTTTTGAAAAATTCATTTGTGTTTTTTCAAACACATCCGAAACGCGTAAAAAACAAAAAAAAAATCGACTTTTCACTCGATTTTTGAAAATTTCATTTGTGTTTGAAAGCATCCGAAACAAAAAAAAAATCGACTTTTTGCTCGATTTTTGAAAATTTCATTTGTGTTTGAAAGCATCCGAAACGAAAAAAAAATCGACTTTTTGCTCGATTTTTGAAAATTTCATTTGTGTTTGAAAGCATCCGAAACGAAAAAAAAAATCGACTTTTTGCTCGATTTTTGAAAATTTCATTTGTGTTTGAAAGCATCCGAAACGAAAAAAAAATCGACTTTTTGCTCGATTTTTGAAAATTTCATTTGTGTTTGAAAACATCCGAAACGCGTAAAAAACAAAAAAAAATCGACTTTTCACTCGATTTTTGAAAATTTCATTTGTGTTTTCAAAAGCATCCAAAACGAAAAAAAAATCGACTTTTTGCTCGATTTTTGAAAATTTCATTTGTGTTTGAAAGCATCCGAAACGAAAAAAAAATCGACTTTTTGCTCGATTTTTGAAAATTTCATTTGTGTTTGAAAGCATCCGAAACGAAAAAAAAATCGACTTTTTGCTCGATTTTTGAAAATTTCATTTGTGTTTGAAAGCATCCGAAACGAAAAAAAAATCGACATTTTGCTCGATTTTTGAAAATTTCATTTGTGTTTGAAAGCATCCGAAACAAAAAAAAAATCGACTTTTCACTCGATTTTTGAAAATTTCATTTGTGTTTGAAAGCATCCGAAACGAAAAAAAAATCGACTTTTTGCTCGATTTTTGAAAATTTCATTTGTGTTTGAAAGCATCCGAAACGAAAAAAAAATCGACTTTTTGCTCGATTTTTGAAAATTTCATTTGTGTTTGAAAGCATCCGAAACGAAAAAAAAAATCGACTTTTTGCTCGATTTTTGAAAATTTCATTTGTGTTTGAAAGCATCCGAAACGAAAAAAAAATCGACTTTTTGCTCGATTTTTGAAAATTTCATTTGTGTTTGAAAGCATCCGAAACGAAAAAAAAATCGACTTTTTGCTCGATTTTTGAAAATTTCATTTGTGTCCGAAACGCGTAAAAAACAAAAAAAAAATCGACTTTTCACTCGATTTTTGAAAATTTCATTTGTGTTTGAAAGCATCCGAAACGAAAAAAAAATCGACTTTTTGCTCGATTTTTGAAAATTTCATTTGTGTTTGAAAGCATCCGAAACGCGTAAAAAACAAAAAAAAAATCGACTTTTCACTCGATTTTTGAAAATTTCATTTGTGTTTGAAAGCATCCGAAACAAAAAAAAAATCGACTTTTCACTCGATTTTTGAAAATTTCATTTGTGTTTGAAAGCATCCGAAACGAAAAAAAAATCGACTTTTTGCTCGATTTTTGAAAATTTCATTTGTGTTTGAAAACATCCAAAACGCGTAAAAACAAAAAAAAATCGACTTTTCACTCGATTTTTGAAAATTTCATTTGTGTTTGAAAGCATCCGAAACGAAAAAAAAATCGACTTTTTGCTCGATTTTTGAAAATTTCATTTGTGTTTGAAAACATCCGAAACGCGTAAAAAACAAAAAAAAAATCGACTTTTCACTCGATTTTTGAAAATTTCATTTGTGTTTGAAAGCATCCGAAACGAAAAAAAAAATCGACTTTTTGCTCGATTTTTGAAAATTTCATTTGTGTTTTTTCAAACACATCCGAAACGCGTAAAAAACAAAAAAAAAATCGACTTTTCACTCGATTTTTGAAAATTTCATTTGTGTTTGAAAGCATCCGAAACAAAAAAAAAATCGACTTTTTGCTCGATTTTTGAAAATTTCATTTGTGTTTGAAAGCATCCGAAACGAAAAAAAAATCGACTTTTTGCTCGATTTTTGAAAATTTCATTTGTGTTTGAAAGCATCCGAAACGAAAAAAAAATCGACTTTTTGCTCGATTTTTGAAAATTTCATTTGTGTTTGAAAGCATCCGAAACGAAAAAAAAATCGACTTTTTGCTCGATTTTTGAAAATTTCATTTGTGTTTGAAAACATCCGAAACGCGTAAAAAACAAAAAAAAATCGACTTTTCACTCGATTTTTGAAAATTTCATTTGTGTTTTCAAAAGCATCCAAAACGAAAAAAAAATCGACTTTTTGCTCGATTTTTGAAAATTTCATTTGTGTTTGAAAGCATCCGAAACGAAAAAAAAATCGACTTTTCACTCGATTTTTGAAAATTTCATTTGTGTGTGAAAGCATCCGAAACGAAAAAAAAATCGACTTTTTGCTCGATTTTTGAAAATTTCATTTGTGTTTGAAAGCATCCGAAACGAAAAAAAATCGACTTTTTGCTCGATTTTTGAAAATTTCATTTGTGTTTGAAAGCATCCGAAACGAAAAAAAAATCGACTTTTTGCTCGATTTTGAAAATTTCATTTGTGTTTGAAAGCATCCGAAACGAAAAAAAAATCGACTTTTTGCTCGATTTTTGAAAATTTCATTTGTGTTTGAAAACATCCGAAACGCGTAAAAACAAAAAAAAAATCGACTTTTCACTCGATTTTTGAAAATTTCATTTGTGTTTGAAAGCATCCGAAACGAAAAAAAATCGACTTTTTGCTCGATTTTTGAAAATTTCATTTGTGTTTGAAAGCATCCGAAACGCGTAAAAAACAAAAAAAAAATCGACTTTTCACTCGATTTTTGAAAATTTCATTTGTGTTTGAAAGCATCCGAAACAAAAAAAAAATCGACTTTTCACTCGATTTTTGAAAATTTCATTTGTGTTTGAAAGCATCCGAAACGAAAAAAAAATCGACTTTTTGCTCGATTTTTGAAAATTTCATTTGTGTTTGAAAACATCCAAAACGCGTAAAAAACAAAAAAAAAATCGACTTTTCACTCGATTTTTGAAAATTTCATTTGTGTTTGAAAGCATCCGAAACGAAAAAAAAATCGACTTTTTGCTTGATTTTTGAAAATTTCATTTGTGTTTGAAAGCATCCGAAACGAAAAAAAAATCGACTTTTTGCTCGATTTTTGAAAATTTCATTTGTGTTTGAAAGCATCCGAAACGAAAAAAAAATCGACTTTTTGCTCGATTTTTGAAAATTTCATTTGTGTTTGAAAACATCCGAAACGCGTAAAAAACAAAAAAAAATCGACTTTTCACTCGATTTTTGAAAATTTCATTTGTGTTTGAAAGCATCCAAAACGAAAAAAAAATCGACTTTTTGCTCGATTTTTGAAAATTTCATTTGTGTTTGAAAACATCCGAAACGCGTAAAAAACAAAAAAAAATCGACTTTTCACTCGATTTTTGAAAATTTCATTTGTGTTTAATTTAAGCATCCGAAACGAAAAAAAAATCGACTTTTTGCTTGATTTTTGAAAATTTCATTTGTGTTTGAAAGCATCCGAAACGAAAAAAAAATCGACTTTTTGCTCGATTTTTGAAAATTTCATTTGTGTTTGAAAGCATCCGAAACGAAAAAAAAATCGACTTTTTGCTCGATTTTTGAAAATTTCATTTGTGTTTGAAAACATCCGAAACGCGTAAAAAACAAAAAAAAATCGACTTTTCACTCGATTTTTGAAAATTTCATTTGTGTTTAAAAGCATCCGAAACGAAAAAAAAATCGACTTTTTGCTTGATTTTTGAAAATTTCATTTGTGTTTGAAA
This sequence comes from Tachinus rufipes, assembly GCA_963932245.1. NCBI lineage: Eukaryota > Metazoa > Arthropoda > Insecta > Coleoptera > Staphylinidae > Tachinus > Tachinus rufipes. Next base: position 97,573,710 of record OZ010746.1, read on the forward strand.
GCATCCGAAACGAAAAAAAAATCGAATTTTTGCTCGATTTTTGAAAATTTCATTTGTGTTTGAAAGCATCCGAAACGAAAAAAAAATCGACTTTTTGCTCGATTTTTGAAAATTTCATTTGTGTTTGAAAGCATCCGAAACGAAACAAAAAATCGACTTTTTGCTCGATTTTTGAAAATTTCATTTGTGTTTGAAAGCATCCGAAACGAAAAAAAAATCGACATTTTGCTCGATTTTTGAAAATTTCATTTGTGTTTGAAAGCATCCGAAACAAAAAAAAAATCGACTTTTCACTCGATTTTTGAAAATTTCATTTGTGTTTGAAAGCATCCGAAACGAAAAAAAAATCGACTTTTTGCTCGATTTTTGAAAATTTCATTTGTGTTTGAAAGCATCCGAAACGAAAAAAAAATCGACTTTTTGCTCGATTTTTGAAAATTTCATTTGTGTTTGAAAGCATCCGAAACGAAAAAAAAATCGACTTTTTGCTCGATTTTTGAAAATTTCATTTGTGTTTGAAAGCATCCGAAACGAAAAAAAAAATCGACTTTTTGCTCGATTTTTGAAAATTTCATTTGTGTTTGAAAGCATCCGAAACGAAAAAAAAATCGACTTTTTGCTCGATTTTTGAAAATTTCATTTGTGTCCGAAACGCGTAAAAAACAAAAAAAAATCGACTTTTCACTCGATTTTTGAAAATTTCATTTGTGTTTGAAAGCATCCGAAACGAAAAAAAAATCGACTTTTTGCTCGATTTTTGAAAATTTCATTTGTGTTTGAAAGCATCCGAAACGCTTAAAAAACAAAAAAAAATCGACTTTTCACTCGATTTTTGAAAATTTCATTTGTGTTTGAAAGCATCCGAAACGAAAAAAAAATCGACATTTTGCTCGATTTTTGAAAATTTCATTTGTGTTTGAAAGCATCCGAAACGAAAAAAAAATCCTTTTTGCTCGATTTTTGAAAATTTCATTTGTGTTTGAAAGCATCCGAAACGAAAAAAAAATCGACTTTTTGCTCGATTTTGAAAATTTCATTTGTGTTTGAAAGCATCCGAAACGAAAAAAAAATCGACATTTTGCTCGATTTTTGAAAATTTCATTTGTGTTTGAAAGCATCCGAAACAAAAAAAAAATCGACTTTTCACTCGATTTTT